>OX031014.1:53256893-54456893 GCA_943736025.1 Tenthredo mesomela
TATTATCGGCACGTTGGGGCAAAAATGTTTAACCTCGGGTGTCCATTTTTCAGGAATGTTCTCCAACGAATCGGGACTGTCGATAGAAAAACACATAAGAATAACATCTGTGTCAGGATAAGACAGCGGTCTCAGTCTGTCGTAGTCCTCCTGACCAGCTGTATCCCAAAGGGCTAATTCTACCTGTAAAACAATAACATTCTCATTATTATTGTTTCATGCGACTATAAAGAGACTATTATTATTATTTTTAGATTTTAATAACAAGGGAACAAATCTTTATCTATTTTTTTATACTGAAAATTTATTCTCATCCGAATTTTGAAGTTAGTTAGTTACCTGTTTGCTGTCAACTTCAATGTCAGCAACATAATTTTCAAATACAGTTGGTACATAGACCTCGGGGAATTGATCTTTGCTAAAAACGATGAGAAGACAAGTTTTACCACAGGCACCGTCTCCCACGATCACCAATTTCTTCCTAATCGCCGCCATGAATCCTATGACAATAGAAACAACAAGTTATGAACAATTGTATTTACCGCAATGTGTGTATGTGTGTGTGTTTATGCATGTGCGTGTATAGAGCGCACAAAAAATCAGTTCTAAAAATCTCTGTTTTACTGTTTTTTGCGCATCTCTCATTCAGGCCTTTTCTATGTACATGTTTTACACTCTGTGCTCGGTGTAAAAAAAAAAAAAAAAAAAAACTGAATAATCTTCTCTAATGTTTAACAATATTTTCTATTAAAATCAACACTAGTAGGGGGGGGGGTGGGTGTCTTCTAAATAGACGTGGTGTCGTAAAGAAAACTAAATATCAACAAATTTGCTTAAGCTAGTTTGTTTTCAACTAGGGATAAGGTTGTGCACTGCGTCGAGTAAATTACTGTATATATGTATATATAATTCTTAATAATTGGCCTAATCAGAAGCGTGTCGTAAAGTGTTATTAACAAATTGTTGCCTTAATTAAACAGTGCTCAAAGCATTTTTAAATTACAAATATTTACACTTAAATATATATAATAATAATAATCTATACAACAATTTAAATTAAATACATTCATACGCACACAACAGGGGACAACGCTCACGACATATTTGTAACATTTAAAAATTAGAAAATAAATAGAAAACAATGAGTAGATGAAAAAAAGAAAAGAAAAATTAAATTTTGATCAAGTATCGAAGCTCACTTTTTTTTTTTTTAGCTTTGTTAGACAGGACAATTAAATAATATAATTAACGATTAATAAGTTTTACAGAAATTAAACAAAAATGCTTTGTGTTATTATATATATTGTATTGACGGGCAAAAGGTTTTAATTTCTTTCATTGAGAACCAATTGTGTCATTCTCTCAAATAAACTGTGACTCTGATTCTTGGAATCAGAGATAAAGATCGTTTGCGGAATTTATCTTTCTATAAAAAAAAAAAAAAAAAAAAAAAAGAAAAGAGTATATAGGTGTATAACAGTATCAGGTGAGTACGTGCCTTCTACAATACCTATAAGCGTTTGGCCGCTAATCTCTCTTAACTTCAACGCACTAATGATACTGTACATCCGTCGAATGTCTGGATATTCAACTTTATGACTATTTTTTTTTTTTAATTTTATTTTTTTCAGTTCGAGAGGAAGAAAATAATCATCTAAAATTATTACAGTTTAATATTAGAAACATCTAATTGTGTCAGCGAAGGTGTTTAACGATATGAAAGAAAAAAAAAAAATTAAATAAATGAATACAGCCTGTATTTATATATCTGTATACATACATGTGTGTGTGTGTGTGTGTGCGTGTACGTGAAAACGTAGATGTGATGGGAAACACAAACTCGTTCTGTGATAAGGATTGGATATCAAGTTGATAATATTTACAGAGGAAATAAAGGCTGGAATAATTGGTTTTAAGAAGCCGACATGCTGTAGAGAGTACAGGTTTACGAAGAGAAGTGGTGATAGAGAGAAAAGAGAAGAAAAGAAAAAAAAAAAAAATGAATCTGTAGTATTATAATATGTTATACACGTTATAACATTGGTTAATGTGGTGTGGTATAAAGTAAAGTCAGAGATTACACAAAATAGACTTACACAGTAAGCGGTGACTCTATTAAGCGATATTAAAGTGTGTAAAGCGTGAAAAAATAATATAGGATGATCGTTTTTACGAGGAGCTCGAGATGGTCTAGGATATCGCGTAACCCTCGTAGAACGATGGCCAATCATTAAAGTATCGAAAATAAATAGAGGCCAGAATTACTTCGAGACATAGTCTTCTCTAAATGATTGTATCAATAGACTTTTTCTATATCTATGCTATTGCCAGAGTTTTGATGATAAAAATTGTGCATTTCTTTTGCTGTCCAAAAAAGTCCTGCTAACAATCGCGTAAAATCAAAGTAGAGCTTCATTGTATCAACCATTATTATTCATCGACATTCTGTATGGAATATCTCTGCGGTTTAAAACTCTCAGAAAAAAAAAAAAAAAAAAAACCAGCCCAATTTCATTCGTTCAGACTCGGTTCTAGCTCTGACATAAACAGAAATAGAAATAGCAAACAACCTTTGATCAAGACCCTAGGTACTTTAGGAGGGCGGGGGGTAAAACACCCTCAATGTTAAAAATTTTAGCATCTCTAGCTAGCAAATGTGTTGAAACTAACACACAAACTCTGTACTGTTTCATGCTTACATTTTTTCTAATGCCCATATCTCAACGTAATAGAATTCTGTAAAAGTGGTCAATGTTTTATCGATGTAAATGTGATACAGTTTGGTTTATACACCACACTCTCGTTTTCGCAAATTTGATCCAAATTCGGTTCGCAGTACATATTTTAATGAATGCATCAGTGAAATGATGAAAATTTAATGAATGAAAAAAAGTTTGCGTCGATTTTCTTGCTTGTAAAAATATCTGTGTTATAAGATAGACAAAACTTTGGCAAACCCACACTGAGACTTTGCCATCGACAAAACATGAATAATTTTTAGTAAATTCTTTCCGTTCAATATGTGCGTATGATAACATTAGAAGTAAAAAACAGTGTTTGTAGTGTATTAGTTACTTCACATTCCTTGGAAGCATTAGAGATTCGAATGTTTGAGGAGTATGGATGTGCACCGGCTCATGCCAAAGAGAAAAGACAAATTTTTCAATTCATAGGAACACCTCCTTCCTCATGTTCATTTTCATGTCAAAACTGTGGCCAGATAGGAATTGATAAGAGGAAAGAAAAAAAAAAAAGAAAAAAAAGAAAGAGAAAAAAAAAAAATGTTAGCACATCCTTATATGCACACCCTTGACAGTGGGATAATATATTCAATAACCAAGGCAAAAGAAAATGAAACGAAACTTATATTGTACTACTAATTTTAATTACGATCTATATCGGTGTCAATAGGCTCATTTAAATAACTACACAATATTCAAATTACGGGAAATGCTAAAAATTGATAATACAAATTGATTTATATTCATGTGTAGATTGTTATATCACCGGTAGCTAACTATTCGAGTATTGATAATAAGCTTCAAACGATTGTAATAAGATGTTATAAAAAAAAAATTCTGAACATCTCTGACCTACGAGGGCTAAAGCTTTAAAGGAAATGTACTGGGCCGTACCTGATCCAGGGTACCCAGTATCGTCAGGGCCGAGTCTCCGGCCCACAATGCATCCCATGTTTAAAGTCTTTCTTTCAGCGTCTCTGTTTTAAGTGGACATTTTATATGTTAGAACGGATAGCGAGCTAGGAGACCAGCGCAAATACCACACATTGGAAATTTATCTTTAAAAATCTGTTTTGAAATTTTTGTTACACTGTTATCTTTTTTCCATATTTATTGTCAGTATGCTAAGGTCAACGAATATTATGTATAATTCTACTACGTGTAGTATATCTATGATACAATAATATAAATGGGATAAATATACTTTTTTCGGGGTAACGACGGATTGGAAAAAAAATATATTGAAATTTCACAGATAAACAAAACCAATGATAAACTAGGGGGACGTCATGAAATTCATTATAGAATGGATAAATTATTATGGGTTCGAATGGAAACTGTTAATTGTATCGGTGTATTATGAATTACATTAACTTAAAATATGCGGATCGCCGAATGCTACGACTGTTGTGCAAGGTACTTTTTTTTTTCTTTTTTACTCTCCTTCGCATTATATTTATAAATAACGGATGAAAAATGTTTTTCAACGACAAAACAGCTAATTACTTACACTATTTTTCATAAATGTAAAAGAAACTTGCACAAACTTACATGCGGAACAGCACAAGACAAAACAATATATATATAAGCAATATCATTCGTATCGTACTGTACAAGCGCTGCTTTTCGTAGCAACAAAAAAAAGATGTCAACTCTTTTTTTCTTTTCTTTTTCTTAATCGTTTAACAAATAACAATTCACATTTAAGTACATATTATAGTTTCTCACGTAAACCACATATTTTTATATAGTATATATATTTATAGGTGTATACAGGGTGAATTCCTAACGTCTGAATACTTGTAGTAGCGTTGAGGTGGCCAAGAGTCCAGCGCCGGCGATCGTTTTCCCAATTTCAACGAATAAGAAATCCCGAAAGTAATATAACAATTGACAATTTTTACTTGTGGCAACCTCAACGCTGCTTCCAGTGTTCAGACGTTAGAAATTCACCCTGTATATACATTTATGGTATATCAATGCTCGTATGGCAACGCCTACTTTCTAAGGTGTTATTAAATAACTAACAATTACAAATGTGTATCACAATAAGTTGTTCAACCTTATTGTTTCATTAAGAGAATTTAATATCTTTAATGCAAAGAGACTTGTGTATTGCATGTGTAATTATTTCCCTCAATCTGAGAGAGCTCGGCGAGGATGAAATAATATTGTTCACAACTTTTGCACGATTGGTTGATGATAATTGTTAAAAAACGCAACAATATTGATGAGAAACACGCGAGAAGAAAAAGAAGAAGAGGAAAATTTATCCACACTTTGCGTGTGTGTGTGTAAAAACAATATTAATAGGTGCAAAAAAAATTATTTAAACGACAAAAATGAAGGCCTATGCAATATAATTATAAATACCATATGTTTTGAGCAGTTTGACGGATGTAAAGAAAATGTATGAAAAATAAATTATCAATCGCACACACGCACACACACACACACACACACCCAAGATGAGTGTAGCAAATATTATCTATGACCGAAGTGTGGAACGAAAAAAATCATCCATTATTGCACTTTGTGACTTGGAGTGATCAAGTTTTGTGAAAAAAGAAAAAAAAAAAAAACAAAAAAAAAAAAAAACAAGGGTGGGGTCGAGTGAGTCAACGACAGGTAAAAAGGTGAATTTACCGTCGGCTTAGATGACACGTCGAGTAAAAAAATGCTGAGAAATGTAGATTGGAGACAATTTTAACACATGAATTTAGATCCACTAAGTTAATTCTCAGATTTGTTCGATATCAAAGTAAGTAAAGTTGATATCTGATTGTACATGTATTTGAAAATGATCCATTATTGAAGTGTGAGACTAAAAATGACGGTATTGTTAGAAGAAAAAAAAAAAAAGAACCAAGGGTGGGGTCGTCGAGTGAATCAACGATAGGTAAAAACTGAATTTTTTGAATGTATCACGACCGAAGCGCGATGAAAGTCTTTTGAATATTGACAAAGAGAAGGTTGAAATATATTTGTATATGGGAGTAAATGATTAAGCGCATGAGGCTTATGAGGTTAATTTCCTGACTTTATTCAGTCGTATATAATAAGTAGGAGAGTGATGAATTATCATCGGAAATGAGTAATTACGAAGATAAGAGTCGAAAATTGTTTGTAATAAAAGAAAATAAAATTAAATAAAGTAAAATAAAATAAAAAGAAATAAATCGCAACTCTCACGTCGAAAATGATTACTTACGATTAAATTAACGAACGATAGGTGTCTGTATTGGCCAACCGTCTCGAGTAAATCACCTATGTATGTAATCGGGGTAGGTATAATACAGACAGAGAGAATTGTGGTGATACACGTAAGTACTATATAGAGAAACTTAAAATGACTCGTAAATTCCCGATATCAGTTATAATATTGCATATAAAACGACCGCTTGAAGGCGGTGGCGGCGGCGGCGGCGACGACAGTGACGGCAGCGGCAACGGCGGCTGACGACTACGACTACGACTACTACGACGAAAAATATAGATAATATTTATTTCCGTATAATTCAAGTAAAGAAATAACTTACTAATATAAAATTAAATTTTAATACGTTTTTAGTATGTATCGCTGTTTCTAGCCACCTCTAAGAGCACAATCTCACGCTAGAAACACACAGCAGACACGCACACGCACACACACACACTCGACACACACACACACATCGAATGAGTGAGAGAGAAGAACGCGTACTCACAATTAGTCAGTATAGCAGGCAGCAGACACCGTGCCACGGATATGCGAAGAGAAAGAGAGGAAACTACCCTCCGCCTCGGCCTTCGAACTCCCGAGATATGAGATAGTACAGAGGAAGAGAGAGAGATGAAAGAGAAGCACACAGCTATTTGAGTACGCGCAATTATTATGATGATCTTTGATTCTTAGAGTTATCACTTCTCTTTATATTATACTTTCAACGTTTTACTTTCTTTCTTTCTTTCTTTCTTTCGTTCTTTGATTCGTTGTTATCGTTTCTCTCTCTCTCTCTCTTCGCGATGTTTCTTTGTTTCGATTACTTGTTTTCACTATCACAGGTGAATTGGTACTAGCCACTCTCCACTCCTCGAATATCGTGCTACGACGTCTTCTCCCTCCCTTCTTACCTCTCGCTCTGTTTCTTACTTTTCTTACTACTTTATAGTATGTATACCTATGCCCGAAGGAACGAACGAACGAACGAACGAACGAAGGAACGTACGTACTACGTATGTATGGATTGATATATGTATGTGTGCACGTATATATACGAAAAGAAAAACAAACGCGTTGTGAGTCGCGAGCGATGGTTTAATATCGTGTTATAGGTATAAACTCTCACCAGAATAAACTAAATAACATAATATACACGAAGCGAAACGTTGCGCGGCACAGGCTCGCAGCACAACCCTTCCGAATTCCGTTTATTTTAAATAAAATTACGTATTTACCTGAAATCTTATGCGACAGATAGTCAAGAAAATGGCTGCCGCCCCCTCGATGGCCACACCTCAATAATTTAACCGAGCTGCGGTACGGGGTGGCGGGTATAGAAGTAGGAGAACCGCCGTCCGTGTATCTGCCAATAATATACCAAGATTTCTATGACGTCAGAACCACGAGCCAATCACAACGCGTGATTAACCAAAGTCGCTGTAGACGCCGCACGAGTGCGCTACCGTCGGTCTAGCGGCAGGCACGAAAAGATTGGAAAGAGAGAGAGAGGAGAGCGAAAGAGAGGGAGCGAGAAGCGGAAAGAATAAAAGGCGCGGCGCTTGATATTTGAAAATTGAAATTAAAGAATATTTTCTTATTGTATTATAAACGTTATCTGGGATATTATCAATAATGAGAAATAAGTTTATTGTTGAATGTCAGCAGATACAGATGATCGATATATGAGTCATGATATTATCAGTGATTATTATTTTTTCTTCTTCAATGAAACATTCTGACAATCGGTGAACGCGAGTACATATGCATATTATATACGTATTCATACATACATACATAAATACGTACATACTTCTATGTATATATATTTATATTAGCGGATGACCTCAGTCGGTGGCACGAGCGACCGCGAAGGATGGGGTTTTGCGATGTGTGCATTTCGTGTACATATACACGCATATGTTACACGGGGCCGGCCGCTACGTCGCATACACCAACCAACGTGTGGACGGTAATCGCGTGACGTCATCCCATGACACATACCGGAATCAACGAACTTTACTTGATTTATGATTATTGTAAATAAACTGTGAGAATCAGGATAGGTCATGGTGTGTAGAATCTTCTAACTATATCCGATATATTTTCGTTCTTCTTTTACCCCTTCCACTATACGCTTCCGATAATCCTTTCATCTTTTTTTTTTTTTTTTTTTTTTTATTCCGAAGTTTAAAGTTCGAAATTCAAATTTCATATCATTCATTCACATCCATTCTTATAGATTTTCGGTATGGCGATTGATTAATGTTTCATCAGATCAAACAACAATGTATGTAATTATTCATTCGTTAGTTATTATATCGTCTGATATGCATACCTATCATTTAATATGTTATTAGTTAGGATATAATATTGTTATTTCTTTTATTTTTCGTTTGATTGTTGTTTTGTTTTTTGTTTTTTTTTTTTTTTTTTTTTAAACATATTCCCACCACTTTTATAATACATTTGTATATAGTATGTGTATGTATATTTCGAATTAAGTCCGCAGGTGCAACAATAGTATAATATGAATGTAGATAATAATTCAGGGGAATTTTATACTATGTTAGCCTTCTACAATTTTTTTTTTTTTTTTTTCTTTTTTATTCAACAGGCACTAAGTAAATGTTTCGTTTATTTCTTATTTTCATATTTAATTTCAATTATTTATTTTTTATTTTTATTTTTTCACCTAAGTAGGCAAAATTAATTTGATGCTTGATTATTTTTAATACAATCGATATATATTATACGTCGAAGCGTTGATTCTGTTTTTTGTTTTTTTTTTTTAACTAGATGTTGTTTTTTTTTTTTTTTTTTTTTTTTTTTTTTAATATTTCTGAATCAATTATGATATACCGCATAACCGAGGATCAGTAATTATATTATAAAAGTGCCTCACTGAAATGAGGGTAAAAATGTAAAGAAATCATAATTTCATGATCATCAATCAATCTGTACACATTTAAGTTTTGTACAAAAATAGAAAACGAAAACCTGGTAATTAAAGATAGAAAGAGCAAAAAGAAAGAAAGGAAGAAAGAAAGAGAGAAAGAGAGAGAATAAAGAAAAATAATTTTAGACACGGAAGTCTTTAATATATTTTGCTGTACAAAGTACAGGCGTAAAGCGACTTCGTTCTTATTTTATCGCGTTGAATTGATTTCTTGCAAATTTGAGACCGAAAAAAAAAAAAAAAAAAAATGATTCAAAACTCAAGAAAATAATCCAAAAACTTGAAAATCGTATTTTATACAAACGAATTCAATTATCCATACGATCATAAAGTTACAGAAACGTTTTGAAATGTTTCTATTTCAATAGAATTTTGGATAATATATAATTGAGTTTGTACGCAATTTGTGATTGAATTTATTTACAATTAAAACGGAAGCTTTTGGATTAGTTTTTCTTGGTAGTGATTTCAAACGGTTTTCAATTTCGCACGAAATAATAATGTTTCTTATTAATCGACTTCATCGGCTAAAATGTGTAACATTTACGATTACCAACTGTAGATTAAAGTTAATACCATTTCTGATAACTAATTCGCAAACCACATGATAATATATAAATACGAGTAATATTACTATGTTGTTTTAAATATTTGTTGTTTTTGTTGTTGTTGTTGTTGATCTCGATACCGTTTAAGCCGACTTTCAGTAGTGTTTGCGTTGCATTGCGTTTTAATTCAGAAACAAGGGGGGATGCCTTTAAGATATTTCCTGAAAATCTTACAATTTATATGCGCAGTAACAGGTTTCGACAAATTCGTTAACATAAATCATACGAAATTGAAGATAAAGTAGAATAAGTATCGAAGAATAAAAATCGAGGCATTCTACCTATAGATTTCGTTATTTCGTTATTGATAATATAAAAACAACAACCGAAAGAAGGCTTCTCTTACAGGTGTTACAGTCTTATCAATTACTATTATTTTTTTTAATTTTCCTGCGGCGGTTCTGGGTCATTAGGATTACCTCCCATCTGACGTCTCAGCGAATCAATCAGCTCAGGATTAGCGGTTTGCATTTGTTGCGCCAGCTGCTGACCCCTAGATAATAAAAAAAAAAAAAAAAAAGATTATACATAAACCAATGATCGATAGTGTCGTAAATGTTTATTATCAGTCTTTTATTTCTTACGCTTCAATTAGAGCTTCCATGCGTCCTCCTTGCTCTACATTTCCGCTCATTAAATCGCTCATCATATTCTGCATTCCTGGATCTGACAACATTAGACGTGCCATATTCCTCAGCGCTGGATTACTGAGTAAAGAACTTAGGTCCATATTTGGAGCGGCACCACCTCCACCGCTTGCAGAATTATTGCCAAGAACCATATAGCCGACTCCTTGTTGCGCAAGTTTTTCTTCTGATAGTTGTAGGTTCATTTTATAACTCTCATTACCCGGTTCCATTTCTAAAGCCTTTTGATAACTCTGCTTTGCCTCTTTGTGCTTTTCTAGACTCGAATAAGCCAGTCCTAAACGACCGTACGCTTTGCTATAAGAAGGGTCAATCGCCAACGCCGTATGACAATCCTTTATCGCTTGAGCATGATTACCAATTTTACTATGAACAGCGGCACGGTTACAGTAATATACCGCATTGCGACCGTCCAGTTCAATCGCTCTGCAACAAGATAGGGAAATGATTTCTTTTGTCTATGGGAATAATAGAGTGAAAATATCTTTTATTTAAATTTGAGAAAATTTGGGACTTCTTGAATATTTCATCAATTACATACTTGGTGTAATTGTCGAGTGCCTCGTGATATTCTTCGCCCTTCATGAGAGCGTTGCCTTCATTTTTCAGCCTCTCAGCTTCTACTTTAGCTTCGGGTGACGCTGGTGGACCAAAATCAGGTTTTACATTATCGACAGCGTTCTTATAAAGTTCTAATAAATTGATGTTAGGTTGAGCGTCGGAGGCTTGTACGTTATAGGCGCTCTCTAAACATTGTATGGCAACCTCAAGGCTCTCTCTTGAGTCAGCTGACAAATCTCCGTCCTCTAATTGTTGGGTAAGTAATTGTACGACGGATGCAATCAGCCCCTTCACAGCCATCTTAAATTAGAGCCTTGGTTTGATTCCTGAAAAGAGAAAAAAATTGATCAACGCACACAAAAAAAAAAAAAAAAAAAAAAAAAATATAATGATTATAATAATTATTTAAAAAAATGTCAACGAAGTTTCTGCTTATTCATCGTTCAGTTATGGAATTAACGGAAAAATGGATATCGGAACGATTTGTTAATGTCATTCTGAGCTTGTGATGGTTTTTTAATATCAAAGCTTATTATACGAACGGTGGGAGTCAGATATTGGATAAATAATTATTGAGGAAATGAGATGAATAAAATTGTACACAAGTAGTTTCAATGAACGTTCGATAAACAAACCTCGTTAAAGAATTTTTGTTGTATTATTATTGCAGAAAGTGGCAGCGGCGGAAGCAGCGGTATAATATAATAGTAGCAGACGATTAAATTAATTATAAAAATTCTACGTGTCTATTTGATGTTTGGTATAGGCTAGCCTGCCAGCCAGCAGTTTTTTTTTTTTTTTTTTTTTTTTATAACCAAAAAGATTGAACCGGCGGACTTTTAACCCACGATCAGACCAATTTTTAACTACGCCATCTCGGTTCTTAAAGGGGAATCACGGTTTAAGCCGCATTCTCATGGTCAGAGCTAGCGACATGCGATTTTAACAACACTGATCGGCTATTGGCCAAATTTTTAGAACACGCGTTAACGGAACTGTTGCGCATTTATCAATTGGAGTATTACGTAGCTAGTCGCTCTCATGAAAATAGGATCGTATCAGATTTAATACCGCGATGTTTTGAATCCGATGAATACGAGTAATATATATCGTGAACGTTAATGATAAGATAAAAATAAAACAAGGTACTACATTAATTAATGAGTATGCAAAATATATTTTTCAATATGAACAACTGGAGATAAGAAAACTGTAGACAACGACAAACATACATACATACTACCTATCTATACGCACATATAAATTACGTTTTTGCGCAGAATTTAAAAACAAACACTAGTTGTTCGTTTTTTAAGGCAACAATGGAAAATATTATATTGTATGATAAATTTTGTACAACGATAGAAGTATAATAATTGATGATAAATATATAATAATATAGTATATACAATAGAATAAATAAGATAATTATTTAAACAACAATAAATATATAAATTAGTAACAACAAGATTTTTTAATCATTTTTTTTTTTTTCTAGTTTTTGTTTCGTTTTCGTTTTTTTTTTTTTTTTTTTTTTTTTCTTTTGCTTTTCGCTTTTGCGTAGAATATTATAAATTAAATTACATATGCGTTGTAATACGAATTGCGATTATTTTTTTAATGATAGTTCGGTCCTTGTTCGATTATTCTGTAAACCGTACTGTTTGTCACGGTACCAGCGAAAATGTAACGACGCCGAGAAAATTGGAATGGCGTCATTGTTTGAACACCATCGAGCCATTGTTGAGCGCGTAATTGAAATCCCTATAGAGAATAAATAAAATAAATTTATAGAGTAGGTAAAAATATAGAAAATAATTTTATCAAAGTCTCTTCATTTTTACCCCAAATAACATATATTCGTATAAGAAGAATCGTCCTTCGTCGGTAGTTACGATCACATATGCGTCACTGGCTCCAAATTCTGTAAAAATCAAAAAATTAGTAGAAGCAATAACGAAAGACAAAAAATTACGAAAGGATGAATTTACCTCCTGAATAAAATACTTCAATATTTTTCACCGTCGATTCGTGGTAAAGACTTTGGTAAAAATCATAATTATCAAATTCGATTTTGTAATTAAAAATGTGGACTGAGTTGGCTAGCGGATCGTCAAGCAAAACGAAAGATTCTTCTCCCTGAATGATACTCTTAACATTGAGGCTTCCTCCGGTCCGGAAAGTCCGCAAAAGCTCGAACTGTAACGATATATTAAATTTATAGTCTTCGAATCTTTGTACTTCTTAGTATTTTTAGAAAATTCTGCTTCCTGCCTTGGAATTCCGTATGTTAAAACGATGGAGCTGAGACTCGGCCGGATCGTGTCCACACGCGATAAGAAGATGCATTCCATGCAATTTAGTTGCAAATATGTCTAAAGCAACAGCACTACTTGTAGGAATTTCCTGCACCAATTTAATCTCATTGCTATTCAAGTCTATCTCATAGATTAACGAACTAACGTCGTGCGATTTCAGCTCGGCGATGTAGTAAATGGCCAATACTATGTAGAGTTTTTCTGTGAAAGTTATAATAATTCAATATTGAAGAATCAACGATTATATCAGAAACTGGATATAATACTTGAGTGGAAATTTTGTGCCTAATGAGCGGATCTCTGAAGAACTATAATTATGATACCAAAATGCTGAGTATGCGAAATCATAGTTTTTCTGAATTTTTCTCATTATTATTGAAAAGGCATTGCTCGAAGAGAAGCCATTGATATTTGGAAAGAGTCAAGAGCGATAAATTCACATAGGATATATAATGTCAGAAAAAATGACACCATCTTATGCATAGGATCGTATTAGAATCTTGTAACAATATTATAATTCAAAATCGTGATCATGAAAAGTCACGTAGGATCTTGTAAGATCTTATATGATATTACATGTCTGATTGCAAGAGAAAAATAAAGATCTGTGATCATATAATTAGCAGTAGTCTCACCCCCAATAGTAAAAGTTTTAGCATCGCTAAGATATCCGCTTATTTCCAAGGAGTTGTTCCTGATCTCTCCCGTGATATGCCCCGTCGATAGTTTCCGTGGAGTCATCCAAGAGATGGTAGTGAATTCTGTGTGAGGATTTCCCTGGGTACAAGAAAGCTTACTGGATGTAGTGTTGCTGATGATATTCACCCCAAAGCGTCCCTCTGAATCATGCACATTATAGATTGTTCGAGATCCGTTTATCTTCCAGATTTTACACTCGTAATCGAGGAGCTCTGCCACATATTGAGTTGGGCAGAGACAGGAATTGGGCAGACCGCAGTGCCAGCCTTTCTCTGTACCATAGAGATTTAATTTGGTCATTGATCCCACTGTCAGAGATTGAACTTTGTGGATATTTGGGGCATTGATAGCGAGTTCTGGCTGCGCGTCGAAGTAGAAGAATATATCTTGTAGTTTTTTAGTGTAGTTCAGAGATCTGTCTATCATTCTGTCCACAGAGGCCTGATTCTCTTCCAAGTTTTCAATGATTGTTACTGCTTCTACAGACATGTCTTCAGAAAACTGAGTTACATTGACTCCGTTTACGAATCCGTATACAGAAATGTTTGAGGATGTACGAAAATCTGCTGCGAATATCTGAGAACAAAAAATTTGGCAATGTATGACTATGCCGGAGTGTTTTGTCTCAAAAGATACCAAAGCGTGATACTCACGACATTTCCATCTATGGAGATATCCTCGTTGTTGAAAATACCGTTTTCGTATTCTTCTGTTATGCGCATGTCATTGATCAGGTCAACTGTGACATTACCATGAACACTGAAGTCTCTTACGAATATTTTTTCACCTGATATTACTTGAGCTTCTTCAGTGCCCCTGAGCACAACGTCGGACACATTGATACCATTAATGGAAGATAAAACTGCGTTTTCTATACAAAGACACATGAAGAGCTAGTATACTTACAACAGTTTACGAATTCAGACTAGTTTCATAATAACTGCAATGACTTACGAGTAACAATGACCGGGTCCAGAAACACAACATCGTTATAAATCTCATGATGTCCATTCAGCGTAACTCGGTCTTTGATGAACTGTTCAAAGTCAATTCCGTCCAATTTTGTAGCATTTACTTCATTCTGAACTTCGAGATTTGTGAATCTAGTGTTACTAGGAAGCGTATCGTTGAAAGTTACAATCCCTGTGGTCGGTAGGCCGTGAACTGTGCCTGCTACTTCTAATTGTTCGACAGTAACATCTTTGTGAAAGGTCGTAGGCCCGGAAATAGTTTGGGTGTCAAATTTTCTGACAATTGAAGAGTTGAGGTTCAAGATATTCCATCTGTTAATATTTGGGATATCGACATTGCCGGAGACGGTTAATTGTCTGGCGGTTAAACCCTTTGTCAAAAGTTTCTGTCCTTTCATGACGATTGACTGTCCAATAGGATAAACGGCGTCTAAAACGATCGAAGAAATGTCTATGTTCCCGATATTCTCGTCACAAGTTAAACGATGGGTGCTAATGTTGTCCATAAAAACAATTTCCCCCGAGATGGTTTGATTTGTATTCTTAGTTACAGCATTGCTGAACAGATACGAGAGGGATTTCAGTTCCATTGCTGAATCCTCCCAAAAAATACTACCGTCTATTGATAGGTTTGCAATTCGAGTGAAAGGAACATGCAGGGCCGCTTCGTAGATCTGAAAATCGTCATCAAAAGTATGATTTTGAAGAATAAATAATAATAGAATAATGAAGAATATATTTTATGTGGAATTTTTATGTTAATAAAAGAATTCGGATCCATAAGTACCTCTGCAATATCTTGATTGTTGAAATACCCAGTGACGATATCGCCTTTAACAAGTAGATCTGAGAAAGTAACGTCCCCTTCAATGATCAGCGGATCACTGATGAGCTTCAAGCTCGTAACATTACACTCGTTGATTAATTGAGCGACTAAAACATCAGCCTGAAGTTTGTAGAAGGAATAGTGTCCGGTAATTCTCTGGGGTTTGGTTTTGGACAGGGTATTATCAGCCAGATCTTCTATTTTGATACCACAGAGAAGATTGGCGTTCAAATTTCCAAAGACAACAAATTTATCAAACATATCATGGCCTTTTAGTTCTATGTCGGCGTTGGATAAGAATTCAACAAAATCTGCGGAATTTATATTGTTTATAAATTCGACTCTCACGTTTCCATTAACTAGGAGATCTCCATCGACAGTGACATTCTTTATAGCGGTGATATCCTTGTATTTTAACATTCTGTCAAAGTCAATCATCTTCAGATCGTTCAATAGTTGGACATAAAAATGATCAGTTTCCAATTTTTCTAGCTCCAGATAATCAATTGCATGGTTCTCATCGACCACCAGAGCTTCTTCAAAGAAATTCGTCAAGTTTCGATTGTTCAGGAATTTAACCATTAGTTCTCGAACCTCAATACCATTTTCTACGACAAGTTTCTCGTATTTTGTTTTTCCAGGAATTTTCACACCAATTCTTCCTCTCGCTATATCTTGGACAGAAATTTTGTTGTAAGTTTGAGCCCTCAGATTTTCAACTTCTAGGTTTTTTATCTCAATTTTCTGATTAACGACTAAAGTATCCTCAGAGGCTACAGACTCCGCCAGTTCTCTCCCATCGACAAGTAACAGACCGTCGATTTCAAGCGTTTTAAAATGTAGGTTTCCAAATTTTTCTGGTATTTCTGTAGCAGTTGTGTACAAAAAGTCATCTTCTTTGTATCCATTCAAATAATCAGCGCACAAATCATCTATTGTTATTCCTCTCTCCAAAGTAACATCATTAAGTATCGTTTGATTCGTAGATTTGGTCCAATAATCTCTGAACAAAGAATTTACGTCCACTCTTAGGTCGTTCAGATCAAGCAAACTCTCAGGCTCCAAGTCCAGGCTTCTTATAACCAAATCACCGTTTATCTTGACAGTACTGTATAGTTGAATCGGTCGCAGATCAAAAAGCTGCGAAACACCTTCGACAACAAGCTCATCAGTGATTCGAAGATTGCGACAGGTAACTTGACCTGAAAAAAAAAAAAATAGATGAGACGAGGTAAAGATACGTTTCAGCAATGAAGTAATGAGCATATACCTGAAATGATGTTCTCTTCAGATATTTTCGCTGCCTTGTATGGTGAAACGTTGTTAATTGTTTCAACAAAAAGATCGTCGATATATACATTTTTCATTAAAACATCTCCCAGTTGCTGGTCGGTTGTTTTGGTCAATAATTGATCAGCGCTAATGCCATTTGTATCATTAATTTTTAGATCATACACGCTTAATCCTTGTTTGTAGAATATGTTACCTAAGAGCGGGAGAAAAAAGGCTGGTACAGATAGCTTTTTAGAATTTTTAACAATTTGAAACACAAATGGGTAATGTAGGTATCAGAATCTGATTCCCACTTTAAAAATTGACCTTCGATTTCCTGCTGCAAACCAACGATAAATAAATCATCGACAAAAGTCTTCAGATCCAAATTATTTAATTCTAAAACCCCAAGATTGTTGAGCAACAGATCAGACTGGACTAAAACTGTGTCGTTGAGGATCTTGATGTTGTCCGAAAAGAAGTCTAGAGCAGTTCGATTAGTGTCGTTCTTCATTAGCCAGTCTGCGGATAAAAATGTTCCATTATTTACCATCGCAACATTCACCATGGTTCAAAACTCACTTTCAAATGGAATTCCACAGAGAGAATCGACCTCCAAGTTCTCGATTGTGATAACATTGCCTCGAAGTGGATCAGGAAAGTCCTGATCTTTTGTATATGACAAAACGCCATCAAAATTGACCTTTTGTTCATTTAAAGTCTCCACGATCAAAGAATCAATGTGCATTTCATCAAAGAACGCATCACCTTTGACAACTACTTTTCCTGTCAGCACTGCCATCTCGTTTGGAAATATAAACTCGCTTGATTGTGAAATCAGAGAATCTGCAGCAAGATTCAACTGCTCTAAACCACTGGCTAGCTCTGTTGGAGTTAGAATATCTGCAGAACTTGAAACGCGGAGATCCAGAATGCTACCGGAATTTATCACAAGGTCCTCAATTGCCAGAGGAGAAGAGATGACAATGTCCTCTGAGAATGGTAAAAGAAATGGCCAATAATTGTGCGCCTTCTCAATCGCCGGTATACGGTCTTTTAGCAGTAGGTCGAGCTGTTTCAGGTACTGCAAAGTACGGTCAGCTTCTTGGGGTGGATCATCTGTGAGGAATAAATTATAAGGCGATAATTTTTGGACTTGGAGATTTAAAAGCTGGAGGTATCTCACTTGTAGTTGATTTTTTGATGACCAATTCCACCGGCTCTAAGCGAAATAAACTTCCTTCCAATTTTGTAACCAGAACCAGGATTATTGAGTTTCCACTAACACGGGCGTTGAAATCTGTTATCATATGCCTATCTTTCATCTCCAATAAATTTAACTCTGTGTAAGCAAGGTTCATGATCCTGTACAGTGATAAAGTGTTCTGAAATAACAAGAAAATGGAAGAAGTTAGTTCAGCGAGGATAAACTTTTGGATAAAAATAGCATAGAGATTTGAACAAAGAACTGTTACGGAGTTCGTTATTTCCCATACTAATCAGAAAGGATTACCTGTTGAGCGACTAGCAACAACGTATCACTACCGACATAAACTATATTGACTTTTGTCGGTGATTGTATTGCGTGCAATTCCATCCAGTTTAAGAACTCTTTGCCTGAAAAAGTTGGTCATTATAAGTCGCAGTTAAGTTCAGAGAATTTATTGCAATCAGTTTTTCATTTTGATAGAATGAATGCCTGCACTGACCATCCCACCAGAAAACTCTGCTAGCACTCATCTCGTTTATTACTAACAGAAAAACCTTTCCATCATACTCGTAGTGGTGGATTGAGGTGGGTCCATCTGTAGCTAGAAATTGTATCTTCTCAACTAAGCCATTCTTGAATTTAAACACTTCGGAGCCGATCTTAGGCCGGCCTTGAACATTCTGGGCAAATATTATTATCGTTGAATGTTTGTGATTGAAAGTTGTAACCGAAACTGCGCCTGTTGTAGGTATCTCTGCGATTACATCCATATAGGTTCCAGTCCAGCGATAAATTCTGAAAAAAAAAGGAGCAATGAATTTCGGAACAAATAATGAAGAAATTCATGAATCTCTCTTCTTCTTTTAAATAGCTTACACAGAAGGAACAGAGAATTGGCCGCTGTTGTCGGCTACCACAAGGTACAGCTGGTTCACTTGAGTAAAGAATTGCGCATCCATAGGGAGCCCTCGATGCTTAACTATTTGGCAAGAGTGCAAATTATCTGTGTTCACTCCAACGTGAAGATTGCATGTTCCGTCTTCTTGGCATATTAAAAGATACAGCGAGTCTTTCCACACTATAGTCTGGCGTAAAAGAGTGCAAGATTAAGTAGCGGATGAATTGAAAAACTAAACTAGTTGATGTATTACATTTGCCTTGAGAAAAGAGAAACGAGCTCACTCGAATAAATTTGGCTGCTTTTTGCTGGCTGATTATTGCCACTTGACGCAACATAACTTTAGCAGCTACATCCAACTGTACGTGAAGAACACGTTCGTCAGCCAGGACAAACGTCTCATTAGAAAAACTCAACGACAAGGCGTGATCAGAATTTACTTGCTCTTCCCACAATTGATTCCATCGAACGTCGTAAGTTCGATCTGTGATTTGAATTCAGTTGAATTAGCGTCGATTTCGTACGATGAAGAGAGAATTTAGACCGAAAATAAAGAAATTAGGTGATATAGAATATTAGCCATATGGTGCTTAGAGGATTTTGTCTTTCTCCAAAAATCTTGAATCTCAGATATTTCAGATTTTTCAAAATTTACCTTGCTGAGGATCCGGGCTGTGGGACTTAGCAATACCAACTTTGGTATCTTCACGTTTTTGTTTTATATATTCCCGGTTCGTTAGGGAGTGAGCTTTTTCCTCTGCAGATGCTAATGCAATAGCGAATGCAGAAAACAGCTGTGTGGGAGAAAGATATCAAGGATAGTTGCAAATGTCGCGAGCATTATACAAAACATGAACTTACCAAATAGTCGCAGATCTTCATCTTCATATTTCTAATACTAATTTACGTACATCATCACAGAATAAATATTGGAAACTGTCGTCGAGTTGTGAATGATTCGATGAGGTACGCATAGCAAGAAAAGAAAAAAAAAAAAACAAGTCTTAGGAAGATTATCGCCTAATAATGGACGTAATGTAAACAGACAACACTCACTATGAAAGGAGAAAAAAATTTGAAATACTCTCTACATTATATTATTATTATTTGACTGGTTCAAATGAAATATCATCATCACCACATGTATTAACTCTAATAAATATTAAACTCGAGCGTTTTGCTTTATTTATCTAAAAAATAGTGTACATTACATATTCAGCTAGATTTAATTACTTGGTATTTTCTATCAATACTTTAGCGTATACCTAGTTCTGGACTCACAATCAGAGAATTGGCCAGTTATACTCTGGCTGTTTTTTTAACTTTGTCATATATCTCTGGAAAAGCTATTTTACATTGTAACCTATTCCTAACTTTGTCATAGAGAATATGATTGAACATTTCACGAAATTCTCGTCTAGTCATGTATGTATCAGCGTACAGCATCTGGAAGCCATTTACTTTGCGGACAAATTCTTCTATATCCCTCGTCGTTTCCATTGGCTTAAAATCCATCACTTTTGGCACACCATAGACACCTATATCCACATACATCCTCTCTTGCGAGGTTCTTGAATTCACCAAGCCTGGCTCAGGCGTCAGTTTGAATGGACACAACCATAACGGGTAGACCTAAAGTGAAATTCATTCTTTGGTCAAGTTCAAGGGATAAGAAAATGCATAGAAATCTATTTCATTTCAACTGGAATGTCTTAGGATCATTGAAATCGATCTCGAAAGTGTTTGCAGATGAAATAAAATGGAATTACAGAGTTGTTTTTAGACTAATTTAAAAGCAATATCCCATGCCTTCACAGCTCGATGAAACTTCAAGATGCTATCTTCTAGATATTCGATGGGAACTAGCATATCCTGAATTATATGATTATGTTCGTAGAGTTTTTTAGTCGCAGCAGTTTGCGTTAACTTAAGGAGGGAAACTTTCGGCGGCATCATCCATCCAAGTAACAGTCTAATAATGGGCTTGTTGCCAAATGGTACAATGTCTTGTAGTTCCCAAAACAAAGACCTTGTGTGCCGGTGATAATAGTCTCTCAAAGGAATGTATTCCAGCCTTGGACCATTTCCAAATTTACTTTCAACGTGTTTAAAAAACCAAGGCTTATACCAACGGCCGATTCGATTGACTAGGTGCTCCTCTGCCTCAGAAACCATATTTCCTTAAAAGAACAAAAATTTCATATCATAGAAAAATGTAGGTGAAAAGAAAATGAAGGAGATGTACAATTCTTTAAAACTAAAGGATATACCGCTAGTTTTATTACATCTATTAATACGATTACTGACTTTAAGGTCCCTACCAGTCATAATAACACCTCGTTCTTTAGAAAACATGAGTCCTTCAACAAATTGATTGTCTTCTTTCTTGAAGGTTTGTCTTTTAAAGACTTGGCAGGCCTCTTTTAAAGAAGTAACTGACTCGTATTCCAGCTTGACGTACTTCAGAGCGGAGACAATCTGTATTTCAACCGACAAAAGAAATCCTAATGTCCCGTGGGACCATGGAATGGCATAAAAAAGATCAGGATCATTTTCCTTCGTACATTTCACTATAGATCCATCGCAAAGAATTATCTCAAAAGCACGACAGATGTGCTGAAACAATCCAAACTTGTGGGAGCTAGTCTCAATTCCAGTTCCCATGACAAGGCCGCCTGAAAAAATTGTGATTTAAAAAAAATCTCATCATAGATTATCAAGTCAATTCTTCCAAAGTGGGGTCAAAGTTCTTTTGAACACCCACCGACAGTCAGATCATCTATCTCCGGCAGGACAGGTATCGTCCATCCGAGGGAGCCTAAGGTTGCTGTTAATTGACCCATCGTTACCATCGGTTCAACTCTTACATACTGTAATCAGAATTGAAACAAGGTTTGCTGTTTAGAATGAGGAATTCTAGATAAATTGTGTCAGAGAGGGAGAAAGAGAGAAGCATTTGATTCTACCGCTTGCGTGACAAGATTATCCACCAAGAACAAGACAGTTAGATAATGAAATAATATAAGTATATGGTAAGCACGCAGGCTCTCGCATGTAAGCAAGAAACAACAAGAAACTATAAAAAAAATAATATGGAATGACTTGTAAACATAGTACCTTGCAAGAGAGGCATATGAGGATATCATAAATTAATTCAGTACCATTAAGCTATAATTTATAATTGTTAATAATAAAAATAATACTGCTAATATGGCTTGAGGCTAATTAAAAGTGAGAGATATATACAAAGATATAGATTAGTGGTGTATCAACCTTGGGCAATATTTCTAGAGTATCTCACTAGAGTATCTGAGTACCCAATCAAAACACGTAATTATATTATAAACTGAGAATATATTCTCATCATCAATATAAGTGAGCGAGAGCAATAGAGTCTTGATTTTTAAGATCCAGTCCCTCAAAAGGAATATCAAACTTAAACTGAGGTATGGATCTAGTCTTGAAAATTCTCTAGAGCAACTAGATTATGGAAGAAATATATTCGGTTTTTGAAGTTGAAATGATATGATCACAAGTTAGCAAAAACTGCGAATAGAGAATAGGATAATAGCTCAAGGGCACAACTGTATAATATAATTACCTGCTCTTCAACGTTAATTTCTAAGACATCCACCAAGTTGATGTTAATTTTGAACATGGAAGATTTGTAGCGTGCCTGTCTGAAGCTCATAGTTTGCCATCCAGGACGTGCTGTACACATTTGGCGGTCTTCTCCACTTTCTTTCCATTCTTTGATCTGGGAACGTGGGTATAATCCATTTATCATAAATGTAAATGATATGTTGCGTTCACATGGTATAAGTCATCACAATTTTGTTTTTTCAAATTTTTATTTCCCGCCAATTCAAATGACCTACACAGGTTTTTTTTTTTTTTTTCTTCAAATTTTCACATGGACACATTCGTTTACTATCTACAGTTACTATAAAGAACCAGCGAAGCCGAGTCGATGCAGACATTTACAGGTGTTCGAAATTAACATTAAGGTAAAAAAATTACTAGTATAGGGGTCGATGACCATATCATTACTCGATTCATCGTCTACCTCGCAACTTTAGCCCGATCCATCAACGATCAAGGAATTTGAGTAAAATAGAAGTCTGTCTAGTATTTCTGGTACCTGCACGGTTATATAAAATCAGATACATCTTACCGTTCATATAAGTTCGGGAACACTTCGAATTGTCGAATTTTCGATCGGGACGGAAAGTTGAATATCTCGGTAAAAAAAAAGTCGTAGCCAAATGGTTCGAGTGGCATTTAACAGTGGAAGGAACCAGCTTTATTTTGTTTCTTTTTTTCAATTTTTCACGATTTTTTTCGCACTCACTAGATAATATTAAACATGACCGTTTTTTTTTTTTTTTTTTTTGTTTAGAATTTTTTTAGTTTTCCTTTACTTTTTCCTCTTAGGCAATCATTTGACCAGTAAGATTTCATGATCAATACACGTGACCTTTTTATCTTATCTCTAGTAGCCCGTTGAGTAAGGAAATTGATGAGACAACGCGCGAATTTTTAACTAAAAATGCTAAGTTAAAGTGAAAAAAAAGTAAATAAGTTAGAAATCCAAAAATACACATCTCCCATCTTTTATCGTTTCATCTAAAACCCCACGGTTCTCGAGTTACGACGCATTTTCTAAAAACTGACTTTCCGCGCACAAAAAGTTGAACATAACTTGACGAAAAAAAATCGCAAATTTAAAAAAAAAGAAGACAAGCAACTTACAGCCTAATCTTAACCCTTTCGAGTCGTTTTGAGAAAAAATGTCCGTTGCCATTTCCCAAAAAATTACATGCGACTTTTTAAAAGTGTGAAAATAGCGAAGGACCGGTCATGTTTAACATTATCTAGTTAGTGTGGAAGAAATCGTGGAAGATTAAAAAAAAAAAGAAAAAGAAACAAAATAAAGCTGGTTCTTTCCACTTTCAAATGCCACCTGGACCATTTGGCTACGACTTTTTTTGACCGAGATATTCCACTTTCTGTCCCGATCGAAAATTCGACAAGTGTTCCCGAACTTACGGACGCTACTGTATATGTATTTCCGCGTTTGACTACCTGTTACTCGTCTGCAATTTGCAAATGAAATTCTCTCAAGTCTGTCGTGAGAATTGATTCATTTTGGGTATTTTGTAGATTTTTTTTTTTTAATTCGTATGCTATATTTGAACAGATTTGGTATTCAGTTTGATACAGGATTCGGTATATAAGTCAAGTGTTATCGGTGCAGCTGATTTCAGTATTGTAAATGTAAGAAGAAACCTAAACGATAAAAGAACGTAGATTATGTTACATTGTTTGTTTTATCTCACGTCAAAATACCCTAAAAAAAAAAAAAAAAAAACAGCATGAAAAACCAAAATTTGTCGATAAAAATCATAGCATCGTAGCTATATTTAAACCTTTATACCTATATTGGTATAAACCTATACCTATATATTTTACGAGTATATAATTTGAATATCATTGAGGGCGAGTAATTCGATCGAGCGGTTTATTTAAACGCTCTGAACATTGCCCTGGCGTGGGTATATTTGATCGATGAAAGAAATAAGGGCCATGGTTATAAAGCGAGGAGGATATAAACGGTGAAATATCGACGTCAATGTTGGTCATTCATATTTAAACGGATCGTTATCGTCGTGGTAACGAGACTAAATCGTGTATTATATCTTTGAGAGGTAGTACGAGGTTTTTTTTTTTATTAATTGACTGATTGACTCGGAGTCATATTATGTGTACTATATTCAGACGTTGAACTTCTTCTCTTATTCTGTGAGTGTAAACAACGAATCGGTTATATTTATGCACGCTGTGCGCGTAATTTTTATACATTATATTATATACACAAATTATATAATTATATATGATTAAATCTCACCTGCCTCTGAACATCCCGAATTTTCTTATCATGCAATTTCGGCGCACTACTCAGTTTAAATACAATCCAATTCCTGGTGTAATTGAATATATCGAAGCCGAGGGATAAAGGCATAAGAAAAAAGATCACAAACAACCATCGGTAATTGATGAGCACATGCTCGAACAATACATCCACGTGATCGAACATTATTGTTTAAAGTAATTTCTGCTGTTTAGAGAGAAATATTTATAACACTATCAAATTTCTGATTTCCGGTTGCGGAAAAAGAATGTCGATACAAAGTTACGTCTAAGAATTAATACGGACGTTCGAAATACATGAAAAATCCGCTGAATTTTGAATTTCGAAAGTTTTTAAAATGATTTTTAATCCTTATATTCATTTATATATATATATTTTTTCTTTCTAGCTGTCATTTATATCAGATACGAACATGTATAATTACATCTGTCGAGAGTTTTCAAAACACCGTTAAGTTTTGAATATCAATTTTTTTTCAAAACTCGTTCCTATAACGAATCGCTGAATTATTTATATACTTATTTTCAAATACTCTTTCGGTAGTTTTCATATACGAATAATGCGAACGCGGTTTGTACATCAATGTTTAAATGTGTTCGAAAATATACGTTCAGATTCGAATTTTCAAATATTTTTAAATATATCGTATATACGTTGTGGATTTTCGGTTATTATTTTCATTTAAGAAAATATGGTAATAATACGTTAGAAATTGTTCGAAAATCTGATCAGTTTTAAGATTTCTAACGTTATGCACTCGCGTAGAATTTATACACGCTTGAAACGCTTTGAAGCAAGTATTCTGTGTCAACACGTTCAATTGTTATTCAATTAAAACTTAACGCGAGATTATATGTGTGTATTAAACAGGCGATCAGACGCAAAGCGCGTCTTCACTAACCGCCGGATTGGCGAGTACTACAGCAGTCCGACACTAGTTACTAAGTTACATATCTACTTATATCGTCGACTAGATTCCTATCTTTCCTGAACGTGTTATTTTATAGTTACGAATCTGTATTGAATAAATCGGCATAATACCTTCGCCGATCTTTCAGGTATATTGCATGTATGTGTATACATATACCTATATATATATATATATATATATATATGTAAGACACCGTAGCGCATATCTTTTGGAAAATAAATTTATTCTATGGACTATGAAGTTTTTATACATTACCTTTTTTTCTTTTTTTTTTTTTTTTTTTTTTTTCTTTTTGTCCGGTCACGTTTTAAGTTAAAATATCATCGGTAAAGAATAAATATTAAATATAGAATAGAAAATATTCTACAAGACATTGAGAGAGATAATAAAAAAATAATAAGGAACAGGTAAGATAGATCTTTGTCGAAATTATATTTTCTCGCGCGTCGGAATGTTGAACTAGAACTTTTTCATACCATGGTTCCTTGGATGTGTGCCTATATATGCTGTCGATTCTAACGATCGAAAATTAACAAATAGAATAAAAATATTGGACAAGACCTTGCGAGAGCAAAGAAATAAAAAAATAAAATAAAATTAAAAAAAAAAAAAATGAAATAAAAAATAGAAGACAGGAATCTCAACTCAATGATTTTGTTGCGTGGAAATGGATAATTAAAATCTTGTAAATCACCAATTTTTTTTTTTCAAATATGTTAATTACAATGGTCGTAAAAAAATATCATTATAGCGATCTCTGACATTCAAGAAGTTTGGTAGAACTACTTGGCCAAGACCTTGCATAGAAATGAATACTTTAAATCTTAACCCAAATCATTTAATCACAGGGAATCTTAGAATCTGTTCTATACTTGGAGTGGAAAAACACCTAAATTTTGCAGCACCTTTTTTTTTTTTTTTTTTTTTTTTTTTTTTTTTTTTTTTTTTTTTTAATATAGAACGTAAAGATGAAAATTTTCTCTTTTATACCTACAAATAATTGTGAAGATCACTTTACATTAGAGAAAATTCCAGACGATTTTCTCGCTCTGAAGTTTGCGGAAACAAGAACAAAATTAAATTTAAATGAAACCATATAGCTGATGTAATTTGCAATATTGATAAGAAAAATTCGATAACGTAATGCTTTCGCTACAACCAAACTACATTGTCACATAATTGTAATAATTATTAATTATTAGGTGATAAGAATTTTATTACAGTCTGCAGTGAGTCGAAAGTTCACAAAATATCCGGCGATACGAGTCGTTAATCTCTTTCAAGTATTATTCGCCCCGCGTTGGGTGCATGCAGAGAAATGTGAAACTTACTCGTAGTCAGCGTTTGATTAGATCTTACATCTAATGTTATATTATAGTACCTTGAAAATCTAGGGAGGGGATAAAACGTATAGAAGAACCATTAATATATTTTATATTATGTATGCACATATAATATGAGCAGTCGTATAGATAGGTACATATATTATACATACAGAACCGACGTTATCAAGATGACATTAAAATATCGGTATAATTTCGGATTTCGTGTTGTCCATGGGCGATCGTATGAATCCCTTGATTTCCGTAATTTATTTTCGACATATACTTAGAACAAGTTACAATATTTAAAACGTTAACCCGGGAAAAAAAGTTCCATATATGATCAGATATGGCCATATATGAACTTCCATACATGATCAGGTATGAAATTTGACCTGATCTGAACATACATGAGCATGTGGGAGCATACATGAGCATGTAGGAGCATATATGAGCATGTGGGAGCATATATGAGCATGTGGAAGCATATATGAGCATGTGGAAGCATATGTGAGCATGTGGGAGCATATATAAATAATGAAATAAATAAATAAATATGAGCATGTAAGATCATAGGTTGTCATGTATAGTTCAGATTGGGCAATTAATGGTATGCTCAGATACGACTGTATATGCTCATTTATGATCGTTCATAACCATACATGGTCATACATGGACATGTGTGAGTACATATGGGCATGTATAAGTCTGATTATTACAGCCAGGTTACTAAGTGAAATGGCCGCACATGATCATGTATGAGCTCGTAACATCATATATGGCCATGTATGATCATGTATGACGCACGTGATTAGACATGATCATGTCAGGTCAAAATTCATATCCGAACAGATATGATCGAGTATGAGCATGTATGGTCATGTATGATCATATATACTTTTATACATGATCATACATGACCATACATGGAACTTTTTTTCCCGGGAAGATTTTCTCTAAAACCGAAAATCTATAGCGAGTGAAATTTTTCACTACGCAAAATCGATACCTGCGAGCTTATTAAGGGGAGGGGTCTACTCGATTTTTACCGACCCCGTCTACTTCGCGAATTTCTTCGAAACGGGACTATCAATCGACTTGTCTTTTGGCAGCCGATGTTTGACGAGTAATGAATTCGAACTGATACGTTTGATCGGATATAATCAGGATTTTCTTTTTTATTTCTGATCGAAAAGTGTGGGCGTGCCATTTATTTCGACTTCAATCACAGCCTACGCATCAAAAATGCAAGATTGGCCTCTGTAGCCCGATTCTATATGAAATTCCGGACACAACCATATAAAAACATCTTTGTTTTCGACAACGATGAAGGGGCAAAAAGAATTCCACGACTTTATGGTAATTGCCGCTCCCAACCGTGGAAATCGCGAAAATTACCACAAAATCTTAGAATACGTTATGCTCCTTCATCGTTGTCGAAAACAAAGATGTTTTTAGATGGTTGTGTTCAGAATTCCATATAGAATCGGGCTACGTAGGCCGATTTTGCATCTTTGATGCCTAGACTGTGATAGAAGTCGAAATAAATGGCACGCCCACACTTTTAGATAAAAAAAAAAAAAAAAAACAAATCCCGATTTCATCCGATCAAACGTATCAGTTCGAACTCATTACTCGTCAAACATATCGGCCGCCAAAAGGACAAGTCGATTGATAGCCTCGTTTCGGAGAAATTCGAGAAATATACGGGATCAGTAAAAATCGAGTAGACCCCCCCCTCAAAGTTATCGCGTTGAATGCCTCCTCGAGAGTTTCTACATTCGGATCACAGCTTTTAATGTATGAGAGAAAAAATGTACAAACATAACAAGAATAACTGATATAAATGATAAACTGGTTATTAAAGGTCAGGAATTGAATCAATTTCTTTTTTAATTATCATTATAAATATTCTGCACATTGTTTAGATAATGGATTGTCATTCAAATCTATGTAGAAATATTACTACTTATATATATATATATATATATATATATATATATATACGTCCTTCAACAACACTGCGCTGAGAATTACGACCTAGCTCATGGTCAGCTGCGGAGATGCAGATAAAGATCGAGTTTTTTTTTCTTTCGTTTCAATATAGTGTCACACGGTTTGAAAAATCTAGTTAATAGGCGAAATATGTTAATCGAATTTCAGAATTCATCTTTCCTCTCCCCATTTACTTAACTTTCATATAACTACCAATATAGCGGAGCAGCTGATAGTTGGTTTGTATTTACTTGCGCTATACTAGTGAAAATTTGGGGCTATTCAATTGGCTATTCGCATAGACTTATACATCCCTTTATAAAATTGTCTGGCGAATTTGACCCCTTAGACTCGCAATTTTTATTTGTGCCAAAAATTATTTGAAGCCACCCCTTTATCAGCTGACGTTATAGTTGATTGGCTTCTTTGGGGCTGAAGCTTTGTTTTCGAAATTAGAATCGTCGCTAATGTTTTATAAGCCTTATAGTCAATACGGTCGTTTTGTGAAGTGATCTACACAAAAAGCAACAAATTTCGTAATTCAGTAGTCAAGATATAGCCGGCCTGTTTTTGAAAAAGTTTAGTTTTCTTTTCGCCCGTTCGTTTTTATTTATTAGCACTTGAATCTCGTATGAAATGCTGTGCGCATTAAAAAAAAAAAAGAACCATTTATGCGTTATTATAGGTCTGTTTTATTACTCCTGTCCGCTCAGGAGTTACACCCACCCGAACAGCACGGAATATTGCCCAATATTGTAGCAACATTGTAGCAACATTGCAACATTGTAGCTACATTGGAATATTGTAGCTACATTGGAATATTGTAGCAACATTGTAGCAACATTGCAATATTGTAGCAACATTGCAATATTGTAGCAACATTGTAGCAACATTGGAATATTGTGGCAACATTGTAGCAACATTGGAATATTGTGGCAACATTGTAATATTGTAGCAACATTGCAGCAATATTGCAATGTTGCTACAATATTGGGCAATATTCCGTGCTGTCTGGGCAGTTACACTTACCATACTTTTCTAGAGATCGGATTCTCTGATTAATGCACCCCTATACTAGTATAGACGACGTGGCTATACCTATATTCATACCGACTATGATGTATGTAGTATGTGGATCTCTTTATCATTGACACCTTAATATAATATCCGAATTGCAATTTTTAAATCTTTTGCGTAACTTTTGCAATGGAAAAACTGTTCGTAGATTCTTAAACTGGCTTTCGAAGAAGAACCGTGGCGTAAGTAATTTGTGAAGCAAAAAAAAAAAAACAAAAAAACAGTGGTTTAGACCTGAGAGTAGTCATTGAATCTCAGAGTGTCTCTCTAAGGGTCAAAATCCAGCCTAAAATATGTTTTAAATCATTTCCCAGGCGACGTATAGCCTTGAAAAGAATAAATTAGGCGTGTTTACCCCCGTACCGGTTTGGTAAGGTCTGGTTTTAGGCGATGTTTTTTTCAATCATAAAGGTCGCCCATATTACCAATACACATGTATAGTAGGTACACAATTCCGTCTAAATAAGCTAACAACGCTGTCGCGAGCATAAATTCGTTATCGCAAAACTGCGGTGGCTGTTATCAGTATATTGGCTGCCGGAGCTAAATATTCATACTAGGACGTTGACCCTACAGGGTTATTATCAAAATTATCGTCAACTAATAACAATAAATTAGTTTCCTCTGATAGTCAACTCGACAACGAATCTGAATTACAAAACTTCTTCAATATTTACGCGAATCGAGTCGCGTTAAATTTTCATAAGCTATTTCGTATAGACGACTGGAGAATAATATTTAGTCCTTTGGGAAAGGATCGGTGTCTATTTGTTTTCTGCAAACTAACACCGTTCAAATCAACGTCTACTAAGTATAGACTAAGATCGAATCTTTCAAAATCTGGATGCCAGCAAAAGATTCCGAAGAGTGCGGCAGTAGACGACTCATCGTTTTCCCGCGCTTTCTTCCGACCTCGCATGACTTTAGTGTCTATAATCGTACAAATATTAATAAGAAAGTATCGAAAATATTGGACTTTCATTTTCGAAATGATTTCTCTTCAACCTTTCTAAAAAATATATAATTCTGATTCTTACAGAAATCATATACCAAACGTATGGACAAATCTGTCTTGTAAAATCAAAGGAGATTTTCATACAAAATTTTTAGTTGCAAGATCACAGATGAATCTTATGCGTCTTAAAAAAGAAGAATCAAAATCTCCCTACTCTCTACATTTTATGGAGTGAAAAATTCACTCTTTGTCTTGGAGTTGCACGATTTTCAATCCAAGGAAGTGAAAATTCACTCTTTGTCTTCGAGTTGCACGATTTTCACTCCAGAAAATTTAGAGACTAGGGTCTCATATGCAATTTATAATGTGGTAAAGGATCACAAATGGTTATTAGCCTCATGTAGTCGAATAGGTGAGATCAAATAATATAGGATCATGCAAGACCCCTATTATACGATCTACAATCTCAGAACAATATTCACCCATGATTCTGACATGACCCTATAAGCTCCAATCCCATTTTGATATATGACTATTCCTTGCTTAATCCCATGTGATTTTTTCACACAAGAATTTGCAGTAGCGTAGGTATAACAGATTTGAGGAGAAGGAAGTTGAATAAGAAAAATGTGCTCGCTGAAAATGCTGAAAACCCTGATCACATTTGTCTGCACAGGGTTTTCAAGCTATGGCTATGTACTATATTGTTGGTCAAATAATTGAGTGTCATGTATTTTTTCTTACCGCTAATACACCTGCGTGTAAATGTTCATTCAGTTTGCACGTCGTAGGCTAAATATAAGTTAAATGGGTTCATTTAACCGTGTCCTCAATTGAGTCTATTACATATATTACGTACACGCATGGCTGAACTATGATTGAATGAAAAAAAGCTCAGTTATCTCTCCACTATGCTTCAATTATCGCATACATTCAAACATGATATCTCAAATGTGCAGAGGTGTGAATAAATTATCACCTATATAGTGTGTGTATCGTACCTACTACAAGTACTGAATATATGAAGATAACTCTACACACATGTACACTAGATGATGTATACATACATACAGGTATACTGTGCCTACCAAAAAAGCAGATCTGTGTAATCGCCACAGATTATTCTAGTAAGATTTTCAAAAAAATCCTTCACACTCATCCCACAACAAGACACAAAAATCTAGATGTAATAATAGATTTTAATTGTTTAAGATTAGATAATGATTAATCAGACGGTAGATATAAGTTTTCCAGTGTCCGGTCATTTGCGATTGTATAAGCTTAAGGGAAGACCCTAGTGAAACTGAAAACTTTTACATTTTTCATACGATTGAAATTATTTATAGATCACGTGAAAGTGTACTCCAAAACTAAGAAAATCACACCTTGAGCTTCAAGATTACTTAAGAAATGTAGAAGTTACGCAACATTCAATGGTAAAAACGTACCGAACTTCAAAATGCTTCTTGCGTCTGAGTTTTAATCGCATCATATTCCCCTTCGTCTGAGGTCTTCAGCAAACTGAGGCGAAGAAAGTGAGGGATCGGATTTGAGATTGGATCACTCGTTCCATTTTGAGAGAATTCATTATTTTTTATTTCAAATTTTTAGCATTTTGCATGTTATTTAAATCTGAAAAAAAAGTTTCTTTTACAATAGAATGAAACCGATCCCTCATTTTGTGCATAAGGTATATGTGAATCTTCACTGCGAAGGAGAAGTTGATCGGAGCAAAACTCAGACGCAAGAAGCATTTAGCGTAGCTGAAAAGATAGTTCTGAGTAAATGGCATTTCAGTGAAAACTGGTATAAGTTAATTAAATTCTCCAGAATATATGGCACAAAATGATTGGAACGGTCATATCATTAAACTTTATGATCAACGTATCTCAGATTCTCTATTTCTGCTGCGGTGGCATCTCGGACCGCAAATCTTCTTCGCCCTGCATCTGTAGATTCACCGTTCCAAAACAGATAATCAAAATAGGAATTGAATTAGCTATTCTGGTTCCCAGAAAAACTTGGCGCTGATCTATAACACTTGTTTATCTCTGGCTGTTGCCTTAGAACAGTAGCTCACGCATCGCCCAACAGCGCTCACTGCTGCCGCTCATTTTAAATAGAGCTTTGTTTTAGCAGTTACACCAGATACGCTGCGGAAGAAGGCTTCCGCTGACATTCTGAGCTCTTCTATGGCTGATCTCTCATGAAAAGATATTAGTTTCTCAATTATTAAGGATTTTTGATCTAGCGACTGCCAATTTTTAGCGTAGCGTTGATGGTTTCCTTCAATTCAGGGACATTAGTTATCTTTCACATAATTCTTGTCCTACAGAAGTTGGATTTAGAACCAAGAAAATATGTTCATGAAGAAATTTTATATTTGGAGCACTCCAGCTTTTTATTGCATTTTGGAGTCCTGCAGTACCCATATACCCATACATGGGTATATAGTTTATACTTTGACTTTGTATCTTATGAAACTTACTTTCAATGGTATTTTCAATAATTTCATGAAATTCTAAAAGTTCATTGTGGAAAAGCAAAAAAAAAATTTTTTTTTTAATAAATTTTTTTTATAAAATTAGCTGCCCGTAAACTAGAAAAAATCAGAGGGCCTTAAATATTTGTCACAAGGTGGAGACAGGCTCCTAGAGTATATTTCCAGCAAAAACGCAAAATTGAATTTTTAGGCGATTTTGTTCAAAATCTCAGTAGGGTCTTCCCTTAAGGGGTTAGGCCACTCTAGAGACCGAAAGAAATAGGCTTTTTGAGGATTTTTTTTCAGAAATACTACAAAATAAATCGAGTTCACAAAAATGGGTGTTTATTATACATATCACTGACTGTATACAGTAATTTTTTTGAAGCGATTGATTTCAAAATGGCGGCTGTGCAGCGTTTTTGCGATGACGTCTCCGGTTTTGTAGGGTCCACGGCCGGACGAACGGCTCCGGTAATTTTTGAATTATGATAAGCCAATGAATTTTTCTCGATTATACATAATAACTGCTATAGAAGTACGTAGGATTTTTTCGATATATTGATTTTTGGCGAAATGGTGCACTTCTAAAGTGGAAAGTGAAAAATTTGCCTAAAAAATCGTCAGATAAGTGTTAAGGTGCCACAGTACTGGCGTGTCCTATATATATTTTGTGACGTCAGAATCGTGAAATACGAGGAATTTCGTCGACAAATTGAGCCCAAACGAGGAAACGAATTCCACGGGTATTGTTTTTTTATAAAAGCTTAAATTGATCTGTAGGGCGCTTACTTAGTGATTTTCAGCGTAGATTACCCAGTAATGTGTATTGCGAATAAATAAAAGTGACAGGTCGTTCATACATATCCAACATGGCGGCATCAGAATCCGGCCATTACCGACTTGTCGTATTTTCGCCGTATCCAGGAGATTAAAACGTCTATCACTCAATACAGGGAGTAAGCGCCCCGTAGGAATACACACTTGTTTCAAGAAAACTTATTTCACCTATCTGCGTCCCGTAAATAAGGCTCAATTTGTCGACGAAATTCCTCGTATTTGACGTCTCGGTATGACATATATCTATCGAAAATCTGAGAATCAACTTCCGGTACTGTGGCACCTTAATAACAAATTAACTGTGCAATATAAAAAAAAAAATCCTACGTACTTCCATAGACAATGTATTTTTAAAGATATATTCGAAGTTTCAAGTGAATCGGTTGAAAATTGTCTGAGTTATGTTTCCGGCGAACTTAAAAAATGCGGTTTTGAGATAAACGCGTTTGAAGTTTTGAGTAGTAGAAAATCATGAAAATTCACCAAAAGTTGAATAACTCGGTGAAAAAAAATCGTGCGACAAATTTCTAGGAACCATTTGGAAGAATAGATTTCAGGCTACAAAATGGCTGCTTCGAAAGTTCTCTGCGATTTTTTTAACGCCCCGTAGAGAACTTTGAAAAACTTTGAAAAACTTTTTTTTCTGGCGTTTCGCAATCCGGCACTCAAACCTACGCCATGGCGTTAAAAATGGCCGTAGGAAAATTTTTCAAAAACCATCTTGAAGATGAAGTTTCAACCTTCAAAATGCTTCCCCGAATGATTTTTTTTTACAATTTTTCATTGAGTTACAGCATTTTGAAAGTCGGCATTATTTCGCCGATTGCCGGGTGCGCCGTTAATTTTGTTGCTGAGTGTACTAAAATTCGAAAACCGAGTACTTGGAGATTTTTCCCGGCCATAATCTTTTGGGACACTATTTTTGAGGTCCTAGGGGACCATAAAAAAAAAAAAAAGAAAAAAAAAAGGTTTTTCAAAAATTCTAGAGTGGCCTAACCCCTTAAGTCCATTATGTAATTGGCTCATGACCACTTTTCAGCTTATAGACACTCCGTAATTGGAGAAAATTTCTTACAGTTCATTTCCGTTTGGCTCAGGGTTACCCTTTGAACAATTTTCAACTATTATCTCTCTCTGTTAGCCGCAGTGTAGAAGCACAACTACATGAGAATCTATCACTCATTTTTTACATAGTTGTCTGAAAATTTAGCAAATTTCATGATTACTGATAAAACTGAATTAGGAATTTTATCTTTCTCTCTTAGCTTATCTTCGTTTATCGTATGTTTTCAATTGATATGTGAATATAACACATATGACATAGTTTTTTTTAAAAGATAATAGGTATCGGAAAATTCACTTTGAATAAATGATACAATTTACTAACTAATTCCTTTGTATATGCAAAGTCTACCTTCGGATTATACCTGAGAAATAATACTAGTCTAGAGAAAAACGCGTTCGAGCGTATTGAATAAATATCCATAAATGCATGACAATGCAGAGTATACTTCGTCATTCGGAAATTTGACAAATTGCTATTTTCAAATGTTAAGACCATCATTTCATGGACTAATGGCTCTAATCCCTTAAATTCATTGTGCAGACAAATTGTCTTATATCGCACTATTATGGTGGGAATATTTGATGGTTTAGAATTCAACATTTGTATTTATATTTATAGTCATCATATAATTGCAAGTTCAGCGATATTGAATTCCTTTGACGAAGTAATAAACTCGGGTTGGGGTAAGGTTAGATTAATGTAATAGTATATTACAGTCGAGGCCATTATATAAATTGACCCTTCAAAAGTTAATTGTTTATCATATGATAACTAATCAGTCTCTCAATAGTTAACTATTACTTCCCCTCACGGCCCCTTCGCCCCAATCCCTATCGTCGACCGTTATGATGATGGCGTGGAATCTAGATTTTAGCTTATGTCATCGTAGACGTTCGCAATTGCGACTGCGCAAATCGGAGAGGGGGGGACTTGAGGGGAATTTCAACTTTTGAGAAACGGTCAACTTATGGAAGATCATGGATGACTCAATTGGTATCAACGTATCGGTATCATGTGTAACAGATTCTTGAGCATTATCAAAGGCCTCAGGTTCAATTATGTAGTACATATATCTTGTCCAAATATAGATGCAAATAATAGTCCGAGATTTGAATAACTTCAGGAATCGTTCGTATATCGGATGATGATGACTTTGAATTTGGAAATTGATTTTTGTAAAATTCATATGCCGAATGAAATTTGAAATTCTAATAACGTCCTGCGAACGTTGAGGCCCTTATAACGGCCTTCTTCTTAGTCTTCTACTTTTTCTATAATGACTCCGTTCTCGGTGGATTTTTTTTTATATTCTATCGTTAGTCTATCGTATTTGTTACTATTACTGAATTTAATAATGCTGCAGTGTTTTTTGTTCACTATATTTGACTATATTCCTCAATAGCTTTCTGTTGTATCGAACTTTTCCGCATAGTATAGGAGTTCGGTATGAGACGTGCTATGAGCTTGGGAAGACAAATAGATGAACCGATGTGTTGCGTTGGTAACCAAAGTCAGGGCCGATTGTTTTCCACTGCTGATAATCAAGGCACGGACTTTCGTGTTGGATTCGTCACAGCAAGATCGCGAGCGCTCGGAAAAATGAGCGTGGTTCAATTTTTTTATGGACTCTGAAATATTTCCTGATTTTAGGACTTAGAATATTTTCGCCTTGAAGGAACTTTTAAAAAAATTGCTTTCCAGGGACGTCGAAAAATTTTGCATCCAAGGAAAAAGGAAAATATTTACGTCTGCCGGAGAATGAAGATTTAATATTTACTCGTTAAATGAAAAAGTCAGAGTCCATAAAAAAATTGAACCACGCTCATTTTTCCGAGCGCTCGCGATCTTGCTGTGACGAATCCAACACGAAAGTCCGTGCCTTGCTGATAATCTTCATCCTAGAAAAAAAAAAAAAAAGAACCATGGGTCAGACTTTTTTTCTAGCAAATAAGATATCGATAAGTTATGGCTTCGAATGTTACGGTTCCTCTTGTTTAAAAGCTTGTCTTTCTCCTATGTACTTTTAAGCACTGATGGGATCTGAATCAATGATCCCCATTTATTTCAAAACCTAGTATATATTGGCTATTGAAATGACGGGTCTCGTCGCGCGGCAGCTACCACTAGATGGCGTTACCTTCCGGTAAGATTTACTTCAGGAATCGTTCGTATCGGATGATGATGACTTTGAATTTAGAAATTGATTTTTGTAAAATGATGGCGGGCTAGTTTGATTCGTTAATTTCATATAATATAATGAATTTAACAGACGTAACGCATTAATGCCTGTCTGTTATGTTTCTTTCCTGTAAATATCAATTCATTGATGAGGTCCCAGTCATTGCGGCATTCGATTGAAGTAGGAGTAAATCGACCACGATGAAAATCCAAATATATAGGTATAAGGTCTTTTTTTTTATATCTTTCTAATCACTGACATGATCTCTTTTACTAATCTTATTCTCTCAAAAGAGATCCGATGAAATAAAATATTTGAGATCTAGTTTTTTTTTTTTTCAACAAGCTACAAATCTAGCACATTAAGGGGAAATGAAAGGTGGATAATACACCTCGAATATTTGGCAGCCCGTTTCTCAGCTAAAACACATCCGATCGATGTGAAATTGATATCAGTGACGTATAAAAAGTGCACGAAGGGCATGATGCTCTTGGATTTCCAAAAAGCGAAAATAAAATGTACAATTTTATATCAAGAGTGCTCTTGTAATGAATAATCGTTGTTGCTGACGTTGTACTTGATAAATATGAAAATACCCGAAACATTTTCCGCTTTTTGGAAATCCAATAGCATCACGCCCTCCGTTCACTTTTTCTGCTTCACTGATATCAATTTTCACATCGATCGAATGTGTTTTAGCTGAGAAACGGGCTGCCGAAAATTCGAGGTGTATTAATTCACCTTTCATATCCACTTAACGACAATTACAATATTTATGTAAAGAGTCTTTGAAAACCCCGAAAATTTAAAGTAAAAACAAAGACAACAGACGTTATCAGTATAGAAACTGAGTCGTTTTCTTTGCTAAAAAAAATCTACAAAGCAACTTTCTAAATTACGAATTCATCAAGTGCTTCTTATTACTACTAGAGTGATTGTCAATCTTTGTATACTTCTTCTTGTTAAAAAACGTTCAACAGTTGGAATATGGCGATTCAAAAAATGTGCGTACTAAACCGAGGTATGATAATGTTCCGCTAGATAGCGCCACGTGTTTGAAAATACGCTGCCTCGCATGGTTCTTATTGGCCGATTCTCCCCTAACATCGAAACGTATCGAACAACACCCGTCGTCCATAACGTGATATTCTATACCAAGCTTCGGACCTACGGACGATACCCATATAGAAAATGGAGTTGCGCGTCGGCGCATAGGTAGCACATATAGTCATTAAATTAGTGTGGGCGCGTCAAATGTTTTAAACATAAAAGAAAAAGAAAAATAAAAAAATCTGTGTGAAAATGAAACTATATAATGTGTAAGAAATCGTTGTTGGTTAATATTTTAAAAAAGTTTGAAACCGGTGATGTGTGACAAAAGTGTGCGCCACACCTCGTGTATAACATTAATACCCATCGAATTAAGAATAAGATAGTAAGACACTTAAAAAACCGTAAGGAAAGTTTATAAGTAGTGATTGCAGTTTTGTTAGTACTGGTTTTAACTGCACCACGGGCCCAGGCGGTGTTTCTGGTGCGTGCGGTGCGTGGTGCGTGGGGCGGGCGCGGTTCCCACACGGGTGCAACTGCGAGGGTACAACGTGAAGCAACAAGTGTCACCCGTAACGAAGATCGAGATTCTCTTTATCCAAGAATACAATAATAACAATAATAATATTAGTAATAACAATAATAACAAGAATATTAACAATAATAACGAGGCAGTGACAAAAAAAAAAAAACAAAAAAAAAAAAAAAACAACAACGTACGAGTTTCGTTATTTAAGGGGTGTTAAATAAATAACTAATACGTTAAAATGGGATGCGCCGTAAGCACAACCGGCGACAAAGAGGCTGCCGAAAGATCGAAGAAAATTGACAAAGATCTTAGAATCGATGGTGAACGCGCTGCTAGCGAGGTCAAACTCCTGTTGCTTGGTAATTTACCATAAAAACAAAATATTAATATTCTTAATTTTACGTCTTTCTTTCCTTTTTTTTTCTATAATTTGTACAATATATAAGAATATTCGAGATCAGTCTATCGATGTTCGCGAAAAACAAAAGAACAACTGCTCAAACTCATTTGTTTCGATTTATGTAGTAGTATACCGTAGTTTTTTTTTTTTTTATCGAACAAAAGAAGAAAAAACAAAAAAAAAAAAAAATCAAATAAAAGAATAACAGGAGAGAGAAGCCATTCAATGTTCACCTTCCTTTTTTTTTTTTTTTTTTTTTTTTTTTTTTTCCTCACGATGTTATGTTTTGTTTGATGAATGATATCGATTAGATGTTAGATATTATTATAGCTGGTATACCTAGAGGTATGAAGAATTGAACAGTGATATAAACGAAAACGTTTTAGATAAGTATACCATCATGTATGTATGTCTGTATGTATGTATGTATGTATATATACTGATTGGAGATTTGGAACAGACAGGATATTGTGATGTGTTATAAATCATAGGTAGTATATATATGTACGGATACGATAGTGTAACCGATAGAGCTTGCTTGATTAAAGTGAGCCTGTGCATGCATCACTCATATTGACTAGATGATTCAGCAGTGAAGTGAAGGAGGGTAGACTCATGCGTTTCACAATCATCCAACTCTTTCCTGAAACAATGATACAACTCTATAAAGTATTAAATAAAACTGGATGAAAAAAATTATAAAAAATAAAAATATATATACAGGGTAATTCAGGTTTAGTGAGTCATATTTTGACGGTAGATTCGTTGTGAAATTCTAAGATCAAATTCTATCTATCAAAAAATTAAATTAGAGGACACAACATAGTTTTCGAGTTTTGGAAAAATCCTAGTTGACCAATCACAGAAATTCTAGGTGATGACACGGATAGGACTGGTCATGAGTGTAAATTGAGCGGTGCCCTGTGTATGTAACTTATACCGTTTTCGATTGGTCGACAAAAAGTCTTTTGCAGCTGAAAAAAACTATCAGTCCCTCAAATTTTTGGTAGAGACGAAAATTTATTCTTAACGTTTTGCAGGGAATCTACTTTCAGAATATGACTGGTGCAATCCGAATTTCCATGTATATAATGCTAAATAGAAGTTTTTCTTCATTTTTGTAAAAACATACATTACATTGAGGAATCATTTACAGGATCTTAGCAAAAGAATGTTAAGAAAAATTTGTATGATATTGTAAAATCTTTTAGGAAGATCGTGTAGTACTCTTACAAGAATTGTATACAATGGACGAATCTTTGTTATCAGATGATGTAAGAATCTGATGAGAAGTTTTTTTTTTTTTTTTTTTTGTACAAAAATCGTATAAGAATGAAAATAAACGCATAAAAATGTCATGAGAATCCTACAAGGATCTCATGAATCTTGTATAATTTTCAAAATGTTGATTTTCCTTTTTTTTTTCTTTTTTTTTTTTTTTTTTCTACCTATTTATTCATCTATTTTTAAAGGTGCTGGGGAGTCTGGTAAATCGACGATCGTTAAGCAGATGAAAATCATTCACGAAACTGGGTACAGTAAAGAAGAATGCGAACAGTACAAACCGGTTGTTTACAGCAATACCATACAAAGTCTTATGGCGATTATACGAGCCATGGGTCAACTCAGGATTGATTTTGCAGACCCCAATAGAGCGGTGAGAATAACCATTCTAGAGAAGTGAAATGTTGAAGATAACTCTGTAGTAGTAGTAAAATATTTACTTTTTCAAATTTATTCAGCATCTCATCTGTTTTCATGATTTTTTTGTATTTTTTTTTTTTTGTTCAAAACTAGATTGAAATTCAGATTCCGAATTTGTTGATGATATCGAAAAAAAAAAAAAAAAGAAATATTGCAAACTAACATACGCTTCTCATTTCGAAATGACTTCATTGAAGTATATAGTAGATATTTGAATTTTCGTTAATTAAAACTTGAAACTTACCTAATACTCAATATATTTATTACCTTATAGGATATTGCCAGGCAATTTTTCACTCTAGCATCGGCAGCAGAAGAGGGTGAGCTAACGGGAGAGCTAGTTTTATTAATGAAGAGATTATGGCAGGACGCGGGAGTACAGCTTTGTTTCACACGTAGTAGAGAATATCAGCTTAATGACTCAGCTGCTTATTACCTTAACGCTCTCGATCGCATTGCCCAACCCCACTACATACCGACACAGCAGGATGTCCTCAGGACCAGAGTTAAAACGACCGGAATTGTTGAGACTCATTTCTCATTCAAAGGACTTCACTTCAAGTAAGTGTGAAGCAACCAGAATCTGTGTTTCAACAAAAGTTGCGACAAAACAATGTATAACATGTTTTTATTGTTCTTTTTAGAATGTTTGACGTTGGCGGGCAAAGATCAGAGCGTAAAAAATGGATTCATTGTTTCGAGGGGGTGACGGCGATAATATTTTGCGTTGCGTTAAGTGGTTACGACCTGGTATTGGCAGAGGACGAAGAGATGAACAGAATGATAGAGTCTATGAAGTTGTTTGATTCTATATGTAACAGTAAATGGTTTGTTGAGACATCGATAATCCTATTTTTAAACAAGAAGGATTTATTCGAGGATAAGATAGCCAGGAGTCCGTTGACCATTTGCTTTCCTGAATACAAAGGCGCTAACATGTACGAAGAGTGCGCAGCCTATATTCAAATGAAATTCGAAAATTTAAACAAAAGAAAAGATAGAAAACAGATCTACACACATTTTACCTGCGCAACGGACACGAGTAATATTCAATTCGTATTCGACGCTGTGACTGATGTTATAATTAAGAATAACTTAAGTAACTGTGGATTGTTGAGTTGAATAATTGGTATTTGACTTTTGGGACGTTGACCATTGTTTCTTTTTTTTTTCTTTTTTTTTTTTTTGCCCCTTATGCTTTAGAATTAGATCTAAAAAATTTGCACAAGATCTGCGCGCACGTTAGTAGTTTAGTATTATTATTAAATTCTCATTCCTAGTACACGATACTTAAATCAAAATGAATAATTTAAATGATTGTAATCATCATCGTCTGGAAGTATATTATATAGTATAGTATACATATTGATAAAGCAACAGAATCTCTGAGAATACAAGCATAAAGAATTAAAATAATACCTATTTTCTATTGGTGACTAGATATTTAACATGGCCCAATTTTCCATTTTTATACTTTGTATATTAAGAATAACTTTATACTTAGGCATAGATACAATCCATCGACGAGATATTGTTCAAGACAATAAATCATGACACGTAGTAATTCATACCACTTCTACAATTTTTATATCTATTTATAACAGTTTTAATAAAAACGAGCGTATTTTAAACGTTTGAAAAAAAGAATTCTCAAAAATTGCTCTAATGCAATTGCGAAAAGTTTTATCAGTATTCTAAGAACAGTTATACTTTATACATACTTCTGACTAACGCCTAATTCCATCAATCTCATCGCTTGTGTTTATGAATGATATACAGTGGGTTTGGATAGTAGAAACCATACTGAAGTTAACAAGCACCCTGAAACTCTCATACTACATTTAAAACAGTACACACTTCTACCTCCCGTCTCTTAAATATATCGTTTCTAGTCTAAGATTGAACTCTTTTCAATATGAGATTGAAAAAAGGGGCCCAGTGCTTCGCGTATTGTTTCATCAGGATATCGAGAATCTTTTCAGTCTTTATGATGTTTAATCTTGGAATAGAGTCAGTAGATTTGAGATATTGGAGGTCGAATGAAAGAGTTAATTAGTTTTTCTTTTCAAAAGTTCATTTCTTTGATAATAACTGATTAGAATATACTTTCGATCGTGTCACGGTTTAATACCAGTAAGACAATCGTCTCTGTATATAGTTTGTAATGTAATGAAACACTGTTTTCGGATCTACTAAAGTCTAGAATCTAGAATGTGAAATCCAAATGGACCAATTCGTGTGTAACACTGTTGTATTAAATAAACTGTCTCGGTTTATTTAATTACGATATTTTTAAAATAAGAAAAAATACTACATTTCCGTGTCTCTACGTAGTTTACATGTACAGTTTACGTCTGTAGTTTTTCTGTTTTCCTATGACAATAATTTAGTGATATCAATAATGACATACACAAACGCACGTATAGTGATTTACTCGTTATTTACGAATATCCGATACGATCGTAAAGTTTAAACCAGTTGCCAAGCAACGTTATCATAACTTTTTTTTTTTTTTTTTTTTTTTTCAGAATTAGTAAGTAAAATGACTAATTTCGTTATAATTTTATAAGCAGTTTTAATTTACGCTGTCCGTTTTTATAACGGAAATTCCATTACTCTCAAGCAGCAATTTGTTTACGTTGCTTCGTTCTACTTCTATACATATATCATAGTCTATTAAACTATCATTCAATTTCTGAGCTGATCATGTCAACTGTAATACGATGTAATCAATATCTAGAAATATATACACTTGATCATTTTATTTATATTAACTGACAGTGTTGCTTTATTCTCTACCATTAAGGGGATAGGAAAGGTGGATTATACACCTCGAATTTTTGGCAGCGCATTTCTCAGCTAAAACACATACGATCGATGTGAAATTGATATCAGTGACGCAGAAAATGTGCACGGAGGGCATGATGCTCTTGGATTTCCAAAAAGCGAAAATGTTTCGGGTGTTTTCATGTTTAACAAGTACAACGTCAGCAACAACGATTATTCGTCACAGAACACTCTTGATATAAAATTGTACATTTTATTTTCGCTTTGTTGGAAATCCAAGAGCATTATGCCCTCCGTGCACTATTTTTACCTCACTGATATCAATTTCACATCGATCGGATGTGTTTTAGCTGGGAAACGGGCTGCCAAAAATTCGAGGTGTATAATTCACCTTGCATATCCCCTTAAGGCCCATCCCTAGTTGCCCACCTCCTTTTGGTCGAAATGTGTCACATTTCGATTATTATCCGAGCCCAGGCGTCAAAAACGCAAAAAAGGCCAACTTAGCGCAAATTCTATTTCAATTCCGAACACATAGGTCCAAATAAATGTTCGTTTCGTGCAAAAATAGAGTCTACAGATGGTTTTTACATTGTTACAAAATTATTCGAATTCGATTTCCTCGGCGAACAATGGAAAAACCATCTGTAGACTATGTTTTCGCGCGAAACGAACATTTTTTTGGACGTATGTGTTCGGAATTGAAATAGAATTTGCGCTAAGTTGGCCTTTTTTGCGTTTTTGACGCCTGGGCTCGGATAATAATCGAAATGTGACACATGTCGACCAAAAGGAGGTGGGCGACTAGGGATGGGCCTTACCACAAATCGATCCCTATTTTTTCTTCCAAAATAGATACAAAATAGGAAAATAAATATAGAACAATATTGTTCTTTATCCAGGATTCAATATCTTGTCGTATGCAACAACAGAACATCATGTGTGTAATATAAATAATTCGAGTCCAAAATTATGTAAAACTTTAGTTTTTTTTTTTTTTTTTCTTTTTTCTTTTTATATCAATACATTAACTAGTTTTCTATTTCTATTGAAATTGTTCGGTTTTATTTTGGTGGAAATCTTCGCATAACACGATTTATTGTTAAAGGATTTGCAGTGGCGGCGGTAGCTCCGATGCTTCCTTTTGCCTCCAGTTGTTTTTTCAAATACTTTTTCTCCACACTTGCTGTATAGCAACTCTTGAATTGCTGTACTTCTTTGCTACACAATTGTTCGCTGAATTCGTGGTTTTTCAGGCATGCAAAAAGTACCGCCATTTCCTGGAGGCATGCAACATCTGGAAATATAAAATATAAAGTATGAACGCCTTGATTTTCTTTTAAATCTAATTGTGAAGGCATAAATTAAAGACAACAACTCCAGGTCATTTTGTATCAATCGAGTTGCTGAGAAATCCAACATTTCGGAAAACACATTGTTCCCTTCCCTTCCTTTCCCAAACCCCTTGGCCAATTCTGCTAAAACTTGATACCGGACTTAGGAATTGTTCACAAGTGTTCATGTGCCAAATTTCATCGGAATTGGTACGCTAGTTCAAAATTTATTCTAAGTTATGAATACCTAAGAAATGTACACAAGTTTTTAACATTTCGGTCGATACATACCTGATGTTTTTTCTCCCTTGCCTGAAACCTTGGGTTTCAAAGCAAGCGGAAGAATCGCTTGAAAAGGTGTTTTGATCTCTGATTGAGGGGTCCGAGAGCCTCTTAGCAAGGGAGTTAATCTCATTTTGGTAAATCTGATCAAAATTAAAGAAATTAATTGAGCTTGTACATACCGTGTCTATACATAGTTGAATGTTCTATGGAGGAGGGAAGGTGGAATTAACATAACATAACCAATAAATCATAACAAAAGCTTTCGTTATGAAATTTTACAAGAAATATTATACAAGACATGCGATACATTAAATATTATTGATTATCATTTTATTTTAAATGACATAAAAAGGCGTTTTATTTGTTGATGTTTTATGTTATAATACAGTTCTTGAGGTTATGTTAGCGGAAAGGTTCTTCGTTATCATACGTAAGCTATAATATGTAAGCTTGCGACGTAATGGGGAAAAAGAAGTTAAAATAAAAGAAAACAGGTTATAAAATGGGGCTAGTTGTTTACCATGCCCCATCCGATGCAGTGATTGTATATTTGTTGTAATTTACCTTTTAAATTTCTCTAAGATAACCTAAAATTTAATCAAAAAATTGGATATCTGTCGTCTGCTACAGTGTGCCGCGAAGGGCGATATTTAACACTTCTAAAAACTTAGCGACTGGTAACGTTGCGTGTTGGTTATTGCGAGATACCATTAATGATAATTTGGAAATTTGTGTTACCGACGTTGGTAAGTCGGGATGATTGGCAACACGACTGCATATTGGTCTGTCGCCTTGGAAACGCTCGGTAGATAAGTTCCAATTTCAAGAAACGGACTATCTTTGAATCTTTCTACCCGCAATGATCAGATGATTACTTGTTTCGTGAACTATGGACAGTGGTGTAGTTATGGAGGGTAGAGGTAAGGACTCAAGGGCGATAAGTTGAAAAAAGGAAGAAGAAGAAGAAGAAGAAGAAGAGGCTCCATAGGTAAGGACATATAGAACTTATATTCCTGGAAGGGGAATAGCCCATTGCGCAATGAGCGGAAGACTGACGCCAACATGTTGAGACAGAGATATATCTCTTTTTCCTTTTGCAACGTCCAGTTTCCCTAGCCGAAATAGTACCGCGCGAAAATTGATAGGTTAGGGTTAGCGTAAAGTTGTAATCTATTATGTATCACAGAAATAGTTTAGCTATACATTTACTGACAACGGCTATAAATTAATATGCTATTAAAAATCGCCGTGGCTATTCGCAGGGTAGAGTGACTCTAATAGAGTCACGCAAGAGTGAATTTTGAACTGCAAAGGAAGACGGACGTTGTGAAAGAAGAAAGAGATATATCTCTATCTTAACATGATGGCGTCAGCCCGACAGCTCCTATTCCCCTTCCAGGAATATAAGTTCTATGGGTAAGGAGGACCAACTCTTATGGGGCATCAGCGGCAAAAGTGTCCGTAAAAGTGCATTAAATAATAGTTCCAGAAGTATCCAGAATGGCGCTCGTAAGCAATCAGGGTAACCAATCGCAAGACTGACCTTGGCGATCACCAATGAAGGGAAGTATACCAACGGCGCTTCCTTTTAAAATTAGGGACTTTAGCTACAGTAACGCCATCTAATTAACTCGATTTCACGGACACTTTCTATACACGGAGATAGTCCTCCTTACCTTCACCCTCCATAATATAAGAGAAAATTTGATATGGTAACCAGCGATCAGTTGTACACGTGTAGTGACTTCCTTCACACATCGTTATAGGTATGTAATATGCTTACGCGTTCATGTTCCTAGTTTCTGAAAATGTAAGTCTAGCGAATAAAAAATCGCCTGCAAAGTCTTCAGGCGAAAAATAGACAGCGCATGATTGGCGAATATCAGGGAAATTATGCCTGTGCCCCAATGATATACGCTTTGGCACGAATCATTTCTTTTTTCTCACTTCAAAGGGTAGGTATACTTAGAGCCGTTTGACAGCAAGAATCACTTGCGTTTATTTTGGCACGAAATCCATGCTCACTGTAGTAACTTGGTCCGATCGTTTACGAAGACAAAAAGGAATACAGAGGAGAATAACTGTTTTGTACAGAATCGCCATTAAAGAATTAATGGATGAACCAGATCAATATGACGGTTGTCTTTGCGAGTCACAACCCTATATTGCGTTCAGTACTCGTTACCTACGAAATGCTGGAAAAATGTCTTCATGGTACCATAGCCGAATGTTCAAATTCATTTGTGTAAAATACTTTGATAATCGTGATGAACGCAGGCCAGGTTCTGGTGGAGAAAAATATTTCATATCTTGGAAAAATTATACTGTCGATTACATTTTTTCGCCATTTTTATTATTCCATTTCTGTTTTGTTTTATTTATATTCTTACATTTGTATCCCGGCTAATTATTATTCTACTGTAATTTTCCGTTCAGTTACCGTTTTTAGGTAGGAGCCATTTAAAATTAGCTAATACGAGAGCAGATACGAGACTGTCTCAGGGCCGCGACCGCTGGCCTGGCGGTTTTTGCGACGCGTTACCGGCCACCGTGATCTCGCCAACTGACAAAATGACGTTAGCGGCCCTGACCCATCATCGTATCTGCTCTCCTATTAGCTAACTTTAAACGGCTCCTACCTTCAAGTGAAAATATCTACCAGAGTAGTCTATTTTTTTTCATTAAAAAATTTTTTTTCACAATTTTTTAATTTTTTTGCCATCATTTTAAAGCCCTGTAAGTACATAATTAATATTCGCAGGTGCAAATGCCTATCGAAGTAGTTTATTTATTTTTTTCAATTTTCATAATTTTTGTAATTTTGTAATTTTTTTGTATTTTTTCACTGTATTTTGATGTATTTTGATAGAAAATATGATAAAACTCATTTACCAAGCCATGAGAAATGTTTTAAACCATTTTTATCCACTTTGACCGAATTTCTGATTTTTCGGAATTCCCGATTTTTACTTGCCGAAATAATTATACTTTTTGGACTGAATCAACAATCCATTCCGTCCCGTTTCTAGAGAATTTATGCATGTTTCAGAATCTTCTAAAATTTTCGAATTCGGTTGAAAAGTCGCTGAGATGCTAAATTTTGTAAAAGTACTCAATTTTACCAATTTTTAATTTTTTTTCCCTAGCCAAGTATTGTTTTTCAGGATAAACGTATATGTTCATCAATAATATTCGATCGATATTCAAATCTGCTAGGGGGTCGTAAGTGTTGATTATATAGGGAAATATAATATGGTATATAGGGAATATATAGGGATTAAATAAAGTCGTTCTTTGCGATGCAGGGGGTGGTGAAAAATAGTATACCTCACACGGGAGTGAAAAAGGCCATCCCAAACTGCGTTTTTGTCACCCTCGCCTTCGGCTCGGATGTCAATCTCACACGCAGTTTGGGTTGGCCTACTTTCCCTCCCTAGGTGAGTAATATATTTTTCACCACACCTGCACGGAAAGTACGACTTTCGCTCCCTTGCGTGAGCGGGAAGTCGTTCTTTCCGATGCAGGGGGTGGTGAAAAATAGTATACCTCACACGGGAGTGAAAAAGGCCATCCCAAACTGCGTTTTCGTCACCCTCGCCTTCGGCTCGGGTGTCAATCTCACACGCAGTTTGGGTTGGCCTACTTTCCCTCCCTAGGTGAGTAATATACTAATAATTTCGGAAAATTTTGGATACTTGTTTTTATCAAAAGATTTTCAAAATCCATTTAAAAATTTTAATTTTGAAACAAGGCCTTTAGGGTATGGAATATCCACACGGTGGGCAATCAGGGTGTGGAGTGCTCCACACCCTCCACGCAAAAATCGCCAGCGCTGAATTTCTTACATTAATTCTGAGCGTTCGGAATTGAGCATTTCTGATTCGTCTGGAACCACAAACTGCTACAACGATTGCACCGATGCTCGGTCTCGCACGTGTTCAAGCTTTGGCACCATCCGCAACGATATTTTTCTGCTAGGGCTACACATGTGCTACAGTTCGCTGCCATGTCTCTGCACCGGTATACCACCACGTGGATATTGTCCGGGTTATCTAGGGTCCTCGAATCGCTCCATAAAACGGCAAATGGAACTGTGATCTTCGGTGCCATGGATGTGTACGAGAATTCTATCGGGTCACAGTGAATCGAGTTCATTACAAGCTCAGCGTTCACGGTGATAACACGCCCTTCGATTTCTGATCGACAGAAGAACCTCGTATGCACTATAAATCGCTGTAAAAAGCAAAAGAATAAAGCCGCAATTACACTAATGGCAGAATGTGGTTTTGCGGACTTTTTGTGTATCAGAGAATCTTCACCGTATTATCACCAAAATTTGTTAGAGATTTGAAACTGCACGATGGATGTTTGGTGGTGTATCACCAGAATTTGATCTGTTCCGGCAACTAGATCTACAAGAACGTTTTTTCCATGACTGAAAACCTATCAATTTTGTTTAAATTCAAGGGATAATTCCAATCGACGTTTGGGAGCGGAGTAAGTGTTGGAAGAGAACGAAGTCCAACATAATTGCTTCATGGCAAGGTGTTAGGGAAATGATAGAGAAGGTCGGGTAGGAAATCGGCTAGAACATACGAATTTAGCTTGAATTTAGCCGTTGGCTAGTGCGCGGAGTGGTGGATTTTTTAATAAGCAAATTACAATATCACGATGTCTCGCATTGTTTTGAATGAATGTCATTCAGAAAACCTAAATACCATACGCAGAATTGGAATTTGAAGCTTTTGCTAAAACTTGTAACGGTCGAGGGGCTATTCACTCTGAAGTATACTCGCCTTATTACAAATACTTGTCGAGACTCGTCGATACTAATCGATACTCGTCGAGACTCCGCCGATACTCCCTCTCAGCGAGTACCTCCTTAGTACTGACGAGTCTCGGCGAGTATTTGTAATAAGGCGAGTATACTTCAGAGTGAATAGTCCCTCGGTAACGGTATTATGAAAGTGGTCACTAGCTATCATTAAGGTAGTTGTTGCGTGGAACGATTTTTCAAAGGATTTCAACGAAACTTTCCTTGATTGTTATTTAATTGAATACAAATAATATGAGCCTATTCCGATTAAAATTGACCACCCCAATTTTGAGATGAACGATATCAAAGTTTTGTAATTTTAGCATAAAATCAAAACGCAACAATGGAATTTGATAAAAATTTGATATGTTATAAACACCGAAGGTATAAATCACAGAAAAAAAAAAAAATGTTGACCACGCCGTTACTGAAATATAACGTGTGAAAATCTGAAAATTTTCATGAAAAAATACACGTATAGATACTATTTACATGAGTTTGAGAGCAGTAAAAGTGTACTTTTACAAAAGTTTCATAATGAGCGGTTTTCGACTAACGCTTGAGCTATATTATGCTTTCAATTCGATGAGCTATACTTTTGGCCGTGACTATCTCGAAACAACTACCTTAAATAGGCTAAATCAATGGTGTGCACGATATAACACTCTACCATACAATGTAATACTTTGTTGGTCTGAAATTTCGGGATCGAAAATTGGAAATTTTGATTCTGTTCAGGTGTTATTGAGTGCCTCGAGAGAAGAACGAAATTTGAGTGAAACCGTCGATAAAGTTTTGTGGCAAATTGAAAAAAAAAAAAAAAAAAAAACGAATCACTACACTTACCCCTATAATATGCACTTTGACACGGATGGACTTCTTAGTTCCAGAAGATACCAGAATCTCTGGAGAAGATATTGCGTTCATTACAGGACAGAATTGCTCACTGCCGAGCCTCAGACCGATTCTCTATGAAAGTAAAAAAATGAAAATGTAGATTTATAGTTCCTCGAGAACCAAAATGCCACGAGTATTCAGACAATGGATTATTCTTTCACTTTAATCCGTGTGATTTTAGACGTTTTACCGACGCTTCGCGTGGCTGAAAGCCCCATTTTCACACCTCCTGAAGTAAAATTTTGTACAATACTTGACGGAAAAACTTCTTCTGATCTCGTGTGATTGCAAAACTTGCCTTCGGCTCGTGCTGCAACCTCACACTCGTCAGAAAAAGTTTTACCGGACTCGTATTGCAATGTACTATACTCACACTGATTGCGTTGATCCATAAATCATCTTTATGACAATTTTCTGGACCGTTGTGAGTGCATCTGTGCCCGTCGACGCACCATTCGCAAGGCAATCTCGAGGATAGACATTGTGTGCATGAGCTGTATGTGCTGCAATCAAAGAATGTGAAATTCGTCGCCGCTAGATCGGTTCCACCGGTAATTCTGACCGATAATTTAGCCGTGAAATGATGCTGAGCTTGTGGTATAGATGGGAGAAGGTCAGTTCTTGGAGTTGGGCAGTTCACGCCGTAAGATTCCCGCGTAGCATTTGTGATTAGAGTTTTGTCCAGCGCCGAAAAAGCGCAGAGGAACTTTCCGGACGATGTCGGAAGGTTCTCTATCTCCAGATACAAAGTTCTTTCTATTGTTCGCGGCAGTTGATGAGGCCAGACATTTCTGATGGTGCAGGAATTGTGGTCGTAATCTGTAACCCCGCAATCGAAACACTCATCTAGTCCAGGCGGTGAGGCATAGCTTAGTTTTCCTAGCGTAAAGCTCAGCAGACCTCCGACCACTACGATCACTTCCGGAAGCTTCTGTTTGTTAGTAAATCCCTCGGTGTCTAGCGGCAGTGGCTGAGTTAGCGGAGGTCGACACGTGAGCTGGTATTTAGAAAGGGATGTTACGTTGCAGAAGGAATTACCGATCTGGACTATCACGTCGGACTCCTGATAAGCTCGGTCTAGATGCTGACCGTTGATAGTGAGATAATCGCCCCTGTAGTATTTCACCCCTCCATCAAACTTCTCATAAACGGGGTCCGGGAAAAGGAGGAAGTAGTGGAATCTGTGTAAAGAATTTCAATTTATAGTTGAACACTGTCTACTCAAGCTTTTAAGCGTTTAATCAAGCTGATTTATACACTAATTCCATCATTTTGAACTAGCAGAAGAAATACTCCTGAATCTTTAAGGTGGTCTTATGGACGGGTCCTGCAAACTTCAAGTCAATGATTTGTGGCAGGAATTTTTATTCAATGAATATCAAAGCTTTAAGTTTTAGCAAATATGAAATTGATTTTCAGTTGCTTAGAGAAGTGGGTTTGTAGAGCCCCAACTGTGCACTGGTAGGGACTCATTGATTACAGAATAAATATGGTCCGTATCAATTTAATTCAGTGAAACTCCGCAAAGAAACACTCCGTTGTCTATAGTGGGCTGATGAAAAAATATGAACAATGTTTGTTAATGACAGAGTATTTGAATGGGTAAAAAATTTACAAACCTGAAAGGTGACTTCGGAATTTCGACGTCATGGCAGTCCATCCGGAATCCATATTCTAGAAAAAGTGGGTTTCTGGCGTCAAGTTCGACTTCGGGCAAAAGCTCAATGGTAGGTGAATTGCATATCATGTTATTGTGGCTAAAGATGGCACACTGAGATACGAACTTCTTGTTATCATAGTACACGTACATTTGTGAGTTTTGAACATATCCCAGGTTCTTTCCAGTGACCGATATCTTTATACCTCCCGCTGGGATCCCCTTTGGAAATTTCACAGGTCCGCCAATGCTACTCTCAACGCTTTCAATCGTGGGATCATCGACGTACTCGAAAACCCCGTCGTACTTCCTAGTCCTGCCGTCAAACTTCATTTGTAGAGTACCAGCCCCTGTTTTATTGCTAGCGCTTGTCACGCACAGAGTCTCGTTTGCCTTAGTGCTTATTATCGAGCAAGCTAGGTTGTCGATTGAGGCCTGTATCTTGCTCCCGGTATTCATGTGCCGACCAGTTATCCTGATCACAGTGCCACCACATCGGGAACCGTACCTCGGCGATATGGACTCTATCACTGGATCAACAAATCCGAAACTGAGATTAGAGTAGCCCCTGAAATCCTCAATCCTAACTATCACTGGCCCCTCTCGACCTTGCGGAGTTCCAGGACCGTCGACTCGGCAAACAATCTGCTTTGTCTTTATGTAAAGTTCAGGATAGGGCTGGCAAGGCATCCCAGCGATCAATACACCGGCATAAATATCCATTAATGTTTTCCCCAGGTTTATTCCCCGTATCGTTACGTTTGTCCCACCTTCCCAGGGCCCCAACTGTGGTTCGAAAGAGTGAATCTCTGGGTTCGGGCAAGTCTGGTTCCTGTTCAGCCAGACACCATGAGTGCCTCGATCGCACTGATCCTTGACCTCGCACTTTTCTGAGCTCTGGCACCAACCGCAACCATACTTTTCTGCCAAGGTTAGACACGTTCCACAGTCATCTGCCATGTCTTTACAACGATATATCACCACGTGAACGTTGTCCGGATTATCTAGGGGCTTAGAACCTCCCCAGACCACAGCGAAAGGAACTGTTATGTTAGGCGACCTCGATGTGTATGAAAATTCTGTCGGATCACAGTATATCGTGTCTGCTAAAAGCTGAGCATTTACACTAGTGACACGACCTTCGATGTTGAATTGACAGACGAATCTTGACTGCACTATGAATTGCTGTGAAATATAAAACCATTATTACAGTAATGACGGGGCACTGGGAATGCTCAAGCCATGATCCAAGGAGATACGGAAATGTCCTCCCTTTTGGGTTTCGACTAATAGTTGTTTCTGGATTGAATTCTACATGATGGATTTTAGATCCTGTACTAAGACATTTCAACCCGTTTTGTCAATCAAACTTGCAATTTCTCCTCTAAATTCTGAGCTGAATTTCAGCAGTATAATTGTGTCGGTCAAACAGGACTGTTGGCGATCAGAAGCTAAGTTAAAAAATTATTATTACTGAATCGGTTAAAATAAAAAAAAAAAAGTTATGTTCGATTGCAAAATCTTGTTTTTATTTTAAATTATATTACCTATAAACAATTAAAGGTAAGGAAAGAATACCAGGAGAAACGAGATTTCGTAAATACTTTGCTTAAGATTCACATATACAGGGTGGTCCATTTTAATCTACGCAGGCGAATATCTCGAAAACTATTAGTTATAAAAGAAAAAGTTTTATACAAAACTTGAAGGGTTTTGAGGGGGAAAGATAATGCTGATATTTGTTGACTTGTGGACTTTGCCAATTCCGAGATTTCGCAAGCAACTTCGGATTTTAGCTGGGGAACACATGTTTTGGTTGGGGGCATCTGATAGCGCGATCAAAGACTCATTCAAACACGCAAGCAAAAAAAAGAATAAAAAATTTCGCGAAATTTTTTTGTTGCAAAAGATTTCTTTTTTGTCCCTAGCTTTCGAACACATTCATTGTTTATCACTCTAGCTCAAAATTTTTCTCACCAATTTTGGAATTGGAAAGTTTGAATGTACCAGATTAGTAAAAAAAATTCGTAGATTCGTAGAAAATCTGTTTTTGAAAAGTTTTGGAGGAAAAACATTTGATTCGAAGTAATATTGTTACAAAAAAAAAAAAAAAACGTTGATGAAGAAAAAAAAAAAAAAAAGAATTTATTAAAAATTGAAATTATAAAGATAACAAAACCTTTACGTATCCGCACGTTTGACGTTGGTTTAGAGGCTTAAGTCCGACATGAGCTGGAACATGTTGTCAGTATAATTATGATTTATGTCGGGCGAACTGATGCGTGTTTGAATGAGTCTTTGATCGCGCTGTCAGATGCCCCCAACCAAAACATGTGTGCCCTATCTAAAATCCGAAGTTGCTTACGAAAACTCGGAATTAGCGAAATCCACAAGTCAACAATATCAGCATTATCTTACATATTTCCATATTTCCGACCTGAGTCTATCGGGAGGGTAACGGTTGTAGTTTAGCTGGGCGAGCCCAGGGTGTGCGCGATACCTGGGTCGCGAGGTCCGTTAAATAACAAGGACATTCAAAACATGGGACAAATTGCGCCTAGTATCCGCGGTGGCTTGAACTGTTGTTAGGAAATTGTGCTCCGTGGTTGATGGCTAAATAAATGTGGAGCAACTAGATTTGTGCTGTTGAAAGGTTTTGTTCCTGAAAATTAGTAAGGTACCGTGAAAACGGACTAACAGCTATCATTGAATTATAGCTTGAATGGCAGACAAAGAAGGACCGACACAGTGGCTTATGTTTGACAACATAATTAAGGTCACTGAACAATGTCATTGCATTAATTATCGTGTTGGTCTGCAACCTGGAGTTGGAGCATTGAAAATTTCGCTACGTCATTGAAATCAACCATTTATTCTGTGCAGGTATGAAGAATTGAAGATGGGAGGAATGTCACTGTTACCGTCTCCAAAGTTTTCTTGCGAATAATACAGAGCACGATTCATGAATATAGGTAAACTTATGCTCACCCCAATGATATGCACTTTGACACGGATGACCTTCTTTATTCCAGAGTAGACTAGAATCTCTTGAGAATCCGTTGCTTTTATTGTAGGACAGAATCCAGGTCCACTTCTGTAGCTCGGACCAGTTCTCTGCGAAAAATAGGTGACGAAAATTTACACTATTAAAACCCGAGATGTCTGAAGTATCAAATTTTCGCATCAAATACTCACGCTAAATCCAGTGACCAGAATATCGTCATGACAATTCTCGGCAGTATCGTGAGTGCATCTGTGCCCGTCGATGCACCAGTTGCAAGGGAAACTTGTGGATACACACTGTGTGCACGAGCTGTACGTGTTGCAATCAAAGAATGTAAAATTTGTGGCTACCAGATCAGGTTCGCTGTTCATTCTGACCGATAATTTAGCCGTGAAATGATGCTGAGCTTGTGGTATAGATGGGAGAAGGTCAGTTCTTGGAGTTGGGCAGCTCACGCCGTAAGATTTCCGCGTAGCATTTGTGATCAGAGTTTTGTCCAGCGCCGAAAAAGCGCAGAGGAACTTTCCGGACGATGTCGGAAGGTTCTCTACGTCCAGATCCAAAGTTCTGGCTGTTGTTCGCTGCAGTTGATGAGGCGTGACGCTTCTGATGGTGAGGAAATTGTGGTCGTAATCTGTAACCCCGCACTCATCTAGTCCAGGCGGTGAAGCATAGCTTAGTTTTCCTAGCGTAAAGCTCAGCAGACCTCCGACTACTACGATCACTTCCGGAAGCTTCTGTTTGTTAGTAAATCCCTCGGTCTCTAGCGGCAGTGGCTGAGTTAGCGGAGGCCGACACGTAAGCTGGTGTCTAGAAAGGGACGTTACGTTGCAGGAGGAATTACCGATCTGGACTATCACGTCGGACTCCTGACAAGCTCGGTCTAGATGCTGACCGTTGATAGTGAGATAATCGCCCCTGTAGTATTTCACCCCTCCATCAAACTTCTCATAAACGGGGTCCGGGAAAAGGAGGAAGTAGTGGAATCTGTGTAAAGAATTTCAATTTATAGTTGAACACTGTCTACTCAAGCTTTTAAGCGTTTAATCAAGCTGATTTATACACTAATTCCATCATTTTGAACTAGCAGAAGAAATACTCCTGAATCTTTAAGGTGGTCTTATGGACGGGTCCTGCAAACTTCAAGTCAATGATTTGTGGCAGGAATTTTTATTCAATGAATATCAAAGCTCCTCTTATGGCCGGTTTCACCAATGTCGAATAACTTCTTATTCATAGAATAACGCTATTCATCAAATAAAAGTCGCAAATACAATGTAAAATAGTCTTTTGTTTTTAAGGTGGTTCTCCCACGGAGGGCCGAATTTCATAGGTGCTTCAGTTGGGCCCCGTTGAAAATGATCAAATTTACATATTTTTAATTTTAAGCAAAGCCATAATGCCTCAATGATATAATGATGTTTTATTCGGACGGAGCTCTCTGATGTAAGCTATGAACTGACGTGTCGCGGTGTCACCAAACGTCTCAATTCCGTCAAATCTTCACGTAAAATTGAAATTCTATCACTTCAACTCTGAGAATTTTGTTGCAGACTCCGATAACATACTATTTTCTTGCCATTTATAAAATCCTCATAATGCAAACTATACAGGGTGATCCAGAACACGGTACTTTCCTTATACCAGTGGATTCCTCGTAAGAATCTAAGACGTAACTTATCAATGCTTAAATGTCGAGGGTGTAGCCGTGCTTGTATAGGAGCCGTTTCAAACTTAGCCAATACGAGAGCAGGTACTAGAGAAATGCCTTAGCGGTTCTCGCGACGCCCTACCGGCCACCGTGTTCTCGCCAACTGAACAAAACAACGAGCCGACGTCTACTCTGCGGCTGTTCGGCTGTTTGTAGCTGAGCTCGACAGGCAATGCAATTGAAAAGAAGAATGCGAATATTACCGAGCTGATAATGTAACGTTACTGAGTGATTCATAAATTTCCAATCAGCATTATTCAAGGACTGTTATCAGAGGCGCTCGTAATTGTAATTACTGTTGAACCAGCTTTTAATTCGACTACCAGCGTAAACATACGAAAGCAAAAGAAGACAAGTACCCTGATTTACACTTGGTGAAAACGAACAATCATTGTTTATTTCGTGTGTAATAATATTATTCCACACATTAAAGTTAACATTAACAGAACATTATAAAATATGTTATAAATAATAATAAATTTAAATAATAATGATATAAATTATATTATTATTTTTTAATTGAATTCCCTCCAGTTTGCAAGGTGTTCGAAGTGACCCCCGAACTGTCGAACACACGCACGCGCGCGCTCCATCAGGTTCTCCTGCGTATTGGCAAGCATTTCCGGCGTTACCGCTGCGAATGCCTCGTGCAGCTTACCGTCCAATTCGTCTTCCGATTGAATCGGGTGACGGTAAACGTATTCTTTTATGAATCCCCATAGTGAGAAATCTAGAGGCGTCAGGTCCGGCGATCTCGGAGGCCAATTGACAACGCCACCACGGCCGATCCACCGGTTTTCGAATTTTCTATTCAGAACCTCTTGGATCACCCGAGCAGTGTGTGGTGGGGCACCATCGTGCTGATACCACATTTGTCGTCGTTCTGCCAGCGGAACCTCTTCCAGCAATTCTGGCAGATCGTTGACTAGGAAATTTCGATAGCCCCGTCCATTCAAACGAGCTGGCAGAACATACGGACCGACCTGCGTATGCAAAATAAAATGAACACATTGAATTGAAATGTTCGGATTTGACGATACTAATACCCAAAAACGTTGAAAAAAAAAATGTCTATGCGTTAAGCGATAGCGGTGCAGGGTATAGTGAGAAATAGCAAGCTGCTGGTAAATTTAGATCAAATCACATTCTTTTTTATCCGGCCCAAGAGTTGACCTATTCACCACTGAAGAACCCATTTCCACTTGTTCTAAGATGTCATTATTTCAATCAGTTTGGTCTGTGGATAGCTGAATGATAATAATCAATATGATTTACTTACCAAAGTGTCTGCGCGAATACCGGCCCACAAATTTATGCTCCAGCGTACTTGAAAACTGTGGACTCTTTTTAGCTGCGGATTTTCATTTTTATCGGCCCATTCATGATAATTATGCGAATTGAAGACCCCTTCACGTGTGAAGTGGCACTCGTCTGTGTACAAGATCTTCCTTGCGAAGTCCCGGTCCACCTCGTCCTGTTGTATGAGCCATTGGCAGAAGGCAAGCCGGCGAGGAGGATCGCCTTCCTGTAGAGCTTGCACCGGTGTGTAGTGAAATGGATGTTGCTCATCGTCGTGTACTATTCGCCGTACCGTGCCGAAAGATAAGTTGGACATTTGAGCGACGGTTCGGACGCTTCTTTCCGGATTCAATCTGAATGCTCGTAATACCCGTTCTTCATTACGAACGGTTCTAGCATTTCGGTGCGCTCCACCTCCAACACCTTGTTTTATCGGTAAGATGGTACCTTGAAACGTTGCTCGATTCACCAATTTCAAAATCACTTTCGGACTTGGATGTCTTCGATTTGGAAATCTGTGTATGTACTCGCGGACAGTTGCGTTTGCATTTCGGTCGCAAAACCCATAAAGCATAAGCATTTCTACATACTCAGACGCTGTATAATTGGCCATTTTTCTGGCAAGTTTTAATTTATTTTTTATTAACGATTCAATAACACGAAGGATGCTCATCAGGATTAGGATATCAATTGCTTGTTTGTTTGTTTGTTTGTTTGTTCAATCCTGATGAGCATCCTTCGTGTTATTGAATCGTTAATAAAAAATAAATTAAAACTTGCCAGAAAAATGGCCAATTATACAGCGTCTGAGTATGTAGAAATGCTTATGCTTTATGGGTTTTGCGACCGAAATGCAAACGCAACTGTCCGCGAGTACATACACAGATTTCCAAATCGAAGACATCCAAGTCCGAAAGTGATTTTGAAATTGGTGAATCGAGCAACGTTTCAAGGTACCATCTTACCGATAAAACAAGGTGTTGGAGGTGGAGCGCACCGAAATGCTAGAACCGTTCGTAATGAAGAAAGGGTATTACGAGCATTCAGATTGAATCCGGAAAGAAGCGTCCGAACCGTCGCTCAAATGTCCAACTTATCTTTCGGCACGGTACGGCGAATAGTACACGACGATGAGCAACATCCATTTCACTACACACCGGTGCAAGCTCTACAGGAAGGCGATCCTCCTCGCCGGCTTGCCTTCTGCCAATGGCTCATACAACAGGACGAGGTGGACCGGGACTTCGCAAGGAAGATCTTGTACACAGACGAGTGCCACTTCACACGTGAAGGGGTCTTCAATTCGCATAATTATCATGAATGGGCCGATAAAAATGAAAATCCGCAGCTAAAAAGAGTCCACAGTTTTCAAGTACGCTGGAGCATAAATTTGTGGGCCGGTATTCGCGCAGACACTTTGGTAAGTAAATCATATTGATTATTATCATTCAGCTATCCACAGACCAAACTGATTGAAATAATGACATCTTAGAACAAGTGGAAATGGGTTTTTCAGTGGTGAATAGGTCAACTCTTGGGCCGGATAAAAAAGAATGTGATTTGATCTAAATTTACCAGCAGCTTGCTATTTCTCACTATACCCTGCACCGCTATCGCTTAACGCATAGACATTTTTTTTTCAACGTTTTTGGGTATTAGTATCGTCAAATCCGAACATTTCAATTCAATGTGTTCATTTTATTTTGCATACGCAGGTCGGTCCGTATGTTCTGCCAGCTCGTTTGAATGGACGGGGCTATCGAAATTTCCTAGTCAACGATCTGCCAGAATTGCTGGAAGAGGTTCCGCTGGCAGAACGACGACAAATGTGGTATCAGCACGATGGTGCCCCACCACACACTGCTCGGGTGGTCCAAGAGGTTCTGAATAGAAAATTCGAAAACCGGTGGATCGGCCGTGGTGGCGTTGTCAATTGGCCTCCGAGATCGCCGGACCTGACGCCTCTAGATTTCTCACTATGGGGATTCATAAAAGAATACGTTTATCGTCACCCGATTCAATCGGAAGACGAATTGGACGGTAAGCTGCACGAGGCATTCGCAGCGGTAACGCCGGAAATGCTTGCCAATACGCAGGAGAACCTGATGGAGCGCGCGCGTGCGTGTGTTCGACAGTTCGGGGGTCACTTCGAACACCTTGCAAACTGGAGGGAATTCAATTAAAAAATAATAATATAATTTATATCATTATTATTTAAATTTATTATTATTTATAACATATTTTATAATGTTCTGTTAATGTTAACTTTAATGTGTGGAATAATATTATTACACACGAAATAAACAATGATTGTTCGTTTTCACCAAGTGTAAATCAGGGTACTTGTCTTCTTTTGCTTTCGTATGTTTACGCTGGTAGTCGAATTAAAAGCTGGTTCAACAGTAATTACAATTACGAGCGCCTCTGATAACAGTCCTTGAATAATGCTGATTGGAAATTTATGAATCACTCAGTAACGTTACATTATCAGCTCGGTAATATTCGCATTCTTCTTTTCAATTGCATTGCCTGTCAAGCTCAGCTACAAACAGCCGAACAGCCGCAGAGTAGACGTCGGCTCGTTGTTTTGTTCAGTTGGCGAGAACACGGTGGCCGGTAGGGCGTCGCGAGAACCGCTAAGGCATTTCTCTAGTACCTGCTCTCGTATTGGCTAAGTTTGAAACGGCTCCTATACAAGCACGGCTACACCCTCGACATTTAAGCATTGATAAGTTACGTCTTAGATTCTTACGAGGAATCCACTGGTATAAGGAAAGTACCGTGTTCTGGATCACCCTGTATACAACTCGTTTTTGGAAAAGATCTCTAATATTTGCGTATAATAAATATCTCATTAAATCGTTCGTAATGGGATTTCACCATGAGGTTATGTGTTAAATATTGGGAAGCTAAGGTCAGTTTTTTGTCTTATTTGCTCGATAACCCCCTGTCAAACTTTGTAGAAGTATTCTTGGGTACTTTAACTATAACACAGTGAAAAATTAGAATCTTCTGCAATATTTTGGTTCGTGGAAGAACGACCTTAAGTTTTGGCAAATATGAAATTGATTTTCAGCTGCTTGGAGAAGTGGGTTTGTAAAGCCCCAACTGTGCACTGGTAGGGACTCATTGATTACAGAATAAATATGGTCCGTATCCATTTAATTCAGCGAAACTCTACAAAGAAACACTCCGTTGTCTATAGTGAGCTGATGAAAGAATATGAACAATGTTTGTCAATGACAGAGTATTTGAATAGGTAAAAAATTTACAAACCCGGGAGATAAATTCCGAACTCGGGCGACATTGTCCATCCGGAATCCATATTCTAGTAAAAGTGGGTGTTCGGCGTCAAGTTCGACTTCGGGCGATAGCTCGATGGTAGGTGAATTGCATATCATGTTACTGTGGCTAAACATGGCGCACTGGGATACGAACTTCTTGTTACCATAGTACACGTACATTTGTGAGTTTTGAACATATCCCAGGTTCTCTCCAGTGACCGATATCTTTATACCTCCCGCTGGGATCCCCTTTGGGATTTTCACAGGTTCGCCAATGCTACTCTCAACGCTTTCAATCGTGGGATCATCGACGTACTCGAAAACCCCGTCGTACTCTCTAGTCCTGCCGTCAAACTTCATTTGTAGAGTACCAGCCCCTGTTTTATTGCTAGCGCTGGTCACGCACAGAGTCTCGTTTGCCTCAGTGCTTATTATCGAGCAAGCTAGGTTGTCGATTGAGGCCTGTATCTTGCTCCCAGCATTCATGTGCCGACCAGTTATCCTAATCACAGTGCCACCACTTCGGGGGCCGTACCTCGGCGATATGGACTCTATCACTGGATCAACAAATCCGAAACTGAGATTAGAGTAGCCCCTGAAATCCTCAATCCTAACTATCACTGGCCCCTCTCGACCCTGCGGAGTTCCAGGACCGTCGACTCGGCAAACAATCTGCTTTGTCTTTATGTAAAGTTCAGGGTAGGGCTGGCAAGGCATCCCAGCGATCGATACACCGGCATAAATATCCATTAATGTTTTCCCCAGGTTTATTCCCTGTATCGTTACGTTTGTCCCACCTTCCCAGGGCCCAAACTGTGGTTCGAAAGAGTGAATCTCTGGGTTCGGGCAAGTCTGGTTCCTGTTTAGCCAGACACCAGTGCCTCGGTCGCACTGATCCTTGACCTCGCACTTTTCTGAGCTCTGGCACCAACCGCAACCATACTTTTCTGCCACGGTTAGACACGTTCCACAGTCATCTGCCATGTCTTTACAACGATATATCACCACGTGAAAGTTGTCTGGGTTATCTAGGGAATTAGAACGTCCCCAGACAACAGCGATAGGAACTGTTATGTTAGGCGACCTCGATGGGTACGAAAATTTTGTCGCATCACAGTATATCGTGTCTGCTAAAAGCTGAGCATTTACACTAGTGACACGACCTTCGATGTTGAATTGACAGACGAATCTTGACTGCACTATGAATTGCTGTGAAATATGAAACCATTATTATAGTAATGACGGGGCACTGGGAATGCTCAAGCCATGATCCAAGGAGATACGGAAATGTCCTCCCTTTTGGGTTTCGACTAATAGTTGTTTCTGGATTGAATCCTACATGATGGATTTTAGATTCTGTACTAAGACATTTCAACCCGTTTTGTCAATCAGACTTGCAATTTCTGCTCTAAATTCTGAGCTAAATTTCAGCAGTATAATTGTGTCGGTTAAACAGGACATTCAAAACATGGGACAAATTGCGCCTAGTATCCTCAGTGGCTTGAACTGTTGTTAGGAAATTGTGCTCCGTGGTTGATGGCTAAATAAATGGGGAACAACTAGATTTGTGCTGTTGAAAGGTTTTGTTCCTGAAAATTAGTAAGGTACCGTGAAAACGGACTAACAGCTATCACTGAATAGCTTGAATGGCAGACAAAGAAGGACTGACACAGTGGGCAGTGGCTTATGTTTGACAACATAATTAAGGTCACTGAACAATGTCATTGCATTAATTATCGTGTTGGTCTGCAACCTGGAGTTGGAGCATTGAAAATTTCGCTACGTCATTGAAATCAACCATTTATTCTGTGCAGGTATGAAGAATTGAAGATGGGAGGAATGACACTGTTACCGTCTCCAAAGTTTTCTTGCGAATAATACAGAGCACGATTCATGAATATAGGTAAACTTATGCTCACCCCAATGATATGCACTTTGACACGGATGACCTTCTTTATTCCAGAGTAGACTAGAATCTCTTGAGAATCCGTTGCTTTTATTTTAGGACAGAATCCAGGTCCACTTCTGTAGCTCGGACCAATTCTCTGCGAAAAATAGGTGACAAAAATTTAGACTATTAAAACTCGAGATGTCTGAAGTATCAAATTTTCGCATCAAATACTCACGCCTAATCCAGTGACCAGAATATCATCATGACAATTCTCGGCAGTATCGTAAGTGCATCTGTGCCCGTCGATGCACCAGTTGCAAGGGAAACTTGAGGATACACACTGTGTGCATGAGCTGTAGGTGTTGCAATCAAAGAATGTAAAATTTGTGGCTACCAGATCAGGTCCGCTATTCATTCTGACCGATAACTTAGCCGTGAAATGATGCTGAGCTCGTGGTATAGATGGGAGAAGGTCAGTTCTTGGAGTTGGGCAGTTCACGCCGTAAGATTTCCGCGTAGCATTTGTGATCAGAGTTTTGTCCTGCGCCGAAAAAGCGCAGAAGAACTTTCCGGACGATGTCGGAAAGTTTTCTATGTCCACATCCAAAGTTCTGACTGTTGTTCGCTGCAGTTGATCGGGTGTGACGCCGGCGATTGTCGTGCATCTCCGACTCTTGTAAGAAATCCAGTACAAGGGATCATGTGCTGCGTCCTGGCAATCGCTTCTTAAGCTGCATTTGTTCTCCAATGAACACCATCCGCAGTACGGATCTATAGCGCCCGTACAGCCCATACAAGTTTTGTACACCGAACACTGGTGCACTTTTATTTTCGAAACCTTTTGCTTCGTCATCACATATAAATGCGTCAATTGGGAGTCAAAGCGCAGGTCCGGATTCACTGGTGAACCTGGGTCCACTTCCAGGTCTCCGTACTTTACAGCCGACGTCGCATGTTCGAAGACAATCTGGGACGTGAGAAATGATTGATTGAAAACACACTACTCAAAAAAGATATTACACATTACGAGAAGATGTTACATTTACTTCACGCAGTGTGATAATGGACGTTTTGTCCACGCTTCGCGTGGATAAAATCCCCATTTTCAGACCTTATGAAGTAAAATTTTGTACTGTACTCGACGGAAAAACTTCTTCTGATCTCGTGTGATTGCAACACTCGCCCTCGGCTCGTGCCCCAACCTCACACTCGACAGAAAAAGTTTTACCGCACTCGTATCGTAATGTACTATTTTCTGTTACCTATCAGGCATGCCAGAAGCGAAAAATTTCAGATAATAAAAATATCGTGAACATCTAGTTTGAAATGAAAATGTACTCGCTAAGCTAGAATTGGTATAACAATCAATGTTTGATGAAGGTGAACTCACTTTTCTGATATATCCATCGCTGGTGCCGACAAAGACAACACTGTCATCACCAATTGATGTTGCGGCGACGGCCGTGAGGTGTTCATTGAAAGACAAAACCGGTGAAGCAGCGATAGGATCCTGACCACCCAAAGGCGTATTTATATCTAAGCCACAAAAATCTTCGGCGATAGTTTGAAATTTCTGTAATATACGAAGACAACAATAGCAGATAAAAATCGTTTTTTTTTTTTTTTTTTTTTTTAAGTGATCATTTCGCAGGTTAGCTTTATATTGATTATGACACTTTCATTTCGCAAAACTTCCAGACTTTACTATCGTAGACAGTATGCCAAAGGTTTAAGGACGTTCACCAGTAAAACGATTTTCTATAGATTGTCTTGAGATTTGGACCACACGCTATTTATAGTATTTCCAATGCACTCGCAAAATTTCAAGAACCGTGCCGTTACCAAAGTGGAGATATTCACTGTCAAAGTATCGAATTTTATCATGTAAGGTATAGCCGATTCATGCGCTAGAGGGACATTTTAATTTATAGCAGTAACAATTTTCCATACATTTCGATGAAAAATTAATATATGATACATGATAATGTTAAGAACAAAATGTTAAAAAATGGGGCTTTCTAGCGGTGTCGTTTAGACGTAATGTTAATTCGAAGCTCTTCATCCGACGGTATTTTCGAGCGTCTTGCACCGAAGTCGTGGCAACTGCGGGGCGGCGGGACGATACGGGGGGAGCGGAGCGGAGAGGCCCAGGATGCTTGTATTGGTGTATACGTATGAGGCACGCCGCAGACCTATTTGTGTTAGTGCGAGAGTCTACGCTAAAAGTTTTGGACTAGGGAAAACGGGGCGTATTCTGCGCGACACTCGAACTGAACCGAGCGTGCGTGCGTCAAACTTTTGTATTTATTTATTTATCCTTTATTGACTTATCCTTTATTGTCTCCGATTGTCACTGATGAACATCCTCAAACTACAAAATATGTACGAAAGGATTAAGCCTAGGTCGATATCCAATTTTTTATGACTAAATTAGTTTTATCCACTTTGCCCTGCTCTCCTCTAACATTTTCTTTTCATATTTCTATTCTGCAGCAAGTATCCGACAAATTTTCATAATCATTTTCCGTATACTCTAGGATGGCCGTTAAAACGGGAAAAAATATGAATTTTCCTGGCCGCCCCCCAAATAGACTCCAAGTAAATCAAAACTCATCCTGTAATTGATTTAGATTTTTATTTTAACGCTTGACCCTTGACCACAGAGGATGAACTTCTCCATTTGATAATATACGGGGTTTCGCGGTCTTTTCAGTTATTATTTCACGGTGAGTCTAATTATGGATACGAAAATCTGAAATTTTCACAGATTGGTGTACGGAAATGCTGCTCCGTGAAAAAAAAAAAAAAACGCTACCCCCCTGCCTTTAAAAATTGTTTATGGGTCATCCCATGCCAATATGATGGTTTTTTTGCACCAATTTCATCAAATGTTGTTCAAAAACATTGGAAATATATGTTTTATGAGCTCCTTGAGCAACATTCGATAAAATTGGCAAATGAAAAATCATCACATTGGCATAGGATGACCAATACAAAATTTGGAAGGCAGGGGGGGAGGGGGGGGGGGGGCGATTTTTTTTTCCACAAAGCAGCATTTCCGTAGACCAATCTGTGAGAATTTCAGATTTTTATTTCCATAATTGGACCCACAGTGTAATAATAACTGAATAGCTTTTGAGGGTGGCTGGCACTGAGTGCAAAAATTGCCACACTTCCGACAATTAAGTAAGAAAACAGTGTGAAAAGGTTAAAATTGTTCCCCAGCCTCTTCAACCCTGGAAAAAAACTCCATGAGACAAGAACCACTTACGGTCGGGATACATTGATGACTCGGGGATATGAAGTCCAATCCTCTCTGTCCGTGTCCGGCAAAGCAGTGCTGAATGTTGGACACGAACTTCTTTCTTATTGCTTTTAAGGAATAGATGCACAAAGCAGATCTCGATGATGGTGTATTAGATGTAGCATTGCTTTCCAAGAATACAGCAAATAGTACATCATCCTGTGGTTTTATACCAAGATGTCCAGCCAGGTCTGACCCAGCATTACTAACATACGCGGCCTGTGCCAGGTTGTACTTCGTCGATTCATTTGTACAATCGATGGGAATTTCGGTGTAAGAATAGTAGTCTTGATCATAATGACAAACCCTAACCAGTTTTGATATAAACTCACTTCCAGTCGTGGTGTTCTTCGGCTGGGTGGTCAGGAAGTAGCTAAACCCCTTGCTGCTGAAACCGTGAACGTAATTTATCGGAAATCGTTCCCTGGAGAATGAGTTAACGAACATTCTTGTCCCCGAGGTAGCCCCGGAAACTGCAATCTCGAGCATTTTCTCCCTGTGCAATGACCTGGAGCTGACTGCAGGTATTTCGGATCTGTACGGCGAATTAGCTGTGTAACTCACACCGACGTACATGACTTGTGATGCCGGGGGATCGGGTGGTCCAGGTGCAATGAATGCGACGGTAGACGCTGTCGCGCTATTAGCGACTACTGCTCCCGAAACTTCCTGAGTAACATCGGATATATTGTGGAGATTTCTGACCGTACATTTACCCTGGAAAAGACTACCGCATGAAATCAGTCTTGCAGTAGAGTAGTCGATTACGAGAGCCTTGTTGACGTCGTCAGTGAGTTTTTTAACTGTGTCAGGTGGACAGTGATCAGTTGTTGAACATTCCGTCGAGTCGTTCTGCGGACCAGTAGTTACTTTCACTACGTCATCAAGGTCCGGCGACAATTGGTAGAGTTTGTTTACACCACCGACGAACACTCGTCCGTTATTTTTGTCCACCACCAAATGATTCAGATACTCTGCGTCGGGGTCAAAAAAAGTGTGAACTATATCTGCCGAATAACCTGCCACCAAATTCAATGACGATAATCTTAACGATATTAAGGCCAGGGTGAGTAGGGTCACTGGCACTGATAACGTCGCACGCTTTGGTCCTCGCGATAACATGGTAGCTGATAAAAACGTCCCAAAGACGCCACAGTTGGGTATTCAGAAATGCCCAAGCTTTTTCGTATTTAGATATGTAAATTAGATTCTCCACATTGTTTTGGTCCTTGGATTTTTAGGCCGACGATGATGCTGCCTGTATTGGATCCTGAAAACGAAAAAATGAACGGTATTATTTTCAATCGTTGAATAGCTGGTCGAAGTTATTATTCTCCTGTGTCATGCGATAGTAGTCTTCAACTTTGACGTTTGGACCAACGACAGCAACTAATTCTATTTGTAATTGCGTTTTCGATTTGCTGCTCTAGAGTTGCACCGAGAATGCTCTAAAGGTCTAAATTTTTATGTGACGTCATATTGCTCTACACGGAGCAGACAAGAGCGCATCAAGTATCAGTGCTCACTCGTTGATTGGTGCAACTAGGGAAGTGAGCATCAATCTATCATAAAGGCCGACGCCCACTAGTCCGCACCGATCGGTGCGGTGCCGAGCGGTGCGGTGCCGAACGCAACATAAAAAAAATCCTTCAATGGCTCAACCATAATCATTTATATAACGCTATAATTGAGGGTATGGGCGGAATAACGGTATTACTCGGAAGACGTAGCTTTAAGATAACTGAGAAAAACTTAGGAAACTGAGATAAACTGAACGCATCCCGATATAATTTGGCACATATAATATATTTTCATTCGAACTCTATGCGTCGAAAGCAGCTCTTCTAACATTTAATTTATAAAATTCAGAAATAGATGTTCGCTGCAGTTTGACAAGCCACTTACTCAGTTGCTGCGTTTGTCAGCAACAAATATTAAAGTTAATATTGATACAGTGGTTGGTGAAACTTAGCTTTTGTACTATCATTTGAAAGTCAAATATTAGAACTACCCTTGGACGCTCTGCAGCCCTTTATCGCAAGGGAGGGGGTTTGCCAGACGCACCGAAACGGAAAAAGGGATCATATGCCGGCGACTCATTAAAAACATATTAATGCTTTATAAAATCACTTCGGAAAAAACGTCGCTGGCTCTTAGACTATTCGAATATATATCCTGATAACACACATACGCTTTGTTTGACACAAATCTCATCAAAGTTCGTAGGTTATCTATTTTTGTCGAAGATAAGTCTGCTAAAGCAATGTCCGAAGTCTCTTACATAATTTCTACCCTATCAAAAATACGTTTCCGTACCCGAAATGTTTCCGTTTTGAGTGATCATCCGAAAACATCACTTTGATGTTTCCATCTCGATTTAACTATAGATGTTTGAAAGAACGAATAACTTGATTATAACTTGAGTTATACCGTTCTCCCAAAAGAGCTGCTCATTTTAACCCTTCAATATTCAACCCGTTTTCGTCGAATAAATATTATATAAAATAGAAATCGGAGTACTTGGCGAAAGGTTTTTGCACCGGAGGTACTTTTTATGGGGATATAAGTTAATCGGAGTATACAGAAAAAACAGGAAATTATCGCGTTTAAATTATACAGAGCGATTCTGTGGAAAATAACGGGCCTAAAAGGTAGGCAAACGCAAAACGCCTGAACTGAGCAGATCAAACATCGACGATTGGGTTTTATTTTCCACGTAATAAATAAAACCATATTAATACTCTACCCTCCATAAACATAAGCATGACCAGTTTGCTAAGAAAAATGTAATCCGATATTTGTGACCTGACCGGGATTTGAACCGAATTTGAAACCCTGATTTCCTGGTACTTTATCGTTTTCAGCAGAGATACGTTGGATACAGCTTTATCTGACTCGCCTCATCGCGAAAATACGATTAAGCCCTTTTTTTTTTGCTGCCGGTGTTACCCCACCCTCTAAAATTTTTATCGCTTTCAGCGCCGTCACTCGGTATGGCGTTTGGTTTTACTCGCCTTAAGGGGGAACCTGAATTACAGGGTCCAAATTAATTTTTTTTTTTTCTTATTGTCTTAATCGATAGTTATATTATTCAACAAAATAATGTCCGAGTCACAAGGAGAATTTCGAAGTATTTTGTTTTAGTTATTGTACTATTAGTCCAGGATTTTTAGACATTCGCTCCGCCAAAAATCCTGATAGTTTATTTTTCGATTGGATTATGTCAGAGAGTGTCCCCTACCTAAGTATGAAACCAAGTTTGTGTCGTCCGAAACCGCGAGCGTTAGCCGCTATCTTGAAAAACGTCTTTTTGCAAATATCTCGGAAACGGTGAGTTTTGCGTTAAAAATTGCAAGGACCTTTTTTGTAGGAGATAAAATTTCCCATCTTTTTATTTGAAACTTTTTTTTCTCTATTGTTGATATTTGCCGACATATAGTCGATCGAAAAAAACAATTTTTACATTTTTTTTCGTATTTCCACAAATTATCGAGATATTTTCCAAAAACAAAAATTTGGTTTTTTTAATCGACTATATCTCGGCAAATATTAACAATAGAGAAAAAAGTTTCAAATAAAAAAGATGGGAAATTTTATCTTCTACAAAAAAGGTCCTTACAATTTTTAACGTAAGACTCACCGTTTCCGAGATATTTGCAAAAAAGCGTTTTTCAAGATGGCGGCTAACGCTCGCGGTTTCGGACGACACAAACTTGGTTTTACACTTAGGGGACACCCTCTGACATAACCCAATCGAAAAATCAATTATCAGGATTTTTTGCGGAGCGACCCCATTTTCGGTGCTAAAATTCCTGGACTATATTATCGAAGCGCGCGCGGCTCGAGCGCAGATATATATATATACGGCCGGGCTACAGATTTCGTAATCGTAAACTCCAAACGCGTTTTTCTCGAAACTACACTTTTCGAATTGGCGTACAAAATAGAAAGAAAACTATTTGACCAATCGACTTGACCCAACGTTTTTTCGTTAGATAATTGCTTTACCTTCTATATGAACCTAAGAGATTCGTTTAAAAAATTGAAAATAACAACTTTTTTTTACAATTAAGTTGAAATTTTTTCACCAAAATCGTAATTTTCTTTCGAAGTCTCACAATTTGTTTGATTTTTGATATTTGAAATTTTTTTAAGTTCATATAGAAGGTCATTTTACATACGAAAGGAGAAATTCTCTGGTTTTTTCGTTTCAGACAAAAATTACGTATGCTACTTTATAGTATGCCAATAAACAACTCCAGCGTCGAGACGATTTGAAGAGCTGACAATATTTCTTATAAAAAATCGTCATTTATGCAAAAAAAATTTTTTTTCCTTTTAAGGTGCTTTCCTAGGCAATTCCACCAGTCCTGAAAACATCGTGAAAAAATGTGCTATTAAACGGAATATCTCTGCCTGGGCACCGAAATCAATGAAACAAAATACGTCGCGCAATTCTGTGGGCAATTACGAACACGCACGGCCCAAAACATATCCGTTTTATGCTGAAATAGAAAAGATATGTATGAAAAACGCGTATTTTTGACACTTGGCGATATATATCGATCGGAATGATGGCGAGTTAGTTGTTTTCGAGAGTTTTTGAGGTATCGGTGACGGTTCAGAGATGGCGTGGCGCACGAATCTACGAGTCTGATCACTGTTCGATAAACTGGACAAAATCGGCTGTCAGTGATAAATTCTAAAGTTGTCATAGAAAAATGTTGTTATTGTGGTCAGGATACACAGAAGACTAATTCTGTGTATCCTGACCACAATAACAACATTTTTCTATGGCAACTTTAGAATACACGCGTATTTATCACTGACAGCCCATTTTGTCCAGTTTATCAAACAGTGATCCGACTCGTTGATTCGTGCGCCACGCCATCTCTGAACCGTCACCGATACCTCAAAAACTCTCGAAAACAACTAACTCGCAATCATTCCGATCGATATATATCGCCAAGTGTCAAAAATACGCGTTTTTCATAAGGTAACGGTACCAATGCTCGGACGGTTAAGAGCGTTCCTAGATTAGAGGATTTATTAGTCATTTAAGGAGTATTTTTTTTTCAAACGACTGGAACCATCGTGAGGCTCATAATTTCTAGTTTTCAAAACACATACAATACCTGCCAAAATGTTAATTATTCTAATTTTCATGCATTTAAATGTTGAACGATAGCAAATGTACCGATCTTCGGACAGCTTTTAGCGTTACGTCCCCGTGTTCGTACACTGTCATGTCCCAATTTTCAGACACGTATTAAACAAGTTTATGTATGTTTGTTTGTTTGTTTGCTTGGTTTATTTTTGTCTTTCCATTGAAGTTTTAATCAACCCTCGAAATCTATGACTTTCTTTTATTTTTTTCATTTTTTATTTTATCAAATAAAATTGGTCGAACTGTCACAAGCGATCCCGAGGTAACAACGCTCGGCGTCCGATTATTCGGTCTCTGCGGCTACGTTCTCTCGTACCAGTAATCGGACACGAGTTCGACCGTGGTACATACGTGTAATGGATGTCCCAATAATGAGACGCCCAAATTAATGTATAAAACCTTATTAAAACCGATTTGTAACGACGCTATCGAAAAGCTTGTTTAATTCGCTTTCGATAGGTCTTAAGTCTAGTCTAGAAAACGATAAAAATAAACCCCTATTATATCATAAATTATCGCAACTCCTTATCTCATCGGTTTAGAAAAGTGCATCCATGGTATGGCTGACTTCTACTCGTTAATATCTCTCGTCAATTTTACTACTAAATTCGTTATTTAGCGTACAATTTTTTAGATCATCAATTATTAATTGAAGGCTGAATAGTATACAATCGTCACTTTTCGTTACCTGTCAATTATATTGCTAATATAGTGAAATATTCGGAATATCGTCCGAACATTGGGACCCGTCCGAGCATTGGTACCGTTACCTTACATATCTTTTCTATTTCAGCATAAAACGGACATGTTTTGGGCCGTGCGTGTTCGCAATTGCCCACAGAATTGCGCGACGTATTTTGTTTCATTGATTTCGGTGCCTAAGCAGAGATATTCCGTTTAATAGCACATTTTTTCACGATGTTTTCAGGACTGGTGGAATTGCCTAGGAAAGCACCTTAATGTCGAAACATGTAATAAAACACCGCAAAAGTTTCAAAAACATTCGTTTCATTGTTGTCGAGAGAAAAAGTCGCCAAAATCACACTTTTGTTAGCGTTCTAATTCAGGTTCCCCCCTTAAATCGAAAATACTTTTAGGTCTTTTTTTATTTTTTTTTTTTTGGTGCCGGTTTTGCCCTTACTGCCGGCTTTGCCCCACCATCCCCTATATAAACGTCAGAAAACCGAAATTTTTTTGCAAGATGCATGTATATTAGGGTGGTCCTTATTTGGGGTGTTTTTGAAATTTTCTACGGCCAAGGCGGAAAAAGTTTGCAAATAAATTGAAAAAAAAGTACGCAAAAGTTGAAGTCTGTAAGTCAACTCAAATTACTGCCTGTAAGGCAGTGAATTTTCCCATTTGATTTATATAGGAACTTGGGGTCAATGCATTATTTTTTTTTTTCTCTGCCCCAATAGTGCTTCGAAAAATCTGAAATTTGGCATACGTCTACCCTATAATCATAGGTATTCCATAAAAAATTGGGCGATTTTCAGCGATAAAAGTTTCGAAGTTCCAGAACGTCAAAACTTGTGTTTCGAAGCCGAAAATCACCATTTTTGCGTTCTGAAACTTCGAAACTTTTATTGCTGAAAATCGCCCGATTTTTTATGGAATACCTATGATTATAGGGTAGACGTATGCCAAATTTCAGATTTTTCGAAGCACTATTGGGGCAGAGAAAAAAAAAAAATAATGCATTGAGCCCGAGTTCCTATGTAAATCAAATGGGAAAATTCACTGCCTTACAGGCAGTACTTTGAGTTGACCTACAGACTTCAACTTTTGCGTACTTTTTTTCAATTTATTTGCAAACTTTTTCCGCCTTGTCCGTAGAAAATTTCAAAAACACCCCAAATAAGGACCACCCTAATGTATATACACTAGGGTGGTCCTTATTTAGGGGTCGGTGGAATTTTGTCTGTGCCGCCCCCTCAAAAGATTCGAAATAATTAAAAAGAAATCCCCTCCAAATCGCAGCTCTCTATCTCGATCCTAAAACGCCCTCCAAGACCGTTGTTTTTTGCCGTAAGAATAACACGCGATTTTCATGAAAATTTTGTATCTATTTTTTTTTTCTTCCCAGTATATCGCTAAAAATTTTATATTATCATTAATTACTGAGTAAATGAATTACCTTTCACAGGATATTTTGGTTTTTTATTCACATCATACAATAGTGCCGTTATTGCTATAAATGAAGATCAATGAAAATTCACTCTTTAATAGTTTTCCGTGAATGACAGTTTTTACATAGAATAAGCACTCCTGAGAGTAGAAAATGGTTTTTTTTTTTTTTTGATAAAAAAAAAAAATCTTTTATATATTTTTTTTTTAATAAATATATGGGGAATTCCACGTCAGACCAGTAAACCCAAAACCCTCACTATTTTAGATTGACTTAATTATCATATATGATGCTTGTTAGGGTTCAAAATGATCAAATTAATTTTTTCAATTTTTTATTATTTATCATTCCTTCACAATAAGGAAAAAACAAATTTGCCAATGGGACCCGATTTAAAATTACCAAAAAAATCATACGCACTCTGTGATGCCCTAGAAACATTCTCCACCAAAGATCAAAGTGGAACTACGATCAACGACCGAGATAAAAAATTAATTGTTAAAAATTAAAAAAATCACAAAATCATCGGAATTATTAATTTTAATAATTAATTTTTGTCTCGGTCGTTGATCGTAGTTCCACTTTGATCTTTGATGGAGAATGTTCCTAGGTCGTCACAGAGTGCGTATGATTTTTTTTGGTAATTTTAAATCGGGTCCCATTGGCAAATTTGTTTTTTCCTTATTGTGAAGGAATGATAAATAATAAAAAATTGAAAAAATTAATTTGATTATTTTGAACCCTAACAAGCCACATATATGATAATTAAGTCAATCTAAAATAGTGAGGGTTTTGGGTTTGCTGGTCTGACGTGGAATTCCTCATATACATATAGAAAAACAATATAATATTTTTTTTTTTCTTTTGTATTTTTTTTTTTATTTCTTTTATATCTTTTTTTTTTTTACCTAATCAAAATCCACTCTTCGATCGTTTTTTGAGAATGACAGTTTCTTCCCTTAAAAAACGCCTCGTCAGTGGTAGAAATTTTACCAGAAAACTTATTCGAAACATTTCATTACAGTTTCTGTATCCGCATTTGGGAACTGTTTTCGATAAAAACGATCAAAGAGTGAATTTTTATTGAGTAAACAAAAGACGTAAAAGAAATAAAAAAAGATTTTTTTTTTTTATTCTGAAAAAAAAACCATTTCCTACTCTCAGGAGTGCTTATTCTAGGTAAAAACTGTCATTCACGAAAAACTATTGAATCTTTTGAGGGGGCGGCACGGACAAAATTCCACCGACCCCCAAATAAGGACCACCCTAATATACACAGATTTAAATATAAATTTTCTTATAATGGACATAATTTTTAAATAAAAATAAAAAAACAACGCTCATAGATATTATATGATAATTGATAAATATATAAACGTTTGTTCACAGAATTATCTTTTCTAATTAGGGATGTAATAAATTATTTGATTAATATTGGATAAAGTTCTATATAATTCTATATAACATCACATAATTCTATACAATTATCTATAACCTCATATAATTATACAGGGTGTAAATCTTAACTCTGTACATACTTATAGGGTGTGTAGGGGCTGCCAATACAAGCATTTTGAGGTATGACACCCAAGGTCGGAAACTTATCCCAACGGCTGTGGAGGGCTTTGAAGGTTCTGGTACCGCGCGCTTTTCGTAGTGTAATGAATCAGACGTGATCATTTTCGACCCAAAATTTTATTCAGCCATAGACAACAGTACAAATGTTCTTGCGTGAAATCAACAAAACGATAAACGTGGCAATAAAAAAATTACAAAACAATTTCCGGTGCTTATAAACAGAATTTGAAAAAGTTATGGAAAACGAAAAGCCCAAGTGTGCAAAACCCCGAATCGTTTTCCATAACTTTTTCAAATTCTGTTCATAAGCACCGGAAATTGTTTTGTTATTTTTTTAATGCAAAGTTTATCGTTCTGTTGATTTTACGCAAGAACATTTATGTACTGTTGTCTACAGCTGAATAAAATGTTGGGTCGAAAGTGATCACATCTGATTCATTACACTACGATCAAGCGTGCGGTACCATATCCTTCAAAGCCCTCCATAGTGGTTAGGATGAGTTTCCGACCATGGGTGTCATACCTCAAAATGCTTGTATTGGCAGCCCCTACACACCCTATAAGTATGTACAGAGTTAAGATTTACACCCTGTATATAAACCTTTTTACAATTATATATAACTTTATATAATCATATATAATTATATATAATTTTTTTTAATCGGGATTTTGCTTCTATAAGTTTTTAATTCTTGGACTTCTGTTTATTTTTGTGTATTTTAACCGTTTTTGAGCAGATGAGAACTGAGAAAAAAAAGTTATACGGTCTATTGGTTTGAAAATCGCCTTTTTGTTGTTTAAAACCTTATTGCATTGGTCACGCGATATCAGTAATGGGGCTAACTAATTTAAAAAAAAGGTCTCATCAAAATCGGCTTGTGGTGAAATATTTATATTGATAAGGAACCTATACCTTGTACTCGGTCGGAATCGTACTACTATACGACCATGCTGAGACGTGCCTCGCAAACATAGTATGTAAGTAATGATAATTAGGTCAAAATTCATATTGAACTTTCAGAACGAATATTTGACAAGTAAAGATAGTCGAGAAATGTTCTCCTTATCTTAGTGTAAAGTTTGCCTTCAGGGTCAGAATGATCCGATTTATGTAATCTTTATGTGTCATAGGCCCGAAATAGTACATTGTACAACAAGGGGGGGAAATGGGTGATTTCTAGCGAGGGTCAGATGATGTTGTACGAGTCGGAGTCGAGGGCGCCGAAGGCGCCTGAGACAAAGATGAGTGCAACGTCATCACCCGAGCTTGAAATTACCCTCCCCCCCTTGTTGCACACCGTAATTTTTTCAACAAGTGCATGTATGGGCCCTTTCTCGCGCATGTACGACGGAAATTTTGGAAACTTTTGAAAGTTTGGAAATTTTTGGAAATTTTCGGAAATTTATGGAAATTTATGGAAGTTTTTGGAAATTTTTAATATGTCGAAATATTTGAAAACCTTCGAAACTGTCTCTTGGAAGGTAGCAATAGATCCATTACCTCCCTAGGGAAATAATGGATATTACCTCCCTAGGGAGATAATGAGTTACTTGCCAAGGGAAATAATAGATATTACCTCCCTAGGGAGGTAATAAAGTCCATGCTAGAAATGGGCGATTTTCTATTCGTTTTACATGCAAGAAATAGGGCCTATTACATGCACATGTTGAAAAAAGTCTTTTCCTGGACACATAAAATTGTATATGCCATACGGCCCATAAAGTATTTTCTGACGAATTTCATCATAATACTCCCCTTCGGCTCGGATTATAAACTCAAATTCGTCGGAAAATACTTAAAGTTGTTAGCTTGTTATAGTCACAGCCAAAAGTTTATTTCAGTTGACGATAGTACCAGAATGACCACAGTCACAAAATCAAATATACACACTATCAATTACATGCTATGATATGCAAACCGTATCAAAGTGTTTTGATGGTTAAACAAAGTCTTTCTAATATTTTTAAAGATTTTTTTAAAACGGCCAAGTTGTCAAACTTTTGTCAAGGTACAGTTCACATTTCATTTAGGCATAGGTTATAACAGATCGTGGCAACATTGCGTGTATATAACGGAAGAATCCGCTCGAGCCGTCCGTTTGAGTTACGTGAGCGCTGTTGCCGCATCCATCACATCAGCGTCTGATTCACACGCCAATTAGTCCAGGAATTTTATCACCGAAAATGGGTTCGCTCCGCAAAAATCCTGATAATTGATTTTTCGATTGGATTATGGCAGAGGGTGTCCCCTAAGTGTAAAACCAAGTCTGTGTCGTCCGAAACCACGAGCGTTAGCCGCCATCTTGAAAAACGCCTGTTTGCAAATATCTCGGAAACGGTGAGCTTCACGTTAAAAATTGTAAGGACCTTTTTTGTAGAAGATAAAATTTCCCATCTTTTTTATTTGAAACTTTTTTCTTTATTGTTAATATTTGCCGAGATATAGTCGATTAAAAAAACCAAATTTTTGTTTTTGGAAAATATCTCGCTAATTTGTGGAAATACCAAAAAAAAAAATGTAAAAATTGGTTCTTTCGATCGACTATATCTCGGCAAATATTAACAATAGAGAAAAAAGTTTCAAATAAAAAATATAGGGAATTTTATCCTCTACAAAAAAGGTATTCACAATTTTTAACGTAAAACTCACCGTTTCCGAGATATTTGCAAAAAGGCGTTTTTCAAGATAGCGGCTAACGCTCGCGGTTTCGGACGACACAAATTTGGTTTCATACTTAGGGGACCCTCCCTGACATAATCCAATCGAAAAATCAATTATCAGGATTTTTTCCGGAGCGAATGTCTAAAAATCCTGGACTAAATATCGACGAGAGACTTGAGATTAACTAACAATATCTTTCTTATTACACGGGAAATACTTTTGTTTCTAGTCTCAAAATGTTCGTTAAATTTCAATTCATAACATACTAGTTTTTTTTATTGAAATCTGTCGCCTAGTTGAATCATAAAAAACGTTAGAGTGATAAAAGTTGGTATTTTCCCTATGTACGTATGCAAATAATGTAAACTTCAATAATTTGTTTCATCACTAATATACGGCAAAAATCAATGAACTTCGTATCATGTTGTAGAACTTGTTTCAATTTATCTACCAGTAAAATTTCACACAGATCTGTAGGAAACCGCTTTTACAAGCTAACAACCTTAATCGGCCTAGTGACATAATGTACTATTTTATTACCAGTTTCGAAACTGATAATTAATAATCACAAGCAGCTCGTAGTCTTATGAACTATACTAAATCAACGATTTTTCAGGGTTGGTTCAAGTCAGATATTTTCAGGATATACGAAAATAATTCGTGAAACCATTTTTATTGAAAAACAAAGAACGATATAATCTTTCTACATTGATCGAATGGAATAAGGAGCAAATGCAGATTTTTCAAAATACCTATACCTTGTTATTACGCATCCAATAAAACGAAAGAATTACTTAAAAAAATTGAAAAGTACATACCTTGGATTAATAATATGCGCAAAAAGCAGCTACTTAATTTTTGGCCATGTGGAGTTGTGCCGACTAGGACTCAACGACTACACTGAGATGTGATATGTGTAGGTACTAGAACTCGCTAGGCTAGCAGCGATTCCTGGCGTATGTAGAGAGAGTGAGCGAAGAATGAGTAGTGGCAGCAGATTGGGCGAGAAAAGTTCGAGTATATACAGGCTAAAATACATAAAATCCGCGTGGTGCGCTGCTACTATACGCTAGGCACGTACAATTCCAGTACGCTACTAGTGTGTGTAGAATTTGTGCATGTATACGACCGCCAACGCCACCTAACTTGTGTGCCAGGCAACTCTGGGGTGAAAATCGCATGCATGTATACGAAAATACAAGCTTGTTTATACGAGTGTAGTAGTACGAGCCTAGCGTATACATTTATGGCTAGTAGCTAAACAAAAGTGTGCAGTCACTGCTCATTTTGCGAGATAGCTACTAGTACCCTGTTCTGAACTTTTGCTACACATCAAGGGTATAGTGGCTATACATATCACCTCTCAGTGTATGGATTATGATACTTGCGAATCCGCATCATTAACATCTTTGAGATCTCCAATCCGAAGTCTGTGATTCAACTACTGCATCAATATGATCGAGATTCAAATCTGCTAGAGGTCTCGCAAGTGTTGATTATATAGGGAAATATAATATGGTTATTTTCGGAAAATTTTGGATACTTGTTTTTATCAAAAGATTTTTAAAATCCATTCAAAAATTTTAATTTTGAAACAAGGCCTTTACTCTTTAGGGTGTGGAATATCGACACGGTGGGCAATCAGGGTGTGGAGTGCTCCACACCCTCCACGCAAAAGTCGCCTTTCTTAAATTAATTCTAAGCGTTCGGAATTGGGCATTTCTGATTCGTCTGGAACCACAAACCGCTACTACGATCGCACCGATGCTTGATCTCGCACGTGTTCGAGCTTTGGCACCATCCGCAATGATATTTTTCTGCTAGGGCCACACACGTGCTACAGTTCGCTGCCATGTCTCTGCACCGGTATACCACCACGTGGATATTGTCCGGGTTATCTAGGGTCCTCGAATCGCTCCATAAAACGGCGAGTGGAACTGTGATCTTCGGTGCCGTGGATGTGTACGAGAATTCTATCGGGTCACAGTAAATCGAGTTCATTACAAGCTCAGCGTTCACGGTGATAACACGCCCTTCGATTTCTGATCGACAGAAGAACCTCGTATGCACTATAAATCGCTGTAAAAAGCAAAAGAATAAAGCCGCAATTACGCTAATGGCAGAATGTGGTTTTGCGGACTTTTTGTGTATCAGAGGATCTTCACTGTATTATCACCAAAATTTGTTAGAGATTTAGAACTGCACGATGGATGTTTGGTGGTGTATCACCAGAATTTGATCTGTTCCGGCAACTAGATCTACAAGAACGTTTTTTCCATGACTGCAAAACCTATCAATTTTGTTTAAATTCAAGGGATAATTCCAATCGACGGGAATCGACTAGAGGTACACAAGACGTTTGGGAGCGGAGGAAGTGTTGGAAGCGAACGAAGTCCAACAGAATCCCTTAATGGCAAGGTGTTTTAGGGAAATGATTGAGAAGGTCGGGTAGGAAATCGGCTAGAACATACGAATTTAGCTTGAATTTAGCCGTTGGCTAGTGCGCGGAGTGGTGGATTTTTTAATAAGCAAATTACAATATCACGATGTCTCGCATTGTTTTGAATGAATGTCATTCAGAAAACCTAAATACCATACGCAGAATTAGAATTTGAAGCTTTTGCTAAAACTTGTAACGGTCGAGGGGCTATTCACTCTGAAGTATACTCGCCTTATTACAAATACTTGTCGAGACTCGTTGATACTCCCTCTTAGCGAGTACCTCCTAGTACTGACGAGTCTCGACGAGTATCGACGAGTCTCGGCGAGTATTTGTAATAACGCGAGTATACTTCAGAGTGAATAGCCCCTCGGTAACGGTATTATGAAAGTGGTCACTAGCTATCATTAAGGCCGACGGTCACTAGACCGCACCAATCGGCACCGCACCGTTCGGCACCGCACCGATCGGTGCGGTGCCGATCGGTGCGGACTAGTGGGCGTCGGCCTTTAAATAGACTAAATAAATGGTGTGCACGATATAACACTCTACCATACAATGTAATACTTTGTTGGTCTACAATTTTGGGATCGAAAATTGGAAATTTTGATTCTGTTCAGGTGTTATTGAGTGCCTCGAGAGAAGGACGAAATTTGAGTGAAACCGTCGATAAAGTTTTGTGGCAAATTGAAAAAAAAAAAAAAAAAACGAGTCACTACACTTACCCCTATAATATGCACTTTGACACGGATGGACTTCTTCGTTCCAGAATATACCAGAATCTCTGGAGAAGATATTGCGTTCATTACAGGACAGAATTGCTCACTCCTGTGGCTCGGACCGATTCTCTATGAAAGTGAAAAGATAAAAATGTAGATCTATCCTCGAGAACCAAAATGTCACGAGTATTGAGACAATGGATTATTCTTTACTCACACTGATTCCGGTGATCGAAATATCGTTATGACAATTTTCTACAGTGTCGTGAGTGCATCTGTGCCCGTCGACGCACCAGTTGCAAGGAAATCTCGAGGATAGACATTGTGTGCATGAGCTGTATGTGCTGCAATCAAAGAATGTGAAATTCGTCGCGGCTAGATCGGTTCCACCGGTAATTCTGACCGATAATTCAGCCGTGAAATGATGCTGAGCTTCCGGGATCGATGGAAGAAGATCAGTGCTCGGAGTAGTACACTTTAAACCGTACGATTTTCGAGTGGCATAGGTAATAAGAGTTTCGCCCAGTGCCGAAAAAGCGCAAAAAAACTGTTCCGACAATCTCGGAAGATCTCCTATGAGCAGATTCAAAGTCTGCGTTGTTGTTCTTTGCAGCTGATGAGGCGTGACGCTTCTGATGGTGGAATTGTAGTCGTGATCTCTAACCCCGCAATCAAAACACTCATCAAGTCCAGGCCGCGAAGCATAGCTTAGTTCTCCTAGCGTAAAGCTCAGCATACCTCCGACCACTACGATCACTTCCGGAAGCTTCTGTTTGTGAGTAAATCTCCTGGTGTCCAAAGGCAGTGGCTGGGTTGGCGGAGGTCGACACGTAAGCTGGTGTCTAGAAAGGGACGTTACGTTGCAGGAGGAATTACCGATCTGGACTATCACGTCGGACTCCTGACAAGCTCGGTCTAGATGCTGACCGTTGATAGTGAGATAATCGCCCCTGTAGTATTTCACCCCTCCATCAAACTTCTCATAAACGGGGTCCGGGAAAAGGAGGAAGTAGTGGAATCTGTGTAAAGAATTTCAATTTATAGTTGAACACTGTCTACTCAAGCTTTTAAGCGTTTAATCAAGCTGATTTATACACTAATTCCATCATTTTGAACTAGCAGAAGAAATACTCCTGAATCTTTAAGGTGGTCTTATGGACGGGTCCTGCAAACTTTAAGTCAATGATTTGTGGCAGGAATTTCTATTCAATGAATAGCAAAGCTCCTCTTAAGTTTTAGCAAATATGAAATTGATTTTCAGTTGCTTGGAGAAGTGGGTTTGTAAAGCCCCAACTGTGCACTGGTAGGGCCTCATTGATTACAAAGTAAATATGGTCCGTATCAATTTGATTCAGTGAAAGTCCGCAGAGAAACACTTCGTTGTTTATAGTGGGCTGATGAAAAAATATGAACAATGTTTGTCAATGAGAGAGTATTTGAATGAGTAAAAAATTTACAAACCCGTGAGATAAATTCCGAACTCCGGCAACATTGTCCATCCGGAATCCATATTCCAGAGAAAGTGGGTGTTCGGCGTCAAGTTCGACTTCGGGTAATAGCTCGATAGTAGGTGAATTGCATATCATGTTAGTGTGGCTAAAGATGGTACACTGAGATACGAACCTCTTGTTATCATAGTACACGTACATTTGTGAGTTTTGAACATATCCCAGGTTCTCTCCAGTGACCGATATCTTTACACCTCCCGCTGGGATCCCCTTTGGGATCTTCACAGGTCCGTCAATGCCACTCTGAACGCTTTCAATCGTGGGATCATCGACGTACTCGAAAACTCCGTCGTACTCTCTAGTCCTGCCGTCAAACTTCATTTGTAAAGTACCAACCCCTGTTTTATTGCTAGCGCTTGTCACGCACAGAGTCTCGTTTGCCTCAACGCTTGTTATCGAGCATGCTAGATTGTCGATTGAGGCCTGTATCTTGCTCCCAGCATTCATGTGCCGACCAGTTATTCTGATCACAGTGCCACCACTTCGGGGACCGTACCTCGGCGATATGGACTCTATCACTGGATCAACAAATCCGAAATTGAGCTTAGAGTAGCCCCTGAAATCCTCAATCCTAACTATCACTGGCCCCTCTCGATCCTGCGGAGTTCCAGGACCTTCGACTCGGCAAACAATCTGCTTTGTCCTAATGTAAAGTTCAGGGTAGGGCTGGCAAGGGAGACCGGCGATCGATACACCAGCATTAATATCCGTGAAGATTTTCCCCAGGTTCCTGCCCTGTATAGTTACATTCGTCCCACCTTCCCACGGCCCCCATTGTGGTTCGAAAGAGTGAATCTCTGGGTTGGGACAAGTCTGGCTTCTGTTGAGCCAGACACCATGAGTGCCTTGATCGCACTGATCCTTGACCTCGCACTTTTCTGAGCTCTGGCACCAACCGCAACCATACTTTTCTGCCAAGGTTAGACACGTTCCACAGTCATCTGCCATGTCTTTACAACGATATATCACCACGTGAAAGTTGTCTGGGTTATCTAGGGGCCTAGAACCTCCCCAGACCACAGCGAAAGGAACTGTTACTTCAGGCGCCCGTGATGTGTACGAAAATTTTGTCCTATCACAGTATATCGTGTCTGCCAAAAGCTGAGCCATTGCACTAGTAACATGACCTTCGATGTTGAATTGACAGACGAATCTTGTCTGCACTATGAATTGCTGTGAAATATAAAACCATTACCACAGTAATGACAGGGCACAGGGTATGCTCAAGCCATAATCTAATGGCGTTTTCGATCTGCTGCTCTGGAGCGCTCTGCGATTGCTCCAAGCGCGAAACGTATGTTCGGTTTACGATAGATTGATGCTCACTTCCCCAGTTGCACCAATCAACGAGTGAGCACTGATACTTGATGCGCTCTTGTCTGCTCCGTGTAGAGCAATATGACGTCACATAAAAAAACTCTAGAGCAGCAAATCGAAAACGCCATAAGTAGATACGGAAATGTCCTCCCTTTTGGGTTTCGACTAATAGTTGTTTCTGGATTGAATCCTACATGATGGATTTTAGATCCTGTACTTAGACATTTCAACCCGTTTTGTCAATCAAACTTGCAATTTCTCCTCTAAATTCTGAGCTAAATTTCAGCAGTATAATTGTGTCGGTCAAACAGGACATTCAAAACATAAGACACATTGCGCCTAGTATCCTCACATCGTGGCTTGAACTGTTGTTAGGAAATTGTGCTCCGTGGTTGATGGCTAAATGAATAGGGAACAACTAGATGTGTGCGATTGGAAGGTTTTTTTCTCGAAAATTAGTAAGAAACCGTGCCCACAGACTAACAGCTATCATTGAATAGCTCGAATGGCAGACGAAGAATTAGGACTGAAACAGTGGCTTATGTTTGACAGCGTAATTAAGGACACTGCCGAATGTCATTGCATCAATTACTGTTGGTCTGCAACTCGGAGTCAGAGCATTGGGAATTTCGCTACGTCCGTACCGTTGATTCCGTGTAGGTATGAAGAATTGGAAGTAGGGAGAAATGTCAGTGTTACCGCTTTCAGAGTTTTCTTGCGAATGATATAGAGAGCCATTCAGCAATATGAGTAAACTTATGCTCACCCCAATGATATGCACTTTGACACGGATGGCCTTCTCCATTCCAGAGGAAACTAAAATCTCTTGAGAATCTGATGCGTTTATTCTAGGACAGAATCTAGGTCCACTTCTGTAGCTCGGACCAATTCTCTGCGAAATAGAGGTAACGAAAATTTACACTATGAAAGCCCGAGATGTCTGAAGTATCAAATTTTCGCATTAAACACTCACACTAATTCCAGTGACCAGAATATCGTTATGACAATTCTCGGCAGTATCGTGAGTGCATCTGTGCCCGTCGATGCACCAGTTGCAAGGGAAACTTGAGGATACACACTGTGTGCACGAGCTGTACGTGTTGCAATCAAAGAATGTAAAATTTGTGGCTACCAGATCAGGTCCGCTATTCATTCTGACCGATAACTTAGCCGTGAAATGATGCTGAGCTTGTGGTATAGATGGGAGAAGGTCAGTTCTTGGAGTTGGGCAGTTCACGCCGTAAGATTTCCGCGTAGCATTTGTGATCAGAGTTTTGTCCTGCGCCGAAAAAGCGCAGAAGAACTTTCCGGACGATGTCGGAAAGTTTTCTATGTCCACATCCAAAGTTCTGACTGTTGTTCGTTGCAGTTGATCGGGTGTGACGCCGGCGATTGTCGTGCATCTCCGACTCTTGTAAGAAATCCAGTACAAGGGAACATGTGCTGCGTCCTGGCAATCGCTTCTTAAGCTGCATTTGTTCTCCAATGAACACCATCCGCAGTATGGATCTATAGCACCCGTACAGTCCATACAAGTTTTGTACACCGAACACTGGTGCACTTTTACTTTGGACACCTTTCGCTTCGTCATCACATATAAATGCATCGACTGCGAGTCAAAACGCAGGTCCGAATTCACTGGTGAACCTGGGTCCACTTCCAGGTCTCCGTACTTTACAGCCGACGTCGCATGTTCGAAGACAATCTGGGACGTGAGAAATGATTGATTGAAAACACACTACTCAAAAAAGATATTACACATTACGAGAAGATGTTACATTTTTCTGTTACCAATCAGGTATGCCAGAAGTGAAAAATTTCAGATAATAAAAATATCGTGAACATCTAGTTTGAAATGAAAATGTACTCGCTAAGCTAGTATTGGTATATAACAATCAATGTTTGATGAAGGTGAACTCACTTTTCTGATATATCCATCGCTGGTGCCGACAAAGACAACACTGTCATCACCAATTGATGTTGCGGCGACGGCCGTGAGGTGTTCATCGAAAGACAAAACCGGTGAAGCAGCGATAGGATGCTCACCATCCAGAGGCGTATTTATATCTAAGCCACAAAAATCTTCGGCGATAGTTTGCAACTTCTGTAATATACGAAGACAACAATAGCAGATATGAATCGTTTTTTTTTTTTTTTTTTTTTTGAGTAATCATTTCGCAGGTTAGCTTTATATTGATTACGACACTTTCCTTTCGCAAAACTTCCAGACTTTACTATCGTAGACAGTTTCCCCAAGGTTTGTCTACAAAATATATACGAAAGGATTAAGCCTAGGTCGATATTCAATTTTTTATGACTCAATTAGTTTTAGGGTATCCTGCACTTTGCCCTGCTCTCCCCTAACATTTTCTTTTCATATTTCTATTCTGCAGCAAATATCCGACAAATTTTCATAATCATTTTGCCGTATACTCACACCGCTTCTTCTCGGATAGGAAAAACTAAAGTACCTTGATTTGTTTACTTCGTTGGTCACACAATAATTATAATTGCTTTATCGCGATAGGCTGTTTACCAAAAAATCTAGACAGATAGATCTATACGGATCTATAATAAAGAAGTGTACATCTCATTTCAAATGTGGTTTATTTTTTACGTTTTTTTTTTTTTTAATTTTATTTTTTGGTTTATTTTTTACGTCGGACTTGCAGGTTTACGATAGGGTCTAAATTTCGACTCGGGAACCCTGGAAGAAAACTCAATGAGACAAGAACCACTTACAGTCGTGATGCATTGATGACTCGGGGATATGAAGTCCAATCCTCTCTGTCCGTGTCCGGCAAAGCAGTGCTGAATGTTGGACATAAACTTCCTCCTTATCGCTTTTAGGGAGTAAACGCACAGAGCAGATCTCGACGATGGTCTATTTATGGTGGCATTGCTCTCTGAGAATACGGCAAATAGTACATCTTCTTGGGCCGTTATGCCAAGGTGTCCGGCCAGATCTGATCCAGCCTTACCAAGATACGCGGCCTGTACTAGGTTGTACTTCGTCGGTTCATTTGTACAATCGATGGGAATTTCGGTGTAAGAATAGTAGTCTTCATCATCATGACAAACCCTAACCAGTTTTGATATAAACTCACTTCTAGTCGTGGTGTTTTTCGGCTGGGTGGTCAGGAAGTAGCTAAACCCCTCGCTGCTGAAACCGTGAACATAATTGATCGGAAATCGTTCCCTGGACAATGAGTTAACGAAGATTCTTGTCCCCGATGTAGCCCCGGAAACTGCAATCTCGAGCATTTTCTCCCTGTGCAATGACCTGGAGCTGACCGCAGGTATTTCGGACCTGTACGGTGAATTAGCTGTGTAACTCACACCGACGTACATGACTTGTGATACCGGGGGATTGGGTGGTCCAGGTGCAATGAATGCGACGGTAGACGCTGTCGCGCTATTTGCGACTACTGCTCCCGAAACTTCCTGAGTAACATCGGATATATTGTGGAGATTTCTGACCGTACATTTACCCTGGAAAAGACTACCGCATGAAATCAGTCTTGCGGTAGAGTAGTCGATTACTAAAGCCTTGTTGACGTCGTCAGTGAGTTTTTTAACTGTCTCAGGTGGACAGTGATGAGTTGTTGAACATTCCGTCGAGTCGTTCTGCGGACCAGTAGTTACTTTCACTACGTCATCGAGGTCCGGCGACAATTGGTAGAGTTTGTTTACACCACCGACGAAGACTCGTCCGTTATTTTTGTCCACCACCAAATGGTTCAGGTACTTTGCGTCGGGGTCAAAAAAAGTGTGAATTATATCCGCCGAATAACCCGCCACCAAACTCAATGACGATAATCTTAACGATATTAAGGCCAGGTTGAGTAGGGTCACTGGCACTGATAACGTCGAACGCTCTGGTCTTCGCGATAACATAGTAGCTGATAAAACGTCCCAAAGACGCCACAGTTGGGCATTCAGAAATGCTCAAGCTTTTCAGTATTTATGTAAATTAGATTCTCCATATTTCTTTGGTCTTTGGATTTCCAGGCCGACGATGATGCTGCCTGTATTGGATTCTGAAAACGAAAAAATGAACGGTATTATTGTCAATCGTTGAATAGGTCGAAGTTATTATTCTCATGTGTAATGCAACAGTGGTCTACAACTTTGACGTTTGGACCAACGACAGCATAACTAATTCCATTTGTTAGAAAGGTAAAAAGGGAATAGCAACATAAAAAAAATCCTTCAATGGCTCAACCATAATCATTTATATAACGCTATAATTGAGGGGATGGGCGGAATAACGGTATTACTCAGAAAACGTAGTTTTGAGATAACTGAGAAAAACTTAGGAAACTGAGATAAACTGAACGCATCCTAATTTCTGCGCTATCAAACATACGTTTCCGTACCCGAAATGTTTCGCGTTTTGAGTGATCATCCGAAAACATCACTTTGATGTTTCCATCTCGATTTAACTATACAGGGTGACCCAAGACCCCCGGACCGGAAGGAATGGGTGAATTCCTCGTTGGATTTTGAGACGAAATTTCCTTTTCGAAAACTTCGTCCGATCAACGGTGTCCAAGTTATTAAAGATAAAGAGTAGCCAATCAGCGCCTCGCTTTAGGTCCGTGCCAGTGCCGGGTCAATAGTGAACGGCGGGCAGGGCCCGTGGTTTATTTTACATTTGGCTACTTTCTTCTTCACTTTACGATCGACGCGTATTATTATTATTATTATTATTATTTTAATTTTTATTTTTTCTACCGGACCGTAGTTCTACGTGTCCAGGTTGACCGGACCGTAGTTTTCCGTGTCCAGGTCCAAAAAAAAAAAAAAAAAAAAAATAATAATAATAATAATAATAATAATAATAATAATAATAATACGCGTCGATCGTAAAGTGAAGAAGAAAGTAGCCAAATGTAAAATAAACCACGGGCCCTGCCCGCCGTTCACTATTGACCCGGCACTGGCACGGACCTAAAGCGAGGCGCTGATTGGCTACTCTTTATCTTTAATAACTTGGACACCGTTGATCGGACGAAGTTTTCGAAAAGGAAATTTCGTCTCAAAATCCAACGAGGAATTCACCCATTCCTTCCGGTCCGGGGGTCTTGGGTCACCCTGTAGATGTTTGAAAGAACGAATAACTTGAGTATAACTTGAGTTATACCGTTCTCCCACAAGAGCTGCTCAGTTTAACCCTTCAATAGTCAACCCATTTTCATCGAATAAATATTTTAAAAAGAAATTGGAGTACTTGGCGAAAGGTTTTTGCACCGGAGGTACTTTTTATGAGGATATAAGTTAATCGGAGTATACAGAAAAAACAGGAAATTATCGCGTTTAAATTATACAGAGCGATTCTGTGGAAAATAACGGGCCTAAAAGGTAGGCAAACGCAAAACGCCTGAACTGAGCAGATCAAACATCGACGATTGGGTTTTATTTCCCACGTAATAAATAAAACCATATTACGTAGATCAACATAAGCATCACTAGTTTCCTAAGAATAATGTAATCAGATATTTGTGACCTTACCGGGATTTGAACCGAATTTGAAACGCTCATTTCCTGGTATTTTATCGTTTTCAGCAGAGATACGTTGGATAGAGCTTTATCTTACTCGCCTCATCGCGAAAATACGATTTAGCCCTTTTTTTTTTGCTGCCGGTGTTGCCCCACCCTCTAAAATTTTTATCGCTTTCAGCGCAGACACTCGGTATGGCGTTTGGTTTTACTCGCCTTAAGGGGGAACCTGAATTACAGGGTCTAAATTTTTTTTGTTTTTTTTTATTGTCTTAATCGATAGTTATATTATTCAAGAACATAATCTATGAGTCACAAGGAGAAGTTCGAAGTATTTTGTTAGTTATTGTACTATATATCGAAGCGCGTGCGGCTCGAGCGCAGATATATATATACGGCCGGGCTACAGATTTCGTGATCGTAAACTTTAAACGCGTTTTTCTCGAAACTACACTTTTCGAATTGGCGTACAGAATAGAAAGAAAACTATTTGACCAATCGACTTGACCCAACGTTTTTTCGTTAGATAATTGCCTTACCTTCTATGTGAACCTAAGAGATTCGTTTAAAAAATTGAAAATAACAACTTTTTTTTTACAATTAGGTTGAAATTTTTTCACCAAAATCGTAATTTTTTTTCGAAGTCTCACAATTTGTTTGATTTTTGATATTTGAAATTTTTTTAGGTTCACATAGAAGGTAACACATACGAATTGAGAAATTCTCTGGTTTTTTCGTTTCAGACAAAAATTACGTATGCTACCTTGTTCGCCAATAAACAACTCCAGCGTTGAGACCATTTGAAGAGTTGACAATATTCTTATAAAAAATCGTTATTTATGCAAAAAAAATTTTTTTTTTTTCTTATAATGTCAAAACATGTAATAAAACACCGCAAAAGTTTCAAAAACATTCGTTTCCTTGTTGTCGAGAGAAAAAGTCGCAAAAATCACCCTTTTTTTAGCGTTCTAATTCAGGTTCCCCCCTTAATTCGAAAATACTTTCAGGTCTTTTTTTATTTTGGTGCCGGTTCTGCCCCCACTGCCGGCTTTGCCCCACCATCCCCTATATAAACGTTAGAAAACCGAAATTCTTTTGCAAGATGCATGTATACACAAATTTATATAGGTATAAATTTTCTTATAATGGACATAATTTTTAAATAAAAATAAGCAAACAACACTCATAGATATTATATGATAAATATATATAAACGTTTGTTCACAGAATTAACTTTTCTAATTAGGGATGTAATAAATTATTTGATTAAAATTGGATAAAATTCTATATAATTCTATATAACCTCATATAATTATATAATTATAAACCTTCTTACAATTATATATAACTTTATGTAATCATATATAATTATATACAATTTTTTTTAATCGGGAATTTGCTTCTAAGTTTTTAATTTTTGGACTTCTGTTTATTTTTGTGTATTTTAACCGTTTTTGAGAAGATGAGATCTGAGAAAAAAAGTAATACGGTCTATTGGTTTGAAAACCCGGGAAAAAAAGTTCCATGTATGGTCATGTATGATCATGTATAAAAGTATATATGATCATACATGACCATACATGCTCATACTCGATCATATCTGTTCGGATATGAATTTTGACCTGACATGATCATGTCTAATCACGTGCGTCATACATGATCATACATGGCCATATATGATGTTACGAGCTCATACATGATCATGTGCGGCCATTTCACTTAGTAACCTGGCTGTAATAATCAGACTTATACATGCCCATATGTACTCACACATGTCCATGTATGACCATGTATGGTTATGAACGATCATAAATGAGCATATACAGTCGTATCTGAGCATACCATTAATTGCCCAATCTGAACTATACATGACAACCTATGATCTTAGATGCTCATATTTATTTATTTATTTCATTATTTATATATGCTCCCACATGCTCACATATGCTTCCACATGCTCATGTATGCTCCCACATGCTCATGTATGTTCAGATCAGGTCAAATTTCATACCTGATCATCAGGGCCCGGATCTCGGTGCTCTAAAAACAATATGACAGTCTAGCTAGCAGCGAGTGGATTGCTGAGAAGGCATAGACTGTCACTTATATTATGTATAAGTGATTCTATAACATATATAATATATCGCGTTACTAATGCCATAAGGTCGTAAGCGACAATATACGACCTTTTGGTTTTCTTAAAACCAGAAGGTCGTATAATTTTTTTTTCATGCCATTCGCCTAAAAATGCACGAATATGAATAAATCCAACAAAATGTTGAAAATCGAAAAATTTATTTCGACACGACCTTCTGGCTTTAGTTTTGAGAGAAAATCAGGAAAGACATAGCCAGACCCGCAAGAAAATATATATATGCGAAAAATATATGCGACATATTTGTTTTTTGCGCTAAAATATAAGTAACATTTATTTTTTATAAGTTTGATATAAATGTCAACATACATGTTGCGACATGTATGTCGACATAGATGTCAACACTATGTAAAATTCATCAAACATATAGGATACATATATGTAAATGCGTACATATATGTTATAATATATGCGACATCTTTGGATTTTGCGCACATATATGTTATAAGTGCGACATATATGTTGCATATATTTTTCGCATATATATATTTCTGCGACCCGTTGTTTGAAAGTTCACTTTTTGAGCATCGGATTTAGGCCGCAAAGTGACCAATTTCAGGTCACTGAAATATAGTGAAATATTATAGGACAGGAGCCTATAATGAAAATATTATTGTACAATATGAATATGTTTCATTAAAATAAACATAGTCAGGTTATTTTTTACTACGTTCACACATTATAAACCAAAATGTCTGAAAATGTCAAATGTCTGAGTCCAAACGCGTTTTGATACAGAAAGATGGAATAACACCAGTAATTTTAGAAACTAAAGTGAGTATAACACTGATTTTCCAAAAAGTGAACTTTCAAACAACGGATCGCATAAAATATTGTATGTGCCAAGTCCGAGAAGCAGTGCCGACTTAAGTGCATGTTAGGCCCTAGGCAAACGTAAATTCATGCCCAGTGATCAGTTGATCAGTGATCATGTATGGAAGTTCATATATGGCCATATCTGATCATATATGGAACTTTTTTTCCCGGGAATCGCCTTTTTTGTTGTTTAAAACCTTATTGCATTGGTCACGCCGCACGCGATATAAGTAATGGGGTTAATTAATTTCAAAAAAGGTCTCATCAAAATCGGCTCGTGGTGAAATATTTATATTGATAAGGAACCTACCTTGTACTCGGTCAGAATCGTACTACTACGACCGTGTTGAGACGTGCCTTGCAAACCAAGTATATAAATAATGATAATTAGGTCAAGATTCATATTGAACTTTCAGAACGAATATTTGACAAGTAAAGATAGTCGAGAAATGTTCTCCTTATCTTAGTGCAAAGTTTGCCTTCAGGGTCAGAATGATCCGATTTATGTAATCTTTTTATTGCCAGTTTCGAAACTGATAACTGATAACCACAAGCAGCTCGTATTCTTATGAAATACTAAATAAACTATTTTTCAGGGTTGGTTCAAGTCACGTATTTCCAGGATACGAAAATAATTTGAGAAACCATTTTCATTGAAAAAAAAAAAAGAACGATATCTCGACAAGTACATAGGTTTTATCAGAGAGTAATCTTTCTACATTGATCGAGTGGAATAAGGAGCAAATGCGGATTTTTCAAAATACCTATACCTTATTATTACGCATCCAATGAAACGAAAGAATTACTTAAAAAAATTGAAAAGTATACATACCATGGATTAATAATAGGCGCAAAAAGCAGCTACTTAATTTTTGGCCACGTGGAGTCGTGCCGACTAAGACTCAACGACTATGAATTATGATAGTTGCGAATTCGCATCATTAACATCTTTTGAGATCTCCAATTCAAAAGTGTATGACTCAACTACTGGTCCGAGCCACGATGCCTGCTGTAGAAAAATGCGGATCATATGTTCAAGGTGATTGGGTTTTCGCGTACGTACGAGAGACGGAGAATTTTTTTGGTGCTAATTAGCAAGATAATATATGTAAGATGAGATGAATCGAATATAAAAGTATGGTATTATTGAACGAGAATTATGCAACATAAAACGTGCAGAATTATCTGCTGGAAATCAATAAAAAATTGTAAACATATTAGTCTGCAGTCCCGAAATTACTTTGGTCAAATGAAACTCGAAACCTAATTGCGATAAATTGAAATGATTCTAGAAGCTTTGTGGTATTGTAACGAGATCCGAACAGCTTTATCTTAACGGTAATCAGGGTGGCCATTTGAAACCACGAAAATATATCTGCGGGTGAAAATTACTGTTATCCTGGTTCGATATTTCGAATTTCTTTCGGTTTAATTCAAGCATCCACATTATTAGTTTGAATTACCAGAACGCGCCCAATCTCCCGAGAATCTGGAAGTTTCTATAATATAAATGATAAAGATTGGACAAAAAAAAATCCTAGTTATCATAGTAGGATTCCATAAATGCGTAGTATTTGGGGTATAAGTAAAGTCATAGTATTAATCGACTTCATTTTTCGAATCACAGTTGATTAAGTACAATTGAAAAGAAAAACATAAACTTATACGAATCTTGAGAACAATATAATTACATATAAAATCGTCCATAGTATTTGACATTATATACAAAGCAACGAGTTAACACCAATTAACGAGTTAATACTCTCGGGTCACAATAATTAATGAAAATTTGATCATACTGATATCTTATCATATACAGATGCTCATTTATAACGAATCACTACGCAAACTAACGATGACGAATCTCTGCCCTGGGACACTCCGCGCACTATCCAGTGGCGTAGCGTTAGTCACCAGCGCCCAGGGGCATTGGTGTATATTGAGCGCCCCATCTGAATTGTATTTTCGCCGATGAATTATGTTGGGGCGCCTTCGGCGCCCCATGAAAGTTGGCGCCCGGGGCGGCTGCCCCTCCCTGACCCCCCATCGCTACGCCACTGGCACTATCCAAATTTTGCAATAAGTTTTGCTACCCCCCGTGTAGAAATTGAATTCGGGATCCGGCCGGGATCCAGCTGGATGGCCCCACTTGTGGCTGGGCGCTAGTCGGGCAAACTAACCGGCATCCGGCTAATAACGTCACGGTGTTCTGGCCGGATGCCGGTCATGAAGCCTGGCCGGGACCTGACGGGTATCCTGGCTGGGTCCTGGCCATATTTTGCTGGGGTTCGACCAGTACCAAAATGACTTCAAATAAAATTAGTTTTTCAATGACGTTATGAGAAGGGATAACAAATAGTCGATCAAGTGCATATTCTTTGAATAAATTTTTTTTATTGATAACATGTCGACCGCTCCTAAGAGAAAGAACGTAACTCGCGAAGCGCGCTAGTAACGACCTATCTCGGACAAAGCGCTAGTAAGAACGTATTTCGTGAATCCGGCTAGTATGAACGTATCTCGCCGATGTGCATAGTAAAGCCCTAACTCGGAAGTAGCGCTATACAAACGTAGTTGGGAAATTATTAGTAATAATAATAATAATTAATTAATTAATTAATAATTATTAATAAAAAATAAAAAATAATTAATATTAATATTTAAATATTCAATAATTATTTTATTTATTAATTTTTAATTAATTTATTTTAATTTAATTATTATTAATTATTAATTATTAATTATTATTTTTTTTTTAGGTTGCGTTTATTCTAGCAGAATTTGCCAACTACGTTTGTGCTAGCGCTACTTCCGAGTTAGGGCTTTACTATGCGCATCGGCGAGATACGTTCATACTAGCCGGATTCACGAAATAGGTTCTTACTAGCGCTATGTCCGAGATAGGTCGTTACTAGCGCGCTTCGCGAGTTACGTTCTTTCTCTTAGGAGCGGTCGATGTGTGGCATCGACGTACTGTGATGTATTAAGGGGGGGGTTCACCCAATCGGTTACCGATTTGTCTATTTTCTCTGGAACGGGGTAATCAATCGACTTGTCATTTCGGCAGCCGATGTTTGACGAGTAATGAGTTCGAACTGGTACGTTTGATCGGATGAAATCGGGATTTTTTTATTTTTTTCGATCGAAAAGTGTTGGCGTGCCATTTATTGCGAACTATATCAAAGCCTACGCATCAAAAATGCAAAATCGACTCCCTGAGCCCGATTCTGTGAGAAATTCTGAACATAACCATCCCATAACATCTTTGTTTTCGAACGCGATGAAGATGGAAGTTGTATTCCACGTTTTTGTGGTAATTTTCGCGATTGTCAGAGACTGGAGGCGGCCATTGCCGCTACAGCTGCTACAGCTGCTGATATAATGCGATGGTTCCCAGAACACCCGTGAGATGTCACCGTAAAAGTATGCTATACTATAGTAAAAGGATGAAGTTTAGATGGGCGCGTGGCGACATCTCACGGGCGTTCTGGGAACCACCGCGTTATATCAGCAGCTGTAGCGGCAATGGCCGCCCCCAGGCTCTGACAATCGCGAAAATTACCATAAAAACGTGGAATACAACTTCCACCTTCATCGTTGTCGAAAATAAAGATGTTTTGGGATGGTTATGTTCAGAATTTCTCACAGAATCGGGCTCAGGGAGTCGATTTTGCATTTTTGATGCATGGGCTTTGATATAAGTCGCAATAAATAGTACGCCAATACTTTTAGGTCGAAAAAAATAAAAAAAATCACGATTTCATCCGATCAAACGTACCAGTTCGAACTCATTACTCGTCAAACATAGGCTGCCGAAAGGACAAGTCGATTGATTATCCCGTTTCGGAGAAAATAGACAAATCGGTAACTGATTGGGTAAACCTCCCCCTTAAAAGACGGTTTTTGTTCCATAGTTCTCTCTCTCGTCTCACTCAGTCGGTAAGACAGTTGCACGAACAGTTTTCTTTGAATCCTCAAATAGTTTGCGGTAATTTTTGGTTGTGAATCTTAATTCTTCAGTCAACGATCACCTATATTAAAAAAATAATAGAGCCACGAGCTAACTTCACATAGGTGTGAATCTTTATTCAAGTAATCACCGAAACCCTCGCAAATATTGTTACAAAATCTGATGTATCACAAGTAATCGACCGATAAAACAGAACTTAGAAATTATCTGTTGGATGCAGTCCCCTGACATGGTAACCTAACCACGGCGTGAAGCGGTAGAGCCATCTTTACCCACGTTACAATCTTCATCTTTCGCATGGACATAAGCAGCCCGTCTATTGTCCCCATAGATCGTGCCACCATACAGCTCACAGCAGAAGTAGATCCTCATCATCCTCATACGAAATGGCGACTGATGGCGCTGTGTGTGTTGCATATCTATTTTAATCTTTCGATAGTTTCGACCTGTTCACGGTATGAGCTCTTTGCATAAAACAGCCAATCAATTCTGTAGTAGATTCGATGTGAAGATATTCACGTTATTTAATGCATTTGTGCATCGAGAACATAATCCCACATATATTGGAAAAATGTAATCTATAGGTAAACGACAAATGAGATTAGATATTGTGTTGATTATACTACGCTGAGGGGATTGACGAATGAAATGAAGGATTTCAACAAAATTTTACGTATGGAAAACAGCAGCCATTCAAGTTTTCAGAGTCAAGGAATCATATTTTCTTCGTGACGTTATGAAGTCCCATTGAATAGTGTGTAATGAATTTGCATTCTTTCGAAACAAAAACGATAGGGTATATCCTAATATGATAAAGATATGAGAAATGTTTTTCTATATTTTTCTACTGCAATATGAGATATATCATGATTTTCTACTAAGGCCTCGATATATCTGCAATATTTATTTATTATCGATATTGAGTTATCGCGTTCTTGATAAATTACATGGACACTTGTGCGAACATTTACGAAAGTAGTGTCAAGGCTTCAAGGACAAGAAAATAAAAGAAAGTCAATATCCCACTTTGTCAAACGCGTCCTGTTGGCGCATTTCATTAAACGCGTGTGTGTTGCCTGGTCGTACGGGGTTTAGTCCTAACCTCTTATATAGATGTATATAATATAATAATAATCATTAAACGATATCATTAATGTCATAATAACGTGACTTCGATCGTTGGCGATTATTCAACCGTCGATGATTGGTCATTGTCAGGGATCATCAGGTGGGAATATATTATATCATCCTATACCAAGTATATGTATAACTTATATATGATTACAGTCAGTCGATCGCGGATTGCGAGTGGGTGACGAAGTCGCGAGAAAAATCGTCTTGACAAAGTTACGATTAAAAACTGCGAATACTTACTTCACTCGGTCATTTGTTGAGTCTTATTACTTATATTCACACCACAGGAAATTCGTAACATAGAAATAAAAAAAAGATGGCGAACTCAAGGAAAGGTAAGTTAACAATTATCGTTCATTTTTCATTTTTTATTTCATAACGTATGCATAATTTGGATATAAACGTAAAGGTAGGTTATAAATCATAATTCATATGCGCTATTACTTCTATTTAGTGAATATTAAACTAATAATAATAATACGATTAAGTAGAGGAAACCTCGAGGAGCGTTAAACCACTAAATGATAAAAAAAATAATCATAAGATTGATATAAGTTCAACTTGAATCGTTTTATCCTTGCCGATAATAATAATAATAATAATATAGTATATTATAAGTATATGCTTAAATCTTAATTTATACGTCACGTAATGTTAGGTAGGAGTTGATTCGCCTCCCGCTTTAACCTAGGCAATGAATATTGCATATTCAAATATCGAACGATTACTCGACGCGTATGGTTTAATACGTTACCTTGGCAATGTAACAAAAGTTTAAGTCAAGGTACTTACTGCATGACTTGCTATTGTAGATTAACGTTTCTATACGACGTACGGAAGAGGATAAGAGTGTTTCTGAAAATGATCACATAACCGTTGCTAAGCTAGAAAATACAATGTTAGCATGTATGTACTTACATACGTACAGAGTTTCAATATAGAAACAGAATACGGAGAGCTAAGCTAACTATCTTCAAAAAAAAAAATTCGAAGTTTTAAACTGATAAATCGAACGAAGTGGCCTGATCATTACGAAGTCGTCGGGTGATTTATAGATCGCTGAATCTGATCAGGAGAAAAAAATAAATAAATAAATAAAAATAATGGTTAGATTTGTGATTTGAAATCTAATTGATATTTCAACATTTTTTGTAATATCGATAACGAGAGGTGTATAAATATCGCACTAGTATCGTGAATCTTGATATTGAGATAAAACGACGCACGTTTTTCGCTGAGATTTATAATATGATTGCCGAATCTTGCGTTAACGTTGATTCAAAAATTGCGAGGCTATAATAATATGACGAATGACGCGACAATAATTCAGGTTCTTTCAAGTCCTATATGTACGTACGTGTGTATGCATACATCTAATTCCTGCTGCTATAGAAACGGTCAAACGCATGACGTCAAACCATACTATATGCAAATACAATACTTATATTCGTACATAAAATATGTATAGAGACAAGCAAAAAAAAATACACGGTATAACGTGAAAAAAAAAAAAAAAAAAAGAACCTACGACCTTAGCCTCTACGATAATCGTTACTGAGATCGATCGTCACGTTAGTAACATACAAAGTATTAAATTGAAACGAGGAATTTTTCCAATTGAATCTCCTTCACGGACACTGCAAGAAACATATCATTAATTATTGTCACTATTACATCACTGATTGTGCAACACGCGAGTTATGACTGAATTATGAGTCGTTATTATAGTTTTTTTTTTTTCTATTTTATTCAATTCGATACTCATATTATATATACGTTACAGATAATACCGTTTCAAACATAACTAACAGAATGTAATAATTGATTTTGAAATCATCACTATATGGTAAAGTCAGTGTTGAAATTCGTGTGACTCACTAAATATCGCCGGTTGATGTAGTGAGTCGAATGTTAAATGGGTTACCAATATGATAAAATGATCATTGAATGCAGGGCGATGTATATATATATATCTGTATTTACATATATATATATATATACATATACAATTCTAGAATGTGGATCCTGCATCCGCTTAAAATCTTTTTCACAATATTACCGCCGTCGGCTAGAGGTCAAGCCTAAGCCTTGTGAACGGCAAATTAACAGAGAAATAAATCGCTCCAGACTGCAGTAGAGCAAAAACCAGGGCCGTAGTATTTTTCAGGGGTAAAAGAAGAGTCATATAAGATTTCGAATTTATTGTTAAACCAATCGGCCATCAATGAATAAATAAATACACATATGTAGATAAGTAAGTAAGCTAGTTTCATATTAACCTCGGAGATTAAAAAAAAAAAAAAAAAAAAAAAAAATTGGAAAAATCATTCGAAGCAGCAAAATGAACACGTGTGTGTGTGATCAGGGAGCAGACATCACGTGTGAGTCACGCGATGACCTATAGCGAGATTACGGTTGTAATTATAGATGTAGATGTTATATTTAATAATGTAACGATTATAATATCAGCCCCTAAGAAATGAAATGATTAAGCGTATCATCAATGTTGTGTGAAGGAAAAAAAAAAAAAACAAGAAAATAAAAATCAAAAGGGGAAAGATATTTATTTTTTTTTATTTTTATTTTTTTTGCCTATGATAAAAACTCGTTGTATATTAGTATATATATATACACAGAAAGAAAGGTTGACTTGATTCAAGATAATTTTGGGGGTTCAAAAATGAAGACCGAAATTTTCTCGGATCAAATCAAAAATTTTTCTCGAACCAAGAAAATTTGGAAATTTTGGACTTGATTCAAGATAATTTTGAGGGTCCAAAAATGAAGACCGAAATTTTCTCGGATTAAATCAAAATTTTCCACGAACCAAGAAAATTTGGAAATTTTGGACTTGATTCAAGATAATTTTGAGGGTCCAAAAATGAAGACCGAAATTTTCTCGGATTAAATCAAAATTTTTCACGAACCAAGAAAATTTGGAAATTTTGGACTTGATTCAAGATAATTTTGGGGGTCCAAAAATGAAGACCGAAATTTTCTCAGATCAAATCAAAAATTTTTCTCGAACCAAGAAAATTTGGAAATTTTGGACTTGATTCAAGATAATTTTGGGGGTCCAAAAATGAAGACCGAAATTTTCTCGGATCAAATCAAAAATTTTTCTCGAACCAAGAAAATTTGGAAATTTTGGACTTGATTCAAGATAATTTTCTTGGCTCAAGTTAACCTTTTTTTCTGTGTACAATATATATTCAGATCGATATTTATAAATTTTCACTTTTTATTTCCAGTAGTGCGTTAGTTACTCCAGTCTAATATCTTATCGCGGGCTTCACGCTTCCGACTTTCGTTACATCCGACGCTCTAATTAGCCACATATATGTATGAATACCAAACGACGGTATCCTAGTATAAACTGTAATGAATATCTTGGTTGCCAATTATTAAAAGCTATACAATACAAATGATATTTTTTTAAATACAACGTCAAAAGTTGCATTATGAGTATTTTTTTCGTAAAAAATACATAATTATATATGTTTCACAATTTGCCATACGTATCATCGATTTTCTGATAATAAAGTTTTATCTGAGATGGTGACTTTTTTTTTATTTTTTATTTAAACTAATAGTCGATGAACGACCTAATCATTTCCAATGCGATAAAAATCCGATCGATGGACTATCTACCTGCAAAGCGATACGTTATAGTCCTTCTTGACCGACTGAAGGCTACCTCGATTGCAAATTATCGAATTGCTACCAAACTGAGATGTGATTCGATTTTCATTCTATGACGGTCGATCGTTTATACAAAGAATAAAGTTGGAGGGATTTTCCGGTGTTCAATGGTTATATGCAAAAATATGTATAGTTACCTTTTGTGGATCATATTATAACGCATATTGGCAAAGTGTACAAAAGTATACGACGCGCGAGGTCTAACTGCGGAATTGATAAATTTCGATGTGCCTGAAGTTCCGAACGTTCATTTGAACGAAATTTCGAAAATGGCAAGCTTACCACGATTGTTAATCGACTAAAAATATCTACAAATTTGAGATAGATTGAAGATGGAAGATCAGTTATAGAGATTTCGAAATTTATAAATTTCGGGCCGTCAAATAAGTGTGATACAGGGTTTTTTCAGAAGTTTCATTCAAATGAACGTTCGGAACTTCAGGCAGTTAAATTTTGACTACTTATACATACTAGTGAAATTTACCTTGTTCTAAACTCACTTTAAAATATATAGAATTTATTATGAATATGAGTTTCACTCAGCCGAGAATAACAATTTAATTTGAAAACCTGTTATTGTCGGTGATGAAAATTTATTGACCTCGTCAATTCCAATGAATATCATCAATATTATCTCAAGTCATGATATTCTGTATAAATCATTGAATGCGAGAGAGAAAATTAATTTGTTATATCTTCGTTTTCGAATTATTAAAAAAAAAAAACTGTAATGTTGCAGATTATCAAGGATTTCTTATATTCTCTCGCTAATCATGTATATAGCGTCGCCTTAAACTGAACATCGACGCATTTCATAAGCTAATTCACAACACTTTCCGGAACAATAAATTGCGATGCAATTTAAAGTCAAGTGCGTTTAACAATATTGATAAATGAAAAAGAACTTGTTATTTTTCTCGAACGCGTCCAACTGTCGGATGAAATTTGAATCACGTGTAGATAGGTAGTGGTATGCCATCGACCGCGAATATAGTAAATGCATTGTCATCGCGCATCCGAAGAGAATTCCTGATCAACAACAGTAGCCTACCGCGGCATTGTTTTCAGTCTGCGAAAAACTCTCATCGAACGTGAGCTAAACTTAAAATTCACATTCGACACCACAGATAAACTTCGACATAGCGAAGGCCTAAAGTTGTATATTACATATCTTACAATGCAATAAGCAGCAGTATAACCGGTGAGCTTATTATCCTATCTTGTCTTTATTACATTGTATTTTTCGATATTTTTTAAAAATGAAAGCGAATTAACGTTTTTGGAAGCTTGCGCAATGATGACACACACCTAATTATGATAATCTCCGCGATAAAAGTCCCCTTCCATGATTTGAGTATCTCATCAGTAAATACAAAATAAGCGTATACAAGTATGAAACCCGGCAGCTGACGCGCGCTGCGATTTGAATTCCAGCATCGTTGGCTAAATACTGTATACATAGTAATTCTTCGGTCAACGCTAGTGACAGACGCCAAGATTTTTGGCCATTACTTTCATTTTAATGTATTTTATTTTTTTCGCATTTTAGCGGATCACTAAAAAAAAAAAAAAAGACGACAAATCCAACAAGTTTATTTACATTAAGATCTCATTGATCCAGATGCATAATTATTATTTTGTAAGAAAAGCAAAAAAAAAAAAAAAAACAATTTGTTCCGAACGGCGTAAACTGGTTTATGCCAAAACTGAATGAGTCACTTGAAATACAAGTCCTCCAATTTTTTTGGTTTAATCAACCGCAGCCCATCTCTATACGAACTAATATAACCAATCACGTATATTGGACATCGTCATGTATGTGTTTATATAGAAGACATGTGATTGGTAGTGGGTTTTGTCCTGGCCATGGCCGTGTAGGATGCGCACGTGTTTGAGGAGCATGAGACGACTTTTATTACGCGAAGTAAGGTATATATGTGTGTTGTTAGTATTGTACATACATATACACCTCGTCCCTTCGTATACTATATACATTCATCGTCAGATTACATTATTGTTTAATGCGCATCTCATAAGACTCTGCAAGAGTAGCGAAAAATCAGTTACTATTAAACCACCGGAAAGTTGAGAGGTCTGAAAAGAAATATCAGACACAAAAGCTCATGCAACTTATAGTTAGAAATAATAACATAAATATATAAAACTGGAAACCGCGCGGTGCGTTCGAAAATAATAAAGTATGGATCATTCCTAGTTTTGTTTTTAAATTGTTTATATTCATAGATTGTTGTATTGATTACTCAAGTGAAACTATACTACATTGCACCAACACTAAAATGATAGACCCACGCGTGCGGATGCGGAAACAAAAAAAAAAAAAAAAAATCACCAACTTTATGTCAGAATTATCTTCAATATTCTCATTTCTTATTCATCTTAATGTAATTTTATCGCCTGCAGGAAAAATTTGTTCAGTAATAATAACAGACAATTGATAATTTGATTAGAAAAGATGTTCCATATAGATCAAACTTACGGTTGAATCTCTCGCATGAGTTTACCTGTCAAAATCTAACTGCCCCCCTCTCTCTCTCTTCGCTCTTTTCACACTACGCCATTATTTTATCGTTCGCGCATCTCCATGTAGGAACTGTTGGGATTGCGCACAACAGAAATGAAGTGGGAGTTTTTGCGACGTAGCCCGGATTCATCCGAGCGGTAAAACTTATTGGGAACCTTAGAACCTCGATACGCCAACTAGTGGCAGAAAATAGAACTGTTCTATCAAGGCTACAGTAACCAATGAGAGGGCTTAGAACCTCGATACGCCAACTAGTGACGAAAATAGAACTACTCTATCAAGGCTAAAATTTCAAAGCCACGCCCATTCCAAGGATCCCAATACGATGGGTTCAACTGCATAGTTGAGAATAACAAAGAATTATTCATTTCTAATATACGAAAGAAATAAATAGAAAATGAAAATCATTAGACTTATATGAAGATTCTCGTTATATTATATAATACGTTGTTAATTATAAAAAGTATAAAGTATATATCTGTAGGAATACCTAGGTATAACTACGTATTTTTTAGAAATTGTTAGCCAACGGTCAGAGTTCGACTTTTGAATCTGTTTGCGAATCCGAGTACCGGAATAAATAAAAACCCCCCACCTGCGTAGATGTAAATTGTAATTATCCCGTAGAATATTCATTGCCATTATATATAGTTAATGCGGCAATTTACTTCAGTTATATGACGTTAACAAAATACTTCCGCATATTATTATAAAACTTTGATAAAGTATTCAATTATTATGATGATGATGTTACGTACGTTAGTCCAGAATACGCGGGAATCAGAACCATATTTGAAACTGATATTGCATATCATATATGTAATTAGTCATTACATTACATATTATCGAAACACATACTTTGATTTGATTGTTTTTGCTACGTATAAAATATGTTGCAAATTTTTATTTGAAAAACACACACCTCCGAATTGGGAATTCGATTGCGTAATATATTCCATATTCGTCAGCAAAATTCTTAGCTCTACCTACCTATACGTATTCTTGTAACAATGATCAGATATAATAAGGACCTTATCGCAATTCGCCAAACTTCAATAAACTTGAAATCTATATATATTGCAGCCGAGGCCGCAATGGTTGCACAGTACGTAATCTGGATATAATTACTGATTATCCTTTATCGCAGAATATAGATGTACATATTCGTCCAGATGTATTGTTCAGATATAATTCCCCTACAAGATTAATACTTTTGAATTTTAGATTGATAAATCAAGCCAAATATAATACTGGTAGATAAATTTCAAATACATTATTCAGATAATTTCAACCGATTCAAATTCAGTAGTTTAGTGATAAGCTTAACTTGCATCGATAATGGGCAATGACTTGATATTTTAATGTCTCAATCGTGATAATGAGAAATTATAAATTGATCATAAGATAAACGCGGTCAATCCTTATCTGCCTTAGACACTGCTAATTGTTATATAAATTATCTATAATCCATGAGTAGATAGTACCTACATAATAAGTAACTTTTGAATTTTAATGCAGAAACAACTGCAGAGCAGAGTCTAGCATTCATCAGACAGTCTCTCAAGTCTGCGACTATGGATCACCTAGAAGGAACTCATTTTGATCGGTCGATTCCACACGTTTTCGTCACTCTTGGAGCTTCTGTAAGCACAAAATACTAATAATTTTTAATTAAAACATGAACAATATTGAATATGAATTATGAAAGGACAATTTTCAATGATATCAAAGAATTTTTGTGCCAAAATTCTACTCGACATCTCAGATTCTGCTCCAACTCACTATGCATACCTTCTTTTCAATATATTTTGTTATAAAGCTTGTTTGAAATGTTGAGACTCTACCGATAATGAAACTACTAGTGAGAAACGACTGATCGTCTCTAAATGACAGAACAAAGCATCTCTCAAATACTTCAACTTGTTATAAACTTAAAATTTGAAGTCTGACCATTTGAAATACGCTATATTCTAGTTTTTCTTGCATATTATTTCAATCTTGAAGAGCCGGGAATTGTTGAAACGAGGTTCGACCGCTGAATTTATGATTGGTAGGATCTCCCTTCTCAAACAAGCTCTTCATCTAACTTCTATCCCAATGAGAAGTCGAATTATTAAAAAAAAAAAAAAAAAAAAGACAGAACTCAATGTACAATTTTTATAAGAATAGTGAAATCGTTACTCCAGAAAACTCTTCTGGGAGAGATCAAGGAAAATTGCTTGTAGAAATAACAAAACACCATAATCCACATGCACCATGTTGATCGTTTGCTAATCTTAAAACTGTAGGGTGACTTGGCTCAGAAGAAGATCTACCCAACTTTGTGGTGGCTATTCAGGGACAAACTTTTGCCAAAAACTACAACGTTCTTTGGTTACGCTCGAAGTAAATTGACGGTGAAACAATTGAGGGAGAAATGCGACAAGTATACGAATGTGAAGCCCGACGAAAAAGAGATATACGAACAGTTCTGGGCGCTCAATCATTACGTAGCAGGGAGTTACGACACAAGACGTGACTTTGAAATCCTCAATCAGGAACTTGAAAAACATGAAAAATCAGCAGCTGGTCACAGGCTTTTCTACCTAGCTTTACCCCCTTCTGTTTTCGAAGTCTCAACGTCGCACATCAGGAATGCTTGCATGGGGCAAAAGTAAGTACAAAAAGAGTATAAGAACAACAAGGAAGACCAGCAGTTTCCACAGTTTTCACACAATACAATTCTTTCCTTCTCAGAGGCTGGACAAGAATAATTGTGGAGAAGCCATTCGGGCGTGACGCCGCAAGTTCTGAGCAACTTTCAAATCACCTGGCGTCACTCTTCAAGGAAGAGCAATTGTACCGTATAGACCATTACCTGGGAAAAGAAATGGTCCAGAATTTAATGACTCTTAGATTTGGGAACAGGATATTCAGCCCTACTTGGAACAGGGACAGCGTTGCTTCGGTTCAAATATCTTTCAAAGAACCGTTCGGCACTCAGGGTAGAGGCGGATACTTTGATGAATTTGGCATAATCAGAGATGTCATGCAGAATCATTTGCTCCAGATTTTGTCTCTAATAGCGATGGAAAAACCCGCATCTTGTCATCCGGATGATATAAGGTTGATATAATACCTTCATCTTCTTACCATAAACAATCATCTTTCAAAAATTTTCTTCACTGTTTTGAATATCCCTATTTTTTTTTCAGGAACGAAAAAGTCAAGGTACTGCGATGTATCAGTGCTTTAGAATTAGACGACGTTGTACTGGGTCAATACGTCGGCAATCCCAAAGCCACTGACCCAGATGCTAAATTAGGCTACTTAGACGATCCTACGGTACCTGAGGGCTCAAATACGCCCACTTATGCCATGGCCGTTATCAAAATCAACAACGAAAGATGGGATAAGGTGCCGTTCATATTGAGGTGCGGCAAAGGTGAGAATACTCCTCCGTCTCTATTGATTTCAGCCACTTTTTACAGGATCTGAACATCAAAATGAGCTAGAAAATTATCTTTTCATATGAAAATAATTTCCCGTTAACTAAGTCCTAAATTCTCTGATTTTTTATTTTTCTTGTATCTTGATATAAAAACTGACTAAGATGTGATGAAATCTTAGATCTTATCGATAATATTTCGATTCCTTTTCATAATTAAATAGCATTGAACGAACGAAAAGCTGAGGTTCGAATTCAATACCGAGACGTACCGGGAGATATATTTGACGGAAAGCCAAAGAGAAATGAATTAGTGATCAGACTTCAGCCAGGAGAAGCAATTTACATTAAGATGATGACTAAATCACCTGGCATAACTTTCGACATGGAAGAAACCGAGTTGGATTTAACTTACAGCAATAGATACAAGGTGAGGAATTATTTAGATTTTGAATAGATAGTTTGATTAAACTATCGTTAACACAGTGGATACGATGTTTATTAATCTTTTATTTGTTGTTTAAGGAGCTCAAATTACCCGACGCATACGAAAGGCTTATTTTAGACGTATTTTGCGGCTCACAAATGCACTTTGTAAGAAGCGATGAACTTTCGGAAGCGTGGAGGATCTTCACTCCTCTTCTTCACCAGATTGAAAATGAAAAGATACAACCTATTGCTTACGAGTAAGTATAGTAGTATATCGGTGGGATGATTAATGAGATTTTCGTTTACGATAAAATAGCTAGGTATAAAAAATTCATCAATCTTATCAACTAATAATATAAATCTGTTTTTTTTTTTTTTTTTTTTTCTTTTTTAGATACGGATCGAGAGGGCCGAGAGAAGCGAATGAAAAAGCTAAGGAAAATAATTTCAAATACTACGGTTCCTACAAGTGGGTAAAACCAGACGATCAATAATAATAATAATTAAAATACAGAGTTTCATCGCAGGTCGTGAGATTCGGTAGTTTCATATTACGTTTTTACAAAAAAAAAAAAATAAATAAATAAATAAATAATAATAATAAATAACAATGAATATACCAAGATATCACAGCGTTAAAAAAAAAACGATATTCTTTATATATATATAAGAAAGAAAATTTAATAGTATTTTTCAATTCTATCGACAAATACTTTATGAATATTAAATTTAATGCTCAAAATTTTTTTTTTTTTTTTTTTTTTTTCTTTTCTTTCTCATAATTAACTAGTATGTACATTTTCATTTATTTTTTTCTTCTTATAATTCTGATGATGATTATTATTTTAAGATCACAAAAGTTATTTAGCCAATAACTTATGCGTTTGACGAAGCTAGTGATATTATAAAAGTATTCTGTTTACATTCGGTCTAAGAAACGATTTTGATAATCGTTTTAAATTCTTACGAGAACCATTAAGCATATTATTATTATTATTATTATTATTATTATTATTATTATTATTATTATTATTATTATTACTATTATTATTATTTTTATTATTATCATCATCATCATAATCATCATTATTATCTACCTACTTATTATTATTATATTTAATAATATTTTTGATAACGATTTAAAATACAATTGACAATAATAATTAATATTGTTAATTGTATTGTAAAAATGCAATAATTTTTATAATCAACACGCGAAGCAATGAACAAACAAACAAACAAACAAAGAAGAAGAAAAAAAAAAATAATATACATGTATAAATTATTATCTCACGTTGTTTAAGATAATCGCTACATACTATATTATAATAATGAAATTTTATCTTTAGTTTTGAGACGATAAAAGTATGTATAGAGAAAAAGTTAAGTTTTAGCTATAATTCTTAAAACTCGCGTTTGAACTACAGATAATTTTTATTGTTAGTATATATCATGTAGGTATATCATTAATTTTAAAACAAAAACTACTACCTATACGTTTAAGTTTACGTTTACATTCCAATAAATTTTCAATTAATTATAAAAAAAAAAAAGAATTTTTTTTTTTTTTTTTTTTTTTAATTTATTTATTTATTTTTTTTGTTATTTTTTTTTGTTTTTTTTTTTTTCTAATGGGCAGAGGTTTGTAAAGAGATAATAAAAAAAAAATTTTGACGATGATAATATACTATTTTATTCAACTTATTCCATCTGTTTTTTAATTATATTTATATTTGAAATTTGTTTTTTTATTTTTATTTTTGTTTTTGTTTTATGTAAAATTGTATTAATAAGATAGAAATAAGTATACTTATTTATAGTATGCGATCACACACACACACACACACATACAGGATAAATAATTGTTTAATCGAATAAATTAAAAATATAATACTCAGAATCTTTTCTATGAATTATAAAGTTTTAATGAAAGAAAAAATCGATGGATTCTACTTTATATACCTAAGTTAAAAACTTCACGTTTTTCAACTCGACTATCTATTCTACGATTAAACGTAGTATACATATACATATACACTTCAGTCATTGACTTATTTTCGCGTTTTATTAGCATTTCTAAGTATAACGTCCGGTAGAGAGAACACTAAAGTGTTTTTTTTTTTTTTCTTATTTTATTTTCATAAATGAGAAGAAGATACCTTTGTCAAAAGAATCTGAGAGTTCTCCTTGTTTAATGTTTTTTTAACCGATAAAAGAAAAGGGAAAAACAAAATACAAATATTCTCCTTCTAGTAATATTCATAAAAAATTGAATTAGAATAGTATTTACAAACTCATTTCTTTTTTTTTTGTTTTTTTATAAGAATTTTTGTTAATATAATTGAGAATCAAGAACGATAAAGATAAGATAGGATCTAAGAGAACGAAAATTTCAATTCGAAAAAACATTTCATCGACACTACTATATCTGTGATTAAATTACGATAATCAATGATTATAAATTAATTAAACTTCATAATTCGAGGACTCCAACAATTCGTCCCAATTAATACTAGCTTGAAAGACTTCTTGTTGCAACCATAGTTCATAATGTTGTTTAAATTCTTCAGTTAATTCAACGTCAGTACCTAAAACCGATGTTATAAACGTATCGACGGGTTCCAATTCCTTGTCTCTAACGTTATTCGTGTATCTTCGATTGTTGAAACGATCGACACATGCGCGAAGCGCGCATTCCTCTTCTTGAAAGTCCCAAGGTCTTGCTTCTAGGTCTGAAATAAAAATGATATAGAAAAAACAAGTTGGAATTTTTCTATTCATTTCTCTGAAATAATTCAACGAATAATTCTCACCATTTCCATAAGCCCAATCATCGTTCAAACGATGTCTTACTTTAGCGTATATAGCGCTAATTGTTTTCATATTTGATTTTCTCCACTGTCTTCCCAAGTACTTGGTCTGCATTTTCAAAAGTTTTAGTACGTAAAGCTGCATCATTCCATGTCTAACTTTTAAAGTTCTCTTGAGTATAGGGGCGGATTTGAATACCACGAGCATCTGCGATATCGTAATTCAATAAAAAAAAAAACAAAAAAAAAAAAACAAACAAACATTAAATCAAGTTCAAATTAATACGAATTAGGATCCCCACCGATCAAACTTTGTGCAGATGGCGCTAGATTGCGAGGATCTGTCATGGCGGCGATTACGCACACTAACGAGATGTTGGTGTGAATAGTTTGTAAGCGTGAGGTTGCGCGCGCAGTTTGAATTCATGATTTGAATAGTTGAACGATGTTAGGTTATTCAAATTGCGCGGCGCAACCTCACGCGACCTCGCGCAACCTCACGCGACCTTGCGTAACCTCACGCGACCTCGCGCAACCTCACGCGACCTTGCGTAACCTCACGCGACCTCGCGTAACCTCACGCAACCTCACGCGACCTTGCGTAACCTCGCGCAACCTCACGCGACCTCGCGCAACCTCACGCGACCTCGCGCAACCTCACACGACCTTGCGTAACCTCGCGCAACCTCGCGCGATTTCGCGCAACCTCACACGACTTTGCGTAACCTCGCGCAACCTCACGCGACCTCGCGCAACCTCACGCGACCTCGCGCAACCTCGCGCAACCTCACGCGACCTTGCGCAACCTCGCGCAACCTCACGCGACCTTGCGCAACCTCGCGCAACCTCACGCGACCTTGCGCAACCTCGCGCAACCTCACGCAACCTCGCGCGACCTTGCGCAACTTCGCGCAACCTCACGCAACCTCGCGCAACCTCACGCGACCTTGCGTAACCTTGCGTAACTTCACGCGACCTCGCGCAACCTCACGCATACAATGTGTTCACACTAACATCGCGATAGTGTATGTAATCGCCGTCATGACAGAGCCTCGCAATCTAGCGCCACATACGCAAAGTTTCATCAGTGTGGATCCTAATTGATAGAAGATAAGATTTCTGAAGATAGAAAGAAAAGAAAGGGTGCACCATAATTCTGCTGTGCTTCCATTTAGTCAGTTTGTTCAAAATCCTCAATAGATTAATGCAGGAAAATATGTTGCGCCAACAGTAGAGCTTCCCGTCTCCAATTTCTAGTGTTTCAGCGGTAAGTTCAGGCTGGTCTCCGATAACGCAAGCAGGAAAGTCCAGGATTGGTATACTGTTGCGATAATAATTTTTGTGATAAAAAAAAGTCAAAAGTTTGAAATTTAAGCGACAAATTGAACTTACAAATTCTCAGCTTCGATGTAAGTCATGACGTTCTGATTCAAGAACTTCAGTACCAAAGGTATACAATTTGCGAATACTAGATGCTGGGACATAAATTCAAACTGATAAACGTGATTCAGTTTAAAATGCTTCAATAATAAAAGCAGAATCGCCGATACTGCTTTAACTATTATTTCCTTATGCCGACTGACGTCGATTCCAAGTTTCATTGACTGAAGTACAGTTATTCTGAAAATGTGAATGTGAATTAAAAAAAAGGTGAAACACATATTCTATCACTCTATAATAAACTAAATAAATATCTCAAATTTATAATCTCACGGCATTTCCTCCGGCAGGACATCGGCTACTATATTAATTGTGTCAGTTTTTGCCTTGCTTGTCGGCGCAGCGGCTAGTAAAATTTTTAACAGAGCAATTTTGTACTGCGGAAGATTTGCCAGAATTGCTTGGTACAATATTTCGGTCGGTGTTTGTCGAGGCATCGGCTCAGGAGTGCTCATTGGATTTCTTGCCATCTCTTCTTCTTTTTGCACCTGAATTTCTGCCAGCGAAGTATACATGTGCTGAAATGAATTTTAGAAAGTTTATAACCAGAGGTAGAAATACTCCGCAACTTCATCTTCATCATCCGTATTTACCTTTTTCAGGGTGTTCACACCCTCGTGAATTGGCTGCGGAAGTCCAGCCAAGCTTTCTCGATCGCCTTGCAATTTGTATCCGACAAATTTCATCCTTGATACAGCTAAGAACGTGTCTACATCCTTTTGTCTGACTTTAGGGGTCCAAGGCAAGCCTACTGTTGGGTAAAATTAATTGTACGGAATGGATGGAACCAGTCGAGATTTTGGAGATTTTTTCACTCCATATTGAAATTGAGGCTTTACCCTTCGCCTTAGTAGATTCTGGAGTACTAGATCTCGATTCTGATTGATTGTGCTGCGAAGCTGTGTACTGAAATTGATCTTCGAAGCCCCGCTGCTCATCGTATTCGTTCATTTCTCTATCACCTTCGCTACCTCCCATACCAGGACTGCCTCGTGCAGCGTCAAAGTCTATTACTAGTTCAGGCTCGTCAAGCGAACTCTGTTTCATTAGCATCTGAGACGTAGAATGGGAGATTATTAGACTCAAAAGTAACTTTGAAAAAGATATATATTGACAAAACGTGTGAGATTTAAACTCAAGTCGGATCATTTGCATGGAAAATGTTGAAAATTACACGTTTTTGCCTTTCGAAAAAGGATAAAATTCAATCAGATCCAAGAAAATATTAGTTTTACTTTTAGCGAGCCGAAAGAGCACGGAGTTTCTATAACTTGAAACTCACTCTACGAAAAGACCTATTGCTTCTCTTCTGGTTCTGAGTTTCTAATAAATCAGCAGCGCTAGCTGGTGGAGAGCAGGACCTCATCCCTTTAGCAATTTCTATCGTATCTTCTTCTTGGTTGTCCAATCCAGCCTCGGCTCGATAAGTGGCCTTTAGTTGCCTCAGAGTCTCAATGCCTCCTAGAGACACTAATATCACCTTCCACAATAATAACAGAACTTTTTTCATCGGAAAATGAGACGCCGAACCGCTACAAAAGCGAGTCGCCATACCGAGAAGTTTTACAACGAGCAATTCTTCTCCGTAAGGATTAACTGTGTGGAAAAGAGAGATGAAAAATTTGTTGTATACCAGGAAGAAAACTTCCTAAATTCAAAAAATTGCATTAGTGAGAAATTAGGAAGCGACCAAAACGTACTGAGTTCTTCCTTAAAAGCTTCCAGATTTTTCACGTAAGGACTGTTCTCAATGTCGGCAGCCTCGATCCTCATAACTTCGGTAATTATGTATAAAACGGATAAAATAACTCTAAGATCAACAGAGTCTGCCAGACTGACGGCAAGCTTGCGTAAAGCCGATGTAGCTGATGCGCTAGTCCTGATGAGAGATTAGAAAGAGTTTAGGTCCAGTTTCGCATAGCGAATTTTTAACGAATTCGATAGACAGGGTGTAAATTCTCCAGATGTGCCGAAGCTCCGCCTGTTTTCTATTCATGTGAATGTAAACAAATTTGGAGATGAGGGTATTTGCTTGATAATCACACACTATTATTCTGAAATATGAATGAGTATGAATAGAAGAAGGCGGAGCTTCGGCACGACGAAGCTCCTCCTAGATCAGACTTCGGAGAATTTACACCCTGTATACTCTTTCTCCAACTCACTCAATTTCTATGTTAAGAAGTTCAACAAAAGCCGGAAAAACACCAGCCTCGTACAACAGCATGACATTTGTTCTTGTCCAATCCTGTTGTTCCTTATCGGATTGTACTTCGGCCCATGAACCTTGAGCTAGGTATAAAATAGCTCTTGCAGCTTTCATTCTGAGCTGTTTATTAGATACTTCAAGTTGATCGAGTAGTTTATAAATTATCGACCTTTGTTGTTGTCTCGAATAAGTTTGCCACCAAGGCTGTAGTTTGTACTGTTCCATCTGGTCTTCGAACGCCTTAAGGATATCGGATATCGATTGTTTTTTTTTTTTTTTTAAGATGAAGCTAATGGAACTTAAAATTAAGATCGTATCATAATAGTACCTTGAGATTGTAGAGGAGCTCATGCTTCTCGGTGTAGCTATACAATTCAGCAATTTCATTTGCGTGGGTATCAGCGTCGTCATAGACAAACTCCAAGTCTGGACTTTCATAGTCGTCCTGAAAAGGAGAACAAAAATTTAGTGAGAAACCGGAACAAGTTGATAGTGATGAAAATTGCTGCTGAAAAGGAAAAAAAAAAACAAAAAAAAAACCGCTTATGGGAATATGAAAGGTGAATCATACACCTCGAATTTTCGGCAACCCGTTTTCCAGCTAAAACACATCCGATCTATGTGAAATTGATATCAGTGATGCAGAAAAAGTGAACGAAGGGCATGAAGCTCTTGGATTTCCAAAAAGCGAAAATGTTTCGGGTGTTTTCATAATATTTATCAAGTACAATGTCAGCAACAACGATTATTCGTTACAGAGCACTCTTGATATAAAACCGTAAATTTTATTTTAGCTTTTTGGAAATCCAAGAGCATCATGCCCTCCGTTCACTTTTTCTGCGTCACTGATATCAATTTCACATAGATCGGATGTGTTTTAGCTGAGAAACGGGTTGCTAAAAATTCGAGGTGTATAATTCACCTTTCATATTCCATTTTCTGCACCGTGTACTAATCGCGCATGCGCAGTCGGTACAAATCGGTTCGTCTGTATCTTTATTAGTTTATTGTTTCTGGCTGCCGCTAGAGGCGCGTCATGTCATAGACTGATGTCAGTGCATGCATAAGTATAGTTATGTAGATAAATTATATAAAACAATGGAACTTTGACAATTTGCTTGATACGAAGATCGCTCTGCTAAACCCTCGACTCTCAAAGCTATTGCTAATAATACGAAGCTGTCAGATACAGGTTATGTTAGGTTTGGAATATGTGAGGTTAGAGTGAATCTATCAAGTTAGGGTTAAAATTTATATGATATTAGGTTACATCCGACAACAAATGAGCGTGGACTTAACAGGGATATAAGATATGATAGAACTTACGTCAGAATCCTTGTTCTGTCGACGAGTAATGTCGCGAAATCTCGGACCGCCCCGTCGCTTCTCATTGCAATTTGTATCGAGTGAAAATGACGCCATTTATAGGCTATTATTTAACTGACGTACATATCTATCTGATTAACATATACACGATATAACGTTTCTAAGTAGTATATAATATTACGTCGTCGATGTTCACAAAACTGGTGCAGTCAAACATGTCACGAAAATGTTATTGAACGTCAATCTTCAATTGATTATCTTTAATTTACGATAACTCAGCCGACGTACTTATTGTTTATATTTAAATTATCAAAACTCTATCGTTTAGCGGATTTTATTTGAACATTTTTCTATATATCAAACAACAATAACGGGTTTATTGTCCTATTTTTTTTTTTTTTTTTTTTTATATATATACCATGTAATCGAATTTGTGCTCTCTCTTTGTCAAAGACCAATTCACATTTTTGCTTTATAAATTTTACTCCACGGTTTGAAACCAGGATATCTAAACTCTAGAGAGTAATGATACTCTCTAAACTCTTCAAGCGACAGAACAACACAACTATAGAAGCAAAACCGTTTTTTATCAACGAAACAGTTATATTATTAAACTAATGTATTTAAATAATGAGAATTATGTCCTTAATGTTATTTGTGTAATTATTATTACAGTATCGTTTAAAAAAAAAATAAAAAAAAAAGATTTCAATTTGATTTTGAATGTAGTATATATTTGATCGGCCATTTTGTTTCATCTATTTGTTATAGTATTAAATATCGCCACCAGGTTCACAATGTGAAAACATCAACCTTGTAGTATAAGAGTATAAGTATTATCTATTGTCATTTTATAACATCTATGATACAATATCACAGCAGCTGTATTTCTGATGACTGTGACTTAGTTATTTGACAGAAGATGTCCTAGTCAAGTCAAGACTCAAGTCAAGTAAAATAAAGTATAAAGTCAAAGTCGATTCGAGTCAAATATATAAAAAAAAAAAATTAAAAACAAAATCTGAGACAAGTGTTGTCGGTTAGTTAGCTGTCAGTTGTGTAAACTGTAAACGTATAAACGTAAACGTCGTGATTAATTCGTAAATGCGACATTAGTAGTATTTCGATATTACTATGTCAGCGTACGAATTATCAATCCTATAAAAACAACAAGACAAAAAAAAAAAGAAAACACTTCTGCCCAAATGCCAACACACACATACACACATACAATCATTAGATTATTAAAGTAATGGAGTTTAAAAATTTCTATGAAATTATATCGTAATCGAGTATAATAATATAATAATATAATCATTTTTTTTTTTTTTTAAAGACAATAAAACGTCACACTATAGAGTCACTGACTCATAGATGTTGTTTTCAACTCGAACGATCTTTCGACTTCTCATTTAACAAGAAAAACAAAAAAACAAAAAAACAAAACAAAGAAAAACCTCTCTCTCTCTCTCTCTCTCTCTCTCTCACTCCTAACTAAAAGTAAACATAAACTTAACAACGAAAGGTATAATATAGAAGAAACAAAAATAATAGCAGTGCCTAATAATAATAATAATAATAATAATAATAACAATAACAATAACAATAATAAAAATTAAAAACAGAAAATTTCTTCTTTTGTTTTTATCTTTTTTTTTGTTTGTTTTTTGTTGACTACCTTTTTTCTTGAAATAAAAAACCACAAAAGTCATTAGTATCCGATTTGATCAAAAAAAAAAAAATGGGCAATTGCTTAAAATGCGGTGGAGGCGGTCAACAGGACAACACCACGTTACTAAACAACAGCCCTGATCCTGCTTTGACTGGCGGTTCCTCACAGGAGGCTCTAGGCCCTCCGCCACCTTATAATGTAATTTTCGTTTTTTTTTTTTTTTATCTTCTCAATTTATACTTAGTTTAATGCTAAATCTTATTATTCATTTGATTCGTTTGTTTAGTTCACAATTAAGTTATTTTCATGTATACAAGTTTCTCTTATATATTTCTATTTTTTTTTTTTTTTTTTTTCTATTATATGAATTCATGCGATTATGAGAAAAAAATATCAAGAATTTCATTTTTTAGTAGTATACTACCTATACAATGCGCATTAGACCGGTTCAAAAAAATCGACTATTCTTTTTTTTTTCAATTTTCGCATTGAAATACTTTCGAGGAGGTGTATAAAGATGCCTGTTAAAAGCGGAGCTCTTAAGGGGGTATCCCCACCTTAAAATAGGCCAACATTCTGAGAAAGAGATTGATATTTTACAGCGAATTTGAGAGTCTGATCAAATCCAAAAAAATCATGAAGTTGAGGGAGGGTTTGACCCTCATTATCCATACTTAACATTGGATATTACTTTGAGTCTAATAGTAGTTACGCTGAATATAGATAAATACAAAATTACTCGGTTGTCGCAAAGAATCAGTAGTACCGTTGGATCGATTCTGGAATTTTTGGTCCTCAATTGTTGAGAAGAGATGCCTCTATCATATGAACATAGAACTTTTTGATATCGCGAAAATTGCCTGATTCGCTTAGTTTTTACTGAGATTTTTCTAATTCTTCAATTTTTTTTCTCTATTTTTTCTATTATCTCAACCAAAAATAGTCATATCAAAAAGTTCTATGTTCATATGATAGAGGCATCTCTTCTGAACAATTGAAGACCAAAAATTCCAAAATCGATCCAACGGTACTACTGATTCTTTGCGACAACCGAGTAATTTTGTATTTTTCTATATTCAGCGTAACTACTAATAGACTCAAAATAATATTCAATGTTAAGTATGGATAATGAGGGTCAAACTCTCCCTAAACTTCTTGATTTTTTTGGATTTGATCAGACTCTCAAATTCGCTGTAAAATATCAATCTCTTTCTTATAATGTTAACTCATTTAAAGGTGGGGATACCCCCTTAATATTAAGATTTGGAGGTCGCACATCGCGGATTTCTATTTTCCATTTGAATAGCATAGGAAATTTTTTATTTTTTTTTTATATAATTTTGTAGCTCACAAACCAATGAACAAATCCAAATGACTCAAATATATTTTCATAGGAAATTGAACACTCTACAAAAAGTTTCTCTTATCATTTTTTGATAAATTGACTCCTTCCAAAGTTATTCAAGCTCAAAGTTCAATTTATAATTGAGTCAACTATTTTTTTTTTTTTGTGATTTTTTTTTCCACAATGATAGATACATTTTTTATAGTGTTCAATCCCCTATCAAAATATGTAAGAGTCATTTGGATTTGTTCATTGGTTTGTGAGCTACGAAATTCTTTAGAAAAAAAAAAATAAAATTCCTATGCTATTTAAATGGAAAATAGAAATCCGCGATGAGCGACCTCTAAATCTTAATATTAAGAGCTCTGCTTTTAACAGGCATCTTTTTTCAACCCCCCGAAAGAATTTCAATGCGAAAATTGAAAAAAGAGAATAGTCGATTTTTTTTAACCGGTCTAATGCGCATAGTACATGTAATATACGTTTATGAGATTTATATTTAAAATACCATGGGGGTGAGATTTAATATAATAACGTATAAGTTAATCCAGTAATAACAATCAGAGACCACTTGTGGGATTTCAACATTTCAAATAGGATTTAGAAATATGATTTGTGTTTCATTTGGTTTTTTTTTTTTTTTTTTTTTTTCTCAATTTTTTTAAATATTCGATTCAATTTGATATAATTTATAAGAAAAATTACAGTTCTTGGAAAAATTGTATTGAAAAAAAAAAATCACTGAAGTCGTGAATATAAATAAAATTGTTCTTTATTTCTAATTTTCCGCAGGAGATAGCAGGTGCCTATTATCCCCAATTGGGAACAAGAGATCGTCACCAACAATCATCAGTGCTTGGTATAGGTAGAGGAATAGTCGGTATGAATCCTATAGGTATTGGTTTTAGCGACGAAGAACAACAAGTAAGAATTGCTAAACGTATTGGACTGATACAACATTTGCCAACTGGTGAATATGACGGTACAAAAAAAGGAGAGTGCGTTATATGCATGATGGAATTAATAACCGGTGAAGAAGTACGCTATTTACCTTGCATGCATACTTATCATGCTGTCTGCATCGACGATTGGTTATTGCGATCTTTAACTTGTCCGTCTTGTATGGAACCGGTAGACGCAGCTCTAATCAACTCATATTATGCGACGACTTAATATAACATGGCAGCTTTTGAAAAATGAAGAAAAGAGAAAAAAAAAAAAACAAGAAAGAAAGAAAGAGTTAATTATTTCAGCTAAAAAGGCTTTAAATCAGAGTGTTTTTCTACTCGCTTTTTAAGCAATCAATCTCTCTTATATTGTATAGACAAAAAGGATTTTAAATCCACGCTGCTTGTAATATGACTTAATAAGGGCAACATTTATACGCATATATATATATATATACATATATAATATATATTGAAATTTTCCATAAGCAATGTTTTTGCAGCCTTGTAGCAGATGACGAAAGAAAAGATGAGGAAATGTTTCATTTTTTTTTTTTTTGTTTTTTTCTTTTTTGAAAAGAGAAAATAGGTAATCTATTTAAATGACAACAATGTTTGTGTTATGCTTGAAAGCATTCGAATTGACTTATGAATATTATATTTTGTTCATGCCTTATTAGAGGCTTTTGGATAATTAGGAATGACTTATCTTTGTTTTTTTTTTGTTTTTTTTTTCATTGTGATACCGATACGTTGTATTTAGGTAGATGCGTATAAATGTGGATTTTATGTATATGAATATAAAAATGAAAATATAAGCTTTTGTCGATATATAGACTTAACAGCTAAATAAAATCATTTTTTAAATATATAAATATATATAGGTACTATATATCATTTGACGATGAACGATATGGCGGCAGGTAATCGAAACTAATGATGAAATAAATAAATAAATAAATAAATAAATAAATAAATAAATAAATAAATGTAAAAATAGGAATTTCAATAATTTAGGATTATAACTATATAAATGATTATAAGATATGATAATATTATATTATACACTAGCGATGGGCGATATACCATCTTTTTATCTTTACATGGGCAATGTAGTGAATAAATAAATTATAGGGATTTAAGTAAATGCATAATATTAGTTATTATGATATGATATAATATAATCGTTGGTATTAATATAAGAAAAAGAAAAAGAAAGGAAAAAGAGAAAAGATATGAAAATAAATATTATAAAAGAATAAAAATAAGAATAAGAATAATAAGAATAAAAATGAAAAAGAAAGATCGGTGGTTGTTTAGATATTTTTTAAAAATTGATCCCAACAGGTGGTCCATAGTTTTATTATTATTAAATAAACGAAATAAAATATCACCGTTAAATTTATATTAGGCAGAGGTGATTAATTAAGCATTTTTTTCTTTTTTTTTTTTTTTTTTTCTTATATCTATATGTTAGAATGATTGTGTGATAAATTGACGAAAAAAAAAAAAAAAAAAAATTACATTTTTTTTTTTTTTTTTTTTTTTTTTTTGGACCACGATAAGAGTGATATACTACGTTCAGTGACCCCGACACGACTTTGTAATATTTAGTAATTAAATTCTGGTGCTATATTAAAGTTTCGTTATCGCTGTATTATTGTTTTATTTCTTTATTTTATTTTTTTTTTATTTATTTATTTATTTTTATTTTTTTTTTTCTCAGATACGATACGATTTTTTTCTTTTTTTGTTTTTATTTTTTCCTACTTTTTCTCCTCTTCGAAGTTAATTAATTTTAAATCAAGGCATAATAATTTCTCGTTGCAATACTTATATTATAGTATAATTATATATATATATACACATGATATATACCTATACTAATTGACTGAAAGAAGAAAGAAAATGAAATAAGAAAAAAAAATGTATAAGAAAATAATAATAATAATATTAATAATAATAATAATAATAATTGATTATCTAGAATTTAAATTTAATGAATATTATAATCGCTGTTAAATCTAAGTATAGTAGTATGTAACTTTGGCGAAACTTGATAAATATTGAAGAAAACAACAAGAACAACAACAACAGAAAAGTAAAAAATACATGAAACAATAATAATTCAATCACAACGTATCGAAGTTACATTAATTTCTGTTTTATCGAAGGTAAAAAAAAAAAAAACCTTACCATGTCATGTGTGTGTGTGTGTGTGTGTGTAGTGGTATTATACCCTATATAACATGCTTATACTAAATTACTATGTAAATAGATGCGAATTGCAATTTTTTTTTTTTTTTTTTTTTAATAAACGAGGTAATAAAAATGATAAAATTTGAATAAACTATACAACGGCTATAGCTTGGGGAAAAAAAAATAAATAAAAAATAAAAATAAAATAAAGAAATATATATATATATTTTTTAAATAAAGGGAAATTAACCTCGTGTTAAATCGTAGATTAATAGCTATTATAATAATAATTATATGTTTAAAAATAAATGTAATTTGATAATAAAAAATATAAGACACATATATCACTATTATTATTATTATTATTATCATTATTATACATAATTATAATAGTAGTAGTAAAAAAAGAAATAAAATTAACGTTCTTATTAAATTGCGAGAAAATATTATACAGGGTGAATTTTGCAAACTGGTATTGCATTAGGGTGGGATGCATTATCATCGCAAACGTTCCGCCCCTTTCTGTATTCATACTTATTATCGCCGTATCGGGAAATTCCAATTTCAATTTCAAGCGGTGTTAAAACTGATGATTAGAAACAAGTGTGAATAGAAAGGGGGGCGGAGCGTTTGCAATGATAAGCCCCTCCCTCCCTATAAGATACCAGGGTATATTCACCCTGTATATAATTAATATAGAAAAATAGTGAATAAATTTTCTTTTCATTTCGTTTATTTATTTTTTTTTTTTTTTCTTCCTTTTTTCTTCTTTTCTTCCGAACATAATATTATCCTATATTTTAAGTATTAGGTATATAATATATTTTAATATTCAGGTGTTTTTTTTTTTTTTCTCATTTTTTTTTTTTTTTTTTTGCGGTGTATCAAAAGATTGGGGAAAAAAAAATATACATATACACAACTATTTCTCCGAGACATGAATAAATATTATAACATGAAATATATATATATACATAATAAATTATTATATATAATAAAAAAAAAAAAAATTTATAACATTTCAATAGAACTCTTTCATCATTCCTATACTGTAGTACGATCACGTATATATAATTAGTTTGTAATTATCTAGATTTACATGTATCCATTTCTTTTTTTTTTTTTTTTTTAATTTTTTTCGTTCGTTCGTTTATAATAAATACTAAATACCTAGTATGCATGAATAGGTATAATAAATGAATATGGCTATAAATTATATATATAGAGAGAGAGATAGAGAGAGAGATCAACTCGTGTTTATTTTAATAAAAATAATCTAATAAAATAGATATAATTGGAAATAATAATAATAATAATAATAATAATAATAATAATACAAATGATAATACAAATCGCGACTTATATATATATATATATGTATAATAATGTAATTTAATTATATCAGAGCACAGGTAATATAATAATACGTCGTATGGTAATGTTATAGATTAGAACTTTATTACGTGATGATAATAATAATAATAATAATAATAATAATAATAATAATAATAATAATAATAATAATAATAATAATAATGCAGGTATAACTATATAAACACGAGCTAGAAAAATATATTTTTTTGTTTTTCTTCTATTTTTAGAAAGAAAGAAAAAGAAATCTTATTCGTATTAGTAGGTATAACTTTTATCGTAATACAATATTAATAATGTATATAAAACGAAAATTGATTCGAAGAAAAAAAAAAAAAAAAAAAAAAAAAAAAAAAAATGGATGTGTTTGAAAGTTTTTTTTTTTTTTCTTCTTCTCTTCATTTTATTTTTTTTTATTTTTCTAGGTATATTATATCACATACTTTTCTCATAAGAATAATTAGGAAAATATTTAATTTAAAGCAAAATATAGTGTTACGATAGAATTATGATGTTGTGTTTCATCGTTATCATAAAATTATTGACCTATGATTTTTCAAAACATTGCACTTATACGTGTCTATACATATATATATATATGTATGTATGTATGTATGTATAAAGAGAGAGAAAAAAAAAAAAAGAAAAAAAAAACAAATTCTAAAAGAAAACAAAACTACGTTAGGCGTACAGCATATTACCCTTATCAAAAGCAATCGTTATTCGTAAGATAAAAACATGAAAAAAAAAAATATATATATAGGCCAAATCCCAAATTACTATATCAACTGATGCGGAATTATTCTAATATACATAATAATTATATCATTATAATTTTAGTTACTTAATATTTAATACGCGGGCTTATATATCTTTTCTATATTCAATAATAATCTAATAATAATAATAATAATAATAATAACAATAACAACAATAATAATATTAAATAGCCAATAAATTATACATATATATATATATATATATATATCTATTCATAATATTCCTACTTATAATTTAATTATATATAAATAATAATAATAATAGTAATTAGTTTTAGCAAAAAAAAAAAACCACGCTTTAGTCAACCCTAATAACCAACAGAAGCATTAAACGTATACATATAACGTATATATATATATATATAATATACCTTTATACATATAAAAACAGATATGATATTATCAACTCTTCGTAAAATCTTAACAAGCTTTAACCAGATTTAAAAAAATAATATATATATATATATATGTATATATGTAATACATATAGTATATTATATATCGACTGCGTACGTAGTACATACATACATATTCATTCGTCGTCGTAGATCGCGATAATAATTATTACAGCAAAGCAATTAGGTAATATTAAATTTTTAATTGACAAAAAAAAAAAAAAGACAAAAATAAGAAGAGAGAGACTAAAATACGTGAATAATAAGACTTAGTAACACATTTATACCATATTATACAAACAATATTGTTATAGAGTTCGTTAAGTTTTCAAACGATTTGAGAGATAGAATTTTCGTTTAGTTTAGTTCTTTTTTTTTTTATTTCAATTCTTAATAGTATATTTAAAAATCTCCTAGCGAGTAGCTAGTAAGGTACTTATAAGGTTTATAAATGCGCTGATGTAGTGGCGTTAGATTCGTTTTCGCCAACGCCGTTAACAACTATTCCAATAATTTCCTCAGGTTTTTTGCCGGTCAATTCTAGAAGAGCGGAATGTATTCTGAAGTGAAGTCTCGACTCGAGGGAATAGCCGGTATAATTTTTTCTGAAATACAATAAAAAAACAAATTGAAAATAACACATGAATATAAGCGTTTTAAGGCCAACGCGCACTATGCGGAAGCGAAGCGATCGGAAGTTTTCATTAACACGCTTTTTTAGGGGTGTGCGTGCATACTTTCATAAAAAACATAAGAAAAGCATGTTGATGAAAACTTCCGATCGCTTCGTTTCGCTTCGCTTCCGCGTAGTGCGCGTTGGCCTTTATTCAATTTTCACTGATTAATTATCTTTTTTTTTTTTTTTTTTTTTTTTTTTTTTCTTTTTTATTATGTCTGTATCAAATTTTATACACACTTTGTATCTTCTAGAAGTGCAATTGCCATTTGAGGCTTGTCTTGATCTCTGGCTAACAAGGCAAGTTCAACCGCCGCAAAAGGTAGAAGATACGTATCGTCCTTAACTTGTTTATCGAGTAGCAATACTTTTCGTAAACATTCTTCGGCTTGAAGAGGTTTGCGCATATGACGCAGACAAGTTCCCTTCAGTAATAATACCAGCGCTTCGTTGTCGGCTTGGTACGCAGATCTTTTGATAAATAATAATATCCAGATTTAGGAACGATTGAAATTCTTCATATACATTAGACCGGTTCAAAAAAATCGACCATTTTTTTTTTCCAATTTTCGCATTGAAATACTTTCGGGGGGGGGGGGGGGGGGGGGGGGGAGAGATGCCTGTTAAAAGAGGAGCTCTTAATATCAAGATTTAGAGGTCGCTCATCGCGGATTTCTATTTTCCATTTAAATAGCATAGGAATTTTTTTTTTTTTTTTCTTCAGAATTTCGTAACTCACAAACCAATGAACAAATCCAAATGACTCTTACATATTTTGATAGGGGATTGAACACTCTAAAAAATGTATCTATCATTGTGGAAAAAAAATCACAAACAAAAATAGTTGACTCAACTATAAATCGAACTTTGAGCTTGAATAACTTTGGAAGGAGTCAATTTATCAAAAAATGATAAGAGAAACTTTTTGTAGAGTGTTCAATTTCCTATGAAAATATGTATGAATCATTTGGATTTGTTCATTGGTTTGTGAGATACAAAATTATTTAAAAAAAAAAAAAACAATTTCCTATGCTATTGAAATGGAAAATAGAAATCCGCGATGAGCGACCTCTAAATCTTAATATTAAGAGCCCCGCTTTTAACAGGCATCTTTTTTCACGTCTCCGAAAGTATTTCAATGCGAAAATTCAAAAAAAAAGAATAGTCGATTTTTTTGAACCGGTCTAATATATACATATACAATATACATATTAGAAAATATCTAAATACACTAACGGTTGAAGTTTTAACGACGTCTCCTCCTCTTCGACTATTTTGAATATGCTTAAAAGCAGCTCGGGCCGATTTCCCAATACTTTGAACATGTTCCATACTAGTAAAAGTTCAAACGTAGGAAGAATGAGGTTTTCGTTTTGCGAAAAAAATCGTTCGCTCTTTCTTATCACAAATTTTTCCATCGGCAAAGATTTGCCGCCTATTCTTTGCTTGTGGGACGGTGCCTGACCCATTAATTCTTTAATAATTTTTTTCGCCTCTGGCTCTTCCCTGTCTTTGCGCATCATAAGAACTGCTGCCCTTTGATACATGTAAATAGTTTTGGACCAGTTTGATTCTGACTCCAAGTGATTTGCATAAATCAAAGCCTCGTCCCACTGCCTTTGCAGACAATGAGCCCACATCAATTCCCAATAACATAGATGGTGGAATTGAGGCCATATATCTTGACTCTTCCAAGACTTTTTATACCACAGTACAGAGTCTTCGACGTTTCCTTTAACCAGCTCTAGTCTTGCTTTGAAAAATAAAAACCAAGCGCCGTTCGGGTATAGAATCAATTCGTCGTTAAGCGCAGTTTCGCACCACTCTAAGTTACTCCTAGAGTCGGCTAGGACGTACATTACTATCAAGTTGAAAGACAGCAGAGTGAGAGCACACAGTACTTGGCGAAGTCCGTTCGGCTCGTTGTACCCAGCTTCCAGTTGTTCAAGTCCAAAGGTCTGGCATTGAGGAAAGATTTTGGTCACACAAAGTGAAATCAATTAAGATTTAGACCGGGTCGAGTGGATATGTGCCAAATTTGATGAAATTTAACAAAGTATCATAAAGCAGTTGTAACCACGTAATTATGAAACTTGATAAATTTTGATGAAAGCGTGAACAGTGAAAGGCGATGAGTAATAGATATTATGTAGATCTTATGAAATTTTTTTTTCATAATATAATCAAAGCCTGCAGCTAAATCTGACGCAATATTTTCATACTGTAATGAGATATCATAGAATTGTGTACATATTATAATGTGTATTGTGAAATTTAACGAAATCTAGTAATTGGATATTGATAAGGAGACATGAAATCTGAAGGACCCCATGTGAAATTAAATTCAATTTTTTCACAATTTGATGAATAGTTTGTCAAAATAAAGACAAACCCCCAACCCACCCACCCAGTCTTTGAATGGCATGATATTTATATTACCTTGTCTCCAGAAAATCCTATGAATTCTAATAGCTTGATTATTCTTCCTGGTAGTAGCGATATCATCTGATAATTAATAGAAGCACAAGTATTAATAAATCAATGTTCCGAGGTGAAATACGAGTTAAAAGAAAAAAATTTAAACACTCTTTAATTCTTACCAGATTAAATGTACCGATACCCATGCGTACTCCACTCTCAAAATGTATTCTGTGTTTGTCGTTTGACCATTTTCTTGTCTTTAGTATGGTCTGGCATTCTCTAAAACAAATTAAACAGAGTTTTGAATTTAAATTCTGGAATATGTTGAATTCAAATTGGTCAAATTTATATTATATTATTATAAATTCATGAGAGAATGAAATTGATTACTTGAACGATAGATAACAGGATCTGATTTTAAATCCAGCCTTAACGAATGTGACCAATGTCTCGTCTTCTATAAAGGTGAGTAAACTTTTTATCAACAGAGCCTCAGCGTAGCAAAGTTCTGCGTGTAGTTCATCTAAGGCAATACCATAATTACTTTAATTATATTCATCTTTATATATGTAATATGATATAAAAATTGTCTGTGATAAAAAGAAGTGAAAAAAATATAAATTGTTGCTATAATCATACTAAAGAGATAGTAATTCAAGAACACCTGCTACATTATACAGAGTGAATTCCTAAAGTCTGCCAACTAAGAGTAAAAATCGGCAATTGTCTTAGTTGGCTATATCGACTTGTTGTTCAGGAACTCACCCAATACATAGTTTCTATAAAAGAGAAACCTAGGATTAACAATCACATTTTGGAAAGTTGAATAAAATAAAATGTATTCATTATTTGAAAGTAAGTACTGATTAAAAAATGAAGCAAAAAGCGGACTTCATTTCTCGCTTTCCTATTATTAACTCTAAAAGTAAGAGGTGAGAGGTGGTGGGGGGGGGGACTCTTCACTCAATTCTCTTCATCTTTCATCGGATATACAGGGTGAGTCTCTTAAAAGTTCCAAAATGGGTGGGACTTACTAACGGCAAAGGCACACATTCAGCAAATCAGGTAAAGAATTATCCGGGTTGGGATAGGGTAGCAATGCTTGATCACGAATCACAGATGCGTGTCTTTACCGCAACCAAGTCCCCCACCCATTTTGGACCTTTGAATATAGACTCACCCTGTATATATTATATTATATTTGAATGAACATGAATTTACCATTTGTATAATTATCGTAGTTAGTCTTCTTGACAATTTTACCAATATTTTGGGCAATGGTATTCTTTTTGCGTTGTTTTTGGCAAACAGACATGCACTGTTTAAGAGTCTCAGATGCCTTTTCTATGTGTTTCTAAACGATAGAAATAATTCTAATTTAGAGCTATATGGTATTATCAATTATTTATCGCCAATCAATGATACTTTGGCACTTGTTTAATCATCATTAGCTGTTATTTCTTACTTGTTCAAAAGTGAGTATCGCCTCAACAAATGCAAATGTACTGTTGCCAAGAGAATGGTACATACTACTATCCGACCAAGGTTCAAGGATCTTTTTTGCCTGATCAAAGTCGTTGTTGAAGAAGTAGTGAATCGCTTGCTTTGATTCTATCATCGCTGTATCCAAGTCCATGCTTGTAGGACTAAAAAGACAACAAAAAAAAAAAAAAAGAAAGAAAGAAAGAAGAAAGTCAGTATTAAATGATCAGATTTTCTCTACATATATATTTCCTATATTCTTAGATCAAATGTTGCGATGATACTAACGCTTGAATGGTCTCCTCGGCGTCGAGGAACTGTAAGATAAAGAAAAAGTATGTAATTTAATATACATATATATGAAATTCTGTACAATTATAGACAATATATAAAAGATGTACTTACTTCATCGTCAGCTTCGATTTCCTCCATGTTAGACATCGATATTTTAAATGAACTGAAATTCAAATATAACATGTACACAATTTTAAAGTGATATAAGGTCGTATATATATATATAAAATAAAAATAAAAAACAACAAATTGAGATTGTCTGCGGTTCACATTCTATTATAAGACTGTAACCGAAATTGATATGCAGTAAAGTCTGACCACAGAATTGAAAGTATAAACTGATATGTATGTAACTTAAATTAAACAGAAAGGAGAAAAAACCTGTTTCATAAAATGCATGTGTTTGTAAGTTTTTTTTTTTTTTTTTCTCTTATAGATAAAAGGTCGCAAGGAGTTGCAGGATATATAGATAACAACTGCAATTAATCAATTCATTATTCAAAACTTAATATAATGTTGAAAGAGCTATTATATATATTAGACCGGTTAAAAAAAATCGACTGTTCTTTTTTTTTTCAATTTTCGCATTGAAATACTTTCGGGGGGGGAAGATGCCTGTTAAAAGCGGAGCTCTTAATATTAAGATTTAGAGGTCGCTCATCGCGGATTTCTATTTTCCATTTGAATAGCATAGAAAATTTTTTTTTTTTTTTTTTCAATAATTTTGTAGCTCACAAACCAATGAACAAATCCAAATGACTCATACATATTTTCATAGGAAATTGAACACTCTACAAAAAGTTTCTCTTATCATTTTTTGATAAATTGACTCCTTCCAAAGTTATTCAAGCTCAAATTTCAATTTATAGTTGAGTCGACTATTTTTTTTTTTGTGATTTTTTTTCCACAATGATAGATACATTTTTTAGAGTGTTCAATCCCCTATCAAAATATGTAAGAGTCATTTGGATTTGTTCATTGGTTTGTGAGCTACGAAATTCTGAAGAAAAAAAAAATAAAATTCCTATGCTATTTAAATGGAAAGTAGAAATCCGCGATGAGCGACCTCTAAATCTTAATATTAAAAGCTCCGCTTTTAACAGGCATCTTTTTCAACCCCCCAAAAGTATTTCAATGCGAAAATTCAAAAAAAAAAAAAGAATAGTCGATTTTTTCGAACCGGTCTAATATATATATCGATTTGTTTATATAATATAATATGTAATCGTATTTATTGAATATAAGTATCCTTGAATGCAAGTGACAATAATATAACAACATAAAACAATTATAAATATAGGATGAGATAAGAATGCAAAGTTAGATGAAAACAATCATAAATATAAGTTTAAAATATTGTACTAGGAAATTATTATTACATCACACATAACTGTACATAGATAGTATACGTGAATTGCAATGAAATGAAAGGTACCTATACCTATAGTATAGCTGAAAGGTAAATGTTAGTTGAAGATTTGAGGAGTTGAGGAGTAGTATAAGGAGTTTGGTAATTTGAAAAGGAGGAATAAGTAATGACATGACATGACTACCTATAAGTTTTGTTATTTTAATTTTTATTTGAATTACTATTCCGTGCGCTCGCCTGCTAGCTCTGATTTCTCGTCAATTAATTTATAATTTTATGTTTCAGGGTAAATATAAGACATAATTACATTCTCTCATATAATTATATATTATAACAGTTGGACTTTGTCATAATAATGAAATGTCTGACATTTATCACGCGATAATTATCAATAACGAGTTATATATTATTATTTTCCCGTTATACTACCTTTTATGTAATTTTCATAAATACATACTCCGATACATATAGAACACAATATAACACAACGATATATAACGTCATAATAACATATTTATACAGAAATTTAAAAGCGGAATTCTTATACCGCATTCGCATTTATATTTGCAATTCCGTTCTAAACAGATAAATATTAACCACAGTTTATATCCGTCGAGGAAATACAAAAGCTACTTATAGATTATATATATATATATATAGTATATGATATTTATATTATATATTATATGCGTCGACAGATTATCATCGCGGTAAGTTTTTAATTTAATATTGCATTTAGTGATTGTGTTATGTGCTACATACTCACTAACATTACAAAAGCGATTTGCAGTGTTTAACATGACGTGTGTCTGTATTATATTGACAATAAGACCGCTACACGATATTTAATTTAATTTAATATTTTAAACGTTAGTATAACAATAAATATGAAAGTATATGGAGATAGGAATGAAATTCAGCAACCTTCTTCTTTTTTTTTTTTTTTTTTTTTTTTTTTTATGCACACAATCTATATTATAATGCATAATGTTTACCTTGACTATTTGTCTGCAGTTTTTCATTGATTATTTAGACTCACTATATTATGTAGGGTGTTGATTAATTTTAAGTTTCTCCAAAAGTAAGCTGTGTCTAGTTTCTATACACAATAGATATAGATATTGTAAATGCGTAATCTTGAATTACACAACAAGTTACAGTATCTGTTTGATATATTAGTCACAATCGAATAGTATAAGTATATCGGTACAAAATTAGACAACGGTATTTATTTCCACCGGTTTGCACAAATGGTTGTTACGTTTTCTATATATGCTGTATGCACGCGCGCAGTGTATTGGTAATATGTGTATTTAACAGGAGGAGACAGAGACCTCGAGCCAACGCGGACAAGGGGGTAGAACTGCAGAAATGTAGAACGAACAACATTGAAGAGACCGCGTATTGAGACCTTGGATGTTCCAGTTGAAACTCTTGAGCCATCTGGCGGCGATTATAAGAAAAATAATGTGCTGATTCAAAATATAGATATTCCAAGTTTTATTGCCGTCTTCGCATATATATATAGGTGTACTCGGAGTTTTAAACATACGCATCCTAGTCGATTGTTTTAATTGCAAGAGCTTTTCATTAGGACGAAAATTTGAAGTCAATATTATTTAACATGCTCCATGATTGGTCAAAGATTACTATAGGGCAGCCAATCAGCTCACGAATTTCACTGCACTTACATTCGAATTATAGTATATTTATCCAACGTTTGGTAAATGAATTCTTGGATCTCACGATGACGATTACTCGTTTATACCTTTTACCCAACGATAATATTATCTAGAATATAAAAGTAGCAGTGTAAAATAAAAGAAAATTAAAAATTCCACAAAAAGTTGCTTTCCGCAACGGTTATTCTTTTCGAGTTTCAGCCCTCGTTCGGTAATTTTTTTTTTTTTTTTCTCTTTTATTGATTTCGGATTGGAATGAATTAACAGTAATATGAGTTCCGTTCAATGCTTATTCGGGATATGAAAGGTGAATTATATACACCTCGAATTTTTGGCAGCCCGTTTCCCAGCTAAAATACATCCGATCGATGTGAAATTGATATCAGTGACGCAGAAAAAGTGCACGGAGGGCATGATGCTCTTGGATTTCCAAAAAGCGAAAATAAAATTTACAGTTTTATATCAAGAGTGCTTCTGTAACGAATAATCGTTGTTGCCGACATTGTACTTGATAAATATTATGAAAACACCTGAAACATTTTCGCTTTTTCGAAATCCAAGAGCATCATGCCCTCCGTGCACTTTTTCTGCGTCACTGATATCAATTTCACATAGATCGGATGTGTTTTAGCTGGGAAACGGGCTGCCAAAAATTCGAGGTGTATAATTCACCTTTATGAGTGAAATATTTGGAAAACGTATGCACCAATCGTGTCATTCGTTTTATATTTCACGTTCATTCATGTATGTATACATATTTGGAAACGTCAAACGGAGTTGTTTGAATCGCGTAATGTTATTCGTATATCATCAATTATCATCGACATGACTTTTATCAAGCACAACGCGCAAGCGGGGTGCCGGATGGATATACTTTCACTATAGTGAAGAACTTAGAGTGAAAATATTCTCAAATCAGCATCAAAACATGTTTTTCCATCTTAAAGAAGTTCTCAAGCATTTTCAAAAATGTGTGTGTGCGCGCGCGCGCCGTTTGAGTCCTTTCTTATTTTTTCTTTTTGATTTATTTTCTAAATACAAACTAATGCTATGAACATACACAAGTGTATGTGACAACAGCAGCAATAACGAGAAAATAAATATCATTGCCATGGCTATTATCATAGTTTTGAATTTCGATAACAACTATATAAAGAGAAAGAACATGTATTACATAACGCTATAGAAATCGCTTCGACAATGTCAAACTCTTAACGATATAGTAATGTGTATCAGATATTGAAAGTTCCTTTCATTCACAATTTGAGGAATTCTACCCGAACAATAATCTCACACTGTGATAGGAATCAAAAATTACGTTTATCAAATTTTCCTCAATCGCTTTTTAGCGAGAAAATGGATATGATCATTCCGATCTAATAGCAATGGCCAATGATAAAACTTCTTATCGTTACGCGTCCTCAAATATCGAAAGTTCATATCGGTCCGCTCAGCGTTTGAACGACAGAATTCAGCTCTCGCTAAGTATTGGTCGAATGAATGAACGCAACGAATCATAATGGCTGAATGCTACTTCATCCACGTTGTAAAGCCGCGAGTTGTCGCTGTGATGTAAACGCATCTTTACAACAACACACATCATCACCTAAATACTACAAGCATTGCATACAGCGGGTGAAAAAAAGAAAAAGGAAGGAAAAAAAAAAAAAAAAAAAAAACAACAACTGTACAGTTTGTTAACCATAAACTAAAGTATCAGTATACTATTACAAACGAAGGGATATTACATACAAATGATACATAAATATTATTATTTTTCATTGTTGTGTGAAATTTTATTGTCGATTATTAAATAGTATACATCAAGGATATAGTATACATACGTTAAATAGAAACCGCACCGATATATATACATATTTGGTAACGATAAATTAGAAGATTAATCGATACTGCAGCTCTATTTCCATAAACCTCACAATACTCTATAACCAAGTACGTGGCTTTTGTATTAATTACGATGATAATTTACACATGTACAAATACCTCCATATATACAGTTAATAAAATACTACCAGTATTATCGCTCCTCGCTATATTTAGATCATTACCACTGTCTTATGTTTATGTAATCATCGTTAATACTCTCTTATTATTATTATTATTATTATTATTATCATCAATAATTACCTTACACTTACTACTATTTCCAACATACTACACTCTCTATTGTCGATAATAATAATAATAACAACAATAATAATCATTCTATAAACATTTACAAAGAGTCATATTTTCATTTTTTTTACACACACATCTTAATTCTCTGGTATTGTTTCCGTCACATAACCTCTAAATTGTCATTACATACATATTTTCATGACATACCATTTGAAATAGGTTAACGTTCGTATTATCAATGTTAAAAAAAAAAAAAAACGATCATAAATATCCGTTGAAAAGTTATTAGCAATTATTTGAATTTTTGAATTAATAATCGAACGGAAGAGAGAGAAAAAAAAAAAAAAAACCGTTACAAATAGAAAATAGGAAATGAAATTACGTCCTCTAGCAAAATTTATTCAGATCCTATTCTTCTAATATTTGTTATTGTTTTTTTATACTACCTACCGTTCGAAAATTTTATATAAATTTTTTCGTAATCGATATAATTAAAACGAACAACTAGGTCATTGCTGTATAGTATAACGCAAATAATAAATAGATGTTAAAATATTAATTGGTCCGGTTGCATAATTATCATGTTTTTTTAACCGACTTGGTAATTATTGATGTTTCAAATTTAATTGCGCAACTTGTTCGAATGTTTTGTTCAAACATGAGTTAAGTTATTTGTAAAACAAGCGAATTGCACATGCTTTGGTCATAAGGAGAGGTAAATCAGGTAAGAGTTTCAATCGATCAAAGTCGTCCAAACCATTAGAGTTTTAGTTTTAGTTTTAGTTTTTTTTTTAGAGTAACACCCAAAAAAAAAAAAAAAGAAATTTTTTTTTCAAATAAATCAAATATGGGTTTTGAGAAAAATCTTTTAAAGCTTTTTCACGTATTAAGCAGCTGTTCAAACGGTAATGAAAACCGACCGTTTGCCTGCCGTTATCCGGCAAAAAAATTTGGGAATTGGAAGTTAACCAGATCCCAAAATATTATGGAGAATCAAAATCATCAACGACAACCTATTCATGGACAACAATCTTTTTGGAGAAAGAATGCACGCGCTGTACCAGGCCGGTATGTGTATATATATGGGATATTCCACGTCAACCGGATCGGTTTTTGGCAAAAAAAAAAAAAGTGAAAAACGAGAGGCTGAAAATTTTATCACTTCTTTGTGACACTTTGAAGTAATTTCGGTGAATATTTCAAGGCAATCCGTGTGACCCTTCAAGTAGAAAAAAAACAGAAACACATATTATCCAAGTTTTACATGCTTCGCCGGTTTAAAAAAAAAAAAAAGAAGAAAAACGGGAGGCTGAAATTTTGACCACTTCTTAGTGCCACCTCGAAGTAATTTCGGTAAAAATTTTAGGGCAATTGGTGTGACCCTTCAAGTAGAAGAACAAAGAAATTGCATATTTTCAAAGTTTTACATGTTTAAGAATTCCAAAAATAATTGAATTTCTACATATTTCGAAGGAGCTCATTTATGCGCGTAGAATGCACTGTGGGAAGTTGTGATTTTGTTCATGCATGGCTGAGATAAGTGGAGTTGAAAATGTGGTAATTAAATTTTTGGTATAATTATGACAGCGATATAAATTGAACCAATTATTTTCATGCTCTGTAACTGTTGGGCGCATCTCATGTAGTAACAAGGAATCTGAATCTGCATTGGCGTCAAATTCGATGACCTTTTGCCAAAAACCGATCCGGTTCACGTGGAATACCACATATATATCATTAATTATATCTTAGAAACACAACTTTTAATCCCTGAATACAAGAGAGAGATCAGAAATAATGTTCAGTTTTCCATTACGTTAACTCATCTATTTTTTTTAGACCAAGTCTAAAGCAGGATGTAAGACCAGGAAAAATTGGTCCTGTTGGTTTAGCCGGAGTTCCTATCGGTCCGAATGTATTAGGCAACAGTGGTGGCGGCGTTACATCATTCCAAGATTTTCAAGAGAGTGTTGACGACGCTTGGGACTCTGGTGACGATGAATTTTGCACAGTATCAGATGTCAAGATATCAAAGAGAGTCAGTCACTCTGCTGCTCTTAGCGTGATAAATAGTCATCGAACAGCGGGTGCCGCTCATCAAATAAATTGCAGAGATCAACGCCAGGATCTAGTTATATCAGAAGAAAAGAAAACCGAGGCTCTACAAAGGCTAGCGGTTCAGCCATTAAGGCTTAGAAACGCTAGCATTAATATCCAACAACCACAGGCAATAAATAATCAACAAAATTTCGAAGATATTGACCCGAGAAACAGCAGTTCTCCACAACATAGATCGCACCAATTTCCAGGCAGACCGCAACCGCTCAGACAGACGGGCGCACCTCCTAAATTCTTCGTACCTTCTAAGGAACAAGGTAACTAAACCAACCCTCAGGATTTGAAGAGAAGAGGAACACATCCTCATCCTCATCCTAATGTCTTGTCCTTAAGCACTGATCACAACTTGTAACTCATATTCCTGTTTTTCTCTTTGTAATTTCGTTCGCTTATCTTATTCATCGATCGTCTCCACCTTAGGCACTGCTTCAGAACTAAGAAACAGTTTGAAACCGCTAAAGCATTTCAGTTTTCTATTTTCACGAAGCTGCCTTTGTTCGCCTAAAGAATTGACTGAGGCAAAGTTGAATTAAAGAAGATAAAATTTTCAGATGGTGAAAGTAAAGTAGATAAATTCCAGTCGTTACTGGAAGCAGCTTTATTAAATCTAGACGAATTGCGCCAATTGTCATGGTCAGGGGTTCCCTCGAAACTGCGTTCAGTTACTTGGAGATTATTATCTGTAAGTTTATCGTCTGTATAGCAGAGATATCGGTCATTCCCAGTTCTAAACTCGAACATTTTTTCTTTCAACTGCTCAGGAATACCTGCCAGCAAATTTGGAACGTAGATGTCAAGTCTTAGACCGCAAGCGTCTAGATTATTGGAACTTAGTAAAGCAATATTACGATACTGAAAGGGACGAAGCATTCCAAGATACTTATCGTCAAATACATATCGATATACCAAGAATGTCTCCGCTGATTACACTTTTCCAACAACCTACAGTCCAGTTGATATTCGAAAGAATACTTTACATATGGGCGATAAGACATCCAGCGTCTGGCTATGTTCAGGTGAAATTTCATCCCTCCCCCAACAATATTTCCTAAACCCTCTTGCTAAAGTTTACCTCGTTTTGTAATATTACGCAGGGAATGAACGACCTGGTTACTCCCTTCTTTCTGGTATTTCTTCAAGAAGCTGCACCAGCATCAGCTTGGCAAGACTTGGAAAATTACGAAGTAGTCTCTCTCACAGAGGACAAGAGACGAGTTATAGAGGCTGATAGTTTTTGGTGTCTTTCCAAATTTCTAGACGGAATACAGGATAATTACATATTTGCACAGCTAGGAATACAGCATAAAGTTAATCAGCTTAAAGAACTGATACAAAGGATCGATGGTAACCGAACACAAACACTAGATTCTTTACGGGGTTGCTACACCCTGAATAAGATTATCGTTGAATGGCTTTCACATGTTCAAATAGCTTTCCAAATTATATCACAGAAGTTTCTTAGTTTTTCTAAGCATATTGAAGTAAAAGTTGGAAATTATGAGTTAAAAAGACTCAAAAAATCTGAAATCTAAGCACAGAGTGATCAAAGTCCTTGTAGTAGGTGCTTTTACTTGATTCTGCTTATGAAAATTGGCAAACTAGTGTAAACTGGTTCGATAAAGAACGATTCGAACACATGCAAGTCTCATATTCAAGGTGTACAACGTATCCCTTCAAATAATCTAAGGAATCAATCATTGTCTAATATGTATTTCGAATTATTGTAGGTCCGCTGCATCAGCATCTCCATCAACACGGTGTAGATTATTTACAATTCTCATTTAGATGGATGAATAATTTATTAACTAGAGAATTACCCCTGCATTGTACAATTCGATTATGGGATACCTATCTCGCTGAATCGGATAGATTCGCTTCATTCCAACTCTACGTTTGCGCAGCTTTCCTGCTCAGATGGAGACGGCATCTTCTACAACAGCCAGATTTCCAGGTAATACAATATTCGCCAGATTTTAATGACCAGAATAACGTGACGAAACCACGATGTGAATATTTACAGGGTTTGATGCTGATGCTACAAAATTTGCCAACTCAGAATTGGACCGATTCTGAGATCGGCGTCCTAGTGGCTGAAGCCTACAAGTTGAAATTCACATTTGCGGATGCTCCGAACCATTTGCAAGCGCACGACAGTAGATGACGACTTTTCCACGTGATAGTTTAAGGGAAAGCTTACAAACTGACCAAACAACGAGGGTGTTAAATTTTTTTGCGAATCATTTCCAAACTCAGATTCTATTTATTATCTTCAGGACTCGGGTTGTTTTTAAACCGATAGATCGTCGATAAAATTTACAAATTATATAGTCGATTTCTAACAAATGACTAGACGTTTATTTTCCCCGTTGATCAACGCGTCGATATTTGTAATTCTGTTCCGGTTCGATTCTTGTTATCATTTTATTAATACTATAATAGTTTTTTTTTTTCTTGGTGCTGCTGCGGGCTACGAGCTGCGTTCAAGAATGGAGTTTCTTTATTTTCAATTTTAAACAATTTTATTACCCGTCTATTAAGTTTATTACGTACATTATTAGCAGTAAATGACTAAATAAGAAAATTTTCAAATTGTATGGTATATTCCATTTTTGGATGTAAAGTTTATAAAAAAAAAAAAAAGTAAAAAAAAGAAAGAAAAAAAAAAAAAAAAAAAAAAAAATTTACAATTATTCAAAAAGTAAAATAAAATTCGTCATACATAATTTATTCATCATATGCCTTCGAGACGATTAGTATTATTGTACTGTCGCGGAGTTAGATCGTTATTGCGGACTAATAATAATAATTATTCAAAGGTGAATAAATTTGTTCAATTACTATAATATATACTAATAATACGTAGACAGTATAATCGACGATATACATAAATATCTCGGCTATATTACCTACTACGATATTTAATGATAATTAAAACTGAATAACTGCTGTCCTATGTTCATTCGTTATTCTTAGAATTGTTATATTTTTAACAGAATACTTATTAATAAATAAAATACATTTCTGGTAAACATCGATCGTTTCTCAATTTGATTTAACTTCATTATATTATTATATATTATATATTTATTATATACCTAAAATCTGGCAATAATTAATTCAAAACAATTTTCTCTATAGGTATACATGATGTTTCCTTTATTTTCACCTCTTTTTTTTTTTTTTTTTTTTTTTTTTTTTTTTTTTTTTTACAATTCGTTTAAAATACTTTAATTAAACAATATTAAGTTTTACATTATATTAGATATTATTATAATAACTGTTAAGATTTGATTACACATATTTATATAATTTTAGTTGAAAAATATTTATTCGTTATCATCTCATAATATCATATATCGAACAAAAAATAATATCCATAGATATACATACATAGGTATAATAAATAAATAAAATTTTCTTAATTAAAATTTACTCTCGTTAATAATAAGCCCTAATATTACTACGATGGTCTATTTGTCAAAAATCATACCTTCGGTTCGATTTCACTAGTATTAGATCATATCAGTATAATGACCTTGCGTTATCTTCTCATCAGACCTCAGAATAGTATCTATTTTATTACCGGTAGTAATCGATGCGCTTCACTGAACACTAATTAATGAAAAAATTCACTCCTAACTATCCTTTGCATGCTTATTAACATTTATTATCTATTTTATTCATCTTTTGATAACAGACTCTGTATTTATACAGGCAATGTTGTCATTCTTCCTCTCGTTCCAGTTGCGGGTAATCGTAATCGTTCGGTTGCAATACAGAGAGAGATTCGTCCTCGTTAAAATTCTCCTGTAAAATAGAAGAGTTTTGCTTATTTCTCAGACTTTGTTAAACTCCGAACTTACAGCTTCCTCCATACTTACATAGTCGATAATTACTGGGGTAGGATAAACGCATGGCATGCATTCCATTCTAGTCATGCCATTGTTATCAGATATACACTCGCAGTGTTGACAATTAGCCGGTCTAGCGCTGGCAGCAACTCTCTTAGAAAAGACATTGACTATTTTTTTAATAGCCATTGGTTTTTCTAGTCTTAACTTTTGCCCACTAAATACAGTCCCGTTTGTTTCTAAAGCCAGGGGTGTGCAGTATCCGAGGATACTTTTAGACAGTTTAACTTGTCGCCTTAAATCTTTGTCCCCCTTCAATACTCTCACATCGTTTCTAGAGTAAGAATTGCTCGCGTCTAATCCGTACAAGTATCTTCCCTCCCTCGCCTTTTCTAATTCAAAGTCAGCGTCCATCAGTATATGAAGCGTCATCTCGTGTTCTAGTAATACTTGATGCACGACGGAGTAGTCCAACTAAAACAACGAATTTCATATTTAAAATCACCTGTATTGATTCGAAAAGCATAAATAAACATTGCGAGAAAGCTCACCGTCTGATTTTGCGGATCGCAGTGCGAACACGGAAGCAAAATGAAAGTCTTTGATACACCGGCGCGGTATCCAAGTTGAGAAGCGTATCTTAGAGCAGAAAATACGTCCTGATTTCCATTTCCGACTGGAATGTGGTCAAAGTATGTTAAAAAGTTTTTGTAATCAGACGTAAAAGTCTCTCCATTTATCACCAAGTTTCTTGGTTGATCGTAGACTCCGTCTCCTCCGAATATAACAAGAGACCATCTGAGATCTGTGAGTTCTAATTCATTGAATTCTTTCTTCAGTTGAGGAATGAGCAGTTCTAAACTTGTGTTAATCTTCACGTCTGCGTTGCAGCTCTTTGCTTCAACAATGAAAACAATGTCCGAAGATTTGGGGACGTGCTTTTCTTCCAGTTTTCGGAACTCTCCTTCTTTAACTTCCGTTCCATTCACCAAACTGCACCGTGTGCATGTGTCCGGTATCCTCAAATACGTATCATGGAAGACGCAGACCTGGATGTAGGCGACTGCTACTGTACAAGCCTCCTTTTCGGTTCTGCTATTAGAGCACATAGTTGAGTATGGGTTTGGGTCGACGATGTTGAAGCAGGAACTGAACTCTGAACTTTTATTTAAGAACAGATCCTCGCAGATTTGGAGCTTCTCCGCCTTTGGTGGCCTGGTAAAAGCCCGGTTTTGCACACCGGTACATTGCGTCTTGTTCAAAGACCAGCTCTGAGCGAATGCCCCAACTTCCTTATCCAGCTTTCCATCAGAATTTAGGAAATCATCGCTCTGCTCGTTACTCATTGTTCCAAAAAGTCCTGCGGTCTTTCCGTAATACCATCCGGATAATTCCAGTAGGCATAAGTCAAACTTCATATTACATTCTAGTCTAAAACGTTGCCGCTGGCTTTCCACCACTACGGTACTCTCTTCCTGATAGATATAAGCTTCTCCGTTTCCGAGTTGCGCGGGTAGTTGCATTCCGATATCAGAGTCCAGTAATCTAACGGACTGAAACAAAGAGATAAGATGAAAAGAAGGATTACAGATTCGGGCATCAATCGTTACCGGTTTGCAATAGATACTTACATTTTTGAATACGTCAAGCTGAATCGCTTTACCTCCTATCAATACAATTATTTCATGGGTCGTCTCCCCCCCTTCTACGTTGTACTTTACCAAAAGAGCGAAATGATGTCTAATGAAATCTTGAGCAAGTAAATAAGTACATTCTCCACTGAATTCGTAATAACTACCGTCAAAAGTCATGTAATGTTGCCCACCGGCGATCATCGCTTGCGCTGTAGAACATGAGAATGATTTCAATATGAAATTATGATCAAATGTGTTATTAATTATTATATAGTCTATTCCACACCATACACATCGACACCACACAAAGAAAGTTATAAATATACCTTTGAACGGTGGTAACCAGCTGGAAGGTTCGGTGTACGGCTTGTACTGATAATACAGAGTCCAGAAGGTCATATTAGAGGTGACGAAGTATGATCTGACATCCGAGAGAGCACGATACTCTGCAATCTCTTGGAATTCTGGTGTTTGATTAAAGGCGTGCCAAGACATGGGTAGTTTTTGTTCAAGGCATAAAAGCCCTGCTTGAGGACTGAATATGAATTTTGTCTTGGCTTCCCGGTATCGATTTTCAGCCTGTAACGCTGTCTGACTGATATCAGTTAGTTTCAAATGTATCAATTTTATAGCGCGATTTATCTGATCGCCAACGTCAAAGTAGTCGTAGAGATATTTTACTTTTGCATAAAGTTGTCTGACTTTTTCTATGGTGTAACTGACCGAAGGTAGTTTGGTCAGCTCATGTAATTCGCTTATAATTTCATCGATGAGATTTTTCAACTCTTTGCCAAATGGTACCATGGAGAAGTAGCGCTCTTTAATGAATTGTATTATTATACTTGAGTATTTTCTGACGTTAGTTACAATATCGTGGGCGGTAATGTCTTTGTATATCTTGTCGACGTCTTGTGTAAAGTTTGTGAAACGATCGAAGTAAGGAGAAGTCATCAGCTCATTTTTTCTGTCGTATAAAAAGTCCAGAATTTCTCCGCTCGCCTTCCATACTACGGTTTCAAGGTAGTGAAGCACTTTGATAAACATTGGCTCGACGTAGTTGAGGAATTTCGACCACTGGTCAGATGCAGCGACCGACATCTTTGCCCAAAGATTTTCCATGTATTTAATAAAAGAAACGTGGAGATCCTTGACAAAGTTGTCATACTTTTCTACCAATTTTTCAACTATCGACGCTATCTGAGCCATCGAATCACCCTTCATTATCGCAGAAACTATTTCCGACAATTTGTTATAGCCGGCTTTTATAGCTTCTATCGCCCATAGCAAAGAGTTTCTTATAGCCAGACCGGATTCACCCATAATATCCCATATCTCATTGAATATATTTGGCAATGATTGTATGTGACTTCTCAGCGATAATTCATCTATCAAATAAGAGCCAAATACTACTATGTCATTGATGTAGAATTCATTGGCGTTGTAAGAATCGTTTAGATACAATTTCAAATCTTCCAAATCTGTTTGAAGACCTTTCAGATTACTGAAAATGATATAAAAAAAATTACTTCCAGTTAATTACAATCGAAGATCTCGCTACATCAAAGATTATATAGTTGCATCAAACAACATTTTTTTTCATGCATAAAAAATGAATTTATTCCCAATTTTGGTGAATTTCAACTACTAGATTGAACCTAATCTTCATTAATCATCATCTAGGGCAACTAGTTCACGCCCTCACACACCCTTAACACAATTTATACAAGTTATATAATTCTGACTCACTTCCAGTCGTCTACAAAGTGTTCAAGCTCGTCCTGGGCGTCGTTCCAAACACCGGATATAGCGTTAACAGTTTCGCTCCTTATATATTGTTTCCAATAATCAGCGTCAGTGCCGATACTTTCGTAGGCAGTATTGAATGTAGTCTTCACTGTACTCTGTGAAATAAAAAATTGAAATTTGCTCCCATGGTACGTTTTCATCAAATAATAGACCAACTTACAGTTATATCATCCTGGAGTTCTGGCCTCCATTTTAACGTCGATGTAACAAGTCTAGAGTGGTTTAAACGCAGATAGAAAGCAACGTCTGAGACAGTGAGATCTTGATCATAAGTTCTCCAGATATCAAAAACAGCGTTTCTGGCATCAGGGATCTTCCCATACATCCTCAGGCTCTCAATGGCATCTAAAACATTGGAAAGGTTTACGGAAACGCCGGTGCTAGAGTCTGCAGAGATTCTATGATCATACCTGGTGTATAATTGACCATCAGCCAGGTCAACTTCTCGTTAACATTAACGGTGAAATGTCCCGTCGCGTTTAGGTCTGGCGTATTGATCATCGATCCATTGATAATGTATTCTGGATACGCCGGATAGTATCTGGCTTTCAGATACTTAACAGCCTCCTTGTTTTCCCTCCGGAGTTCAATCTCGTATTTGGATAGATCTAAGTAGGCGTTAAGCTGTCCGTTCTCGACGGGTGAATAGCTGCGTCTGTACGTTGCGTCGTTCCCCATTTTAATGTATATGAATTCGTGTTTATGAAGGGAACCCTTCACCTGGAGATCTAAATAAGTTGCTGGATGTTGGCCCGTTATTTCGTAGCTGTATTTACGATCCGTTGGCCAGTTGCTCTCGTCTCTTATCTTCCCGGATAGTACGAGGTGTTTTTCTGGCATAGTTGAATAATCGACAACCAATCCAACGTTCAGTAGATCCCTCGGGTCCCTTTTGTCAATTTTCGCAGTGAAAGTCACGTCCTTTTCAAAGGTGGGATGCTTGAAGCTTAGAACCGCTTGCTGCTGGCCTTGGAACTCCGGAGTCATGATTTTGTTCCATTCAAAACCAGTGCCTATGCTTCTAGGCTCTTCCGTGTCCTTATCCCATTCCAGTTTAGCTTCCGAGCTGACATCCGAGCTGTTTATCTTGTATGAACCATCGAGGGTGAAGTTCCTCCTTGGATAAGCAAAGTTTAGTACTAAAAACTGGTTCTCAAGATCATCGGTAGTCTTGTTTATTATATTGACTTTGTAGGAGGCCCAAGCATCTTTGGCCAAGCTAAGATGAGTGTTGTGGTCGAATTCCCCGGACAGAATTTTGTAGTCTGTAAGCAGTTTGACCGTCCGATTAAAGTGGATGGCTGTAAGATCGATGTTTTGACCAGTGTGAGTCGTTCTTATCCTAGACTCTCCAATGACATTGAATTCCGAGCTGTTACCGAGTCTGTATATGTTAATGTGTTTAGATTCAACAGTTGGATAATTTGTTCCCTCGTTACCACCGCTGTACTCGTATTGATTTGTGTAAAGAATACCGAGAGGCTTATAGCTGTTTTGAATCGTTATTTCTATACGTTCTTTTTCTAGACCAGCTCGAGATTCACTCTTTGAGTTATAAACTCCTTCGAGTATTCTATCGTTGTTATAAGTCAACTTGGATTGGCCGTTCGTTATTTGAGGACGTTTCTTGTAGCCATAAGTGAGCAGGCCTTTATGACGCGTGTTCAGAGGTATTTCAACTTGAAATACACCGTCTAACGATGAATCAAGCCTTTCGCTGTTGTAGGTATAGTCCGAATTCAAAAGTGCCGTTTTACCGGGCCAGAATGCTTCCAGATATCTCTTGTTGCGCTTTCTGAAAAGTTATTTGTATTGTCTTGAATATCAGATTCGGTAATGAAAATAAATTGCATAATCATTGCTGGTAATGAAACAGAGTGCGTCTCTCCCCACAGTTTGATAAAAATGGTTCAATTCTATCGACTAATAATGATAATAAATACAATTACATGGTTGTATAGGCGACAAAATTACAGCCCAGATAGTCCAAGCCGAGTATTGAAGTCGAGGCATTTACTGATCCGTTAATATTGGCAAGACTAGCGTAAAGGATCCGAGCAGTACCGACTTCCTTTGTAGAAGGATAGTAAACATTGGCATTTATTACGCTATGGACCGTAGATCCTGTGTCGTAGTTTATACGAAGAACGAGCGTTTCCTCGTGGATATATTTAGGCGTTATCAGAGAGTAATCAAAGCCGATTTCTTTGTTTTGGAATGTTATGTTGAACAAATTGTTCACTGTTTTACTGGAGTCCAAGCCCCAGGTTACTCTTAGATGCCCGTTCATATCTTTGGGATTCCTTTTGAACTGTTGATACATAAAAGAGACAGAGAATCAATGTAGCGCTATTCGAAACAAAAAAAATACAGTGATAAGGAGATGAGAAGATGATGAATAAATACTCACCGATCCATCGGAGGCGTAATTTAGCTTAGAAATCTCAGTGCTATAGCCAACGGCGTACTTATAGTCGTCGGATCGCTTCTGCACATGATAACTGATCAAAACAGTATGACAATCTTCGTCAGGAGGAGGTAGCATCAAGCTTAATATAGCGTCTATGTTGCGTTCGTCAATGATACCGAGGGTAATGTTACCCCCAAATCTCCAAATGTTTTTGTCAATATTGACGTTGAATCCGGTGACTAAATTCCTGTATGAATTTTTAGGATTTCTAAGGAACAGCTGGGTGTCGATGTGCTTTTCTGCATTATCTACGTCATAGCCGAGGAGTATATTCACAAACATATCTTGCATCCATATTAAACTCCATTTTAATTCAAAGTTACTACTGTCTGTGTTGAAAGTATGACTCGTTCTGATGCTACCGGTTTCTTTCAATATCAACATGTTGCCGTCGACCATGAAATTTTCTATACTTTTCCACGGGGTTTTGCCGTGCAAATTAGCATTGAGATTCCCGTTGGTTTTAGTGTTGACAAAACCAGCCAGCTGGTAATCGACTTCATCGTCATCACTGGCAAGTATTTTTGCCTCCGCATTCCAATTCAGTATATTTATGTAGCTGAAATCAACGGATATATCTTTCGGGCTGTTTTCACTCCAGATCTTAAACCCGTGGGTTTCTTTGTTGAAATTTAGAGCGATACTTTCTCCCGACGGAGTTGAATCTCCCTCAGGAACAATGGTCGATTTTATTGATGATATCGCTTCTTTGTCGGTCCTTATTTCCGCAGATAATTTGTAATTATTGGAGGAGCGATTGTTGATCAGATCTCCGGTGAATTGATATAGTCCGTCGCTAACTTTAACAACGTTACCCAATACTCGAAGATTCTCGTAATTTGGAATCGGACTGATCAATTCAACGTCGACTATCTTGTCTTTGTAGTCTCCAATCAATTTATACTTCTGTACAGATCGATGCACAAGTTCTAGATTCAATTTTGCCGAATCGTTATTAGATATTGAATTAACGTGGTATAAATTCGCTCTAACATTCTCGAGCATTTCAATCGGAGATTTCAAATCTATGGAAGCATTTATGAAGTCGTGTCCTTTGATGACCCAAACTCCTTGAAGATTGAACTAAAACAACATAAAATCGCCAGTTTTACAATGCGATTGTGATAGCGATTATTTAAAATGTTAAATTATCCCAACAAACTTACAACTCTTAACACCGGCTCGTATATTTCGACTGCAAATTCAACTCGGTTTTCCTTAGACGTCAAATCCTTCTTAAGCACCAGTCTAGTCTTTGGTACGATGATATTTGGGCTGTTTACTTTCAACAGTAGCATGCTATCCAGAAAGCCGTCATCAGTCTACGAGGGAATATCAATATGAAAAAAAGTTATTAAGTAACGATTCAAAAATCATTGAAATAAACATGGTTTTATATAAGTTTCTCATTACGTCTATAGAGCCGGATAAATCCACGGTGCAATTGTCTCCTCTGACAACGACGGCACCTTTGTACATATTTTCTTCACTTTCAATGTTTATTTTAGTGTCTAAATACGGCATGAATTTCAGCGGTGACTTTATCTTTATTGTAGTTATATGGAGTTTCAGATCATCGACCGATCTGCGTTTATACTCTATGTGATATCCGGTCTGAAACAATGGCGAGAACCGATTATTATTTTGGTATAATTGTTCATCGGTATGATTTAACTCACCTCTATCCAATCAGTGCGATTTTTTATCCTGAAATCAGTCGCCACGGTATAGACGCTGTTCATTGTATCCATGGTGAATTGATAAGCGGAAGTTATCTCCGAGCCGAACTTGAATGGCGTATCAATCTGCAAATCGTTTTTCATATTCATTATGTCTTGCATGTAGAATCTGTCGTCCAAACGAATAACTCCTGGAGGTATTTTCAAAGAGCCCAATATCTTGTACAACGTGTCCTCTTGGTCTATGTCAAGATCGCCAACAATTGTCTCGAAGATCCCAACGTCGATCTGAAATTCACGAACATAAATATGAATTGAATAATATTTGGGGAAATTCGTACCCCGAGTTCATGAAAATCAATGGATATAAAATTACCAGGAATCTCCCTTGCCAGTACAACATCTCTACAACTGGCTCCGTGTAATTATCACCGTCTTCGTAATCGTACTCGTAACTTGCTTCCGTGGTTACTTCGACCGGTGTAGCAGCCTCCACTTTTATGGGTATGATAAATGGTGGTGGTTTCGGTCCGGCGGTTGCAGCAATTCCAAATTTGGTGTTGGACAGTCTCAATGAAAACTCCGTATCGATGCGGGTCTGATAAGTTTTCGGAGCACCGTTAATAACGAGTTTAGTAACGATACCACACTCTTCCAGGCTCTTCAGAGGAGTGTAGAGTATATAAGTGTAGTGAAAATCTGTTAGATTTAGGTAGTGCCAAACCCCCTGAAAACCGGCGGTTATATTATTATAACCGATCCTAAAATCTGCCTCTCTTTTGTTCAATTTAGCGACGAAAAGCGATCTCTGAAGGAGGTCGATCGGCGTGGCTACTTCCAGTTTAAGATTGAAGTCAGGTCCGTTGATAAATAGTTGGCAGAGAGCTTCGATCCCTACGGCGCCGTGAGGGGCGTCAATTTTAGCCACTAAGTGTTTTTCTTTCTCTGAAAAACCCAGCTTTCCATTGAGAGTAGAGAACCTCTCGATCGGTGTAGTCAGATTGAACTGTATCATGGATTCCTTTATCCTAGCTATATCACCGACTAAATTTCCTGTGTACTTCCGCTTGTCTAAATCGACGTAAGCCGCTCCTTGGACTTTCCAATCTGGTGTAAAACGGAGACTGCAAGTTACGTCTCCTCTCTCGTAGCTGGCTAGAGGAGATATCATGTGCAGTACTCCCGTGATATTGAACGACCCATCTTCCTCCTTTGCCAATTCCCACGCACTTTTCAAGTCCACTAATTTGTCTGGATAATAGCTAATCGAAAGATGGCTATCCGCTGTTCTACCGTAATGCTGTTTGTGCGTTATATTCCCATTTATCCATTTTATCGGATGGATCGTGCTCACTAATCCACAGTTTCCATTCCACTCTAAATTCGTATTGTCGTCGGTCAGATCTCCTGATAAATCTATTATCACGTGTTGAGAGTCTTGCCAGTAAACGCTGCCGCTAGCTGTTATCGCATTGTTGTTTTTCACGTATCTAGAACAGCCAAAAACAAATATTTAATCAATTTTCAAATAAAATAGGAATATCATTGTCAGGGGTTCATCAATCGTCAATTTTATATTTCAAAAGATTTCAAAGATTGCCCAAGACTCACAAAGGGATTTGACGAATGATAAACCCCTTGTAATGAGATATCAGTTATCGGTTTGCATTACTTAGCATTCAAGGAAGTCTTCTTCCATAATTCGAACGGCGTAAGAAGCTGAGATTCTATTTTGAAGATCTTGTATGTCAGCTCCATATTGTAGTCTGCATTTATTGTGAAGTGTATGGCGCTGGTCGGAGACCATTCAAGTTTAACATCAGAAACGTAATTGCTACGTCCGCGCAAAGCGAGAAGACAAATACCGGTGACTAATCGTCCTGGATAAGTAACCATCACTGTAGTAGTGACGTTCTTCTCTTGAAGATCAGAGAATTTAATCAACTGAAACGAAGTGGCGAACTTTAAGTCCGGGTCTCTATTAGCGTCCCATTTTATCTCTAATCCCGCCTCCGTTTTATGCGGCTCGTTTATTCCTCTGGCGATGAAATGAACGTCTCGCCAATTGTCCAGGTGAATTTCGACCCTCGCCTCTCTTTCTCTGTCCACTTCGGTCGTCAGGGTGTAGACGTTGCTTTTATATCTGAACTCCAAGTAGCTGAGAAATTTCGCCTGTGTTATAGTCGAGTGTTTCAGAACGAGAGCATATTTGTTTTGATTAAAGTGTTCGGGTAGTGTATCGGCGTTTAGATCGCCGGAATTTTTCCCCTTATCCAATTGCTCCAGTTGTAGATCTATCAAGACATCATTGGCGTCGATGTATACTTTCCAGTTGATTATAACGTCGGATGGAAAGCTCGGTGACTTTAGAATGAGCTTTATAGTGTGATGGACAATGGACAGAGTCGAACGATCCACGTATGATCCACGAGCATTTATATTGTGCCCGCTGAACCACGTCCCAGCCAAATTCAGGTCGTACTCTTTACGAGCCTTTTCTCTGATCTCAACGTCTATTAACATCGGATTGAACGCCGGAATGGTCAGATTAACGTGCGCTTCAATGTTGAACATTGCGCCGCGAGGCATCTTCATGTTCAGTATCAACATTATTTCTTTTCCTGTAAGAAGAATATCGTCAATTATTATTCATTCATGGCGATTTTCTTTCGGATAATAATTACAGAAATTCATTATTATGAGATTTAAATTTCACCTGGAGCATATCGTATTAAACCATGTGTTCTGGTCTCCGGTCCATGAGAGAAATGGTTTATTCCTACTTTGATGTCAAGTTTTTGTATCGGTTTAGTGATAGCGAAGTAAGCGCTGATCTTAGAGCCTTCGTTATGTACGTAAGTTCTAGAGTTGGTCAGAACCAGTTGAGCCGTTAGCTTATGTGCAGCGTCGTTAAGGTGCGGACTGGAGTTTATTTCCGTGTGAATTTCAAGGTGGCCTAAAGCCTGGCGATACCAGGCAACAATGTCGACGTTTAGATTGGGATAAGCCGATGATTTTAGTGTAAGATTAGCCGCCTTGTGAGTTAAAGTCTTCTGCGAACGATCGCTCAGCTCAACCTTGACCTCGACGGATTCCTTTTTCCCCAGATCTGAGCCATTCTTTTCTCGCAGTTGATAATCCAGCTTGATATTTCCTGCGACGCTCACATTGCGACGCATTATATAGCCCAGGACTCGAGTCCAGACTTTTTTTGTCTCAAACAACAAGTCAATATCGCTTTGCGACACATCGCTCTTCATAGATGTTCGAATCGTGCCTGAAACACACAAGAATTAAAGATAAGTGAGATTGAGAAACGTATCGATTCAGTAGTTCACACCGATATTCTGAAGCATAATCAAGTTGAAGTCAGAAGTAATAACTTGTGAACATCTTTGACTACCTGAAAGTTTGGCTACTCTTTCGTTGTTAACAGCAAGATATAATCTGGGTTTATAATTGTATCCGTAATGGCCGTCGGTCCTCGTGTATCCAGCACTAGCATCAAAATGCTTAGTTCCATTGATGTCCAAGCCGAGGTCAACCATAGCTTCGGTATCCGTTCTCCTGTATGTTCCTAAAGTAAATAGTAGACGACAAATTATGATATTTGAATAATAGAAACACTTTCTCATGGAATTATAAGGCACAATTACCTCTTGCGACCAGCTGATTACCAGCCGCTTTTAGAACAACTGAAACGTTGCGAGAATTTCCGTCGAAAGATATCTGAGCGCTTAATTCCCTCTTGATTTTAGATCCAGGAGTATCAAAGGCTACTTTGATAACACTTTCGTTCTGAAAAATAAGTCAAAAAATGGATAAAGCACGGATAAAGTTTAAACGATGAAACTTTCCTACTGAGATAAAGCCTCGATATTATCTTACCGCACTTCTCTGCCATCTATATTCTAGCAGGTAGCTTTTAGCCGTTGGATCAGCCTTTATCAAAGATACTTTGAACAGAGTTGGACCATTCAGCACAAAGTAAGAGGCTTCGGGATCTTTGGTCACGTTAGAAAACTGGTAATCGGTGCATAGCTTGAGGCCTATGAGTCTGTCTAGCGCAGGCCAGCTGCAAGTTCTGTTACTAACAATCTGCACCAAGTTGCTTTGCTCAAATTCCTTTCGACTTTTACCAGCTACTATTAATCCAACAGGAGTTTCTTCACTGTTAGGTCCGTTCGTGCTGATAAATAGAACGTCGGTCAGCAGGGAGAAGACTTCTATCTTTTCGTTGGGCAGACCGATGTTAAGGCTGACTAGTTGCATCCCTTGAACGTTCAGATGCCCTCTAACAGCGCCGGAACTATACAAGTTGGATCGTAGCTTGATTCCGGTACTTTTATAGAAAGCATCGACGACCATTGTAGTGGTGATGTCGATGCTGACGCTGTAAGAAGTCGGGAAAATTACATCAGAGTTTCTAGTTTTCATTTCTCAATCTCGCGATCGAGATCAGGCGGAAATCTCACCTCGGCATTACGTTTCCTATTATTTCCACCTCTGCGTTACTCGCTAATCTCTTGCTGTCCAGAGATCCTGACATTTTAAAGTTACAGGCAGCTGAGCCAGAGGCTCCTAGACGGAGAGGTAGACCAGCGGTGGTCGGAACTACGTAAGACGAGTCTAAAAACATGGCAGCTTGTTCGTATTTCACTTCTTTTCCTGATAATATTTGCTTGAATTTAGCCCAAGGGTCAATAGAAGCTAAAGTTTCTTTGATTTCTTGGTCTCCGTTAAGCACGATGTACTGCAGATCATTGCCGAATACTTTCAGAGCTATACTGATCCTTGGATGGTCGAAATCATTCTGTATTACATTAGGCAGCCTATTCACCTCCCCGTCGTAATCTTCTTTATCATTTTTAGTCGATCTCAGAGATCTGAGAAAGGTACCGAAGTAGCTGCTAACTTTATCATTGCTCAGCGGACCCTCAGGGCCAAAGAACTTCTCTGCGTAATACTCGAACCCTTCTAAACGAACGGCTATTTCAAACGCGTTTACAGACTCGCCGAAGACATCGACGGTCGCGTTTACAGTAGCTGTTCTAGGGATGTAAGAACTTGGGGAGAATATTAAATTCGTTTGGTAATTAGCGCCGAGATTATACTCGTCGGAGAAGAAAGAGCTTTCGTAGTTTCGCGAAAATTTACGAATATCGCTGTTGAATTTCATTCCTAAGTCTCGGTCAGTCAGTAAACTCTGAATCTCAATTCTACTTGGCGATGAAGATTTCAAAAGGTTCGTTAGATGACTCCAGACGAATGATCCCACTGTGAATAAAAATTGCGTAACGATTAGTTTTCCTCTTCTCTTGTTTTAGATTTTTAAGTTTTGTCAGTTACCTTGATTAACTTCCTCTTCTTTAAGCGTGTGTTTTATTATTTTAATAATGTTGTAATCGGGGCATCGCATCACCTGCAAATACGAAGCTATTCTAAGCTCCGTGTCTTGGGTAGAATTGCGATAAAGATTTAGAAAATAATTATCCCTTGTTTGTTCGCACGATGTTAATCTCCTGTGGGCATCAACCGCAGCTATCCTCGTCTCCATTTTTAAGTATCCTCCACCTCCTTCGATGCACTCTTTTAACTTGTCTCTTAAACTCTCAGTATCAACTCCCATGTTTCCCACAGATTTAAGAGCTTCCAAAGTCTGGAGAATCAAAAAAATTATTCATTTTTAACTTTGAATAGACAAAAGGGATCAAGGGACTACATACACACGAAATATGAGTGTTTTTGAAGGAAACCCATTAAGAATTATAGATAAAAACGTGTAGATAATCTTCCGTTATCTACCTGTTTCATTTCCAAAGGCGATTGGCTTCGTCTGGCGCATCCATTTCCGATCTTAGCTTCGATATGGCGTAGAAATTTAGCCACTGGTTCATGACTGAGACAATTGTCGTTTACTGTTCTACAAAAGGCATGAATCATGGCAGAGTAGGAGAGATCAAATTGGGGACCATCCATCTTATTTTGATGGTCTAAGAGCGGATCCAACGCCCATAGAGTGTCTATATCAGGGCGTGGAATGAGCGCAAATCCGGTCACCCAGTCCTTAACTTTATCAAGCGGAACCTGTTTCTCGATTATCAAATCACGTTGCACAGCCAGTGCAGCATTGCTACCGATATACGGCAGAGCGTTGATGAAGTGTTTCCTGAAAATGTATAAAAGTGGTGGTTTAGTCGCAGGCCTCGACGTCCTTTGGATGTTTCTTTTACCTTCCAGTTCTGCAGATGCTGTTAGCTCTATTCAGTAGCTTTGATAAGGAGGGATAATTCAAGAGACGAGTGGAATGAATCAGTTTAGTAAACATCTCAGAGAATTCCTGTTCAATTTCTTCACCCTCAACCATCCTGCACATATTTTTAAGGCAGTCACGGGACATTCTCAGTTCACCATGCGTCGGTCTTGGCGTTATAGCGTGATCGTATAACAGGTTGATTCTTCTGGTCAGCGTAAAATCGTTCTCTTCATCGTAGTCGTCGGTTTCAACATAGTCTGACAACTCTTCGATCAGCTTCAAAGACGCTTTAGTGTCCGTTCTGGCCCCAGTTTCTTTTCCATTAGATAAAGGCTTCAGCATGTGGGACTCTGCGCACTTTACTTTCTCATATATGTGGTGGTCTATCGTTATCTCACATTCGCTCGAAGACTTTAATAGCGGCTCAATGAAAGCGGCCGAATTTGATGAATATGGACTTCTGTACGACATGGACTGCAGAGCAGACAAATATTTGTAACGGTTTGTACACGTCCGTATATTCTTTGACTTTTTAACTATCAAACTCGTCTTCTTTGCCTCGTGAAGCTTGTATTCCGTCTCACAAATACCGTTGATGTCAAGTTCTTGGGAAGAGTGATCTACGTCGAACCTCTTCATCGTATTTTGAAACATGGAGAGTATTCCTTTCTTGATATTGAGTACCCACACTGGTTCTCTGGGGTGAGGACAAACCTCCTCAACTTTGCCATCGTGGAATGCAAATCTTAGCGAATATTGTTCTACGTTCTTTTTAAACTCTTTTCCAGCTCTGTCAGGGAATTCAGGGTCATAGATTGTGCGATTATGACTAACGCTAGAGTCAGCTAGCTTCAAAACTCCCTCGCAAGGTGAGGTGAAGCTTAGCGACACTACGGAGTCAATTTGTAGAGTCGATTCGTTGCGACGCTGATTTGGTTTCTCTCCTAGGTTTGTACTCACGTCTATTTTGTATGCGTAACGGTAAGTCACACCCTCTGTATACTTGAACTTCGCAAGAGGATCTGGAGTAGCTGTGAAAATTAATTTTCAAACCAATTTCACTTTTTTTTCACAAAATTTTCTGAGACATTGACATAGAGATCTGTATAGATTAATCCCACCGAAGAAGAAGCGATTGTCGTATGGTACAGGTCGCATCATTCATTGCAATTTCTTAAAATTTGGAGGAACCATTCTACATTGATGTAATTTTGGGGCAAACCAATCATACTCGATGAATTTTACTTCAAGACATGAAAATTTTCGTTTTTAAACCAGTTTCTATTAAACGTTGAGAAGAATAAGGCATTATGTGGTCACAACGATAATATACTGACCTCATCTCTATACATATTATTGATTTGCCCTGAAATTAAATATTTTTGGAACATTTCCTTCAAATTTTTGAAAGTTTGAAGCAACGACGCGGCCTGTACCCTATAACTACCATTTCTTTTTCGTTGGACTAAATCTGTGCGCGGCAAAGTTCATAAATTCTCAAATAATTCGTGATTACATCTCAAAATGCAAGTAGAAAGACCGAATAAATAGAATATTTTTTCGAAGTGAACATATGTCCTTAAGATTAAAAATTTGAAAAAATATGCAATCTTTAGTAGATAAAATGAATCGTCTTTTGCAATAACATGTTTTTACATTTCGATATAAGACCAGATTTGTATTTTTACATAAAAAACCGAATGAAACTCACCGCTACATTTTGTACGACTGCAAAGGGTCGGATCATTGATGTAGACTGTAATAGAAATGAGTTCATGAAAGAATTACAGTTGTAATACTAGACGAAGAAAATAAATAGTTGAAGAAAGAAGTAGAAGAACTACTAAAAACGAAATTTTTGTTGATATAAAATCACCAATTATAATGATAAAAGCTCACCAGCACTAGTATCGATGCACAAAACTGTTAGGCACAGATAAACCAACAAAAATACACGTTCCATATCGAGTGACAACATGTGTTAAAAAAAATTTGTATAAATATGGATTGAAAAATTCAATTGGGAAACATGACGTATATAAAAATCGCCATAAGATGTGGTAAGTGGAGCTTGTTGTTCACTAAATATTTCGTATCTATATAGTAGAGTAAGAACTTGCTGACAGAATGCCAGACGAAGAAAGACTGGGGTGGAAGCTAAACGAATTTAATTCAAAGCGGGTTCGATATTGGATAAGTAAGTGCTTCCTGCCTTGTCCTGCCTTTTCTGAAGGGGATAGTAGCACCGTACAGTTGATACAGCAATGTAGTTAGGTCGTAAAAATTTCCTAGTATTTGCTCTCGAAGCCAAAGGTCGAGCTTTGATAAGATACAAGATGCTAGATACAAGCTGAAAGACCTCAGCCAAAGGTCTCCACTCGTATTCGGAGCCCAGGATTCTCATGGTCAAAGGTTACTATAGATAAGGTGTTGACCGGGAGCCTAATCCAACGTTTGTTGAGCATCTACTTAAGATAATTAATACATCAGAAGCAAAATTCTCAAACTTATTTTACCACGTTTATTCTTCTCCAGCTGTATGATTACTAATTGATACAATACTATGTTTCCTATGCTTTAGGATCATAAAAATTTTTATTAAACAACAAGAAATATCGATTTTAGATGAGTTTTACTCGTCGTTATGAATATAATATAATATAATAATATAATTATATTATATTATAATATTTATAATATCGATGCTTGCTTCTGTCTGTTATAGTAGAAGCGGCAATAGGACTAAAGCACCGAAACAATCACTAATATGAAAACGAATTTTGTTTGTTTAAGATGTTTGTGAAGAAAACACAAAGTTTCCTGTTCATTAATAAACAGCTCGTACTTATTATCAATGACGAACACTGCGCGTCATGATTACTTATCTATATTCTCTGCCTGGAAGAAGATGAGATTAACGCTAAGAGCTGAGAAAAACAATTAGAAATTATTAATTTACATCAAAATTTGTCATTATCAAAAAACTTTTTTACCTATTTAGATTTTTATCGGGCCAAACAATCCTCTCGATCCAGTCGAGGTAGTGTGATATTCTCGTATAAACACCAGGAGAATTTTTTATTGCACATGAACGCCCAAAGCTTGTTATGCCTATGATTTGATCAAGGCATGTATAATTGGGATGTGATACTTGTAAAGGGCCTCCCGAATCCCCTTGGCAAGTATCGCTGTGCCAATCACCGTCGACATCTCCAGCGCACAACATGCTCGGTACAATTCCTCTTGGAATAGCAATTGAGCGATTGAGATTCAAAGCGCAAGCTACATTGTCGACGATGTCTAGACGGACTTTTAGCAATTCGTCACTTTGATCTTCCGCTGAAATTTGATATAGAAATCAATTAGGGATGTTTAAGAACGACTGGCATGTGTCCAAATTGGTCTTTGCTAACATTCATCATCGTCAAAGAAGTTCAGGACAATCGAGTACAAGCTAGGAGTTGTTAATCAGGTAACAGAGTTAGATGTAGTCAAAGTTTACTTTGATTTTAGATATTTGGGTCTCTAATTGTTCAGAAAACAATTCTATATCCGATGAAAGGAAGACGTTTTTATGCGTTGATCTTTTTTCTAGAATATTTAAAAACAGTGGAGACAAGAAGCGTTTTCCTTTCACCAGATAGAGATAAAAGGTCTGTCTTCTAAACAATTAGAGACCCTAATATCTAAAATCGGAGTAACGGTTCATCCAAATACTTGGCTTAGGGACCGTTCAAATATTACGTAACGCGTTTTGGGATAGTGCGTGCACGGCGTTCCCTATACTACACTGTAGCATTTTGCGTTACGTAATATTTGAACGCTCCCTTAAGTGTTTTTACTCTAAGATCCAATGACTCACAACTCCTAACATTGACTTGATTATTTTTCAAAAGATTGGAGAACTACTGTGATAAAACTGGTTGATTAAAGATTGATTTGGACGCATGCCCGTTCGTAAAAAGTTTCCTTATTTAGTTTTGTCTATCTAGCGATGAATCAAATCTCTTTAAAACTGAAAAGATAAACTCTAAACAATTGCCGCTTCGTTTGTAATTTGATTATAAGGTGAGAAAAGAGGGACGGCAATATCTGGAATATGACAAAGCTTCTAGTTCAATCTTATTAGATAAATGGGCTATCGTTTATCAACCAAATTACTCAGCTGCGTAAATATTAACGAACAAAAATGAGGAGTAAACAACAGATGATAATTAGTCATTCTTTATCTTGAGGCATTTTATTTTACTGTCCGAATGGCAGAGATAATTCTTAAATTTTTGATAACGTTGAATAAAAATAAGGCTTTCATATAAATTTTGATTTATCAATTTATGTACCGATTCCAGTGACACCCCAGCCAGTTGCCCAAGCCTTTGTCGGCGTAGTGTCAAACTCTGTGTACAAGCACGCAGGCTTTATATTGGACCCAAATCGGAGGGGTTTATCAAGTTGCAGAAGAGCTAGATCAGCATAAACTGCTGGAGGCTTGTACGATGGGTGTCGTATAATTTTCTCAATCCTGATCAATTTTCCAGTGGCATTATGGCTCAATTGCTGGGAGCCGATGCGCACTACTTTCGGAGGGCCTCTAAAATGTAAATATCTCAGAAGTCGAAGGTATAGGGAGATGAAAAAGGAGTCCAATATTCGGAGAAAAATGTAGAAAAACGAAAAAAAAAAAAAAATGATAGTTCAAAAGTTTTGAATCATCATTTGCTGTTTTTTCTCAAATTTTTTATAACGGCAATTTTAAAACTGTCTTACAACCGTCCGTGGGTACAATGGGCTGCTGTTATCACCCAACTATTTGAGATCAGACTACCCCCACAAAGAAAAGACATCTCATTGTCTGGGGAGAGCCAGCCGAGGGCTGCCATGTGAGAGAATTCACCCGATCGGGCAGTCATACCACCTATTATCAACGGGTTTTCTAAGCCTCTGCAATTGGTCTGACCAGATTTCGTCCTCAATTGAATAGTTCGCCAAATACCGGTCAGTGGATGGATCCAAACATTCTTGTTTCCTATGGCTCTGTTGTACTCGGCACATTCTGTTGATTGTAAGAGAGGCCATGAGCTGGTCATCGAGTTTGGAATCGAAATATTCTGTTCTGAATAGTTTTATGCCTTTTTGAAGAAGTAAAGACGCTAAATTGATCGATACAACTTTCTTTTTGTTTAATATTATTTAGAAACATGGAAATTCAAAGATTCTGATGATCGAAGGACACACTGTCCTTTATCTAAAGATTTTTGTTCATTTTAAATGCATTTATCTTTTCACTATCAAGAGAGTAAAGTAGCTGTATTGAGCGGTATACCGACGTTGTTTCTTGACTCATTTCATTCTAACAAGTGAAAAGGTAGAGCTATTGGATTGATCAATATGAATCGTTTCATTTTACAATGAGATTTGAAAATGTAGAGATAATCCAGTTGATGAAAGATTTAGTTTACTCTAAGGTGATTATTTTTGATTGCAAAGAAAGTAGAACAACTTTATCGGCATGAATATTCCTTCCAAGTTGGTATATTATAAACAAAAATGTGTGAATCTGAAGTCTTTTACCGTCAAATTTGCATGCAATGCCCTAAAGGCTTGTTATTCTCTTGTATCTTACTCTTCGAATAACAAAAGGCTTATTTCAAGCCTAAGAATAAATACATCCAGTTGTGCTTTGCTAGTGAATTAACTCATACTTGAAAAAATTCAGATAACATCGTGTAAGAAACAGTGCTACAACAATATGGAAGGAGATTCCATGAGGTGTTAATATCAGAATCTTTTCCAATATGGAACAAAGAATTAATATTCAATACGAATATGGGTTGTCTCCTGCCATAGGGAAGGAATTTAGATCTGTAAATTGGTACAATTGACACAGAACGCCATATACTAATGTATTATCATCATGGGGCGAAGGAACACACACAAATATCGTATGAGATGCTTGTATGATCTTATAACAAAGATTCCTCCATTGTATGTGATTCCTCCAAGATTCTAACTAATGATTTAGTAAGTTCCTTACAATATGATACAAGTTTCCCCACAAGATTTGAAGAGATTGTTTCAAGTATTCTATGCAAAATTTTGATAAGAATAAACAATAGGGGCCGGGTATAATAAGGGACTAGATCTCATCATCGAGTACAACTTTTCGTAAAATAAAAGTCCTCACTCAATTCCGCCTTTCTCCCAATAAGGGTTTCTTCCGGGAAACTCCAGTCCCTCTGAATGCTTGACTGATGTGTGTTTGTTCCGTTAAATAGTAGGGGACTCTTATCAGTTTCAAAATATAAATGATTCTCATATCTTTCAATGCTACTGCTGCTAGTTGGTTTTGCTAAAGCCGATCCAACAGATTTCGCAGTTGTTGTCTTCGGCCTTTTCCACGCGGAAAATTTTTGCAGACCAACTTTTGCCGCCGACAATGAATTGTCGTGGTAAACAATGCCTGGATTTTTTTGTTGCATAGTCAAATCAGAGTTGTGATATGAGGGAGGAGTCTCAGTTTGTCTTCGTTCGTGAATTATTGAATCTGCTTCGTTAGGCCATAGCCAGGAGTCGTTTACTGCGGAAGAATAGAAACAAAAAACAAAAAAAAAAAAAAAAAAGTAGAAAAAAAAAGGAAAAAAAATTTCGAAATAATGGGTAAAAGAATTATGAAACAACTTCGGAGAATCAAATGTATAATAATTTTAACCTTTTGTAGGATTTTCGGAGCTAAGAAAGTTCAAATTCAATAGTAAAACGATGAAAGAACGATTCGAAACAAAGTATGCCATGTTTGTTTACGCATCGGTAGGTTCGACTGTGTTTGACATACACACATGACATGTTAAAATCATGATGTTTTCGGTTCGCTACACCGGGCTACACTCGATGTAGCCGAACATTCCCGATCAGTTCCGAAATTTTCATATATTTGCCGAAGCTGGGAATTTAAAAAAAACAAGAACCGAATAGCGCGCCTTTTGTTTTCTGCGTGAATCCGGAGCTTTGGGAATTCTATACTTGTGGGTGTCGCCATCTTTGTCTCTCTCTCTCTCTCTCTCTCTCATAGAAAAGAAAGAGGATGAAGACAGCTACACTACACCAGTGTAGCTTGGTGTAGCCCCAACCGAAAACGCTATGAAATTTTCGGAACTGATCTGGAATGTTTGGCTAGACCGAGTGTAGCTCAGTGTAGCGAGCCGAATATGTCATCAGATTATCAGCGCTGTCGGTGATAATATACTAGACAAAAGACAGCCGCCTTTTTTACTGATACTGAAACATCTCCAATCTACTTTATCGACACTTAACAGCTCGCTTGTGTACTCTTTCAATTATTTTCTCTAATAGATTTAAGATTTATCTGCATTGATCGAAAAACGGACTGAAATACATAGGTATGTAGGAAAAAAACAACAAAAGAAAGAATATATGAACCGCGCTGTGCCACATGCCCGAAATCGTTGACAAATTGAAATAGCGCCCATTTGAATCTTCCACTCATAAAAGCGAGAGCTAAATCTACTTTATAACATCTGCTTTTACCAGTCGAGTTCCTTTTCATTTGTTTTACTTTTGTTCGCTGTATCGCCATGGTTATGTTTATATCGATTTCGAAATTAGAACAATTGATCAGCTGATCAATTGACATGTGTCAAATGATTGACACGCCTTCGGGATTATTTTATATTGCTACATGTATGGCAGGGTATGATGTATATTATGACTAAAGGCAAGAAAAAAAAAAAAAAAAAAACAGCTTGTCACATGCCGCAAGTGACTAATGAAAAACATTATCTTTATTGCACTTTATTGTTCGTAATGTATACAATACATAACATCAAGGCTATCATGGCCAAATGAATAGTTTGTCAACAATAGATGCGTATACATATGTATATACAAAATGCTATCTTCATCATTAGCCACTCCTTGGAGACAACAATTGGCCGGTAAAAACGCATTGTGCATTGACACAAGTAGAAAAGAAAAAAAAAGAGTCGATAGCAAAAAAAAAAAAAAAAACAACAACAACAACAATTAAACGCAATGTATCGATAACATGTTAGAAAAAAAAAAAACATATCGTTATGCAGATACGATCGAAACAAAGACGAGTAATAATAAATTAAATTTAAAAACCGAATGCTGAAGGTACTTATTCATATTTTGCTAGTATAATATGACACACCGCTGACACACGCTTCAAGCTCGCCCTCTATTTTCATTTCCCGGACCTCCGTAGTCGTCGTCCTCTGTAGTCTATATCGTACAGTTTGTTTATGGTCGATGGTTGGTTATACCACCATCATGACTCAGAGGTGGTCATGATCGACGACGAAAGCTTCGCGATGTTTCGTAATTAATAATATATCTTGAATATAATTTAAATAAATGTATAATTGACAGTGTCTATATAAAGATAAATTAAACAGCTATGTTTATTATAAAAATATTCTGGTCACCGGGAACATCCTGACTAAGAAAATAAATGATATAAAAAAAAAAAAAATAAAAAATAAAAAAATAAAAATATATAATAGATTTGTAAATATATTATTCCGTTTAAACCAAATGCACAAGCTTAATCGCAAGGTGTGCTGCCTCTGCTGCTCCCGAGGCTGTTGCTGTTGCTGTTGCTGTTGTCTCTCCCTACCTGTTTGTAGATATTAGTAGTACAATATATAAAACATAATAATAAGACAACTAAAACATGGATATCAATTATAATAAAACACATATAATGACTTCGTTGATAAACATCGGCGATTATATTGAACCGATTTAAACCTTAAAAGAACGAAAGAAATAAAAGAAAAGAAAAGAAAAGAAAAGTAAAAATAAAACAAATAAGATAAAAGTACGTACATAGTATATCAAAAAAAAAAAATAAAATGAAAGAAAGAGGCAAGGAAAACAAACAAACAAACAAACAACAATTATCATCACCTGTAAAAGGGGTTTAATAATGAATCGTTTTTCTTCTTCTTTTTTTTTTTTTTTTTTCTTTCATTCTATTTCGTCAATCGCCAATCAACTCGCTTCAATATGCAATAGTAGTCTCTTTCTATTTTTAGTCGACCCTGAATAATATTGTTAGTAAACTTGAGCCAGATTCACTGAATTCTACACTGATAGCATATAAATTTGTACTTAACAAGTGTGAGAAAAGTAGAAAAAAAGAAAAATCAAAATTCAAAAATCAAAATTTATTCATTCATTCATTTTGATATTTTGAATCATTTTATCATTCGACAGCGACGAAACCTAAGATTTGTGTAAAGAAAACTTTATAGCAGATGAAAAAAGTAAAATTTTTGAAATTTTTTTTATTTTTATTATTTTTTTTTTTTTTTGCTCGTTTTGCAGCAACACCGTCGACTCAATAACGTCGACTAAACACAACTGTTAATATTCAGCAATGGATCAGGCTAAAAACAGGCCAAGCAGAGCTCGTTTTCGTTCGGCAAGTAACTCGGCTAGAATTTTAGTATTTGATAAAAACGAAAGCCAAGAATCTCAGGGAAAAATTGACATGGATAGACCGAGAAATTTTTTAGTACCTAAAATCGAGAGTAGAGAAGCTACTGCTCAATCTCAACCAGGTAATTATTATATTCATATTCATATTTATATCATTTTTAATTCATGTGTGTGTGTTTCTTTGGTGCTTTTTTTCCGCTAGCTGATTTAATATTAACAAAATGCTTGCCAAGTCAGTGAATCGATTCACACATCATTGTTTTTTATGTCTCTGTTCTAATCGGTGTATTCTGTTGATTGTAAGACAAGCTATGAGCCGGTGATCGGAATTGGAATCGAAATATTCTGTTCTGAGTAGTTTTCTGCCTTTTTTAAAGAAGTAAAGTCGCTGAATTGATCGATACGCCTTTCTCTTTGTTTAATATTATTTCCAAATATGGAAATTCAAAGATTCTGATGATCGAACGACACACTGTACTTTATATGAAGATTTTCGTTCATTTTAAATGCATTTATCTTTTCACTATCAAGAGAGTAAGGTAGCTGTATCGAGCGGTATACCGACGTTGTTTCTTGACTCATTTCATTCTAACAAGTGGAAAAAGTAGAGCTATTGGATTGATAAATATCAATCGTTTTATTTTACAATGAGATTTGAAAATGTAGAGATAATCCGGTTGACGAAAGATTTAGTTTACTCTAAGGTGATTATTTTTGATTGCAAAGAAAGTAGAACAACTTTATCGGCATGAATATTCCTTCCAAGTTGGTATATTATATACAAAAATGTATAAATACGAAGATTTTTACCCTCAAATTTGCATGCAATGCCCTAAAGGCTTGTTATGCTCTTATATCTTACTCTCCGAATAACAAAAGGCTTATTTTAAGCTCAAGAATAAATACATCCAGTTGTGCTTTGCTAGTGAATTAACTCATACTTGAAAAAATTCAGATAACATCGTGTAAGAAACAGTGATATAACAATATTATGGAAGGAGATCTTATGAGGTCATAATATCAGAATCTTTTCCAAAATGGAACAAAGAATTAATAATCAATACGAATATGGGTTGTTTCCTGTCATAGGGTAGGAATTTAGATCTATAGATTGGTATAATTGACACAGAATGTCATATACTAATGTATTATCATCATGTTGCAAAGAAACACACACAAATATCATATCTGATGCTTGTATGATCTTATAACAATAACAAAGATTCGTTCATCCTATGTAGAAATTTTCATTTAAAAATCCTGTAAGAAATTCACATAGTTACCAATCTGACTCATACTCTGTTCTTTGCACCTATTGTTGTAAAACCATGCCTGACTGACCAAGCCAGTATTATTAGTTTTGTTTCTGAGCCAAATTCTTTTCATGCTAGGTATTGTTCTCTCTGTATATAATATATATATATATATATATATATATAGCAAATATCATTTTTATACTCTTCACTTTTCTAAGACCAGACTAAAAGTTTGTAAAATGGAGAAAGATTTTTGTATCTAAAATAAAATTCATCGAATGCGATTGGTTTTTTTCCCCAAAAAAAAAAGATTTAAAAAAAAAAAAGTCTTATACTTCATGTATTTACAGCCGCAGGTGAGATTTCCAATTTGGTAAGAATGCGAAACTCCGCGATAGGGAAGTCGGCTCCTTCTCTTTCCGTTCACATGGTTTGTAGCAATTTATAAAACCCATTATATGTGAGTTAAGATATATGGAATTCGATCCGATCAATCAAGTAACTTTTTTCACACATCTACAGCGAGACTTCAATATTCCAAGAAGAGCAGCAAAGGCAGCTCATCGAAAGTCGTTCATCGCCACAACATCTCCGACACTCCCTCGATGCCAGTCGCCAATCTGCGGTAAGTTTCAAGTTTCATCAAAAAAAAAAAAAAAAGACTGTTGCTATTTTATAAAACTAGATATATCTGTGTAATTTAGACGTTATTAGATACAACAACAATGAAAAAGGTAAGGCAATGTTTGAATGGGAATAGTATATTATGATACTAGTGCAAAAAGTTGGTGATTCCCGATGAGTGTGAGGTTTGCATCTCACACGAATGGGGAATCACCAGTCGGCACTAGTTCATATACCATATTTTGTAACACTGTATGGAAGTTCACACTTTGTGTACACTCTGAATGAATAAATCGACCGAGTGTGCGGGAATCAACATTCCCGCACACTTTGAATGGATAAATGTGCGGGAATCAATATTCCCGCACACTTTGAATGTATAAATATGTGGGAATCAACATTTCCGCACACTTTGTAAGATCATCATGAATCCGCTATTTTGCGTACAATTTTCGGTACACAGAGCAAGAACTTTCCATACAGTTTGTTAAAAAAAAGAAATTGAAATTCTTCTCTAAAGAATTGATGAAAAACTTGCCGATTCTTTTCAAATATTTAACATTATTTGTTAGTACTTAAAAGATTTTTACTCTCAGCTCGTAGCTAGTTTATCAAAATTTAGTTTATAGCTCAAGCAGATGTCTTCGCCTATTCCTAACGATAGTTTTTTTTCTTCCCCAAATTGTAGGCAGTCCCCTAGAGAGTCCTAGGATGTCATCCAGTCCACATTTTCCTTTTGCACCAATTAAAAGGTACAGAATTTTATGCTTTTCTTATTGTTATTAATCATATCCGATCTTATATTTCGTTTATTCTAGTTGTTAGAAACTGTTCAAAAAATACAACAAACTATTCTTCTCTTCTGAGTTTAATCAATTCGAACATTTAACACTTACCCAGAATCAACGCCACCAGTACCGTAGTCGCTGACGGCAGGCGATGGTCTGTTGCTAGTCTACCTTCCAGTGGTTACGGAACAACTCCAGGCTCCAGTAACGTGTCTGTGAGTCTATTTAATCGAGAACCGTTTGATTTTCAGCTATTTGTGTAAAAAACCATCAAACTTCATGCCACCCAGAAGTCTTGAGCAATATTTAGGATCTTTGGAACGTTATTCCTCGTTCAAACTATCATAAAACTTCGTATTTTTAGTCTCAATGTTCGAGTCAAGAGCGACTCCATCAGCTACCTAACATACCAACTAAAGACGAGCTACGTATGCTGTCGTGTCATTTCTCTAAACCGGGAACACCGTGCGGTTCTCATCCGGGTTTTCCTGGGTCAAGTATATCAAGTATTCCGGGCTGTATATCTATGAGTCTTGAAGACGAGGGACGGAGATCCCCGCTGCATCGTCCTAGGTCACGAAGTTTGAGGTGATTTAGCGTTTTCGACTCTATTGAATCTCAGAAAGAGAATTAAAAGATCTGAACCGCTTAATTTCTCACCTTTTATTCCGGACTTATAGCAGCCCGAGTCGATCCCCTGTTCTGGACAGCGAAATAGTGATGATGAACACGCTGTACAAGGAGCGATTTCCAAAGGTGGGATTATATTCAGCTCAAGTTTTTATCAAACTCAAACGAAATTTTTGTATTCATTATTCATACGATATTTCCATTTATCCAGGCTACGCAACAGATGGAAGAAAGATTGACAAACTTTATCAATGAAAATCACGATATCGACGATTATGAAACTGCCTCACATATAGCACAAGATTCACTGCCTATTCTCAGATTTGTTCATCATCAAGTTATAGAAATGGCACGCGACTGCCTACAGAAATCACAAGAGAAATTAATCACTTCTAGATACTTTTACGAAATGAGCGAAAACTTGGAGATACTGTTAATGGAGGTAACGCCACATACTATATACAAGCTACAAAGTTATTGTTATTAAATTATCGATGGGTAATTCGATCACGGTTCAAAAGAATCTTTGAAAATCTATGAAATCTGGAAAAAAATTTGATGAAATTTGGGATTAAAAAAAATCTGTAAAATCTGATGAAAAATCCCATTGAAAAAAAAAAAAAAAATGATAAATTTAATAACAATTTAATACTTGATGTAATAATTTATAATTAATTTTCAAATTTAATCGCAGACAAAAGAAAAGTCTTTAGAAGCAGCTGCTAGACTAACGGGACTGATTAAAAAATTATTACTAGTAATCTCAAGACCGGCGCGACTTCTGGAATGCCTTGAATTTGATCCCGAAGAATTTTACCACCTTTTAGAACAGGCCGAAGGTCAAGCTAAGACGAACATAGGAATAAAGGCTGATATACCGCAGTATATAATAAACAAATTGTCCCTAAATCGGGATCCGATTTCAGGTATGTTTCTACTTCTTCTTCTTCTTTTCTTTTATATCTCTTTAAAGATTGAAGAGGAGGTCTAATATGTTTCCCCTCGTTTTATATGCGCAGAGTTACAGGAGGATTTGAACAAGCTTGAAGACTCTGCATCTTCTAGCGAGAATAATTTAATTTTGGCTTCTTCGAGTCCGGGTAAAGATGAGGAATTACAAAATCAACGTGTGCCGTGCGAGAGCGATTACGAAGTATTGAAATTGATAAGTAACGGAGCTTATGGGGCGGTTTATTTAGTTAAGGAAAAAACAACTAAACAACGTTACGCTATGAAGAAAATAAACAAGAATAATTTAATGCTCAGGAATCAAGTTGAGCAAGTATTTGCTGAACGTGATATAATGAGTTTCACAGACAACCCTTTTGTCGTTTCTATGTATTGTAGTTTCGAAACAAAGGTAAGAAGAAAATAATCATTGAACACCTCTCTCTCTCTCTCTCTCTCTCTCTCTCATTACTGAGAGAAAAAGCTTTTCCTCTTACTACTTTTAATATTCTATATTCACAGAAACACCTCTGTCTTGTTATGGAGTACGTCGAAGGAGGAGACTGCGCTAATCTTTTAAAAAATATCGGACCTCTACCGCCTGATATGGCAAGATTTTACTTTGCCGAGACAGTTTTAGCAGTAGAATATTTACACAGTTATGGAATAGTCCACAGAGATTTAAAGCCTGACAAGTAAATATAACAGTAAAGATTTAAAAAAACCTTGAATATAAAAGAATTTTTATCCAATTTTTTTTTTGATTATTTTCTATATCTTTCAGCCTACTAATCACAGCTCTGGGTCATATCAAACTCACAGATTTTGGACTTAGCAAAATGGGACTAATGTCCTGTAAGTTTACTCTCTATTAGTTGAATCATGAATTATATTCACCTAATCATTCATTGAATTTATTTATTTATTTGTGTTCTTATTTTAAAAGTGGCGACTAATCTTTACGAAGGATACGTCGACAGAGATACAAGACAGTTCTCTGACAAACAGGTGTTCGGTACTCCTGAGTATATAGCACCTGAAGTTATATTACGTCAAGGGTATGGTAAACCCGTTGATTGGTGGTCGATGGGAATTATACTTTACGAATTTTTGATCGGATGCGTACCATTCTTTGGCGATACTCCCGAAGAACTATTTGCACACACTGTTAACGGTGAGAAATATAATAATTGATGTATATAATATTATGTATTTGTGATTTTTTTGTTGTTGTTGGAAAATGAACAACTCATTCACGTTTTTTATAATTATTTTCAGACGACATCGAGTGGCCAGACAACGACGATTGGCCAGTACAAGCCGAAGCTAAGGATATAATAACTGTACTTTTGCAACAAAGTCCTAGAGATCGTTTGGGCACTACAAGTTCTCACGAGGTCAAGGAACACCCATATTTCTTTGGCGTTGATTGGAACAGTCTATTGAGACATAAGGCTGAATTTGTTCCTCAGCTTACAAACGACGAGGACACAAGTTACTTCGATTGTAAGATGTTGTTGAATTACTTTTTTATCAAATAACAATCAGACTCTTGATCAAAGAAGTGAAGAAGAGAATAACTAGACGATAAGAAGCGAATATAAAATAAAACTATTCTTAAATTGTTTTTTTTTTTTTTTTCTCTGCAGCTCGAATGGATCGCTACAATCACGACATAGGTGACGACACAGACGACACAGACGACTCTCCTCTCTTTGGTTCCTTTTCATCCTATTCACCACAATCTAGAAAAATATCGCAGACAAGATTGCCATTGTTTAATACCTCCGAGCCTGAGTTAGATTTTTCAAGAAAACAATTATTCCGTGGCGAGTCTGATGCCTCTGACGCTCAATTGTCCCCCGGTTTTACAACCCCTTCTTCAATTCCTTCTAAATTAATACAGAAAAATATCTTGCCCGACAAACTTCAGTCATTGACGATAAAGAACAGTTCGTTTTACGATTCTGTTGATAAGACTGAGAAACCTGAACAAACAACAACAACAACAACAACAACAACAACAACAACAACAACAACAACAACCGCCGCCAATTCTAATAATAATACTTTGACAACGTTTGGAAGGGACGCGCATATGACGACAAATAAAAACACCGCAGGCGCAGATGGACTATCGGTTAGTCTCAGCACTCCTGACTCGTCGCAAACTGAATCTGACGACGTCAGTCCGCAGATACAGAGGAAGAGACATTCTCACACAACACGCGACAAGCTGCCAAGGTTCAGTATATCCATTGACGACGAACACATGTGAGTTTATTTAGCCGAATTGGCATCGTGTTTTATTTTGAAATATTCATTTTATGTTATCAATCTGGTATCGATTATTATTATTATTATCATCACGCGATGGGAAATTTTGTCTTAAATTTGTTTCCATGGACGACGAAACACGAAATCTTTTTTCCCCCACAGTAATCGAAGAACAACAGTCATTCTTCGATCTTCAAACTCAAAAATTTAAGACAATTTCGTGAGAATTAAGATTTTTTGAGGGATTTTATCGTCGATTTACTCCGATAAATTTTCTTTTATTTAAAAACTATTTCAAATATGACGAGTTGCGATTCGACGCGAGGTAAAATCGTCTAATCAATTCATTAACGCCTTTATTTTTCTCTGTTCGATATTATTTTAGATTGGATCTAGCCGCGGCTAACAGAGACGCTGCGGACGACAAGCACAATTCTAGCACAGATTCATTTGAATCATTTGCTATGCCTTTACTACCGTCGACAAAACACAGGTCTAGATCTGTGATAAAGTCTGCTTCGACTAGCGGATTGTCTCTAGTCATACCGACCAGTAAGTTCAATCGTCAAATATTTCTGTAATTGAATAAAATTAATGAAAAGAACTTTTCATTCATATTTTTATTATTTTTTAGACGATCTACCGTTAACTCAACCGATCGAATCTCCTGGTGGTTCGTCGACGGCTTCGTCGCGCGATACTTCACCTTGCAGAGAACTTAGCCCGTTAGTAACGAGTCTAAAACCTCCGATAATCATCAGACGAGGTCCCTGTGGATTCGGATTCACTGTTCATACCATCAGAGTTTATTATGGCGACAGTGACTTCTATACGATGCATCATTTAGTCATGGTGAGTGTAATTATTATTTATCAAATTTGATTTCCAAGCAATTCTTAGGGACTTTTTTTAATCATTTATCATCAAATTGTGTTTCTTTAAGGCCGTCGATCAATCCAGTCCAGCATTTGAGGCAGGACTTAGACCCGGTGATCTGATAACTCACATAAATGGTGAAGCTGTTCAAGGTCTTTACCACACTCAAGTTCTTCAATTGATGTTGAGCGGCGGGGATCACGTTACTCTGCGAAGTACACCTCTGGAGAATACGAGCATAAAGAGTGGTGGTAGAAGGCGTGAATTGGGACAGAGTAAAATGGCACGAAAATCGCTTCATAGACAGAGAAAACAGAAACGTGATCATTCTGATAAGAAAAGAAAGACTTCGCTGTTTAGAAGGATCAGTTCTAAACGGGCTAGCGTTGAGATGCAACAGGTACTTGATTAGACAATTATCCATAACAAAAAACAAATTAACAGGATACGCTGATTCATTTAATCCTAACTTATTTTTTCACCTTTAAACAGAATTCGTAGATTATATCAGATCATAAAATATTATGTATTATCATCATGCGAAATAAGTTTCTGTATTTTGTTTGTCGTTACAGCCGTTAAGTATCAGTTGTCCTTTGTCGGCACCAATCCTTTCCAGCGACAGCAAACCTCCACTTATGGTATGATTTTGAATATTTATTTATTTCTTTATTTCTGCATTCAGTTATTTTTGTTTTTAATTTTTAATATCGGAGTTCCATAATTCGTTTAAACCACGTTTTATCATTAATGGAAACACAATAATATATTGTGACCTCAATGAGTTATGCAACTTCCCTATCGGACAGGATTTATCAAATCTTGTCTTCGTATTTTATCTCCTCTACCCTCCTTGTTTTTTTTTTTTTTTTTTTTTTTTTTTTTAACTTTCCGAGGGTTTTTTATCAGCCTTACAAAATTATCTCTCAGGCAATTATCTTGCATCGAACGAAACTTCGGAATCATACCTTTACTGATGAATCAATGCTTTTTTTTTTTCATCGAGCTTCCAACAAACTCATTACTACATAAATAATGTTCCTAAACTTGTGCATATATATAATCAGTTTAATCAAAGTTTTGTTGCGTCTTTGTGTTTGTCCAGTGTTTGAATATTAACGAAAAAAAAAAAACATTAGCTTTTGAATAACTGCGAACCCCCCATATTAACATACTAGAATAAAGTAACAAAAGAGCGAAACAGGAAAAAAAAAAAAAAAAACACATCCACAGATGGCAGCGGGAATTTGTTCTCCGTCAATGGTTACTCCGAGTCGTTCGTTCCAGTCGTTTACACGGTCTTTACCACCGCAGGAATCATCGCCGTTCTTCAGCGCCTGTACTAAGACCGTCTGCACTCAATCTCCTCCTATAAATAGGTCTAGTTCAGAGTCTTATCACTCGACGAGTACATCAAGTCCGTGTTCAAGTCCGAGCTCGTCGTCGTCTGGTACAAACGCTCCTCCTATAGGGAATATATCAAACGTTGCTAATCAGTCACATTATCAGAGACCCAGCACGCTACATGGACTTAAACACAAGCTGCATACAGCTGCAAAAAATATTCATTCACCAAACAGGAGGAAATCTGTTGGACATATACCACTATCGCCTTTGGCTCGAACCCCTAGCCCATCACCCATACCTGCTAGCCCTACTCGCAGTCCAAGTCCTTTGGCATTTCCTACTGGACATCAGCCGGGAAGTTCAAATACTACGCAGTCTTACAGTCCAGGTATTTCCATTCATTTGGTAAAAATTTAATTTTGTTCCCTACTTATTATCTGGGTCCTCGAGGAACAGACGAGCATCGAGATCTTGGTTTTCGTTATAAATTAAAATACATGGATTTCGAACTCGTGAAAATAAATTTTCTACATATTTGATTACAGGAGTTTCACTATCTACACCTAGCGGCCAGAAGAAAGGTTTCGGCCGTCCTAAATCAGCCGAACCAGGATCTCCTCTTCTGAGACGAGCGTTGAGTCCTGACCGTTTGCACCCTCGTTCAGCCGAAAGTAAAACGTCCATATCGCCACTAGCTAATACAGTTTTGAAAGTAATACCACGTGTAACAATTGCGCAAACTGCTATCACAGACACTATAAACGACGCCGGCAATCATCTTAAGGAACTGGTCGATTCTAAGACTGATAAAAAGTCGGTGAATGATCAGAAGAGCGGAGCTGAATACCCGAAGCTTACGCACAGTATATCGATAAGCATTGCTAACGTTGGGATACAGAACAGCACACAATTGCCACGAATAGCTGAGGAAAAGGATTCGCCTACTGGTAGCAAAAGCGACGATTATTCGACGAAAAATATCGCAAAGTCTGATCAAACCAGTGAAATATCGAAAAGCATTGAATCTAACGAACTGAGGAAAGAATTTAAGGATTCTTCTTTCGTTATAACAAGAAAAGGCGTACTGAATGCCGTCGAGAGACTACAATCTGCATCTGAAACTGCAGCGGCTGCGGCTGATCGTTCCGAGGAATCTTCTTCTTCTTCTTCTTCTTCTTCTTCTTCTTACCGCATGCGAAGACCAGAGGGTGTAATTCCCCAGCGAAAATTCAGCGTCGTAGAGTCTAAATTGTGTAACAAGAACTGGTTCGAATCAATAGCGGAAAAGGAACCACCAAATAAGCCACCTAAACCCGTGGAATTACCTACCAAACAAATGTCCACCCTTATGCAAAGAAAGGCAAGTGTCTTCGACCTTAAAGTTACGGACAAAAATTGGACCGATTTAACTACGGACGGTAGAAAAGTTCTTAAAAGATACAAAGTTGATTCAGAAACGCCTACATCGAGCCAGGATAAAAATTCTAACGGTGATAATAAGAAGAACAATTAAATTCTCTAAATTGTTGTTTTTTTTTTTTTTTTCTACAATTTTTTGTTCAACTTATCAACGTTTGCTGTTTATCTATTTGGATATAGCGCCTCGTTTTTAGATAGAAAAAATTAAATTAATTCCTTTCATTCATCGTCGACGAATTTTAAGAGAATGGTATTCGATTCGATTCGATCACGTGGTGTGTGTATATATATATTTTCCTGCCAGTTATATATATATCTCGGGATTGAAATTATTCTGAATAATTTCTGTGTAAGGGCTTTAAGAATCTGAGAATAGTCGGATCTTTGAAGCGCTAGCGATTTCGCCGTCAAGCTGTTCTCAAATTTCAAGAATCTTTTGTGTAGTTGAAATTTGGAAATACGCGTTACCGAGGCTGTTTTCATTATTTATATTATCAATATTCGTAATGATTAATGATTTTATAATAACATTACAGCCCTTGTATCTAATTATGGCGAAAAGAGGATAAAATGCGAACTCCAAAATCGACTATCAACAGATCTCCTAAATTCTCCACAAAATAAATTCAGATATTATCAAATCCCGGGTATCAAACTCTGGCAATAAGTATATATATCCATATAAAATTCTGACTTCCATGTACGAAACGAAACGTTCTCTTAGTCGGTTCGGTTCGATTCGAAAATCAATACTTTCTTCGCTTATATAGTTATTAACTATTTGAGTATTGCCGATTTGCTTATGGCTTTAAATTCGTTTCCATTATAATATATACTATTAGGTAACTAATTGGTGTTTTCTGTACAGTAAAAATGTATCGTTATGCGTTGTATTGCCCGGGGTGTATAATAACTAGCTTATTCATACAATTGTTTACTGCACGCGTGAGGAAAAGTGGCCTCAATTTATTTCATGACTGGAAATAAGTTTTATGTAAAACACAACAGGTTCTGAATTCTAGAAAAGAATTAATTTACTAGTATATTTTTTTTTTAGAAACTTAAGGATACGGAATGATTATTAATTATTATCGATCGATCGGTGTCGTGTAAAATCTGAAATCGCATTAGTTCAATAACTTGATCAACGCGTTTTTCTTCTCTCTCTTAATTGACACAATATACTTATTATTCACGAAATTGTAGATATATATATCTATATCGAAGATAATTTGTACATCTATATTAGGGTGGCGCAAAAAAACCGACTATTTTTTTTTTTTTTTTTGAGTCTCGGGTGAAAAAATGTTAGTTTTTGATGTTTTAAGAGCCCTCTCCAAAGGACAGCTCAAAAAAAAAATTTTTAAGAGGTCGCTCCAAATTTTTTTACAATTTCAAAAATCGTCAAAAATCGAATTTTTTTTTTTTTTTGTTTTAATTTTTTTTCTCGTTACGGTATAATTTTACAGTAAAAAAAAAAAAAAAAAAGTTTTTGAAAGTTTCAGTTCAAAATTTAAATTTTGAAAGGTCGCTCATAATTTTTTAATAATTAAATAATTAAAAAATCTAAAGTAATGCACTGATAAATTAAAAAAAAAAATTATGAGCGACCTTTCAAAATTTAAATTTTGAACTGAAACTTTCAGAAACTTATTTTTTTTTTTTGGTCTGTAAAATTATACCGTAACGAGAAAAAAAAAAAAAAATAGAAAAAAAAAAAATTCGATTTTTGACGATTTTTGAAATTTAAAAAAATTTGGAGCGACCTCTTAAAATTTTTTTTTTTTTTGAGCTGTCCTTTGGAGAGGGCTCTTAAAACATCAAAAACTAACATTTTTTCACTCGAGACTCAAAAAAAAAAAAAAAAAAAATAGTCGGTTCTTTTGCGCCACCCTAATCTATATAGTAATATAGGTAATAATGGATACGTCTTCGAAATGTCGCGTATAGTTATTACTATTACGGTTTGGCGTAATTAAAATATCAACGAATTAATTCTTGTTCTATACATTGTAGAATAACGAATATTTGTTCGATTCACACATCTCTATGTATACCTATACCCTATACATAATACATAGTATGTTATATCTTAAAAAAAAAAGAGGCTATTAAGAATAGTATAATATGTTAATATAAAAAAAAAAAAAAAAAAGGAAAGACACACAAAAAAAACAACAACAATAACAACAAAAGATCAGACTCAACTGGGTTTACAAAACGTGAAGAAAAAAAAAAAAAAAATGAGTCGAATTATTGTAAACCCTGAGAGTTTGAAATCTAAGAAAATTGTGTTTTTGAAGAAATTATTGTTTTTTTTTTTTCTTTTATCGAGATCACACCGATTCTTAGGAAATACTTTCTTTTTAGCTTTAGGTATATGCGTATATATACCCTCTTGATCTATTTTACATACTATGTATACAATATATTATGTTCGTTGTTGCGATCTAATTTTAGGGTGAAATTAGTATCTTTAATTAATTGGAAAGACTTGATAATAGTCTTTCGATAAATGGAGATTCTACTTTCACCCAGAGATTCGCCATTTTGTTTTCTAACGCCATAGTCTTGGTTATTGAACGGTTTGTGATTAAGAATAAGGTGATATGAAAGATGAATTATACACCTCGAATCTTTGGCAGCCCGTTTCTCAGCTAAAACACATCCGATCGATGTGAAATTGATATCACTGACGCAGAAAAAGTGAACGAAGGGCATGATGCTCTTGGATTTCCAAAAAGCGAAAATAAAATTCACAGTTTTATATCAAGAGTGCTCTGTAACGAATAATCGTTGTTGCTGACATTGTACTTGATAAATATTATGAAAACACCCGAAACATTTTCGCTTTTTCGAAATCCAAGAGCATCATGCTCTCCGTGCACTTTTTCTGCGTCACTGATATCAATTTCACATCGATTGGATGTGTTTTAGCTGAGAAACGGGCTGCCAAAAATTCGAGGTGTATAATTCTCCTTTCATTTCCCCTTACGGGAAAAAACAACAGAAGATGAAGATGATATTCGGTTGATTCAGTAGACAGCTCAATTGCTTCTTTTTTATTTCACACGATAGGTAACAATAAAAAAGGATCATATTACAGTGTGGCAACGATATCGATCATTCGGAAGGTCGCATAACTTCGAGAAATTTGATAATTGAACGGTTTTTAATACTCTATCATTCTCTTAGAATTGTAAATACATACATACATAAATATCTGTTACACGAGAATCGAGTATTTCTCCTCAGTTTTCATATTTGTTTTTTTTTTTTTTTTTTTTTTTTTTTTTTATACATCAACATTAATCTCGATTCTTAGATATATAATTGTTATCACAAGTAACCGGTGTTCGAATAGTTGTGCATCATGTATCTCCTCCGATCCATATAAATTTTCTAGATCTACAAAAAAAAAAAAAAAAAAAAAAAAAAAAAAAAAACGAATAGTATAATAAATTCATAAATTATAGGTATGATATCTATCTTATAACGCGTCCTTATAGTTTGACTTGAAACTAGTTTAAGGCGGGCTTCTCCATTCTCAACATTTACATTATTGTTAGTGATCTATGTATAGTCCGCGGGAAAAGAGTCACTTGTATCTTTGAGTATTTTTTTTTTTTTTTTTTTCAAATTTACATAAATATACTTATTTAATATTATAAAACGATAGGTAAAACTTGGTATATAGGAATGAAATTTTACATAAACTTCATAGAAGTGTTGATATACTATTTGCAATTTACGAATCGGGTTTCACTGTATATTATTATTATTATTATTATTATTATTATTATTATTATTATTATTATTATTATTATTATTATTATTATTAGTTATTATTCGTTATGATTATTGTTATTGTTGATAATTTTAGTGATAGAATTATTATTATCATGCATAGCTACCACCGCAACGAGATTGTTAACAAGATTTAAAACTGCCTTATCGCCAAGGCTGTGCAATGGGGGCGATTTGAATATTGCGACATTCGGATTTTAAGTAATCGTTTTTTCGCGCTGCCGTCGAATCGCAAATGAATTCAGAATTCAGAAGTCAAAATATCAGTCTCTTAAAAATCGTGGGCGAGTGTAACACGTATCGAAATGATGTTTTTTTCGACAGGATTTTGAACTCGTTTATTTCAGTTAGTTCCAATTTTCGCCGTTCGCCTAAACCGAACAAACTTCAACGAATTCCTCGTTGTGACGTCAGATAAGATCGAATTGTTTTAAAAACTACGGTCGCGTGGTTCTTTCGAAACAGACTATATAAACGTTTTATTTTTCATTTTTTATCATCATTCAGACACTAGAAATCTGACAGGAGCTCGCAATTTCGACAATATAGATTTTGACCTACGAAACGCATGCGACAAAGTCGCGAAGTGGCACCGGCTTCCGCCATTATTACGTCATTTTTTTGGTGGTGGAAATAAGCTCTTGCCAATCTTCTAGGGTCTAGTGAATAATTTCACTTTTGCCTTCAAATTTCAGAAAATCAAATAAAATTTATTCTTTTTCTACAATTAGATTTTGTGACAATTCGGTTATACAAGATTCCATATTACTCGTTGAATGTATTGAATTGCCTATACGCATGGAATGTTTGAATTAAGATTAGGAAATGCGTAATTCATCTATAAAATTATTTTAGCACGGAAATTATATATAGACGTTTCGAATTAATTTGAATAGTAACCGACAGCTACTTTATAGTCTCAACGATATAATAACAATTAATACATACAATTATATTGAAACCAGTTAGATCGTCGCGTCAAACAGTCTTGCGATTTGAAAAATTAGATGACGAAAAAAAAAAATCATAAACCTGCCAATCTGATGTATGTGTATAGGTATTAGCAAAAAAAAAAAAAAAAAATTCAAAAATGACCTACACCATATTATACACTGATACATGTAACAGCTTTAAAAAGAAAAGAAAAGAAAAAAAAAAAAAAAAAAAAGGCCTGTGTTTTCTATTAACTATTGTAGAATAATGGTATATGAAGCTTTTAGATAAGTTTGCCAATCGACGTTATTGAAGACAGTATATAGCGATTTATAGAATATTAATTTTACAAGTTGAAGATTTAGCGACAATGTATACCTATTAGACTGGTTCAAAAAAATCGACTATTCTTTTTTTTTCAATTTTCGCATTGAAATACTTTCGGAGGGGTGAAAAAAGATGCCTGTTAAAAGCGGAGCTCTTAATATTAAGATTTAGAGGTCGCTCATCGCGGATTTCTATTTTCCATTTGAATAGCATGGGAATTTTTTTTTTTTTTTTTAAATAATTTTGTAGCTCACAAACCAATGAACAAATCCAAATGACTCAAACATATTTTCATAGGAAATTGAACACTCTACAAAAAGCTTCTCTTATCATTTTTTGATAAATTGACTCATTCCAAAGTTATTCAAGCTCAAATTTCAATTTATAGTTGAGTAAACTATTTTTTTTTTTTGTGATTTTTTTCCACAATGATAGATACATTTTTTAGAGTGTTCAATCCCCTATCAAAATATATAAGAGTCATTTGGGTTTGTTCATTGGTTTGTGAGCTACGAAATTCTGAAGAAAAAAAAAAATAAAATTCCTATGCTATTTAAATGGAAAATAGAAATCCGCGATGAGCGACCTCTAAATCTTAATATTAAGAGCTCCGCTTTTAACAGGCATCTTTTTTCACCCCTCCGAAAGTATTTCAATGCGAAAATTGAAAAAAAAAAAAAGAATAGTCGATTTTTTTGAACCGGTCTAATACCTATCGATAGGTTTTTATTGATGTAAGTGTTTTTTTTTTTTTTTTTTTTTTATTTTTATTTTTTTTTCTGCAACAGAAACATATGGGTGGTCGAAGTGGCGATACCGATTTGACAAAATTATGTGTGAAATCGGTAATACTGCGCAAGTAGGCTAACGTGTAACGTATATAACTTTATCCGCGGTGTTCCTTATAGCTCGATTGATTGATTAATTAATTAATTATTATACACAATTTTACGCTCTGTATATGTTGAAAATAGCTGGTTATAAATATTTAACGTTGATGAATATAAGAAGTAATTGTAATAATCGATCGTCTGAAAACTGATGCAAAAGACGTAAAGCGAATTAGTAATTAATTAGAATTAGATACATATTATACTTAAATATTAAGTTTTAGAAAAAGGTCTTTTAAAGTGTCCAGCGATATAATAATAGTATATTAATGCGATCATCATATTTTGATCATCAGTTAATATATCCCGTGTTCATTCTGATCACTATAATATTATGTAAATTATAATATTGATCGTCGATTATCGTTTAATAAATTAGATAATAATATTACGATACCGTAAAACACCGCGATAATACGGGATAAGAAAATTTGCGAGGTAACAAAAAAACAAAAAAAAAAATCAAGAAGCACAATACAACAGAAAAAACAAACAAACATTAATATTTTCTTGATGATACTGCCGCATGTAATAATCATAATCTTATGCGGTAACTTATATTATTTATTATTTTTTACAAAAAAGAAAACGAAAAAACAAAAAAAAAAAAAAAAAAAAAAAAAAACGAAAAAACTAAATTTAAGGCTACATATATTATTATAAATACTTTCGGGTATATCATCTTTGTATATAAAAACATATCAATAGCCCTTTTACAACGATGAATTATTATTATTATTATCGCGCAGTCCTCTCTGATCAGATCATCATGTATAAATATAATATACATATTGGGATCCTTGGAATGGGCGTGGCTTTGAAATTTTAGCCTTCTTTGAGTAGTTCTATTTTCGTCAGTAGTTGGCGTATCGAGATTTTAAGCCTTCTCATTTGCTACTGTAGCTTTCTTTGAGTAGTTCCATTTTCTGCCACTAGTTGGCGTATCGAAGTTCTAAGGTTCCCAATAATCGGAAATTAATATGAAATTGAAAATTAATCGATTGTTTCACTTGTTGAAAAAACTTCGTGCTTGTATTTTATTTAGTCAGTTGCATCCCCACCGCTAATTCGTTTATATTCTTTTCAGTATTATTTTTATTCCAATCCACCGTCGTCGCAATTAGTCATGCGGAATCCTTTTGATCGAGTTAAAAATTCTTATAATATAGACCGGAAGTGAGGTTTCTCACGGCGATTCTTTTTTTTTTTTTTTTTGTTCCTCCTTTTTTTTTTTTTTTTTTTAGGCACGGGGCTGATCTGTATACCTATATATAATAAAAATGTATTTATACTTAGAATCGGCATAAATAATTATACTAATGTATGGCTTAACGAGTTCGATAGTCGTTAGGTCGATAAATGATAGTTATCGTCTTGTAAGTTTGTTTCCATTCTAATAATATATTAGATTAATACTTGGAGGCTAAAATATTAACTGAAATGATGTTATAAATATATTATATATATGCGTGCTTTTTTTTTTTTTTCCTTTCTTTTTAATTTACATTAATTAGTATAATAGTATTACGCCATAGTTATTAGATCGATATTTGTCGTTGTTATATTATATACTATAAGTATTAGTTTAAATTTCAGTGTGATTTCAATTTATTGTACATCTATATCTATATAGGCAAACAAAATGCAACACAAAATTGCCTTGATCGAAACTCGTACATCCTATACAAACGAGTGATATCGGTATACAGGTCTTAACGATCGATAGATCAATCGCCAAATGATTTATGCCGTTTTTTGATCAATTGACCAAACTCTCGATCGGTCGATTAAGAAAAATGATCTATCGAGAAGGTCGCGATTGATCGATCTATCGTTAGCTCATATCGATGGCAATCGCATGTTTCAAATGGTATTATAGGGGAAATTTTTGATTGCACACGGAGAAAAGAGTATACTAAATTTTCTCATACTAATATAGTAATGGTTAGATATACTGCAAATATGACGATCATTCCTATACTGTATACCAAATGTCACCATGCATATAGGAATATTTCTATCATGCATGGTGACATTTAGTATAAAGTATGGTAATGATCGTCATATTTGCAGTATATCCAACCATTACTATATTAGTATGAGAAAATTTAATATACTCTTTTCTCCGTGCAATGTTTCATTGTTACGTGTGTTTAGGCTGCACGAGTTCGACGTTTGATTTTGTGGGGTGAGAATGTCTTGAGGGAATCCGGTTGTGACGTGTAAACAATTGAATAATTGTATTAAAAAAAAAAAAAAAAACTGTAAGGGACGAAGTTCATATTGATTACACAATTAATTATTACATATTATATTGTTGATTGTCAAGCTAAGCTGCATAATAATTGTTTTCTATCAAGTTATATATTATTCGCTGGCTCGTTGTGATATGCGCCAAAACCACAACGGAGTCTGAAAATACGTGCTGGTACGTAATGAACTTTCGTATAAAGAATACTGCAGAATAATTCTTTTAAATAAAGTATTACTTGGAGCGTAGATATTGCGATATAAATACTTTTTGAAAACCTATGAACCACATGAAATTCCTTTCTGCGTGAAAAATGTAGACAGAGTTGGGTAAGTTGATGAGAAAAACGAGCAAATACCAGAATAACTGTTATTCGGAGTTAAAATCAATCGGGAAAAAAAAAGTCGAAAGTGGTGTATCCAACAATTTCAGGTTGACTTCATAACTCAATTGAAGTCGAAAGTTGGGATTTTGATATCGATTGGTCAAACGCAATGGTTTTATAATTGCATTTGTGGATATCGTGTGGAATGGAGTACGTAGGTAAAGAAAGGTGGATGATAGTTCATAACTTCAGATTTAGCCCTGCAGTATTCTTGTATTCAAGAAAAATCGCGGCTTTCCATTATGGACTGTCCTGGGTATGGAATCAGTGGATCTTTTAAATGGAGTTCTGCTGCACTGATACTGACTCGAGACTTTCGAATGGATTATACTGACTTCAATCTTGAAGGACTCTGTCTATATTATGATCTATGATACTGGGGTTCCTGCATGTCTCTGTTCTGGGTCCCTTTATACGTATTCGATGTATACAATGGATGACTATCTAGCTTAGTAGCATAATTAATTGTGAATTCTTCGCTCATGCTGATGACTTTTGAATTTATTATCATTGCAAGCCTCATTCTTCGCCTCAGAACTGCATCATCATATCACATGTTGGGCTTTCCGAGTCCGATAAAAAAATATATAGGTACGAAAAGTGCGAATGTGAAATGAATTTTGAAAAAAGTTTATCGCAGGCGTGTAATAGGTACGAGATTTCCACATTGGCGTAACTAAGACTTTTCTCGGGGGGGGGGGGGGGGGGGGGGGTTGGCCCCATCCTTCACTTCGCTTCACCCGAATTTATATATCCGAAATTTACAATTTCGTTTTTTTCATCTTTCTGGGGTGGGCACTCAACATTCTAGGGGGGACCGTGCCCCCCCCCCCCCCCCCCCCCCCCGTAGTTACGCCAATGGATTTCCAGATAAATGATGGTTTCTTCCCCTCAGGACTTCATCATGATATGGGATATCAGGAAATCAACTGTTCAATACGTTAACCTGATCACTATAATATACATGATATACTAAACGGAGACGGATATAAAATCAGGATTTATTTACATTGAAACTATGCATATCAACTTTGATGCGTCCGAAACGCGCGTGTGACTCTGTGTAACAGGCCCACAAGAAAAAAAAGTTTCCTGAATTTTTGACGAGACAGGTCTATTCTTATGTATTTTCCGACGCTGAATCCGAATCCGAAGTCAAATTAGGGAGTTTCCCTGCTCCTTCGCGAGTAAAACGCCAAAAACATGATATTTCATGGTTTGTTTATGGTTTTTTGGAATTTAATATGAAACTACGAATGATATCGTTAATCTCAATTCAAATTCGACTTCTACGGCCCAAAATATGTCGAAAACCATATTTCAGTTTTTTTTTTTGCTCGAAATTTCGATCGTATAATTATAATTTACTAATATTGTAACAGAAGCGCACCTGGCAATACTGCGGATTCCAATGATTTTATGCTCGAAACAGATGGAATGTGTTTGAAAGATACGATCGAAATTTCGAGCACAAAAAAAAAACCAAAATGTGGTTTTCGACGTATTTTAATCCGTAGAAGTCGAATTTGAATTCAGCTTAACGTTATCATTCGTGGTTTTCTATTAAATTCCCAAAAACCATATAAACAAACCATGAAAAATCATGTTTTTTGCGTTTTTCTCGCGAAGGAGCAGGGAAACTCCCTCATTTGACTTCGGGTTCGGATTCAGCGTCGAAAAATACATATAAGAATAGACGTGTCTCGTTAAAAGTTCAGATAACTTTTTTTTTTTGTGGGCCTGTGTTATCATTGAATTAATTGATCAATGAATCAATCTGTGTACCCTACACTCAGAAAAAGGTCTTGTTGACACAACCAAAATTTGGTTATTATATGCACAATCACATTTTTTGTTCAGTCAATCAAATTTTTTGTTCAGTCAACCAAAAATTTCGTTCGGATAACCAAAATTTTGTTGGGAAAACCAAATTTTGTTGGGACAACCAAAATTTTGGCTATTCCAACAAAAATTTTGGTTGACTGAACAAAAAATGTGATTGTGCATATAATAACCCAAATTTTGGTTGTGTCAACAAGACTCTTTTCTGAGTGTAGTAACCATCTGCCGCAAGGTTTTCGAAAAAGATGCTTACATATATGAACCACTAGTAGTCTGCTTCCACATGCATGCTATGAACTTTCGCAAGATGTTGATTATTTCAAGTCTTTTAAAATGATCATACAAAAGTCTGCTGCAAATCTGCCGAAAGATGCTTGCGGAAGAGGATTGTCCAAATTTCTTGCAATATTTGGTTACTAGGGTAGTTCTGCATGAATCGATACTTGATATAAATCCAAATTAATAAACCGTTAGAAACGGTTGTATTTCAGGTACCATTACTTGTTTCACTTGAGGAATAATAATAATAATAATACGGAATAAATAGAAAAGACACCATGTAGATATATATACAGGGTGTCCCAACTTGAAGTACGCATTACGTTTTCAGCCGACCTAACGTTTCAATTGGAAAATGTGTCCTACAAAAGTTGTCCGGTTCAGAGGGGGACACATGAAGAATTTTCTTTTTGCGGTCCAGCATCATAATTGGTGATGCTGTGGAGGATAGACCAGTTTTTTCAAATGGAATCATACATTTTTGTTGCAAGTCAAATATTCTCTATTCAAAAATGTACAATTTTCTCAGGAAACTTTTTTTTGTAAAATGAATAGTTCGTGAGATAGAACAAAAAAACAAATACCACCATCAATAGCAAAACCTCTCTGTGATATGTGTAATATGTCGGAGCATAAGTGGGGTGACTACAGATGTTCAAAAATACCACCATCAAGAGCAAGACATGCTCTCACTCGCTTTTCGAAGCTCTGCGCCGTTTTCAAAAGGATTGCCCAAAGCTTCGAAAAGCGAGTGAGAGCATGTCTTGCTCTTGATGGTGGTATTTTTGAACATCTGTAGTCACCCCACTGATGCTCCGACATATCACACATATCACAGAGAGGTTTTGCTGTTGATGGTGGTATTTGTTTATTTGTTCTATTTCACGAACTATTCATTTTACAAAAAAAAGTTTCCCGAGAAAATTGTACATTTTTGAATAGAGAATATTTGAGTTGCAACAAAAATGTATGATTCCATTTGAAAAAACTGGTCCATCCTCCACAGCATCACCAATTATGTTGCTGGACCGCAAATAGGAAATTCTTCATGTGTCCCCCTCTGAACCGGACAACTTTTGTAGGACACATTTTCCAATTGAAACGTTAGGTCGGCTGAAAACGTAATGCGTATTTTAAGTTGGGACACCCTGTATACACATAGGTTACATATTATATTTTAAATTATCCTCCGTGTACTACATATCTTCATCAACCTCAGTCCCACATTATATAGATAGCATTCAATGAGTCTGCGGAGAACTGCGAAGTTGAGAACATTCTCACATATCTGAGCACAGACGCCAGTGACTCGACGTGTATATGTATTATGTGGCCTGTGTAAGCAATCCCACGCGCTCAGGACAAGGATTACACATGTGCATGTGCTGCCCACAGTCTAGCTTGAATAAACGTATCTTTTAGTGTGGTCTGACGATATTCCGCACAATCACAGATCAAGATCGCGGTTCACAAATCATAGATTTGAGTGGACCACAGTACTACACGAACAAAGTGTCATCACCAGTCCGCACTCCGCAGTTGATGACCGTGCAAGGAGCTAAACCCATTAGATAGAAGAAATGTTTGGTGTTTTAAGATCGTTTGCCATCATTTTGTGTGCCTTAAGCGCTGGTTTTACGACGATTGCTGCGGAGGCTGAAGCAGAGGAGTTAAGCAACGTCATAGCGGACCATGAGCCAGTGGTTGCAGAGCAGCCGGATTTTACCTCGAAAGAGATAAAGTCAGACTCAACGACGCCTAAACCGCAGAACACAGACATCGCGGTACTTGATGCTGAGGCCGATAATCTGACACTTGCAAAGCTATTTGAGAATGGAGTTGAATCCTATCTTGACAACGACTGGGAAAATTGTATCGATGAATTTGAAAAAGCTATTCAAAGGTACTATTGCAACATGTTTCTTCGCCTTCCCGCCATTTGACCCTCGCAAACGGTTCATTTAACTCATATCTCTTGTATAGATAACTGTTTTTTTTTTTTGTGATATTTCTTTTTCTCTTACTTGATAATGATTAATAGTTTACTATGCGGTTGGCAATTGTTAATTATAATATCGTGTGTATAATTAGCTACAAGGAATATAAAGCCACTCTCGTTGGATGCCGAAGAAAATGTCGGGCGGAATCCAACGCCGCAAAGCCAATATTTGCAGAGGATATAGAGGACTTTCATTTTTACGAAAAAAAAGTTAAGGAGACCTTGTGTCTGATGAAATGCAAGAAGACAATGCAAAGCAAGGATATTAAGGCCAATATAGTACCCGCAGATGTACAAATCAAGTACATTGAACGCAGACCATACGAGTATCTTCACATTTGCTATTATCAGGTAGGGCATTTATCCGAGTTTCATCAAGTATGAAATTTGTTACAATTTCAAAAAATAAAAAACGTAAAGTGAAGATGAGGAAAACGACTTACGAGAGTTTTGAACGAATGAATATTAAAATATTTAGATGAAACGGCACCAGGATGCGGCGAACGCAATTTTCACATTCTTGATTTTTCACACGAAAGATGAACAAAATTTAAAAAATTTGCGTTTCTACACAACCTTGCCCGACGTCGTTGAAGACAACATAGTTGATTTGGAGGCTGATCCATATCTCGCAATGTATAAAGCTGGAATTACAGCTTACAACGAGGAAAATTATCCAGAAGTCATTAAACAGCTTGAAAATTCGTTGAAGGCTTACATGAAAGCCGAAAACGACTGCCGACTTTACTGCGAAGGGCCGTTTGACCAGGGTTGGCATCCAGATTTCACTATGTCCATAGCGAGTTAGTATATCATCTATTATTACAGAGATACATGAAGGATTAATCGAAAGAACCCGTGAATTTGTGATTGAAGTACGAAATTTAGAATTTTTGAAACTCTGGTTCAGTTTTTGCAAAAATCCCTTTTCCCTTCCCGCATGACCTACATTGAACGATTTTTGCACAATCACGTGATTCACGACTTGCCGCGTGCATTTCGAATCGCTACACGGGGCTACCCCCTCTTTTGGATACAAATTTTGGATCCTTCCGAATTTCGTACGAAGATACAGAAGTCCATGAACAGAACTAACACCTAAACATTGATAAATACTTCGAGCGTTGCAGGAGTGGCAAAGTTTTGAAAATACTGAGTTAATTTGAATCTGTACTATTACTGTTTTGTTTTAAAGTACGGATGACACATCGTTGTAAAAACTTTACAGATATACAGTAGAAAATTAATTACATTTTCCAGATCACTTCACATTTCAATTGAAATGCAAGCGTAGCTGCCCGTACATGTTGAATAACGTAAATGGGGAGCAACGGCACGACGTTGTTGTGGATCACTATCATTACTTGCAGTTCGCTTATTTCAAAAGTAAGATTTGGAATTCAAAGAAATTTTCAATCGTGTTATTATTTTTATCTATCGATATATTATGAATAACTGCAGCAGCTCGCTGCAGTTCTAATTCTTTTTAATTTCAATAATAATATTATTACAGTTGGAAAATTGAAAGAAGCTTGTGCCGCGGTCGGTAGCTATTTGCAGTTCATACCAGACGATGAGACGGTCTTACGTAACAAGAACTATTTCTTGGGATTACCCGAAGTCGAAAGAGAATACTTCGAGCCACGCGAGGTAAATATATATACCTACGGTATATTCAGGCTGGACTTATCTATGTATACGTAATCCTTACGGGAAAAACACTCAAAAGAACACTCAAAATTTGGGAGTCAACTCTCAATTTGGGAGTTCGACACTCGAAATTTAAAAGTCAACTCCCAATTTAAGAGTTTTACATCCAAAATTCAGTGTTTACACTCAAAAATTGAGTGTACAATAAATCGGGATTATATTCGACAACAATAACTCATAATGCAAATGATACGAATTTCTTTCCTAACAGGAAGCTTTATCATACGTAAAAAGACAGGAGTACGAACTACGGATCCAGCTCTACATTCAAACGGAGTTTTTCTCCATATAACAGATTCTATTGAATAAAAATAGACTCGTTTTATACGATTAATTAATTGTACATATTATACAAAAATAAGGAATAACAACAATACGTATTAATTATAATTAACACCATGTTGAATAAAGAGGTAACACACTTCTTTCACACAACTATACCCATCCTCACCTAAGATTGTCCAATTTTCTTTAAAGAACGCGCATTCTTCTATCGACTGATAGCTCTTTCAACTGCGGCTACACCAAGCTACACTGGTATAGTGTAGCCGCTCATGGAGTAGAAGGAGGCATATCTTCAATCTAAAATGTGGTCTACGCTATAGATGGCGCTGTTCTTAGTAAGCGGAGGCCTACTTCCGCCTGCGTCTGCGTATAACATGTTCTGATTACGTCACAGTATCATGGCGTTGACAAAATTCAAGTCATTCCATGATTAAAATTTCCCGCTCACCGGAAGTCCGTGTCCGCTTAATGGTAACAGCGCCATCTATTACGGGAAAAATTCGTCCCACTTTTTCAATACAGCGTGTATAGGGAGATATGCCTCCTTCTACTCCATGAGCCAGCTTCATCTCTTCCTTTTCTTTGAGGGAGAGAGAGACAAAGATAGCTACACTGCACCAGTGTAGCCTCAGTCGAAAACGCTATATGAGACAGAGACACGATGAGTTTCCGAGCGGATCTGCTGATCAACCAATCGGTTTGAACTTACAAAAAATCTGGACCAATCAGATGAGTTTAATCAAAACAAGCGCCACTACAATGCGCGAGATGAATGCGTCGTGGATATACCGGCTTCAATGAAAATTCTGATTCATTCATCTGTCAACAGTCAATTACGAGCCAATATACGATTAGAAATTTTCGTAGACAGAATATACTGTTTATTATATTGAAATAAATGTGAAAAATACTTGAGAAAATTTCTAAAAATAAATATTTGAAAGATACAATCTGTGTGTTTTTTTTTTTTTTTCTATTTTTTGTATTACTTTGTATTTTCACCAGCCCAACGTAACCTAAAATTCTACATCAATATTCTATCCACTCGATAGAAAAAACAAAAAAAAAAAACAAAAAAAAAAAAGGACAATTGCCACTTTTTCAAACAACGGTTCAAATTTTTCACCGTTTGTAAATAATTTTTATCGAATCGTAATATATAAAGATATGAAAAGATGTCTGATGCATTTGAAGAAATTCAGGCAATAAAAATAAAGCGAAATAGTCTTAGAGAAAAGTTGCAAAAACGAAAACGAGAGAGACATGAATTATTCACATTAACTTCAACCCCATCAGCTGTAGAATCAACTGTAGCTGGTAGCTATATGCATTTGTTTTATCCCCCATATTCTATAAAATCTCTTTTGTTTTCATTGATCAATTTTCGATTATGTTTCGCTTACAGAAACAACAACAACAACAACAACAACAACAACAACAACAACAACAACAACAACAACAACTGGAATTGTCAACAAATCTGAAACAATTGAATACGAACAAGATGTCGTACGAATATTGCACGAATATTCTACAAATCTACCGATTACATCGAACGATCTCAGCGAACAGCTTAGAAAGTCGCTCAGTATTGATATATCATTTTCTGATATGAACAAACTCCTTGAAAAACTGTCCGCGCAAGATGTTGTTAGGTAGTCACAATCATTCAAAATTCGTAATTCTAATTCCAAAGATATTTTGTTTAGACAAAATTGTTCATTTTCATTTTCATTTTTATTTTTATTTTAGAATCAAGGAAATCACAGATAATGATGTTGTCGGATACACGATTTTATCCGTCACTGAAACAAATGACCAATCCGAATTATCCGCGACTGATAAAACAGGCGTGGATAAAAGTCTGAGCATATCTTTGTCAGAATCCAACGAGGATAGTCCTCCTGAAAAGCAGGCAAAATTGGATAAGAAAAACACCGAGGATATAATGTCGTTGATTTCGATGCCCACGATAAGAGAAAAGGAGAGTAAAAAGGTCGGGGAACAAATCCTGGATCTTTTATCCAAACAAACTTCAAAGGAAAAATCTTTGGCAGAGCGGTTTAGGTCTCAGGGCGGTGCACAGGTCATGGAATTCTGTCCACACGGTACTAGGATAGATTGTTTGAAGCTCAATGCTCAGCCTGGCGCTGGGCCAGGAGGATACAATGAGAAATGCAAAAAACTTCACTTTAAAAAAATCCTGCAGGGACATACAGACGAAAGTTTGGGAGACTGCAGCTTCCTGAATACTTGCTTTCACATGGATACCTGCAAGTAAATAGCTAGGCTTCGTTCATCGCTCCATGTATCGCACTGTTTATTATCACAGACCCAAAAAAAAAAAAGTTATCTGAACTTTTGACGAGATACATCTATTCTTATGTATTTTTCGACGCTGAATCCGAATCCGAAGTCAAATTAGGGAGTTTCCCTGCTCCTTCGCGAGAAAAACGCAAAAAACATGATTTTTCATGGTTTGTTTATATGGTTTTTGGGAATTTAATAGAAAATGACAAATGATAACGTTAATCTGAATTCAAATTCGACTTCTACGGATTAAAATACGTCGAAAACCACATGTTGGTTTTTTTACGCTCGAAATTTCGATCGTATCTTTCAAACACATTCCATCTGTTTCGAGCATAAAATCATTGGAATCCGCAGTATTGCCAGATGCGTTTCTGTTACAATTAGCAAATTATAATTATACGATCGAAATTTCGAGCAAAAAAAAAACTGAAATATGGTTTTCGACGTATTTTGGGCCGTAGAAGTCGAATTTGAATTCAGATTAACGTTATCATTCGTCGTTTCCTATTAAATTCCAAAAAACCATAAACAAATCATGAAAAATCATGTTTTTTGCGTTTTTCTCGCGAAGGAGCAGGGAAACTCCCTAATTTGATTTCGGATTTGGATTCAGCGTCGAAAAATACATAAAAATAGACCTGTCTCGTCAAAAGTTCAGACAACTTTTTTTTTTGTGGGCCTGTGTTATCAAAGAATATTAAGTTTGAAAAATCCCTTTTCCAGGTACGTTCACTACGAAGTTGACGGTCCAACTGCCCAACCGAAAGACCATTGTGAAATAGACGCGACGACAAGTGGTTCGGTGACAAAAACTGCAGTATTAGAAACAAAAACAACGAGCAATAACAACAACGGGTCCACAGGTGGTCCAGACCTGACTCTCTATCCTCCTCAATGGATCCAATGCGACCTAAGATACTTAGACATGACTGTGCTTGGTAAATTTGCTGTAATAATGGCAGACCCTCCATGGGATATCCACATGGAACTTCCCTACGGGACAATGTCAGATGACGAAATGCGTCAGCTAGGAATTCCCGCCCTACAAGACGAGGGACTCCTATTTCTTTGGGTAACTGGAAGAGCGATGGAACTGGGTAGAGAATGTCTACAACTCTGGGGTTACGACAGAGTAGACGAAATTATATGGGTAAAAACAAACCAGCTACAGCGTATAATAAGAACTGGAAGAACTGGGCACTGGCTTAACCACGGAAAAGAACACTGCCTTGTAGGAATGAAGGGAATTCCTAGAGTTAACAGAGGCCTGGATAGCGACGTGATAGTCGCCGAAGTAAGGGCGACTAGCCATAAACCTGATGAAATTTATGGGATTATTGAACGTATGAGTCCTGGGACTAGGAAGATCGAGTTATTTGGAAGACCCCACAACGTGCAGCCGAATTGGATCACATTGGGTAATCAAGTTGATGGAGTCAGATTAATCGACCCACAGCTCATCAAAGCTTTCAAGAAAAGATACCCAGATGGGAATTCAATGAAGCCGAGCAAATCGTAACACATTTAATACAGTTTTCCTATACTCGGACTTGACTTATAATAAAACACAGACTGTGTCAATTTTATCGTGAATCTGTTTGCTGCTGCAGAATCACTATGTTGTAAAAAAATATTAACCATTCTCTGCACTAAACTTTGAGCTGTAGAATCAAAGAACGTTTTAGTGGAGAGAATTAATGGCAAAATCCAGTTTTCAAGGATTTAGGGATTGAAAGGAATGAGAAATGATTGTAATTGATATCGATATCAATTTTGTTTAAATCGTTTCAATTCCGAATCTCAGAAAATTTGATTTGCTGATCGGTTTTAGTTTACCTTTTCGTAACTTTGTTATGGAATTCGTTAAATCAATGTTCAAAAAATTTCATACGTGTGTGTATATATACTTGGCGAGAATTTATCTACATATAAAAATAAAAAAATCATGGAATAGGTAATAATATCATGAAGACAAACTGATATAATATTTGATAACAACGTAACTAAATCCTAATTACTATAATACTTATTATATGTTTGTGTACAATTCTTTATTGACAACACGCACGCTTTTTAGTTGAACTGAATAATCATTTCCTTATAACATGTGCTCGTCCAATTCCCACTTATATATTTTTAATTCGCTGTGTCTGAGTCTGTATCAGTTTTCCTGTTATAACAATTAAATTGTTTTATATGCGATGCAATGTATCGTGTAACGTTGTAGATTGCATAGCTACGTGGTAACGTGCTTTTACTTTTTAAGTTCAACGTTAGTTTACTTAAAGCCAATTAGGAGACAATATAATATGTTGTTGATGTTGTTTTCGTCTCTACGCGTTCAATTTTTAACTAGCTTTCAATAACTGGTACCGATTCATCGTTAAGCTTTACTATTACTGTAAATAAGCATCTGCAGTTTCGAAAAAAAAGCTACATCAAAAACAGTACCAATTGCCTCAAGTAACTTTTCTGGTTTTTTCTTATCTCGTGAAAACGAGATAGTTCCTTATCACCGACACAATAACGTGTTGAATATTTTTGTACTACGTATTCAAATTCGGTATCATTCATCTCTCGGAATATCATACAACGTGTTCTGAACGTTGTTCTCGAAGAGTTAATAACATATTTGCTTTGTTTTTTTTTTCAAATCAATTTAGTTAACGAGTATCAAAGATATTGGGAGAGACAGAGTGTCTAAATGCCGAAGTTAGACCAACGAATTAATTTGAAAAGCTTAAATAGTCGTGCAAAAACGTTCCAAGAACAAAAATTAGACGACTCACAATATTCAGAGTTTATAAAAAAAAAATACAGAAAGCGGTGTGTTATTACTTCGTTTGTAGCTGTTGGGTGCGTTGATTTTGAGGATTTTAAATAGAATTTCATTGTTCAAACGATGTTTTTTACTGTACATAATAAAAATAGATCACGTTGTGTTTGAAATTCGCAAAAAAATCGCAAAAAAAAAGAAAAATGGGAGGATTTATGCAACAAAATAATGCGACAACCGCTTGCAATAGATTCTGAAAACACGTGGTAATTTTTGTTGATAAAAGTTCTTTTTGTTTTTTTTTTTTATTTGAGCTTCTCAAGATATGATCGTGATCTAACTCTGTGCGATATTGAGACACTCTGAATCTCGTGTAGTAAAAAAATCGTAATCGATTTTCGAATGATATGAAAATAGAAGATATTATGATTTAAAAAAGTATGTACAACGAATGTGTTGGTATAGATAAAACAATGAAGTTGAAGTAAATCGTGATATCGAGCCTCTTCAATAATATTTTGTACTGCGCAACAACCAATCGAAGAATTTCTAACAACCCAGAACCTGAATAATGATGAAAAAAAGAAGAGGAAAAAAATTCTAGAAATACGAAAATGAATTGAAATACATACTAAATAAACTAAATGTGAACCATATTATTGGTACACGTTCTGACTCAGTTCAATTTTCTCGAGTTCATTAAAAATCGAACTAATCTACGCGAAAAAAAAAAAAAAAAACGTACATTACAAAAAAATCAAACCAATGTTTTTCAAGTTTTTTTTTTTTTTTTTTAATTTTCTTAGATTAAAATGCTCAAATATCAATCAGATATCGCTGATAATAAAGCATAGTTTGAAGTTGTTAGCAAATAATCTTGATTCTTAGATTATGATGAATACGTGAAGAAATTGTCTTTATATTAGACCGAAGCTGTTTCTCTTATCTCTGAGGAGACTTTTTCTAAGAGAAATTGGAAAATGACTGTTGCATAAATCTCCGACTGACTTCCGTTTCCTATTATCTTTTAACGCCGGAATTTTGGGACTTGATTTACTAGTTTTATTTATTTTACTAGATTTTCTATCTTTGTTTTCTTTCCCCTCGTCGATATTCGCAACTTCGCAACTTTCGCTGATATTTGTAACGATAGAATCTAATCTGCGAAATGAGTCGATCCAATGTCGTTTCGAATGTTCATCCTCAGTGATCAGAGTGTGTTCTCCAATTTTAAAACCAGTAGCATGAGACTTTCCATCCGTTTCAATGTCCGGTTGAACATTAAACTCGCTTCGCAATACGACGGGAAAACACGGATTACACTTTCTACCCGGTCTTCTGGCAGGGCGAGCCAAAACAAGGCAATTGTTAAACAGGAAGCAATGAAGTTTCTGTAAAATAAAGATTTTAGTTTTAAAAATGCTGCAATTTTTGTCCCAATTTATTAAAAACTGGGCGAACAAATGATCAATGGAACAAGTTTCGACCCACCGTTCCTCTAGCGTCCCTCAACTGTCCTTCGGTGATCAATTCAGTTGCATTTTTCACAGATTGATCAGTGTCGTACGTTGGCGAAGGGTTTATTCTGCTCTGGGCTAATTTGCATTCCGAATCACCCATAGCTTCGTCTATTTCTATTAAAAGTTTGGATAATATTCCGCTGGCTTTTCTCAACAGGGTTTGATCCGAATGATTAGACTGAGTGTGTCGCAGAATCTCGTTTACCAATAGAGGATATTTGACCACCCTTGACCTAGGGACATCTAGATAAGTCCATAAATCTACGGAGCGTGGAACGCTTGTACGCTTTTTTAAAAATTCTTGAAACCGCTTGTTAGTTGACCGTTTTGCATCCAGCAAATGCCTGGCCCATACTTGAGTCTTGCAGCGATCTACGTAGAGTTCTGCTAGACTTGGTAGCTGGAAATTGAATAAAGAAATACATTGAAAGTTTGTCAATTTTCTAGAATTAGAAGCTCAATGCTTTTGCACAAAAGTCATGTTAAGTATTTTGGAAAATTTGATTTCAGACTTGTGAGTGTGAAAGGCGTGCAAACTTCTTTTCAAAATCAAATTGTGGGACTGTAGTCTCTTCTATTTCTGTATTTAAAGAAAATTTGTGCCGAATTAATTTACGCAGAAAGTCCTAAGAGTATTAAATACCAACCCAATTGATTAAAGTATCTCCTACAGCATCTGTGAGCCCCGATTGATCTCTCAGATCAACTAATTCGTCCCTAAGTTTTCTGTGGACGTTAACAAGGCTGGAAATATCTCCAAAAAGAGTAGATACCTCTCCAGGAGTGAGAATATCACTTCGAATCAATGGCTCGTAATAAAATTCTTTAAGATTGTTCAAATCCCTGAGCAATACTTCCTCCCCGCAGCATAATTCATAGATTGCTTCTTGCCGTTTCACTTCTCTCCTGCTAAGACTTGTGTCTAAAATACCGCCTGATTTTCCTTCAGCAATATCCACAATCCAGCTGCGGATAGCAAGCTGATCTAGTCGCTCAGTGTTTCCTCTCGAACTTTAATGATATAAGACGAAGATTGAGACCGAGGAATAACATTGTTGGATGTAAATATAAAAATGGGAATATTCTTACGCCTTTTTCATTGTTCCCGACGAATCAGTTTCTTCTCCAAGAAAAGATAAATCTGCATGGGAGAATTGAGAGCCAAACGATCTTTGTAAAACACTTCCAAATTTGCTTGGTGTTGATGTCGACGTTGACGAGGATGATGAGGAGAAGAAGCTCGATGCTACCTCTGTGATTCTCCGCCTTTTTTTCTTCTTTATACTTTCAGATCCCATTGATATATCCATCGAACTAACGCTGGCTGCATCACTATTTCTACGTTTTCTTGATCGCTGAATTGATGATCAATTTCTTTTAATGATTATATACTTTTTTCTTCATGAATAACACTATAGTTCAAGAGTTTGAGAGACTTTGAGACTTGTATAACCGCATGCATTCTCAATTATTTACATCGTTTATATGATGATATTGGAATAACATTTTATGAACTTGCGCAATAGTTTTACTTTGCAGAGCATGAATGATCAATCAAGTTTGAAAACTTGTTTGAGTCGCATGACATAGGACAAGAATCTATACCTATCTATGTTATGTTAGGATGAATTTGAGAATTTTTAGAACAGATTTTTCACCTTTGACTTATAATAGCTTGTGATATAAGGTATGGTCACTCGATGATCACCGATGAAATGACGTTGCGATAAGTCACGATATTGGAATTCGTGAAGACTTTTGTCTTCATGAATAACACTACAGTTCAAGAGTTTGAGAGACTTTGAGACTTGTGTAATCTCATGCATTCTCAATTATTTACATCGTTTATATTATGATCTTGGAATAACATTTTATGAACTTGCACAATAGTTAGTTTGACTTTGCAGAGCATGAATGATCAATCAAGTTTGAAAATTTCTTTGAGTCGCATGATATAGGACAAGAATCTATACCTATCTATGTTATGTTAGGATGAATTTGAGAATTTTTAGAACAGATTTTTCACCTTTGACTTATAATAGCTTGTGATATAAGGTATGGTCACTCGATGATCACCGATGAAATGACGTTGCGATAAGTCACGATATTGGAATTCGTGAAGACTTTTGTCTTCATGAATAACACTACAGTTCAAGAGTTTGAGAGACTTTGAGACTTGTATAATCTCATGCATTCTCAATTATTTACATCGTTTATATGATGATATTGGAATAACATTTTACGAACTTGCGCAATAGTAAGTTTGACTTTGCAGAGCATGAATGATCTGTCAAGTTTGAAAACTTGTTTGAGTCGCATGACATAGGACAAGAATCTATACCTATCTATGTATATGTTAGGATGAATTTAAGAATTCTTAGAAGAGATTTTTCACCTTTGACTTATAATAGCTTTTAATATAAGGTATGATCACCGATTAAATGATGTTGCGATAAGACACGATATTGGAATTCGTGAAGACTTTTGTCTTCATGAATAACACTACAGTTCAAGAGTTTGAGAGACTTTGAGACTTGTATAATCTCATGCATTCTCAATTATTTACATCGTTTATATGATGATATTGGAATAACATTTTACGAACTTGCGCAATAGTAAGTTTGACTTTGCAGAGCATGAATGATCTGTCAAGTTTGAAAACTTGTTTGAGTCGCATGACATAGGACAAGAATCTATACCTATCTATGTATATGTTAGGATGAATTTAAGAATTCTTAGAAGAGATTTTTCACCTTTGACTTATAATAGCTTTTAATATAAGGTATGATCACCGATTAAATGATGTTGCGATAAGACACGATATTGGAATTCGTGAAGACTTTTGTCTTCATGAATAACACTACAGTTCAAGAGTTTGAGAGACTTTGAGACTTGTATAATCTCATGCATTCTCAATTATTTACATCGTTTATATGATGATATTGGAATAACATTTTACGAACTTGCGCAATAGTAAGTTTGACTTTGCAGAGCATGAATGATCTGTCAAGTTTGAAAACTTGTTTGAGTCGCATGACATAGGACAAGAATCTATCTATACCTATCTATGTTATGTTATGATGAATTTTGGATATTGTTTAAGAAATCTTAATACATATTGTTGATCTTTGACTTATAATAGCTTCTAATGCAGATAGGATACGATATTTAAGTCATGATAAGTATTAGAATTATTATTAAGTTTATAAAGTAAAAATTGTTGTTTACCATCCAAAATCTTTTTTGTGCAGGTTCCGGAAAGTGATCCTTGATCGAAGTATCGCGATCATCTTCCATATTATTTACAATGAGTTTTAATGTAGTATCTTTGAGAAAGAATTATATATTTGAGAGAATTGTATACTCAGTTTCCATTTCGTCGACTGCACAGTTATCGCGGTGAACAATAAGAACGGATATTTGACGATTTGGAAATAACGATTTGTATATACCTATTTTGTAAAATGTTTATCTGACTTTTTAGCAGACGGATTTTCAGTTTTTAAAACATTCTTTGTCTTTGATAAAGAAAGTTTGAGATCTTGTGACATCGGCTAACGCGGTCACTCAAATGACACAAACTGTGCGACGCCATTTTTCATTCGAATTTTCAAATGTCGTTTTCCTAAAGGCGCATGTTCTTGAGCGACAAGGGCCGAGCAGCAAAGTTTTCATTGGTTGATATAATACCTATTCGGAAAAGTAGTCGTTCTGCGTTATTGACTGAGCAGACGATTGAGGCCGTGTTCGGGGAGTCGCTTTTAGCGCTGTCAGTAATCTTGTGTCTCTGTCACACTTCTTGATTTCCCCAAGCTCCGTCTCTCTCTCTCTTGATTTTCAGCGCTTTAAGGTGCCACAGTACTGGCGTGTTCTATATATATTTTGTGACGTCAGAATCGTGAAATACGAGGAATTTCGTCGACAAATTGAGCCCAAACGAGGAAACGAATTCCACGGGTATTATTTTTTTATAAAAGCTTGAATTGATCTGTAGGGCGCTTACTTAGTGATTTTCAGCGTAGATTACCCAGTAATGTGTATTGCGAATAAATAAAAGTGACAGGTCGTTTATACATATCCAACATGGCGGCATCAGAATTCGGCCATTACCGACTTGTCGTATTTTCGCCGCATCCAGGAGATTAAAACGTCTATCACTCAACACAGGGAGTAAGCGCCCCGTAGGAATACACACTTATTTCAGGAAAACTTATTTCACCTATCTGCGTCCCGTAAATAAGGCTCAATTTGTCGACGAAATTCCTCGTATTTGACGTCTCGGTATGACATATATCTATCGAAAATCTGAGCATCGACTTCCGGTACTGTGGCACCTTAAAGCGCTTTAAGCGCGCTCCCCGAACACGGCCTGAGTCAATCACATTGGATTCGAAGCGGAATTATTAGCGGGAAATTCGAACGGGTTATATTATTTCAGCAACGATCGGTTGAAGAATTACTAAGTGAAGACGCTAGTTTCATCACTAGGCGGCGAACCCACCCTGATCCTCTCACGAATGGAATGCTCCAGCCAACTTGAGGCCACCCCGAGCGCCAGGAACGTCAACACGACCGTTTACCACGGTTTATCTGTTTAGTTACATGGTCACACATTTGTTTAATAATTACTGTTTACGTAATTCCTTACTGAAAATTTACAGGTGGAAATCCATGGACGAATCCACCTAGAATTCCACCTGGAAATCCATATGGGCAATTCCACCTCAAATCGGCCGAGAAATGACCTCGTATTTTTTGAATCGACTTAAACTTTCTTTACGTGAAATCTACGTCAAAAAAGTAGACCCGTATTTTTTCGTTGGTCCAAAAAGTTTTTTTTACGCCAGTTATGAATTATCGAATTTTACTGTGAAAGTAGCGCGAGGGCGGCTTGGAGAATTAATATCTCGAGTCCCTTTCACCGTAGAGAGATGTTTAAAAACGCGTTTTCAAGGCGATGAAAGCCACTTTTCTATAAAATTTTTCAATTTTTCAATAAATATAGTTTTGTTATTTTTATGAGCAATCAAAATGTTTATTGATTTTTTTCGCAATCTAAGGCCATTTTTAAAATTCTAAAAAAAATATGATCGCATTCCTTATTCAATTCTGAAGATGACGATTTTTTAAAAAAGATGGAGCTATTTTTCTAAGTATTTTTTTTACAATTATTTGTCCGACGTTGCGTGAGGTTGGCGCGCCGCGCGCCTCGCTACTACCGCGTCGTACGGGGCTCGGCCAATGGCGTGACGCGCGGCGTTCCATACATGGAATAACGCGGTAGTAGCAAGGCGCAAGGCGCGGCAACCTCACGCAACGCCGGACAAATAATTGTAAAAAAAATACTTAGAAAAATAGCTCCATCTTTTTCAAAAAATCGTCATCTTCAGAATTGAATAAGGAATGCGATCATATTTTTTTTAGAATTTTAAAAATGGCCTTAGATTGCGAAAAAAATCGATAAACATTTTGATTGCTCATAAAAATAACAAAACTATATTTTTTGAAAAATTGAAAAATTTTATCGAACAGTGGCTTTCATCGCCTTTAAAACGCGTTTTTAAACATCTCTCTACGGTGAAGGGGACCCGAGATATTAATTCTCAAAGCCGCCCTCGCGCTACTTTTACAGTAAAATTCGATAATTCATAACTAGCGTAAAAAAAAATTTTTGGACCAACAAAAAAATACGGGTCTACTTTTTTGACGTAGATTTCACGTAAAAAAAGTTTAAGGCGATTCAAAAAATACCAGGTCAAAAAACACCCAAAATTGGCCGATTTGAGGTGGAATTTCCCATATGGAGAAATGAGAATCCATGTGAATCCGTAGGTTTTCTACCGGGATTTGGAACTGGGAATCTATGGAATCCCATGTGGTTGTAGCCATGTGCAGAAACATGTGATCCTATGTGTAATATTATATTAAATCCTACGGATTGTCCGTCGTAATTACTATACAGAAATCTCCATGAACCCCACTTAGTATACTGGAATATCCACTGATATCCTACGGTACCCCATGATATTTTTCAATGCTCCATGCAAAGTACCCGATGAATCTTTTCCACAATGACTCGTCTGGTCATTCCTGGATTCAGATGTTCTTCCTTCGCCGAATTTCAGCCAAAATCCGGTGGATTTTGTATATCTTTTTTCATGGATGAAGAAATGATGTCACAGTGGAATTTCCATGAGATCGTATGGTTTTCTGGGGACTTCCTACAACAATCTGTGAGTTTATACACAGATAAGTATCATTGGCGTAACTACGCCCCACCCTTGGATGTTGAGTGCCCACCACAGAAAGATGAAAAAAACGAATATAAAATTTCGGATATATATTCGGGTAAAGCGAAGATGTAAAATGAGTCTCGGATCAGAACAATTCATTGAAATGCGGCTGAGTTGTGCGCGGCTAAAGAAAAAGTCGTAATGTTTACATGCAGCTTTTAGCATGGGAAAACTTAAACAGAAGAGTGTGAGTACTTAGAATTGGAATTAAGAGCTAAAAATTGGACAGGATTCTTCCTTTTTCGACGTCTACAACAAGATTTTGGGGTGGGAGTGGAAAGAAATTGATAGTCGTTTCAAAAAAAGCACCCTAATGTATACTTTAGTAGGTAACTTGAATTAATTGAATACAAATCTAATAAATTTTACTAAATTTTGTGACAATAAATGTTAGGATCCTCCTGTGCTCGCGGTCCTCTCGGACCGGGGGCCCCTTCCGGCCGGGGCCCGTGGCATTTCGCCAGTCATACCACCCTATTGTTACGCCACTGCTGATTTTCATCAAGAATGCTTTGTAACGAATAATCGTTGTTGCTGACGTTGTACTTGATAAATATGAAAACATCCGGAACATTTTCGCTTTTTGGAAATCCAAGAGCATCATGCCCTCCGTGCATTTTTTTTGCGTCACTGATATCAATTTCACATAGATCGGATGTGTTTTAGCTGGGAAACGGGCTGCCAAAAATTCGAGGTGTATATAATTCACCTTTCATGTCTCCTTAATTTTATTAACAAAAAACAACAAATTTTATGTCTTAGTTGATTTCGTTCTTTCCCTATACCTATATGTCATGTCATAAAATTATAGTAATAATATTTTCCAGAATAATAATGAAATATTAATCGTAATTCTATATTATTACGTATAGTATAATATATACTATCGATTGATTGTCTAATTTTCACCATTAAAGAATTTATAATTAGTAAACTTATTTCACAACAACCCAATAAAGATCGATGCAATGTTTCATTATTGATGTTGATATAAGAGAATTATATAGTACGTTGGTATATTCTGCATCAAGGGAAGAAAATAGGTGATGCACCTATTCTCCCTTGATGTACACGATATTTTCTATCACAAATGCACGGAAAAAAAAAGTTATTTGATTCAAGTAAACCAATTTACTCAAGTCATATTTACGCATCACAAGAAAAGTTTATTTGATTTCGTACTATATTTATCATTGCGCCTATTAATTAATTTTCTTGACTGCATGTCTTTGATACAAATATTCTATGTCGTTGCCACAAACATATTTTTTTTGAAACAAAAAAGCGGTCATTCCTGAAGTAAGACAACAAGATTATTTGATACGAGTAATGACATTTTTCGATTCCAATACTCTATTTGGTTGTTGCAACGAGATATTGCTATATTCAACGCAGTGGTTGCTTTGGATGGAAGAACCAAGACACATACGTCATCTGTTTTTTGTTGGTAACAAATTAATTTCTTGAGTTGAATATATCCTACTTGCTCGTATTATGAAGAAATATTTCGATCGATAAGATATTTATTTGATCTTAATACACATTTACTTGCTAATAGACAAGTAATTCATTTATTTGGCGCAAAGTAAATTTATTTGCTAACGACTAATTATTTTTTTCCGTGTGCACGAAAACACCGATTTTCCGAGCCGTATTTCCAAACTATAGCATGTATATAGTGATGTCCGAGGTGACGCGGCATTAGGCATCAGGTTTATCCAAGAAAGGCCAAGTTTCAGCCGGTACCTACATTTTAGAAACGGCATCGAAATTTGACGACGTTGAATCGGTACTTGCTGATCCTAATAGAGTAAAAGCTAAAAATATGGCACTAGAAGACGTAGTAATAAATAAGGATTTGAGAAATGTATATGAAGAAAACGTGTTCTGGCAAAGCAAATAGTATACCTAAACTTGAAGAGAACCGGGAGATTATAGAGGCACAGCGAGAGCAATATTGTGCCTGTATAAAAAACGGGAAACTGCAGAGAACGAAAAAACGACGGCGAAGTAGTATAGTTATTATTTTTCAAACGGAAGCAAATACTGTATGGAAAATTATTGAGGAAAAGACTGAACAATATCCAGTGGATTCGCGTCAAAATATTACGACGTATAGAATTTTTGATAAGGCTCGAGACTGGCCAACAACTTGTTTGCTGAATTTAAGAACTGACGCGAGGAGACCTTGACTTATGATCGACAGAAAAACATCGAGAGAATTGAACGCAAATATTACAGATTCCGGAATCATATATAGAAACTATACGTCCAAGGAGACCATGCAGATGAAATTGATTCGATGTATGAGATTGCAGAAAAAAAATCGTTGAAGTAGAAGACAAAGAAAAAAAAAATGGGATTAGGAACATCATCAGGGAAATGCAGCCAACTAAGTACTGCAGTAGACCTGAGAGTGGAGAAAATATTTATTCTTACAATCGTCGCAGGAATTTGTATAGCGAGCATTTCAGAGGATCGAATTTCCAATGATCCTATAAATTTCGAGATTGTAACCCAGTCGACACAATTAATTACTGTTCACGTAATTCCTTGTCAGAGATCAGCCGTTATTTGATCAAAATTACCGCATACCGCAATGAGCAGCGCCGGATCAAGATCATAGGTGGCCCGGGGCTAAGAAGCCCTAACGGGCCCCCCAGGGCCCCTAGGGGCCATTCAACAAATACGTTCGCTTTTTTGGACGATTTGAGACCCCCCCCTCCCCTATGTAACAATGGTTCGTTTGACTAGCCCCCCCCCCCCCCCAAATAATACGTCACAAATCTCGACCCCCCCCCCCCCCCGGCCTTTATTGCCTTTTTTGGTCTATCGATCCATAATTCGATCTATTTCTAAGATTTGCCTTTCGATGTCACTTGGCATTAAATAGAGATAAAAGAGATATTTAAAAGCAGTCCTTTATTTCTCACTTCACTTTAACAAAATTCTCGTGCCAAAACACGAATTCTATACATAAAAAGCGAACGTCACATTTTGCCCCCCTCCCCCCCCCCCCTGTGACTTGTAACGTCACATCAACCTCGACCCCCTCCCCCCCCCCTAAAATCGAACGTATTTGTTGAATGGCCCCCTATCTTTGAATTGTCAGTGTACAAAATTAGGAAATTGGGGGCCCCTCAGGTTACGGGGCCCGGGGGCTACAGCCCTCTTAGCCTCCCCCCTTAATTTAGTGCTGGCAATGAGTTGGTAGATTTAAACAGTATAGGTACATACCGTGAGGTTTCGTTGAAAGAGCCCGGTCCAACCGCGCGGGTGCTGATTTATTCGAATATTTCGAGGGCCACCAATTTCAGGTTTGCCACCGCGACAGCGCACACTCAGAAAAAGGTCTTGTTGACACAACCAAAATTTGGATTATTATATGCACAATCACATTTTTTGTTCAGTCAACCAAAATTTTTGTTGGAATGGTCAAAATTTTGGTTGTCCCAACAAAATTTGGTTTTCCCAACAAAATTTTGGTTGTCCGAACGAAATTTTTGGTTGACTGAACAAAAAATTTGATTGTGCATATAATAACCAAATTTTGATTGTGTCAACAAGACCTTTTTCTGAGTGCGGAGTCCGTCTGTTATTTGATTTCGATTCTTGTCAAACAGAAATGGCGTTGCTATAACGTGATTCTGCCACCAAGGATATTCGAATGAATCAGCGCCCGCGCGCTTTTACCGGGCGCTTTTCGCAAAACCTCACGGTATATTTGTCGCATGACTTTTTCAACAACATATTCATCACTTGTTTACGCTATAAATTCGCGTTAGTTGAACCTTCAAGACTGCAGCGTACACTCAGAAAAAAAATTGGAGTCGTGCTAACCAAATCGTTTTGTTGGCCATCTTTTGGTAGTTGCAACGAAAAATATTGTTGGCACAACAAAGGTAGGCGAATTCTATTTGTTGGTTTGTTGTGCCAACAATATGATGCGTAATGCCAACAATATGTTTCGTTGCAACTACCAAAAGATGGCCAACAAAACGATTTGGTTCGACTCCAATTTTTTTTCTGAGTGTATGTTGTTTCAGCTCCGCATGCGGCAGGAAAAATTGCTCGAGTAATATAGGTAATCAGCCCGAATTGCTAGAAAGACACATATAAGGTATTATCCAGGATTGATTCAAAATATGAGAATTTTAGCCCTGCACAAATCCTGGATAAATAAAAGTTAAAAATTCCATCATTTCTCAGATCAAAGTGAAAGTCTTTGTTTATAACACAAGAACTGCACGGAGAGAAAAGAATAGTAATATTCACAATCTAAACATAGTAACCATTACTATGTCACATGGTAACGTAGATTTTTGAGGTTAACATCTGCTTAGTTACCATGCAGCATAGTAATGGTTACCAGAAACATGGTAATGATTCCTATTTCACATAGTATCATTTATGATTCTATAAGAAAATGAGTCTGGTTACTATGTAGAATGGTAAATATTACTATTCTCTTCTCTCCGTGTGGTGTGGATAATTGAATATTATTGCGCGGTGACACACAAACGCGTTCAGTATAATGAAAAATGTAGTTATTAAAGAGAAAGAAAAGAGAAGTATAACAGCACAGGAAAAGAAGCGTGGATCTCATTGTCTCAACGACGGATCAAGATGACCAAGTGAGATAAATCGTTCTTCTTTTTCCCATATCCCACCAAACTCGTTTTAGACTCATGGGATTTATTATACATTGTGATGATGGGGAGTAAATTTACACTAGGTGACCTTCGAGCTGCATTTTCACTATAACAGATCATCATTTGATGGGACAGTAAGATTCTATATCGTCAATAAGAATTTCGCTATAATTTATTCGCAGCTGCAGTATACAATATAATTCGCATGCATGTTTCTGAATTTCTATTTTGAGAGTGGAAATTTTCTGTCAAAAAACGAAAACAAACTTATACTACACTATAAAAAATTTTACTTGGTTCAAGAACAATGAAATTCTTCAAAATGATATTCTTGGTTCAAGATTTTCTCTCTTGAATCAAGTTAAATTTTTTTATCAGTGTACCTATACCTATGTACAAGTATAATAATTTAACATGAAGACTACGTCAAACGAACTGTGAATTTTTATTAAAAAAAATAAAATAAAATAAAAAAAATCAGTAAATACGAAAAAGACGGTGTTTTTTGCAGCACTTTTCATCATTTTGATTTGGAATTATCAAAAATGAAAAGTAAAAGAAAGAAAAAGTAAAATATATACACGTATAAAATTGAAAGTCAATTGATTTCCGATAGAAGCGAACGTTCGAATTTAATGGGATATGGTAATTTTTCATTCCCGTCATTCGAAGGTCAAGACCTCCAAATTTCAGAATTTTCCATCGAGCAGTTTTCCAGATCATCGCGCGGATTCATGCGACAGACCGACAGACAGACCGACATTTGTCTAAAAACCTGTTTTTCGGATTTCAGAGGGTCGGAAACGTAAAGATTTGTTGAAATTAGCAAATCCACTTTTCGACCGAAACCAATACTTTTCTTATAATATCACCATAGGTGATGAAAAGTAAAAATCAAGTCAATATATCGAACTTATGTTAAAAAAACAAATTTATCTGATCGCTGATAGGAGAAATACCCACGTATACACATATACCTACACCTTATAATATGATGTGAAGAAAAGTTATTTACTTTAAATAAGTATCACGAGTTTGCAATAAATAAAATTGAAAAAAAAAAAAAAAAAAGAAAAGTTGAAGGAAATACTGGAAAATCGGTAATGAAAATTCAGAGCGAATCTCACGAGATGGGAAATAATTATTTATACAATAAGATGGCCATCAAATGTCCCTGGAATCGTGTGTATACGTAAGATTGTCGTGATCTGAATACCGAATTAAACTAACAGGAAAAAGACTTTGTTTTCAATTTAAAATAATCTTTATATGAGATTAGAATATTCACCTTTAATTGTAGTTTATTTCTCCATGCGATGTCAATTTAAAAAATAAAAATTAACAATTATTTTAGCTAATTTATAATTTTTTTATTTTATTTTTTTTTATTTTTATCCGGAAATTTTGACGAGCTCCAAAAGTAATTCGTAGGAGTATGCGCGGGGATCTTCAATAGTAAACGTATCTAATTGGAAAACGGAACTCGTATTGAAAACTTTTGTTGAGAAATTTTCAACATTAAAATTGATGCGTTTGCTATATATGAGCTAAATTAAATAAATAATATAATTTGTTACTACTACATATCCAGCAATAGAGCAGCAATAATACTTGCAGCGGTTTCTAAACTTCTGAGTACAAACAAAGAGAATGTATAAAAGTGCTGATATTTACATATTCAGATATCAAGTTGCATTCGAAATCCGCACGTGATACTCATGCGTCCAGATCCTGTATAGCAAGCCGTGATGTTATGTACCACACGATCGGTTTATTTTCTTGTAGGTGTATGTATAATTCACTATGCAGCGATTGAAGAAGAGTATAGAATATATGGAAAATTTCATCGAAACTGACTGTCGAAATCATTGTGCTAACAGTGATTCCGATTTCCGATCAATCGAGCGATTACTAAAAAAGAAATAATTTTTGAAAGAATCTAAAACTTTGCAACCCTCATTTGGGAAAAAAATTTGAAGCAACTTGCTGCATCAAATTGATCCTAAATTTCTATGTGGGTAGGCGTTTATATTCGCAGCGTCACGTCAAGAAAAAGTAAAGGAGAGCAGAAACAGAAACAGAAACAGAAAAAAAAAAAAATCCAGAAAATAAACAATTCGTCATATTTTTAACGTGTTATTTCCTCCTCAAAAGCTTATTTCCATAATGGTATCTCCTTATTTTTCAGCATCTATCACCCGGTAAACCAGAATTCGAACTCGATCAATGAGAGTATGAGACACACTGCGTTCAGTATAAAAGGATGTTGCTTTTCGAGACCAGTCAACACATACATTTGGACTTCAGTAGTGATCGAAGGACTATTTGAACAACGATGAAGTATTTCGCATTATTGCTGGTCGCGACTGTCGCGTTGATATCAGTGGAGGCTAAAATTCGTAAGTGTTCAATGATACAAAATGTGTAATAAATATCGAGTTTGAAATTAGAAAGAAAGTTAACGTCGATGTTCCAGCCCGGGAAAAAAAGTTCCATGTATGGTCATGTATGATCATGTATAAAAGTATATATGATCATACATGACCATACATGCGCATACTCGATCATATCTGTTCGGATATGAATTTTGACCTGACATGATCATGTCTAATCACGTGCGTCATACATGATCATACATGGCCATATATGATGTTACGAGCTCATACATGATCATGTGCGGCCATTTCACTTAGTAACCTGGCTGTAATAATCAGACTTATACATGCCCATATGTACTCACACATGTCCATGTATGACCATGTATGGTTATGAACGATCATAAATGAGCATATACAGTCGTATCTGAGCATACCATTAATTGCCCAATCTGAACTATACATGACAACCTATGATCTTACATGCTCATATTTATTTATTTATTTCATTATTTATATATGCTCCCACATGCTCACATATGCTTCCACATGCTCATGTATGCTCCCACATGCTCATGTATGTTCAGATCAGGTCAAATTTCATACCTGATCATGTATGGAAGTTCATATATGGCCATATCTGATCATATATGGAACTTTTTTTCCCGGGAGGTATCGCATAAAATAGTATATTATGATACTAGTGCGGAAAGTTGGTGATTCCCGATGAGTGCAGTGAGATGCATCTCACACGAATGGGGAATCACCAATCCGCACTAGTTCATATACCATTTTTTGTAAGACTGTATGGAAGTTCGCACTTTGTGTATAGTACACTCCGCATGGATAAATTGACAAAGTGTGAGAGAATCAACATTCCCGCATGGATAAATCGTGCAGAAATGTTGATTCCCGCACACTTTGAATGGATAAATGTGCGGGAATGTTGATTCCCGCACACTTTGTAAGAGCGCCAGGAATTCGCTATTTTGCGTACAATTTTCGGTACACAAAGTAAGCACTTTCCATACAGTGTTACAAAAAAATGTATTATCTTTCACCGACATTTAGTTCCACATGATAATACGAAAGCCTTATTGAAGGAGCCGTGAAAAACACTAGCAGATGCAACGAATATTAATTCTATATAAAAAATTATTCGAGTTTCCAATTCCCATTGGACCTTGTACTTTGTGATGATGTTATACTTTCATTATACCGTTTTTTTTTTTTTTTTTTTTTAATTTATTTATTACCAATATAACTTGTGACTAATCATTTTTTAACTTTTCTTTTTGTCATCTTGTTTCGTGCAGCCGATTTCATCCATATCTGTAAACGAAATGATCCTCAAATCAACAAGTGTATTGAAAATAGCATTCTCAGCCTGAGGGATAAGTTGATCTCAGGAATCCCCGAGCTTGAAGTACCGCAGCTTGACCCTTTGACTTTGGACGAATTGATTTTGAACTTGGGGCCAGGGTAAGCTGATATACGAGACCTTGAAAGACCCTCTCTTCTTTTTATTCCCTGATGAATTATAGTTCGTTAATTTTTCATCTTGCTTGAATATATTTCAGGGTGAATGCTAAGGGCAAAAATTTGTTGCTAACTGGAGGAAAGGAGTTCCAAATCGACAATGTCGTCGTTGATCTGAATGCCGATACCTTCTCCTTCGGCGTTACGTTCCCGAAAATTGATGCCCGTGGAAACTACGAGATCGATGCAACCGTAGCAGGGATACCACTGAAGGGAAAAGGACCGATAACTTTATCAGCGAGTAAGATAAATTATTTGATGTACGCGTTTCGGGCAAATTATTTCTAATCTTTGTCCTAGATTTTTAACGACCTTTTCTTTCTTATTTATTTATTTATTTTCATTTTTTTTTTTTTTACCAGCAACTATCACTGGCCGAGGTACCCTGCATGGCAAGAAAATAACTCGCGGTGGAAAGACCTTGTATTATTTCCCGAGCATGGATCTTAAGCTGCAAATAAAGGATCATGATATTAAGCTCGAAAATCTTTTCGAGGGTGATGCCGCGATTGGTGAAGTAACGAACAAACTTTTGCACGACGAGAAGGCTTCAGTATTGGCCAGCCTACTTCCGGGACTTGAGAAAGCCGTGATCGAGCGTATTTTACTTGTTGCAAATAATATGTGCAAGCACTTCACCTGGGACGAGCTATTCCCTGAATCATAAGAACTTCAAGATCAGCTTTTACACTTCAACTATTATTTGTTAATATTATGACGCAACTATATAATTGCCAGTTTTTATAAATAAATACTACATTCATGCACCCAAATACCTTGAGATCTTATTCGATAATATCCTTTCTTCCTATAAGGGACAGTTGTATAATTATTATTTCTGGAAATGTTTTGCCCATTACGATGGGAGAAAACAAATCAATAGCATCAAATTGATTCTGGAATAGTTCTAAAATGAGCTGTTTAAATTATTGTTTAAAATATACGATCGGCTGCAAATGCATAATACATATTTTCGTTGAGAGAATTGCGATTTATTAAGACTTGATTGATTATCTTCTTAATTTTATTAATATAAAAACAAACAAAAAATCTCATGTCTTATATTAGTTGATTCCGTTTTCTTTTCCTATACCTATAGTATAGTATTATGTAATAAAATTGTCCGGAATAATAATGCAATATTAATTATAATTGTATATTATTATTTATTATGTAGTATTTACTAAACTACGTGTATATATATGTATACTATCGATTGATTGTCTAATTTTCATATTATACTATAATCTAGATATAACTTTCGATATGCTCGCATATATATACGTTAATAATATATTATTATCATTAACGATATTATAATTAGTAAACTTATATTTTATACAACGACCCAATAAAGATCGATGCAATATGTAATATTAATATACATACAGGTATACCTATTATATGTTATTTATGTATACCTAATGTATGATCGTTATTCCCCATATTATATATCATTATAAAGAAAAACTATCCTACACGTATACATTATAGGTATACCTAAAAGAGCGACATACTATATATGTATAATATTTTATCGTTTTTTTTTTTTTTTATATATATTTATGTATAATACAACAATTATTGTTTATTGACGGTCGATTCGTTGAACCGTCTCTATTGAGCGTTATTAACTTTGTTTAGTCTCAATTAAAAATTTTCTTTTCTTTTTTTTTTTTTTCTATCTTACAGTTATGTTACTATTTTCTTGTATAGTGAAAACGAAAGAAAAAAAAAAAAAAAATTGCATTTTTAATTGAGAATTAGTATACGATATACATATACGTGGGTCCACGATCGTGGTCTTGCAATCAAATATAACTTACAATACATATTCTATAAACGTAAAGGAAAACAAAAAAATTAAAAAATTAAAAATAAATGATAATATGAACTATCTAATTTTTATATCCTAATGGATATTCATGATTTCAGCCACGCATATGACGTGTATTATCGTAAAAAAAAAAAAAAAATCAAATCGTAATTTTTCAAAACATTTTCTTTTTCTTCGTCAGAATTTTGTCGATAATTTATTATTTCAATGCGGAATTTTATTCCATCTACGAAATAAGTACTACCTATTATGTATATGATTAATATGTTCATGTATGTTTCATAATTGATGATCGATATAATAAGAGAATTATATAGTAAATTACATATATATTATATACCTATTTTAAAAGAAAAGTATATCAAAAATAGAAACTATATGCATTTTGATCCGTAATAATCGTACAATAGATTGAAGAATATAATGTAGGAGATGATTTTCACTTATGTATTCGCAATGGGTTGAATATAAAATATGATTTATTTATGTTTATATACATACGTGGTTGTATATTGAACATCGAAATTAGGCCAGTTGGAGAGCTGTAAGATAGAGGTGAAAAGAAAAGTGGCCAAAAATCGATCATCATCTTATTTCTGCAGTTAATATTTATTATAAGTAATAAAAGTTTAAGAATCTAATAGTTTACTTTCCGCGCTAATAAAACATTGCATAAAATTTTTGCAAAATATTTATATTATTTTCCGAGCTGTGAAAGATAATATATGCCCCGTTGTTTAGGAAACTATAATAAGAAAAGAAAAAAAAAAAAAAAAACAAAAACCTTCATCAAACTTTATAATAATTCTTCAATTTTTATCATAAAATTAATACGGATTTAAAAATGCAAACAACTCATCCAGATCCCGAATTCTCTCTAAAACGTTGTTGATCATAATTTTTTTTTTCTTTTTTTCTTTTATATAAACGATGATCGAACGACTCAACTACCAGCTTATCATACATACATAATGACATAAACGCTTGAGAGTTGATAAAATGAGGAAATAAAGAGAATAAAAAAAAAAAAAATATATATATATATTTAAAAAAAAATGAATGCTTCCACTGATTAGGAACAAAAACCGTTTTAATTCCAATCTGATCAACTGTTCCCAAACAGTTGCTATACCTTATACTTATTTTCTGCTTCTTCTTCATCTTTCTCTGTAACTTGAGATTCGTTCGAATATGACGATTTCACAGTCTTCTACTTCTTCTTCTTCTTCTGTTCTTCTTTCTAAATGTTACGACTACAGATGAGTACGTTTACGCAGGCATATTGTGTAGGAATGCAGAAGCGGAGTTTAACAGCCCCTGACGCTGCCTCTGCTTTCGTTGTTCCGTCATCTAGTTTTAATAATAGAAAAAATATAGAAAAATCATCTCGAAGAAAGTAGCGAGAAGAAAAGATTATCTTTGAAACTCTGTAGATGAATAAATTCCATTTTTTTTTTTTTTTCTTTAGATCTTTGTTGTAAATTTGAAATGAAAATTACTTGATCTCGAAGCTCGGTAAGCTGTTGAGATAAACATCTGACTAAATGTTGGGTGGATTCAAGTTGAGACTGTAAACTTCTGAGCTCGACTTGCTCGCCTTCTCCTTCGTCAGCAGCCAATGATTTTGCTCTTAGTCTAGGGAACCACTCGAGATTACGATCCTGTGAAAGTGCATAGAGCTTACATACATTGATACGAGTATTAATTTATTCTGCAAGCTCTACGAACTATTACCTTGACCATTGCGTATACGTAGGATTCTGGACCTGTGAATTCTGTCGGATCTTTGACCTTTACTAATACTATGAAGTACAGATAATGCCACATGTTGTGCTCGTGCTTTATGTGCTCCTCAAAAGATACTGTCTTGTTATCAAAAGCTGATCTATTCAAGCCTGTGAAATTAAGATTTACTTTTATCAGTATACAATACTGAGACTGTTCCGAGCAGATGTTGAATTCCAAAAACATATGTTTGTTGGTGATTTTTTGTCGTTTTATAAAAACTGGATTAAAGAATTATTAGCGGCACGATTTAAAGATTTAGAACTTATATCGTCCTTTGAAAGCAATTTTTATGTACATTACTAGGTATGGGGGTTCGAAATGTTTCTGGAGTTTAATTATAATCAGCTCGAAAATGAAGGCACAGGAAATTATACAGTGGGAGTAAAGATGAATGAAAAAGGGGGATTATTTTTAGATTAATCAGTTGTAGGGTAAGTTGAAAGACTTGCAGCATTGTAGGAAGAATGCAAATTGGAATTTCTCGCGAATATTTAATTAATTTTTTTCAACTCAAACAAACAATAAAAATATCTAAGAAGATGAAAAATATGTACATTCGAATGTAAATAACGTTTTCCAGAATATAATATAAAATATATTTTGGATAAAATTAAAAAAAAAAAAAACTCTTGGAATATAAGCTTCTTCGATCTTTTCAAAAAAGCAGAGAAGAATAGCTAGGAGTATATAAAAAAAATGCCTTTCCAAGCTTATTTCAAGCGTTTCAAAATCATCCCTGAAAAGAAATGCTAAAATGCGATCCGATGAAAATATTTGTAGGAATCAAATGTGTGGACATGTTAGAGTTCTTTTTTTTTTTTCCATTCGAAGGGAAGACTCGTAGAGAATGAGAAAAATCATTCCCCAAATCTATGAGTTAAGTTTAAAAAAAAAAAAAAGGGGACACTTTGTAACGAGCAATTTTTTTGGATACAAAAAAAGAATGAATGCACGATCGTGAGGAGACAGTAACGCTATATAATTACAGATAATATCAAATGTTTCAAGTCATCCGGGTTGACGTTAGACTCTGAATTCTTGGAAAATTCAAATAGGGAAGTATTGGATTTGATTAAATAACACGAAGAAGCAATACTGCAATAATTAATACAGTCGTCGCTGAAGCGAAATGCTCGAAAAGATAGAGCTGTTAGGTGTGTTGTTTATTTACCGAACATAGAGAGGTAGGTGAGATCAATATTCACCTTTCGATGCAAGTTTCTGGGGTACGTACCGCAAATGAAGCATGTGCTTTTCAGGATCAGTTCTTTTTGTTGTTTCTCTGATCTAAGATCAGCAAATGTATCAATTATCACACCGAATATTAAATTCAGTACGATAATAATTACAATGAAGAAGAACAGCAGGTCGTAGACAACTCTGGCAACAAATAGCGCTTCCTAAAAACACATTACTCATTGACTATTAGCCAAGGAACTTGTTCGACTATCTCAATCTTCCAGAGATACAATTTTTTCTCAAAATAAAAAAACGATACTTAAGGAGATAAATCAACGCTCACCGTGCTCGACGGCGCTCTTAGTATATCGCCGATTCCTCCACCGTTTCTTAAACCCTGATTCAGAGTCGTCACTATACACATGACCAATGAATCGCAAGCTCTTTCCTTAATCTCTCCGCCTACGCTAACAACTTCGCTTTTTACAGCAGATCCCTCATTGTCTGAAGTTTTATAATATTAAATTGAATTAATATAAATGAATAAATAAAATGATATTCACGATTGGGAGGGACATTTTTACCCTCGGTAAACATAAGAGACATTTCCAAGGGATGAGAAATAAGAAAATTACATCATTTCACGACTTGTTGCTGTTTTTTTTTAAATATATTAGGCATACTGACCTGCTTGCGCGTATCGAGACACAGTTTCTGTCTTCTCACAGTCTTCCGTATTGTTGGAGTCACACGTTCCCACGATATTTTCACTTAAAGTAGCTAGACGCATATATAATAAGTCACAAAAATATATTTAAAATAATAGGAAAGCTGGATAATTTATTATTACTTTTGTTTTCCGTGAATTTTTTTGCCACATTATCTCAATCTTAATCATTTTCAGCAGTTATATTTCAACGAAGAGTATCAATTTTTCACCAAAACATGATATTAATAGATTAATAGCAACTTCCTATGTGAATTCAAACAAAATATAACTTTGCAGCTAATTAAAACTTACGCATAATCTCTTCGTCGATGCTGACCAAGAAATCATCCTTAAAGAACATGTACCCAATGATAGAGAACATGTATACGAGTATCAAAGCCAGTACAGCAGTTAGAATAATGGATCGACCGTTCCTGGTTACGGACTTAATAACATTGAGTAGAGTTTCTTCTCGGTAAACGACGTCGAATAACTATACAGTTTCACGAAAATGATGAATATTTAAGAAAAGATAAAGGAGACCGGGGATGATATAATATTTCGATATGTACATATAAATGTAGAAACTCACCAGAACAGAGAAGAAAAATGGATGCATAGCGATCCCGAGGAAGCAGAATATCAAATAAGACAAATGATACAACAATTCAACGTTTGTTACTATCTGTTCTATGCTTTTGCTCAGTGTTCCTTGGTTACCTATTATACTTATTAGATGAATGATTTTCAAAAGGACCTGCAATATATGGCGTAGTTTAGGATCAGCCGTTTCTTTTCCCTATCCAATAGTGTGTCCGGAGGCAATACTCACCGTTAAAAATCCCAACAACCACAAAGTCGGTTCAGGTCCCACAGAGAATATTAAACGTAGTATAGTAGAGGCAACCAAAGTCCGGATTCCGGATTCTCTAGGTAAAGTGACAACTATTGCTGCAGATGATAACATCACCGTCCAAATAAGACCGGATAAATGTGGACTTAGTTCTGGAAAACGAATGAGACAATTCACGGACTTAGATCATCTGTGTATTAAGAATTGAAGAGATGAAGAGTAAAGAAGCATAAGACGTTCAAATTTTCAGGATTTATCACTTACTGGGTACAGAGTCGACAAACGGATAGAAAAACGCCACAATAAGATTGATCAGGACGGCACAGTTGAATAAGATGTTACTCCACAGAGACATGTAACTGCTTACCCAAAAGAGCATTGGTTGTCCTAAAAGAAAAGGGGGAAATTTTACAAGCTGCGGTATGAACATAAATTAGTTGATACCATGAACCGGGGTGACTTGAAACACTTAATATTGAGTCCAAAAGTGTTTCAAGTAACGCCAGTTGCGGTATATAGTTCGATGATCTGAATTATAAGCTGGAGAGAAACCTCTAAGTTTTTTCTGCCACTTCATCTCATTAAACATGTCTTCGGTCCTTTCGAAAAAGTCGGATACTTTAGATCCCTGATCGTCAAGTTCGGCGGTGCTCAAGACTCTTAATTTTGTGTCGTGCGTTATAAGCTCGCATATTTCTGGTATAGGAAATACTATCTGTTCCAAAGTTCTGTCTTGTCTAACGATCTGAAAAAATAATAAATTTCGAACAATCAAGAATCTGTTTCGATTCAATTTAATATCGAACTTACCTCTATTTGAGCAGTGTGAGTCGCATAGTATTGTAGAGCTCTGTTAGTCTTTGGATCAGCGTTGTTGTGCTCAGACGGTTTTAACATTGTCGATAATTCCTTGTTGTGCTGCGCCAGTTGATGACAAAGAATGTAAATATTGTGTCCTACCTGAAAGGTCAGAATTAGAAATAAGACAAGTCGTTGAAAAACGTCCAGAAATTTGAAATCAAGAAATTACTTCTTTAGGAGAAGCCCCGTCTTCCCCGTCGTTCGAAGAGTCGTCAGCGTCGTCATCGTCGTCTAAAGATTCCTGATGAAAAGCTCTGCAGGCAACATCGACGAGCTGTTTAGGGTTCATGTTGTAAAGAATTCTTTCAGCGTTTTCGCTGTCTCCTCTGCTCTCCATTATAGCAAGTAGCAATTTGCTCGCGTTATTTTTGAGCTCAAGTACCAAATCCATACGAGTTTTTCCAAGAGGATTAATATCGTTTAGTATTAACGCAGTTATTATGTCTAAGCCGTTAGACTCGTGTGTAGCAATGCAGTTTTGATTGTCGTGGCACGGCCCTTGACAATATTCCGTCAAAGTTTCTAGAGTCTGATTAATCAGTGCCACGTTATACTCGTTTATGTATAAACCAAGGAGTCCTAGACCGCCGGTAGTAGAACCGCATATACAATCGAGGAACATTAGCGTCTCAGAAACCAGGTTGAAGTTCGTTTTGTTGTTTTGATTGCGGAGAAGATTCTAAAACGTGATATTAAATACAAGTTGAAAAATTGAATCTAATTGTTTGACATACCGTCAACTGTTGAAAACCAGAAAAATGATCCCTAATATCCAGGATTTAAGTCTAAAAAAATTGGAAACACTTTATAACGAGCAAGAATCAAGTTTGCCTGTGAACTTGTCGACTAACATTAGTCTCTGCATTCTGGCGTGCATCGAAACTCGGACCCTTGCCCAGAAATAATGACGCCATATAATTGTAAGATGATATCAAGTGTTTCAAGTCACCCCCAGTTGACGGTACCTCAATTTTCTAGTCACCTGCAATTCCCTGTTATGATTTTCGCAAAGGAGTTGAAGAAACCTCAGTATTGGTTGCATGACTAGAACTTTTATGCTCAATTGTCCCTCGTCTCTTTCGCCGCTATTTCCACTCCCAGTTCTGTGTCTCTCAATTTTTTCTGCCAACATATCTTCCAGTGCAGAACCAAGTGCTAAATTGTGGCTTGCTTCGTCTCCCGATGCTATATTTCTTACGCTCGCATAGGCATGGGCTGTCGAGGCAGCTGCTTGGTTCAATTCTTCGTGCAGCTCATCTGTGATCACTATTCCGTTTGGTTTTCCTGGAATTAAATGATTCCTAATGCTTTTTGTGTTCAACTAGCTTGAGAGCTTGAGAAATAACTGCTCTCTCTCTCTCTTACCGGTCCCACGCTTTCTTGATATCTTTTCCAGCTCTTTACTCTGCTCTTTATCCTCGTGAGCTTTAGCAGCAATGTCCGATGTGTTCACGGTGACCGTGGACTTTATTTCTTGCTGCGAATCTTTCATTTTGTCAAAGAAGACCTGAGCAAAGATTATTCCCTTTTGTTATTTAGTCACGGTTCTTTGATGAATCGGAATTTTAGAATGAGAATGATCTCACCTTGAAGAAGGATTGACTAAGATCTCCGCCCATCAGTTTGGTAAACATACTTTTTTGGATAATCGGATTCCCGCCTTCTAATAAAGCAATTCCCAACTCTACAGCCTCGACAAATATACTTGGCGAATGAACGCTCTTGATAACTAATTCGACTACTAAATCTGAAGCCCCTTCTTTGTCCAAGTGGCTTTGTACGTCGTGAAGAGTTCTACCAGCCCGCAACAATATTTTTGCTGCAATAGCAACGACTAGTTATTTTTATAGTCAACAGCTGTTAGATCGTTATCAATTTTTATTACATATTGATTTATTCTACTGATAAAAAAATACGAAGAAAATCTGCAAACACTTTACATTGCGAGCAAATATCAAAAATTTTTTGATTTTAAGCTCAGAGCCTGGCTTTGCTGATTTAAATCAATTTTTGATCAGCTACTCGAGACTATGAATTAAATATTTAATACCTCCAGGTCCGTGCGTAACAGCGGTAGTACAAGGTACACCGATTTCAACATGTTCTGGTTTCTGTACAAAAATTTTGCCGAAATAACGTATGAGTAGATTATGCCTGAGCACGTCACCCTGCGAAAAATAAACTCCTATAATTTCACGAGGTAATAAAATGGTGAATTTGGGTCTGTTAAAGATGTACCAATACCAGAATATATCATTTACGCAAGGAAAGTTGATGCGAATGTTTTGCATATAATAATAATGCAGGATATGTGATAAATAATTAACTAAGCATTTGTTAAACGTGTTAAATATTATATCATATTCCAGAACGTGTTGTGTTTTGCTCTATTTACAGCTTTTTTTTTTATTTGTGCGTAATAGCGTGAGACAATTCAGAGATAAAGATTGCAGAAAGATCATTTCTTTGTTCTTTTTTTCTTATGTAAAGTATGAGGGTAAAGTTAAAAAGTTATAATAGTAAGTCTATTTACAATATCTACTTTTTTTCATTTCAGTCTTATTCATAGATTAAGGTGGTAGAAGGATCTTGGAGTCTAGAAATATTGATATAATGTTTGTGATTGATTATTTAAGAATATCAATATTTCTATACCACAAAGTATGCATATTATACACACCCTCAACCGACTAAATATAGAAAGAATTAACTTCATACTATAATTTCAAGAAATCAAAACCCCGAAGCATTTGCCATTTCATTGTTACTCTGTCGTGCTGAGAGATCTAAAGCTAAAAAATATTTAGAACTAAAAGTATTGATATCCGTTGTCTAATTATTATAATCTAATCTCTACCTAAATCTCAGACATTATTCTCCGGGGGGGGGGATAAGATGAATTAACTTGCTGGATTATTAACAGACGATCGGGATATGCTGCATAACGTATTGGTACATCGAGTAGTTGCATTATTTAGCTAGAGGACGACAATTAGTAAACAATTTTATTTACAATTTATACTAGGTCACGTAGCAATTATGCAATTTGATTCTGGCAACAATAATTTCTGACCATTCCTCTCTGGGTCATTCAAAGAGCTGCGCCTTGAATTTTCTGGAAACTATGAAAGAGAAGTAAATTTAGTAAACTTCTTCTCATTTTTTTTATTTTGTATCTAATGAAATATAAGACGCGCTCTGTAAATGACGAAGGAAGCGATTGTTTGCTGAATTATTAAACTGTTGAGGAAAGAAGAAACTAATTCTATTTAATTTATTGGTAATTCTTTCTACCTGTTCGATATTAACGTATGTCAATTTATAAAATAGATACCATAAGGCTGATACAACTGACTATGATGGATGTAAATGAGACATGCAGTACCATGAATACATGCATTGTTTTTTATAGCGCGTAACATGCCGCACCATTATTTTTTTTTTTTGAGACGCAATCAAAGCTTTCCTAATTCAATTATTATGTAGAATAAAGAAATTATTGAGCTTGTTTGTTATTTTTATTTGGCTTATAATTCGTTTAGGAAAACTTTAGAAAGCTCGTGATCGCATTCTTTACGACCTATAATATGTATAAGACAGAATTTATGGTCAGTGAAGTTCGCAATTCACTCTCTCATAGGAATAATTCATATGAACATCGAACATCGTGGCTAAAAGGCAAAACTCTCAAGTTAATCTTTGACGCCAATCGTAACTCATCATTTTTCTGCATCGACTCGTCAACAGTGAATTAACTATTAAATGCTAATTTGAAGAAAAGATTAATCGATTGAAATATCTAGAAGTTGAAAAGAGACTCTCTTTGTCATTCAAGACAACGAACAGATATGAGAATAGATGATATATTATCATTTTATGGAGTTTTTGGTATTTTTATGAGTTATCATCTGTATGAGATCGATTGGTATCGATAGTAGTTATATAATAAATAGTATATTCGCGTTCGTTACGATTGTGCTTATAGAAAGATATAACTTTGTCAAACTTTCTATGTTTTACCCGCTCTTGCTGGGTCATATGACGATCGTTGCATTGATCATTGGATTGGTATTCAGAGTTGGAGTCCGTTTCCATTCCTGCGGCAAGCAGACAGTCCACGAATTCCACATCCTCCTTTGCAGCATGAAAACGTACACCTTACCTACAGATCTATTCTACCATACTTGCAGTCTATACTCACCGGCGTGAGAATCCGAACATTTGTGGTATAGCATAGGAGTCATTTCTTTTTTTTTTTAGCAACTCATTTACAAATTAACTTAAGATTTATCAGAATTATTATCATCAACAATATAGATGCGTTCTATGCCAACTCTACCAATCTCTGACCCATACCTCTTTCCATTACCTTCATTCATTCTTTCTCACATTCCTTGGGGTCCAAGGAATACTCAGTATTTCTTTCAGATTTTAAACTCAAAAATTGATATAGATTAAAATGTCCGAGTTAAGGGTCAGAAAAGGACACCAACTATTCCTTCGATCTCAAAGAACGTGGGAAATAATCAACGAAGAAATCGACAAGGGTACGGGCCAGACATTGTTTGAGATGGCATGGAATGTCCCATATTCTTATAAAGCAAGCTTGTAACGATTTCTAACTGCGGACATATTATTCTAGTGTGCTCTGAGATTCGAGGCGCTGGTTTCCTCGAATTTTCAAATTAAATTTTATTTTCTTTCTAAATTAGGTAATTACTTTTCAACTTTGTATAATTCTGGAAAACAAACGCCTCGTATTTTATTACCGTGAACTGATATTCTGTATGAATGATGATCTTCCTAGCTCGAGTTTTTATTCTCATGCTTTTTTAATCACCTACAACTGACCTTCTCTCCATACTCCGCATCGATCGCCATCATCTCTCGCAACGTCCTCAAAACTTTGACGCACAGTTTTTCTTCCTTTTCTTCTAGCAACTTTTCTGTATGTTTTATCAATCTAGAATAATTAAACGATCGGTTAGACAGATTATCAATCCAGTTTCTTTTCAACGGTGAAATAATAAATTTCGGGAGAAAGAGAGAATGAAGTCATAAATTGTACTCGGATTAAAATGGTCCGAGGACTCTACTTTCCTCGTATGGCGAGAAGTTTTTCTTAAAACAAATAATGTGCACATACCGACGTATGAAACCACCATTTTCACACCGTTTCCTGGCCTCTGTTGAAGCCGGGAACAGTAACTCTGGCCGATAGAGTATATCGACTAAGAGAGACAACTCGGATTGAACCAAAGGTTTTAATTGTTCTTCGAGAAGAGACACGATGTCTTGAAGCCCTTCGATGATGCTTCTGTCAAGCCTCATTAACTGCTTAAAGAATGAGAATCGTTTTGTGGTAGAGAGAGAGTGAGAGATTAAGTGAGTTGAAGAGGAACTCTTCGGTGAAAAATGAAATGATGGAAAAAACGATTTCATAAAACTAAGCTATTCTATGAGCTGCGTAATAATGTTCGTTATAAAAGCAGTGCTGACGTTTTTGCCGTATTTATATTTTACTTAAAATTCGTGCTTTTCGTTGTGCTTGTGCTTAATAAGCATAAAATCATTTCGTTTACACATATATGCAAGTTACCTCGTCGCTGTCATTCCAAAAAGAAACCAAGTCGTTCTTAGCAAGAATAAAACGTTGTAATAAATTTGATATTGTATTCAATTTCGATTAACAATTTAAAACTATATTTTTATTGTCGGTAAGACAAAAAACTGAGCCAATAGAAAACTGACAGCTTTTAATACATCTTGATGAATTATTACCTGGCTTTGGCTCCGTTCAATTTTTGGCTGCCTGGCTGCTTGAAGCCATTTGCTACTCTGTCTGTTAAGCATCGCTACTTTAGTAAACATCGAAGCAACTTGTCCTTCCAGATCTGTTGGAATTGCTATTCCTCTTCCTTTAGCTATAGAAATGTACAACAAATGTAGAAATTACCTCCGCCAACAAAAAAATATAACAGAAAAAAAACCGACTGGAAAGCTTTCAATGATTTGTTTAAACGATTATTATTATTATTTCTTTCCATTAACTAATTCCAAACTCACCAACTTCTGACAATGTTCTGATGCAGTTTTCTGCATTAAATCTTTGACCAGAATGGAGCCAAGAGCATTGGGAAACTTTGAATGCGGCGTGTAGCAGCTGGACGAAGATCGGTTGGCGTGTCTGATGAAAAAAAGATATTTTTTTTTTCATTTCATATTGCCCAAGTTACCACAATTCAAGGTACGTATGTATACATAGACACAACGATTAGAATGAATTTATTGATTTATTGATCACAGATATTGAACATCGAAAATCAAAGGAAATTGAATAGTTTGTTCAAGTTTCATCAGATCAATTGCAAAGTATTAGAAATAATATTGTGTAAAATTTGATCCATAACTTGCAACGGTGAATTAAAATTCTTGCAAAATTGTTTAGCGGGAAGTTTTACATGCAGTGTTTTACCAAATACATACATTGAGAATTTTGATGAGGGTATAGATATAAAAAGTGAGACAAATCTTCAAAAAGTTTAATTAAACTGAAATACTCAAAGGAAAGAGCATCCGTTTATCATTAGAATGAAATTGAATTCTTGTTATTTTTTTTTGAATAGAATCTCTGCGGAGAGAAGTCCTACTTTTCAGCATCCATCAAGCATGAAGAAAATCGATAATACATAGGAAAGAACAGCTGGGATCTTAGGAAACATGCAAGCCATGTTACTCACGTAATCGTCGATATTGTTATCACTGTTCCTATCGCACTCCTTCAAACTCCAAAAGAGTCTTGCCTCATGTAGATGTTTCTATTAGTAAACGAAACCCGCCACCAAATCGAACCCAGTAACCACGTGCCCATCAAACCAGTTCGATCAGCCAAAGATGGGCAGGTTGACGCATGCCAAAAACACACAACATGCCGCTAGTGCAACCAGCGAACCAAACACACGTCTAACTACCTTCTTAATTTAACAAATTATCCCTTTTCCCAATTAACAATATATCGCACAACTAACTTTGCTCGTTCTTATCTAATACAAGGGTCGATGAATGGCAATGCCATCAACTGGGGTGACTTTGGAACATCGTTTCATATTCTTTTTAAATTGTTTTTCCCCAAAACTCTTCCATTAAAAATCGCCCTTTTTCATATCCCTTGTTTGTCGCAGCGTAAGTGAATCCAGTTTTTTTATTAATTGTAACGAGAGACTGTGAGTGTTTCAATGTCACCACAGTTGATGGTAATCCCATGGATAATATATAACCGGTGGCACGGATGAATATGTTTGTTATAGTTTGAAATTGACGTGTGTTCGATTGTTGAATTGAGGTGCCTTTGTAACTACCGCATGCATAAAGTAACATCGCGTATATAATTTCGTTGATGAATTTAATATAATTAGTTTTAAATAGTTGATATTGAATTATTCATTTATTTATTTATCCATTCATCCATTAATTTATTTATTTATTTATTTATTAATTAATTTATTTATATAGTATATAGCTTTTTACTTCATGTTATTTATCGATTTTTCTAATCCGGTAATTCTAGAAGCCTTATTCTACTTGATCAGCTCAATCTAAGCAGCTAATTCAACGATCTCATCGTTCTACAAAATTACCTCAATTTCGTAGAGCTTCGATCGTAAAGCAGGACAAATAATATAAGAATTTTAAAAAACTTAACGATTTTATAAAGAGACAAATCCTCAACTGATTACCGCAGGATAGATATAGTATATATATAATAAAAACTCGTGCGTAAAACTCTATGCAATAATAACAATGCAGATAAAATATACAAATCTCTATCGAATATCATCATAATCATTGTTTAATTCCCTCTATCCAAAAATAACAGTGATAAATATATCCCAAGCCCTTGTTAGGCATAATAAATATATATATATATAATATATAAAGAATAATTTACTATACCTGCACTGTGGTGCTCTGATCTGAAAACGGGCTACCGAAAAACGTGGCGATCACGTTCATCAGACCGTTAGTCACGTAATTTTCTAAGGCGATATCTGCGTGTCGACGATCGTGGGTAGCTGCTGCGATGATACCCATGTCTACGATGAATGATTTCTCAAATAATGACCACATGTGATTAGAAGTATAGATCTCCTTCATTTCAACTTCGGTATCGATGTAGCAGTGATTCAAAAAATTTATGTATGCGTCTTTGACCTGTAAATTAAATTGAATTTGATTAATCGTGTGTACGGATATTGAACGTCTTCTTCATTAAGGAAAGAAACATGATTTATCTTTTATCATAAACTAGTCTTTATCAATTTATTACCTCCGGTATACAATCCTGGTGCGAAACCATAGCGACTATATCATCCAACGGTAGTAAACTGTGGCATTTTATTTCTGTATTTACATTCTTTCCCATCGTACAGCAGGCCAGAAGCTTGACCAGTTCTACGTGGTACCTTAATAGGAAAGTTTGATTATTTATTTTTTTCTACGACGAATTTTATGAATAGTTTTTCAAGATCAATGAGATGCTATTTCAATTTTTACGAAAATATGATACATCATAAATGAATAATTAGAGAACTCTAAAAAAAGCTTCAATTCTTTCTTATATTTGTGTATGTATGTATGTGTCTTGTTTTTCTTTTATCACAAGTTTAATTTCGATCGTTGCAGTGTTTACCTTAGCGGACTGCTCTCGTCCATTCTATGTCTTTCAGATCGCATCATTTCTACAAACTGATTAAACGACGATCTGTCGTTGTAGAATACTAAAACATCCTCGCCGGCTTGAACTAGCTGAAAAAAAATAATTGAAAATTGTTCTTAACTATTAACGCCCGTTACTTCTTTTATTTTTACACATATCGAATAGTTGATTAATAGAATCAAATGATCGTCACTCTTCACTCTGCAGTTCTTTAATTTTATATTCTGATGTAATTATGAATTTCGAACGAAAAATCATCGCAGAACTCTTACATTTTTATAGTTAAAGCCTGAAAGAAGGGATCTGTAGAAAAGTTAGAAACGATTTTTTCGGAACTTCGAGCTTTTCTGGTCTCCTTAAATATCGCTGAATCAATAGTCTGCAAATCAAATTACAGTAACTGCGTAGCTAGTTTCCCTCTTTATCTAGTTTACAACTGAATTTAAGGGGAGAAGGTAATCTGCACGTAGGAAACAATGTTATTTAGTAAAATTTTACAGAATCATCGATTCAAACTCAGATTATGTTCTCAGAAAATGATTCAGCTGCTAAACGATTCAAACAAACTAGGCGATATCAATTTCTCGAGGAAATAATTGTAGTCAAATTAAGGAATAAGATATAAGATGAAAGATTTCGCCGCAGACTCACCTCTTGCATGACCAATTCTTGACACTTTCTTATAAATTGATTTTCCGCCTTGACTATGGTCTGAAGAAACTTGAGATATTGTACGTGCCTTCCATGCGTTTCAATGCAATGAACAAAGTGCTGTATAACTTTTGGATTAACTTCGTTACAGAGCGTTGAATTGTCTTGAAAGATGCTGCAAACAGTTTGGGCTTCTCTAATTCCTGGGTTTAAAAACAAATCAAGTTGTTTATGGAGTAGGACTTGGTTCTGCTGATTGGCCAGACAAAAGTTTTGAAGAAAATCGTGAGCCAAACGCATCAATTCATTCATTCTCACGTCTTCCTTAGCGTCAAAAGGCACTTGAAGCAAGTCTAAGACTACCGTGTGAACACCAACGTTGCGCAATAGCCTCTGTTCGTGTTTTCTCGCCTTCAATTGACCGCCGGGAAGCGTTTGAATGCACAACTTATTCATTCTGATCAATATTTGCTGGATTTTTTTGTACTCTTCGGCTTGATCAGGATGCAGAGGCGGACCAACGTCCAAGTCGATTGCTGACCCTGGGATTAAATCAAAAAATTATTGGAGCAAAAAATCGCAAGAAATTGATCGAATCTTTAATATGATATCAAAGTTTGCACGACGTAGAAGGAAACAGTCTTATGTACTTTTTTGAAAAACACCACGGGTAATTTTTTTTTCAGAGTAATTGTACTTTCCCATTGACAAAGGGTTTGACGGACCTTTTTTATCGGTAGGTGATAACTGAGGCGGAGCTTTTCTTGGCGTAGAATTATCCTCCTCTTCTTCTTTGTTCTTTTTCTTTTTATTGCTATGTTCCTCGGTAGCTTTTGATTTGTAAACCCATAGTTCAGACTTTTCTACAGACTGACGCAGTACGTCTAGATCGGATTTGATCTGTTTATAAGACTCGACGTCGCTGTCAGAGACTAAAAGTTGAACCTGAAGAGATTCGCAGTTATTATATTGAGGGCTTGGGTATTTGTGTGATGAGATTGTGGGACTTTAGGGAGAGATTTAGTTCAATTTTCTGTTAGATCTTTTCATAATGGGAAGAATTTTCAATCTCAAACCTGTTTAAAAGCCTGCAGTACTTCTTGTCGCTGGCTAAAATGTCTGAAGAGTAGATGCAGAGCGCCGGAAACTAGCGGCGGATAATCATGCATTGCTAAGTGAAGCAAGACTCGTAGAAATGTTCTCCCTCCTTGCCCATCAAGATCCAGTACAACGCACTCCTCGCTAAAAGCGTGGCAATAACGCAAGAAGTAAAAGAAAACCGAATGATACGTACGAAGCGGTAAAATTCTCAAACAGGAGGCAAATAAAACAGGAATTCAAAATCGGTATTTTAGTTCTTTGGTAAATTTCAAATCAACGACAACACTATGGGAATAGAGAAACCGAGGAAACAAAAAAAAACGAGGATGAATCTGCAAGCAAAACTCTTTACCACAATCAAAGAAAAAAATCCTGCGCCTTTCTACACGGACAAAAAAAATCCTATAAAAATCATAAGATAACAGAAGCTCCTTACCTGCTGCCAAATATTCCTTCCGCTTGAGAGCCGATAGTTTCTAAGTTGATTTCTTTCTGGCCAATGTTCAAGTCTCCCGAAGCTTTCTCAGTCTCGTCAAACTCCTGTTTAAATATACTGAGAAGACATGAAATCCTGTAATCTAAACGAACGTCTAGAATAAACTGAAGGATTTCAATTATCTTCAGTTTTGTATCCATTACTAACGGATACTCTGTCTTCATGCTTGGTTTTGGACGTGGCGTAGATGCCCCGGTTAATACCTGGCCTGCCGGGCCTAGCGTTAGGCTGGTCATCACTGCTCCCATGTCTCCGATGCATCGCAACACTCCTCCTTCAGCTAAGAGTTCAGATTTCATTTGTATTATTAATTTTCAGGTCGATATATACAACAAGGGCTATATTTCTAGCTCATGGTTTAGTCTCATAAATTGAAATCAAAGCCGAATTATGACTTCAAACACAACTGAAATGGTGTGATGGAATACTTGGAGTATATCTCAAGATAAATTTGACAAAAATCTTGGCTTTGAGTCAATGAGAGATCAGTTACCGCTGGCGCTACACTACTTAGTGAATAACGATAGAAAAAGATTGCCGGGAAAGACCTGAAATACTACGTGCGGGTTGTTCTAACTAATGAAGCAGTATTCTACCAATTCTGAACAGTTTTAAAATCGAAAGATAAATGATAAGGAGACATTGATCTACAATAGATTATTATTATTGAATAACGTCACAACTACTAGGATGGGGAGTTTTTTTTTTTTTTTTTCATTTAAAAACAAATAGAAACAGCACTCTCTACGTTTTTCATGCAGTATTGGTTTTTTTCTTTCTCTTTTCTCTTTTTTTTTTTGTAAATTATTTCCTTGTTAAATAAATTATGCAGCTTTTTATAAATGCAATATACGTGCATATATATACTGTCTAAGTTAGTCACGGATTTACCTTTTTCCTCCGAATCCGTATTCTCAGCTATACATAAAACGTTACAGGATAGCTGGTTAGTTAAGAATATTGTTAAACTATTTGAAATCTTAATAATAGAGTATAAAAGTTTCTCAATATCTAATATAATAACGAGAGTATATTTGGGTTCTTATGTACTTGTGAACTTTTGACGAATGAAATAAAAAATCATTAAAAGTCTTCTCCTTTCGATTGACTAGAATTTTCAAATCCAATCTGTAGATTCTTCTAATCGTCTGATATAATTTCTTAATAAAAAATAGTTTAACATTATTACAGCGGGATGAGGAGGTATTAGTGGAAACTTACAGTGAATTTCACCTGTGGGTATTTTTCCGTCTGCAAAATCGCTCTCAGACACACAATCCAATATACTTAACAACGTCTTTGTAAGTCTCAGCAAATCGCTGAAGCTGTAGAATCCAAAATAAATCAAATCCCTAGCCAATTTGACGACCTGAGAAAATATTTGCATCATTTTACAATTTTTATCTCTATCTGTTTGTATCAACCGTACTAGATGGTACAAATTGTAATCTAATCTCACCTCGAAAGTGAGCCTGTTTTGTTCCTCGTCGGCGAATGACCACATCTTAGCAACAACGTTGCAAAGATAGTCTTCAACAAACATTATAGTCGAGCTAAATCTGGCGCGAACAGCTTCCTTGTTATGATCTGGTGTTTTATTTGTATCGTAGCTAAGAGTAAACGAATTTTAAATTTCAGTTTTGATAGTTTTAATATCGATTTTAAGTTTATTTTAGTAAGGCTTGAACAACTCACTCGTTGATGCTCATCTTTGGTGGTATTTCTGACCAAAGTCGAGCATATTTTACCGGCGTAACAGGCTCTTGGGGATCTCGATCGACGTGTAGATGCAACATCAGTCGACAAAATGAAGCTCGTAAACGATACGGAACAGTCTCATCCGCCATGCATCTGAAACGATGTATTTCTTAGAAGAATGGGAGGGAAAGTGATGCTACTTTTTCAGGAATTCGCCCGAGACCTAATCAGTTGTAGTTTTGGGCAAGATATACTCTGTAAAGATGATTTCCAGAGAGAAAGAACTCTCGCTTTTACTAATAAATATCAAAAAGTGGGAAACGAGGCCAAGAATATTTGAAAAATAGTTCGATTAGTTAAGTTTTTGAGTTCTTGCGTCCAAATCTTATGTTTTACTTTATGGGTGACAAAATTTATAGAAATTTGTGACAACGTACTTTAATATCAAATCGATGTCTAGATGAGGTGATAAGTTGTTCAGAGCCAAATACTGCCTATTAAGACACATGTTGCTGAACAAGTTAAGCTGATGTCTGTAGTAGTCTAAAATTGCAGCATCCTCTATACTCCCAATTTTAGCACCTCTCGACAAATCACAGAGAGACATGCAGCGCTGTAATTTATGAATTTTTTGATCCGTACACAAAGCCTATGGAGACATAAATTTCCAAGCATTCTTTGTGATTGTAAATTGTTGAAATGATCACAGATAGGGCAGAACTTACCGTTCCTTTAGACCATACGAGAGAAACTTCGAGTTCGTCGATGATAGTTATGTGGGGTTCGTAGTTTTCCCCTCGTTCATCGATGTCTTCGACTTCGACAGGGGTGTTAGTTATTCTGAGGAAAGAAATTTTCTGTTTAGCCAGAAATTCAGTGGCTATAAAACTTCGGAATTATTATATTATCGTTATTCACCTAGTGTCGATTAGTATATCTTCGTTCTTAGAGCTTAACACACTTTTGCATATCAACTCCTGGGTAACGGCGATAGCTTTTTTATTTGATATACAGAGATCGGATAGGTAGTCTAAAAACCGTGACTCCCAATTGTACATATTTTTTCTAACAAGTCCAACGAACGTCTCTATCTCTGCAGCCGTTATGTGCTTTTCTAATAGCTTTCGATTGTTGTGTAGCAAAGCCGTAATTGTATCCTCAGCCAGTATATCATAGCCAATTTGCTTTTGCATGAAAGCAAAATGCTTCGCTATATATTCCTGATAATAAAAGGTAGGAGGTATTTATTCGCTGTTTATAAAGATCGGTTTTTATCAAGTTTTATCTCCTTCTTTGATCAGTAAGTCAATACCAATAACAAGTCTACCTGGTTTTTCCTGTAATCCTGTTGCGAAAGTCTTAGAATACGATAGCACAACCTAAACATATATTTATAAGAAGCGTGTCTGGGATCGTTGAGCTCTTCTATTCTAAGGAAAGGCCCCTCGCCAGCAGCGGATTCTAAAAATGGTGCCTAAAATCACAGGAAAAGAATTAATCATACATCATACAACGAAATCCATTGTATTTACTTTACCTGAAGGATCTTAAAAAGTTGTCCGAGTATGTATTGCTCTCTGAGAAGCTTTTGTCTGTCTCTCAGAGCATTAGAGACGGTCAATTCAAGCGCCTCGGACTTGTTTTGATCGTTCTCAAAGCCTGCAATAAAGTAAACAATGTCTTGGAGCAGACTGGTCACTGCCCTTCTTTCGTTGTGCGAAATAGTCCCTTTTTCAAGCTTCCCGCTACTTAAAGCCAGCACTTTACACGCGTCGTTTGCAAAGTCTAAATCGCGGACTTCGACGGGAGAAACAGACCTCAGGGCAAAGGCCTCTTTGTCTTCTTTGCTTATCGCGCAGCCGACCTAACGAAAGAAGAGGAAACAATCACTGAATGATGCTTTCTCTCTGTTTTACAATTCGAAGGATCTGAATGTGCCGTAGATTCTTTTGAAATCGAACCCTAAAGATCTACCTTTGACATGACCGGCTTTTCATCATCCTTGTCGATGGGTACGCTAGTAGAGTGGACCCAAGTATTTGTACATATGTGATGAAGCCTGACGAACGATGACTGTGGGACAAGACTATCGCCCCTGGTTAACGTTGTCGGATCCAATTCAAACAACGAACTTATTTCGTTGCTGTGGGGAACGGATACCAGCCGATAAATGGGACCTATTGGTTCTGAGGAAAATATAAAAGGGAGAAAACTTCTTAGATATATCAACTGGGGAATTCGTATTCTAGAACAAATTAATATTTACAGCTATTCTTTACTGGATTTGCGATCTAGTCATGCGTTATGTACACACAGTTGAAAAATAAGATGGAACAGTATATTAGGTACATAATAGTGAATCATGAGACTGTGCAAGTTCCCAGAAAGTCGATTATCAACATTTTTTTTAGATAATATCTACTGTTTTCTTTTATCAGACATTCCATGTCAATCCGGCATCACTGGGGAAGTTGCATAATGAATTTTTATCCTTTTTCCTGTGAGTTTTGCGAGTAGTATTGTTTGGTGAGTAGTAATACTCGTTATGAGTCAATGTGAACGGAAAAAAATTGGCGACAAAATCCAAATATCAACTATCTTACGACTAGTTGACATGAAATGCCTCATAAGTCGTATATTCAAATGGCATTGAGCATTCTAAACATTCAGAATAGGAAAAGATAGTAAAAGGCTGAAAGAGGTGATGTTTATTCAAAGAATTATTAAACAATTGTGCAACGTTGCGGAATACACCGCCTTCATTCCGCATGCCTTACCACGCTTGCCTGTAGTTATTTCTCTTGGTTCGTCTGTATCGATTTCAGCAGCCAAATACTGCCCTGTGGCTAAATGTTTAAATCTGAACAACGAGTTCCAATGTCCAGCACCGCCTCGGCAAGGATCGTGTTGAACAACCTGAATAAAGAATTGTTTCATTTTCTGACTAAAAATCACAGATAAAATATCAGAAATATAAATTCCAAGCAGAATTGAGACTAGCCTCGACTTCCCACAAGGCTTTGCTACTAGTCGCCGCTGTGGCGCTAGTCCTGCCTGTAGTTCTCAAAAAAACGTGCTGTTTTTTCTTGTACTCATCCATGGTAAGGAATTTTTCTTGCTCTGCGTGAAAGAGCCTCACAACATCACCCCCCTTAAGTATTTCTTCCTGATTCTCTCGATGTTCCATAAAAAGTGTCACTTTCCATGACGTTGAAGAATTAACAACGTTTACCTGCCAGGGTGATAAAGCTTCAGTAATGCTCAGAAATCACTGCAATAAACTTTCAGAGTCTTTGCATATCTGATTTTGAAAAGGAGATGCAGAAAGACGAACCTCTTTGCAGCCGGGATTATCACTGAGCTCGTAATTAGCTGCTACATGTAATCCCTGGCTCCCAGCATTCACAGGCTCCATTATTACTTTATCACCTACTACTACGCTATCCCCATGACTTCTGAGCTTGTAAAACGGAGCAATATAGATCCACGATCCCTCGTTACCATTCGCATCTAAGTATACTCTCATTGCATTTTTTTCCAGCAATGCTGGAAGCCTTTTGTTCACCGTCAGGAATTTATTAGACTTAAGATGCAGCAGCTGGAATGAAGAATCTTTTCATCATTTTCTTGTATAGAATTGAAATTGAAATTTCATTTTTAGATCAGCTCAGAGATGGAAATAGACCGTGTTCCATCATCCATTCAATACTGAACTTACCTGAATAACATTTCCATAGGAAACAACGGAGCCCATTAATTTTTTATGTTCACTTTCATTTTGTTTTTTCTCTATCTCTGCCGCATGCTGAAAGAAAATGAATTCAGAGTTCTATCAACTGATTTCTTCACTCAAGGATAGAAGTTTCAAGAGCTTGAGCTCGCAAGTAAAGTAGAAGTGAAAACTGCTGTATTAAACATTATTAGAATTTCAATTTTGTCAAATAATCCTTACATGAAGTCTTTTGAGCAATACAGCATCTGTGCTAGAGCTACCGCTCTGTTTAGCTGCTTTCCAGAACTGTTTTTGAGCAGAATAACGGTGCATAGGACATATTTTGAATAGGCAATCTGAAAAATTAGTTCCCCAAATGAATTAACCACTCATCTCTTATTGCGAATAAATTTCTTTTTATATTCCACATCAGAATCTGTTCTAGTATTACCTCGAAATTTCTTCGGAGGATTAGACAGATCACCTGCCTCTGGGCAAACGACGCATCTGTCGTCAACCAGTCTGTGCAAATAAAATGAATAATGAATGAAGATTTGGAATTAATTTATAGTAAATCAAAAAATGTAGATAAAGGAAACAGATTTGTACTTTGTAGCTATTTCCTCGATATTCATAATGAAAAACAGGAAAAAGCGGTCAAGCATATCGTCTGGCTAATCAGAGATTAAAGTTTTTACAGTTAAAGCAGAAGAACAGCTTTTCAACTGGTTTTCATGGATGTTTTATCATGTTTACACATTTTTATTTAAGGACTGAATTTGAACGAAGTTTCATTTGTTGATAAACTTATACAAGTATTTGAGAATATTGGTCTTAGAGTACAAACAAGGAAGGTTTTTAATTTACTGCGAGGAATTCAGGCCTTTAAAAATGGATTATTAGTTTTAACCGGAGACAATGAAGATCAAAGTATTCATTTATTATGAGGTATAGTTTACACAGAAACTGGGTTCTGTTATCTTTTACCTATAAACAGATCAAAGTAAAATCTTATACTAGTTTATTTACGAGTTCTGTATTCTTCTTATATTATTAATGGCCTAGGGCTAGATTTCTGCAGAATTTTGTGCAAAGTATACAAATTAAAATAATATTACATACACAATACATACATTTATGTAAAGTACAGCAGAGTACATATTATATTCCGCAGAAGTAAAAAAAAAGCAAAAAATAACATAGGAAGTCCGCTAACAATTTGATGAATTTAAACAGGGAGAAGATGAATTTTTCTAAATATCCTCTCTGCCGTTCAAAGTGATCATAGATCGTATAAAAATTATTGAGCACCATTCAGACTTCTGATCAAAGATTTCCTTTGTTTAAAATGTTGATATTCTTTCAATACAATTTTTACTACTTTTAAAATTCACCAGCCACAATAATAAACTATTATGCGGTCAAAGAATGGTAACTTTTATTCAGCTGTGCGGCTACTTAAACTTCTTCTTCTTCTTCTTCTTCTTCTTCTTAAAAAAAAAAAAACAACTACTTTGGCCAATATATTACACAAGATATTATATTATTGGCGAGAATTGAGAACAACATAACAACCGCAGCTACGACCGATGATAAAAGTTCGAATAATTTACTCTTAGTTATAAAATGCAGCAGCAACTATTTGACTCTGAGTTAGTTCATTATCATACATATAGTATGGTATAGTCATAGAATTTTTTTCAAGTAATGAATGCGCTGTGAATTATTTAAACTACCTATTGTTTACTTTTCAACACATACAACTGGCCAATAAATTATAGTCAATAGACTTTAAGTTGAGAATAATAGATGCCTCAGTTATACATTATGATGTGGTGACCCATCTTTACTTTACCCTATTTATTTAATATAAGAATTAGTATTGCAGAGTACGCAATTTTTTTTTTGTTGAATAATTTTTTTTTTCTTAGTATAAGCAGTTGGAAATTATATTTCAAATACTGTATTGAAATAGGCAAGTATAAATAGTATAATATCTTTCATATTGAATTTTATGAATGAATATAATATTATTGATTGAGCGAATGATTAAATGAAATATAATATTCATTTTTTAAATATTCCGGATTTATCATTGCATGAAAATCTGTTTCCGTTGATAGCATTAATGTATTGTTCATCTTTTATTGAAGCGACGAACAGAAATATAAAAAATAAGGAAAAAGTTGCGGTCTTCAACGACGCCTTCCGGAAATCGCGGTTTTACTTAGTAAGAGCGATAGTTACAAATGTTTCTTCGTACGAATTTGCAAAACTGTGAATAGAAAATGATTACAAATAATCTCTGTAGTTTATTTTTAAATTATTCACGCTGCAACATCCGCGGAAGTATAGACTTTCGGTTAGGGTATATTATCTTGTTAAAAACCGAACTTCTTCGAACGTTTTAAACGCGATATCTTGGAAACTATTGGACCAAATATTCCGAAAGAGATGAAAAACCTCGCGGGACTGTTTACGCTTCCATGTTCCCTAATTCTTTGAAATACCTATAAGACTTATTTTTACTTTTTTTATGAAGCTGAAAAATCTTACAGTATATAATTATTGGTACTGTATCTCGGAAAATGATCTTTAACAATATAGTTGTATACTTTATTTTTTAACTGGTCCCGCCGCAACGTTCGAAAGTCGACTTCCGGTTGAAGTATCGTCGCAAAAACCGAACATCCTCGAACGTTTTAAACGATATCTTGGAAACTACTCAGCCTAATGTATTATAAAAAATACAGATACGCGCATAAATCTGTAGGTTTTCCAACCATTCTTGTTTCGAATCTCTACGATTTAGATTATCTCTCATAGGTGTGAAAATCCGCATACCAAAGTGTATATAGTTTAGTATTTTTCTATTTGACCGAATTTGAAGGACACAAAACCGATATATACATATATATATATATATACAACGGAGTTTATTAATAGATACACGGGAGATTTCGACCCCTTTGACCTATACAGTATAAACTGTGATGAATATAGTCTTGATTTCCGCTAAATTTAGATCAGCTAAGGACTTATATGGATCAATATATTAAGGCAGGCCATACTTTCCTCGATTCTATATACATTATAAGAAGTTAACAATAAGAGACTGCGGTTGCGACGCTTTAAGCGTTATACTATATCGCCCGCGTTACATATGTATGCATGGTTAATTCGTTTATAGAGTTATATGGTCAAAGTTATTATGAGCATATAGAATTAAAGCTTCTTGATGCAACGTAAACACACATAGAGCGATAAGTTATAAGCTGACCTATATTTCGAAAATTTCTTTCTTTCGATGATCGCGTATACTAGATAGTCATGATATGAAAAGATATTACCTACGAATTTTATAAATAAAGTTTAAAAAGATAAAAAAAAAAAAAAAAAAAAAAAAAAAAACATTAAGCGGATATTTATGTATCATAACATATTAAAATTGTTACAATTTTGCACTCGGTTATTTAAACTGATAATTTACAACGCTTCGGTATAGAAAAAAAAAAAAAAAAAAAAATTTGAGTATAACCAACGATCTTATTATAAGTATAATATAGTACGGATATACGATTCACGGAAACGAATATAGGTATATATAAATATACAAGCCGAGAAGTTTTAGGATGAAAAACGCACATATCCAACATTCAAATATATGACTCCGCAGATTAAAAATTATGTAAAATGATGATACGAAAATGTTGAATAATAAGATTTGGATTATGATTTAAATTTTGGATATTTTCTATCCTTGTGTTTGAAAAAAAAAAAAAAAATTAAAAATAAATAAACGGCATTTTCACCCGTCCCCACGTCTTCTGTAAATTATACCTACATACGTAGAACGCGGGCTATAGTATACCACGACCAATAATCCTTCTATAATAACTCACCCAGTTCTCTAACAAGATCGAGGTAAAACATTTCAAGGTAAAAATTAAGCGCTTTATAGAAACCGCTTGAGATTATATGGCATAACAGCTGTTAATAAGTAAATATATAATGTGTCTGTGGCTAATGAATGAATAACTTCGCATCGACGTAATTCCGTTAGACCGAAAATTTTATCATCCATCTTTATTCGTATAACAGCCTTAAATTGACATCTTTAAATCGATAAAAGTCTGTTGCTTTGAATTATTATTAAGGGGATATATGAAAGGTGAATTATACACCTCGAATTTTTGGCAGCCTGTTTCCCAGCTAAAACACATTCGATCGATGTGAAATTGATATCAGTGACGTAGAAAAAGTGCACGGAGAGCATGATGCTCTTGAATTTACAAAAAGCGAAAATAAAATTTACAGTTTTATATCAAGAGTGCTCTGTAACGAATAATCGTTGTTGCTGACATTGTACTTGATAAATATTATGAAAATACACGAAACATTTTCGCTTTTTCGAAATCCAAGAGCATCATGCCCTCCGTGCACTTTTTCTGCATCACTGATATCAATTTCACATCGATCGGATGTGTTTTAGCTGGGAAACGGGCTGCCAAAAATTCGAGGTGTATAATATCACCTTTCATATCCCCTTAACCGTCTAAAATCAAAAATTTAAAAAGACATTTGAACATCGTCCAAATAGCCGTCATTTTGCGCTCATATTTAACGAAAATTTCACCCTTTTCATACGAAAATAGTACATTGTGCATCAAGGGCGGAAAAGACTATATTGCGAGTGTGCAATATGCGGCACGAGCCGAAGGCGAGTGTGCTGCATGCACACTCGCCAAAATAGCCTTGCGCCTGTGATGCACACGATATTTTTCTTAACACCTGCTCTGCATAAGGGCCTCTATTGCGACCGAGTGAGCGGGCGCAAAACAGCACTTTGCGCCCGAGGGCGGACAAGGAGTCTCTTTCGCCCGCTTTAGCGGGCGGAAAAGACTTGTCCGCCCGAGGGCCGCAAAGTCCGGTTTTGCGCCCGCACAAGAGGGCGCAAAGTCCGGTTTTGCGCCCGCACAAGAGGGCGCAAAGGGGCACTTTGCGAGCAGGTGTGAAGAAAAACATTTTTGGTACACGCATCCGTAAAGTCCAACTTTACGGCCTAGGACCGAAAACTACTAATTTCTCAACTGATTTTAGACTTCGATTGCATATAGAATGCTGCATACAATTTGCATAACCGAAGTTTTTTGAGCGAATAATCTATTCCGTTTGATAAATATTTTCGTTTTTGTAAATTGTAACGAACATGAGTGCCATAAGCGGTTTGAAACGCGACGTGTGACGTCATAAGTGCAGTGACGCAGTGTGACGTAGCAACGGGTATCAATACTTCGATTAAAATTTGAATAAAGTATTTGTCAATCGTAGCGCCGTTTTTGGTATTGTCTTTGAAGAAAAAAAAAAAAAAAAGAAAAGAAAATATTGTCATTGTTTCAATCGAGAAACAGTTCTGCGATCTATTTCTAGAATGTTTATGATGTGACTGAATGAAATTTTTTAGTCAATATATAATAATGAAATCCGTTTGCGGAACATTTGCATTTGTATAGTGATTATATACGTGTGACCGAGGTTTTTTTTTTTTTTTTTTTTTTTTTTTGACGTGATTCTATGACGTCACACACACACAGTTGCGACGTAACCGTGACGTAGAGTGCAGAGTATACGATATAAATAGAATGAATCAAACTATATTTTCTTTCTTTACTGGATATATATGTGATCGACTCTTAGATCATGAGAACGTTGAAAATATTTCAAAATTATCTCAAACGAATTGAGTTTATGAATTATTGAAAATAATGTCGTAATATCTCGGTTTTCATTGTCCGATATTCTTATGCCTATACAGCTGTATACATATACTTATAGTATCTCAAGACCACATTAATTCTGATCATTTAGAATAATAAACAAATTAGAAAATACGATAATCTATTTTCAGCTACTAAGGATCGAAATATCGAACCAGAATCATCTTCGCATAGCTTTAACGTATCGAACTAACACAGATTAGAAATTCGGAATATGGAATTTAATTACAGTAAATTTTCAATATTTTTTTTCTGTGAAATTTCAATCTTGTTAACTGATCGATTCAATGGCTCATCAATTTTACTTTGTTAAATTGTTCATCAATGTTAAGTCTTTGCTTTCTTCAATGTATCACTCAACATTTATCAAGCTAGGTTTTTGCTGCGCTTTCGTTTTCTCCAACTTAGTTTCCACGGTTTAATAATTCTTGCGGTATATCATAACAAATGCTATTTAATACACAAATGCAACTTTGCAAGGATATAATTGTAACAAGATACTCAAGGCTTGAAGAGCAGCAGTGACGATATCATATTAATATCATGACAACGCACAACTTCAATAGAAAACTGGTCTGAAAAAAAAAGTTGACGGTGGAGAAAAAATAGGGCCTTTAGTTACATTTTCTTTAATGATGGAACTGTGAGAGTGAATTTTTTGAAATTTTATATCTATGGGAATTCTAGGCCTGGTCATTGAAGTTCTGTAATAATAACGGAAATGATGATAACAAGCCAATTTCTAACAGTTGTAAACATTTAACTTACCCAAGGGTAGAAAGAAATCCAGCAACATTTCCTTCTGCATATAGGCTGACGATGTCTCCTAGGTGAAGGAAACTAGCAGAGCCCAGTATTTCCCCCATGTCGAATATTCCTGAGGTGTTGTCACCCCGTATTTCTCTTGTAAAATTGTAAGGACACTGCTGGTCCCTTATGAATGTAAGTTTATCATCGCCTGAAAGTGTAATAAAAACCATCTTAATAGAACGTTTCTATAAACCGAGTTAAAAATGTTGTTTTTAATATATTGTTTATATCTTTTGACTCCGAATCACATTCATATCCAGGAATTATTCATCTAATGGAACTTTTAGAAACAAAAATTGAACACGACCGAGCTACTGAATGAACCTGCGGGTTTTAGTCGACTTGAGTCTCAGCTCCCCGACATGAATTTGAAATTTCAGACTTATGTTATACGTGGGTTTTATATCTTATATTTCTTATCCCACAGCCACGACCTTGAAGGAATAAAGTGTGGTACCATAACAAGGAAAAAGTACCTATGCTTATAAAAAAAACTGTAGCTATGTAAATGAAACAGTAAACATAAGTTATAAGTCATTCGTTTTTGTTAAATTGATGTGTTGCCGCTCCTCCAATGTTTTTGTTGTTTATATATCAGTTCTCAAGTGTATTGAGATACAGACATAATAGAAAAGTGGTATTAAAACCATATTAATATTGAGGCGTGTCAGTACATCCCAGATAGCATGTCTGAAAAGACAACAAAGGATGTCTGTATCAATTATATCATCTGTTTGGATATTAAACTTGTCTCCTAGACTTCTATAATGACTTACAGATTTCTGAATGATGTCTGAAAAGTGACATAAAATAGTCTTAAGAATATTTCTTGGATCTGGGGACTATTAATTGTCACATTATAATGATGACATATACTGTGATCGTGGTCCGCACCTTTATTTTGAAAACTTTCTTCGTTTTAACAAGTGGTCGAACTCATACTCTATTATAAAATAGCAAAATGGAGTATCATAGCATAATCAATTGGCACACAGAGTACCTATACAGAGTCATATACTATAAATATCTTCCTAAATATTATATTAAGAAATAGGACTAGTTACTCAATTCTTATTTCACTCTATGGAAAAATGCCGTCCAGTTCCTAATTGTTTTAATTAGAGTCTGTGTTTTATTGTTATTTCGATTTCTGAGCTGGTAGTTTCAAGATTCAAAGCAAATTCACCAAATTCCATGCTGAGATAAGATGGTAACTCCTCTCTATTTACCAAATTTTCGATTTGAAGTGAACATTTTTAGATCATGCTGCTTAACGATGAGATAAATATAGTATCGGTAATAAGAACCAATACATCGTTTCACTTGTAGAGAAAATTGTAATAACAAAAAGTAAAAGAATACACACATTAATTTATGAGAAAGAACAGTTCAAACTTTTAGAACTTATATCTTTTCCGTGCGGTATAAAAGTTTTTTTTTTTTTACAAAGAATCTATATTATCGCTGAATTTTATTAATCCCAAACTGGTTTACGACGGTTTTGCAACGTATCAAACTACAGGTTTTCTTTTTTTTTTCCTACTTATTCGTGTTTGTGAAAACAAAAAAAAGTTAATAGCTAGGTGTTGATAGCATACGCACCCTATACTACTAAACACAATGTCTAATAATGGTCATTAAAGACATCTGCAGGATGTTCTATATAGTGTCATCTGTTTGTTTGAATGTCTTAAACACATCTTAGATATATACCAAACGAACTTTAGACATCTAAAGTAAATCTTCTATAGTTTTAATCTCTCAAAGAGTAGCTTAAAGAAGATATTATGTCTACTAACAGATATAATCAAAAATCCTTAAAGTACTGTTTGCTCAAAAAAAAAAAAAAAAAAAAAAAAATTGAAAAGGGGATAAAAAAAAAAATGTGACAACTGAAACCGACTTAATACCTCAAAAGGGTTTATTTTCGGTTTTTGAAAAGAAATAACTCAAAACAAGGGTATAGGTGTATAATATATATATATTTATGATTATATTTTTATTTTTCTTCTCTAGCTTTCTAATGCAGTGTGTGTGTGTGTGTGTGTGTGTGGCATAATAGTGATGTTGTGATGTGCGTGCATTATGAAATACCGGAGCTTATAACTAGTGTGAGAAAAACAAGAAAAAAAAAAAAAAACAAACGGAAAGAGAAAAATTGAATACGTCGTATTATTGATAACAATTTAACAACAATTATCGAACGATTGATGTATATATACGTAAATAAATCGACTATAACAAACGATCGAGATCAGAAATTTGAAAAAATAATGTATACGATTTATTATAGGAATTAAGAACGTCGTTATAACAAATCATTTCGATTGTTGATTATTGTTATTCTGGTTCTTCTTCTTCTTCTTCTGCTTCTTCTTCTTTTTCTTTTTCTTCTTCTCCTTCTTCTCCTTCGGTGTAATAAACAAAATTAAGAATGAGAAGATAAAACAGAGATATTCTATCTCCTTAGCTTAGAGCATATAATATTATAAATGCGGTACCGTATATATATATGTATGTTACATACTTATTAACATATCTAACATTTCGAATGCTTACTTTAGGATAGTGATGACGTAGCTCTTCGACTTAAGCCAGAGTCTGTCTCGTTCTTAATGTGAATGTTTTAATAAATCCTCATTTATACATATTTTATAAAATTATTTCGAATCAAGACCGCAGGATCTGATCCCCCTTCCGGCCATTCGACACTCAAATACCACACAGTACCCCGTGCAAATATTTGGGAATCCCAAATTTGGCGGTTTAATATAACACAGAGAAATCACACCGTTCCCTTATCGCTCACTGCACAGTCAATTGTTTTTAGATTTGTCGTCGCTATTAGTCGATCCGCGGGTCCGTCAGTCAGTCAGTCAGTCAGTTGGTCGGTCAAATAGGGTTTAAACACCACACCGCACACCACACTTTACCAAACCAAATGTAGAACGGAACAACCAACGCACACACGCACTTAATCGTCTATGATTATATTTTGCACATGCTTTGCGACGATTTATTATATGGGGAATTAGATGTGTCTTCAATATAGTTGGTTCTTTTATTTTCTTATTATTCTATGCTCTTACATACTACTACACCTCGACCTTCGATTGTTTTTAACGCGCGAAACTCGATCGAAGAAATATATCCATAACAGCATAATATACTACATATGCCACATGCATTCCAATTTCAACATTACAACTGCCTTCACGCCGGCGGCTGAGGAGCGACTGACTTGAATGCGATTTAATACCGATGTATGCGTGGCTAGGTATGTCTGTGTATGCGTATGGTATGGGAGAGTGAATTGTGAATACGTACTGGATAATCACTAGCCGTTAAAGCCGCGTTCCATAATACCGCGCTTTTCAACCGCTGGAATGAAATTTTTAAATACGATTATAAATAACGATTTTTCGTTCAAAATTTTGAATTCAAATTTCGTGCCCTATTACTTTCGTTGAAAACAGCTCTATCGATCTTTGAGCTAGCGCATTCATTTCTTATTCATTCGATTCTCAAGTATTTTACCCAATTCTATTTCGAAATATGAATTATGATGGATAATTTTATTATGCGCCTGTGTAGATTATTTCAATTCGCATGTTACCTCTTAGATTTTATTTTTGAAAATTCTACACATTTACATGAGTATTATGAACGGAAGTCTGATTATATAGGTGCTATTAATATAATATATCTGCGTCAATATACGTTAGTTTGGTGAATTTGAACTATATGCATTCTATAAGAGCAGAAAATTTCTTGTCGTCACACGGTAGACTAATGCTAATTCATTGTAATAAATTCACAGCAAATAGTAGAGGTTTTTCACGATCAGAGTGATATGTACAACGAACGGAAGGAGTGATAAGCGACGTCAGATATACTGTTGGATGAATATTGGAACAGAACGGGGTGCGCGCGCAATTCTCTTTCATCTATTTGAGATATGTAGGAATAAAAACTCGTTCAGTAAACTAGCGCGCTGCCTCTTTCCACTTCATTCAGAATATGCTGCGATTGTCAGTTTTTTGTTTTTGTTTTTTTTTTTTCAAATTTTTTTTATACGACTCACGTCAGGCGGCGGAAAATAGAACAAATTTTGAATTTGAACTTAGCGGATAAAATTCTCGCTAAAACGAGATAGAATATGAGATAAGATGAGGAAATATAATGATTACTGAAAAGAAAAAAATTACTTTGTCATTTTACTGCATCGACAAGCTGTTTCTGTAATTCGAATCGTATTCGGAAATCGTAACGAATGAAATTTGTATATATATAGAAGGCAGTTAGAGATTTCAATTCGGATGTCGCGACATCTCAACGAACCTGTTAACGATAATAATAATTAGGCGAAAAAAATTGATGAAAAATGTGAATTTGATACAATAGGAAAATGTAACGATAGCGACTGAAAAAAATTACGTTTCTATTCTATTCTGGCGAACAGATGAATTCGAAATTCAAAATGTGTTCATAAATCGAAAAAATTGAATTTTGTATTCAGAAAGCGGTTCGAAAATTGAATTCGAATGACCCGCCACATTTAAAAAAAAAAAAACTATTCAACGACAACAGTGAATTGAACGTTGATAAATTCATGTTAGAATATAAACTAATGAAAGATACAGTATATTATTGTGTAATATGATGATGTGATAAGGAAATATATAATAAATGCTCCAAAAAATTACGTTTTCATTTTATTGTACCAAAAAATTGCATTTTGCTTAATAATTATTAGTATATGTAATTCAATATAATATATTCATCATTTTTATATTTGTTATTATATATTTGTTTATAATATAATAAATATTTTTAATATTAAAGTTCATTATGTAAACGTCGTGTCGCTACGAGAACAAATAGAGTTAACTAACGGTTTTCTTTATTCATTTAATTATTTATTTATTGGTAATTAATGATAACAATATATTCAAATTGGGGCTGAAATTCGTCGGTCAGCTACAACTGTTGAAAAAAAAAAACAAATTCGCAAAAACCAAGACCAATGTAATGATTTCTCGATAACGAAACAAATTAGTTTATCAAATGTCATTGAAAAAATAGGTAATTCCTATAATACGCCTTCTTGACTCTTTATTTATCTTTCTCCGTGCCATCGTTAAACACGACGCAGTATTGCTATAACACGTCGTCTACTCGAACGACGGGTAGGATATCTACACCGCAATCTAATGAAAAAGATTACGAATGCTGTAGTTACATTTTTATTATTTAAATTTAAATTTAAATTTAAATTATTATTATTATTCTTAATATCAATCTTCGGGTTGGTCTTTAAGCGCAGTTGCGTTACACGTTCGTTCACCCCCACGCCGCTGCAGTTTTTTTTTTTTTTTTACTTATAATTATATTCATTATATTAAATAACTTTAATATTATCTTGTTAAAAACCATTTTTTTTTTCTTTTTTTTTTCTTTTTTCTTCTTCTTTCTTTTCCATAAAATATAGCGTTACATTTACGACGATACCATACTCATTCATGATTAAGTCGATACGATTATTATCCTTAGTAAACGATCATATTCACCTACGCGTATACATAATACATATATAGAATATATATATAGGTATAGTTACATACTCCAATGGTATTATTATTATTTGTTATTGATTATCATTGATTATTATTATTATTATTCATTATTATTTCACAAACAGGAAAAACGAAAATAATTAAATATAAGCACAACTCCCTATCTATCTATCTATCTATCTATCTATATCTCTCGTTTTTTTTTTTTTTCTTTTTTTCTTTTTTACTAACAATTATCAATATCGGTTTAGAAACACAGGAAATCAATTTTATCAACATATACCTATATATATATATATATGTTAGGGTGCTTTTTTTGAAACGACTATTTTTTTTTTGCAACTCCCCATTGAAAATCTTGTTGTAGACGTCGAAAGGGGAATCTTGTCCAATTTTAAGCTCTTAATTCCGATTCTAATACTCGCGCTCTTCTTTTTAAGTTTTTCCGTGCTAAAAGCATGTGAAGATGACGACTTTTTCTTTAGTCGCGTACAACTCAGCCGCATTTCGATGGATTGTTCTCATCCAAGACTCATTTGACAGAGAATTTAGTGTTCTTCAAAAGTGCCCAAGATAGTTTGACTGACTTGAAAATATTGAACTTGACGTTTTGTTGGAATTTTATGTTTAAAAAAATCAAAGTCCTTATATCTTTTGAAATACTGGTTTGAGAGACTTTATGTGTTGGACTTTTGTGTAGAGAAATAAATTTCCCACAAAATTGTCATGAAGTTTTTTTCTCCAAGTCCAACTGTTTATTCGCCCGCAGTGAGAAAGAAGAATTATGCATAAAATCGACTTTGGAGGCACACACAAGTGCGGCGGTTGAAACCACAGCCAAACTACCTGAAGCACTTTTGAAGAACAATAAATTCTCTGTAAAATGAGTCTTGGATGAGAACAATCCATCGAAATGCGGCTGAGTTGTACGCGACTAAAGAAAAAGTCGTAATGTTCACATGCTTTTAGCATGGAAAAACTTAAAAATAAGAGCGCGAGTACTAGAATCGGAATTAAGATCTAAAAATTGGACAGGATTCCCCTTTCGACGTCTACAACAAGATTTTCAATGGGGAGTTGCAAAAAAAAAAAAAAAAATAGACGTTTCAAAAAAAGCACCCTAATATATATGTGTATATAATTACCTCTCAGCTATGTTATTGTAGTATTGTAATATAAAGTTGTGTCCAAACAAATAATTATCCGTTATTTTAATCTCATCCTCATCCAAATGGTTGAATAATAAAATTCTCAACTATAATTATGTATAAGTTTGAATTATTTCTCATTTCTCAAATTTGATTTTCAATCCCTTCCAACAACATATAACAAGCGTTGTTTGACGTTAAAAAAATATATATACTCATCATCAAGTTGGACTTTAAACCTATGGGTTTATAGTCTATCAATTTATCATTCGTAATTATTATTGTGAACTGTGACAAAGAATTTTTTTTCAAAACATATCAAAATTGATAAACATTTTTTTTTTTTTTAAGCGGTAGACCGCATCGTTCGATATATTCGCAACAATGGTACCGTTTAAAAAATACAGCTTCTATACATAATATTCAACGTTTTTCAATTATACAGCTAAACTGGATGCAGAATTGAGAAACGTTTTCATATATTTGTATTCGTAATTAATTAACACTTTTGAGACGGAGAGACAAATTTCTTTTTGATCACTCTTCACTTCATTCCAGATGCAGCGATTGCGCCAGTATTTTAACAGACTAATGCGCTGTACCTCTTAAGGGGGTGTGTGCGCACTTTGGGATCTAGAAATATTAATACACTTTTGAGACTGTACCATAACATGTGACGACAGTAAACGATGTAAATATTTCTACACTCCAAAGTGAGTATACTCTTTTAATAAAGTTGAAGAAATGTTTTTTTTTTTTTTTTTTTTGTTTTGTTTTGTTTTAAAGAGAATGGTAAATTGGTATTGGTATTGCTAGTTGAATGGCCTTGCTAGTATTACCTAATAATAACGATTCATAAATAACGAATATACATGTATGTTAAATGTTATTTAGTAAATGTAATGTAACACGTTGGATTTTTTTTTTCTTTTTTTTTTTTTTTTTTTTTTTTTTGTGCAACTTGATTGATAATAATATAAAATTACGTTTATTGTTATACGTAACTAGAAAATAAATAATAAAAGAGAAATTATATTAAATGTTTCTAATTTTGTGTTACAGGGCATAAGTGTGCTCGATTATATTTTTTACGTATCATTATAATAGTATAGTTATGTTGTTATAGAGTACTATTTATTTAATACTCGGATATAGGTAATATTTTGTCATAAATATCAAATAAATGATGTGTAAAAATAAGAAAACGAAATAAATATAACGATGATGGATTGCACAATTTGAAAGCGTAAATAAAGAGAGATAATTTTGCAAACCGTTATTACCATCTGTATTTAATACTTATATTTATACTAAAAATGACTATTAGGTATTATTGTTATTCGTTATTGTTATTATCTTTATATTTTATTAATGTGTTAATTATTCTCAAAAAGATGATTAAAAAAAAAAAAAAAAAAAAAAAAAAAAAAAAAAAAAAAATGAGTCAGAGTAAAAATCTGGAATCAAAATTCACGGTATTTACCAGAAAATTTCAATTTGTGAATTTTTACCGATTGACACAAGAGAAGAAAAAGAAAAACAAAAAAAAAGTGAAATTTATTCGCAGACTTTCAACACCGCAATGGAGCGAAAATTTTTGTTCACCGATATATGTATCTAGTTGTAGCTTAGAGATTTCTACATAATTTTATCTATCGTCATAATATATAGTTGGTCGTATTTTATACAAAGAAATTTTCTCAATTATTGTTATTGCTTAGGGGGGGGGGGGGGGGGGGGGGGGGGGGGGGGATCGCTGAATGTGGTGGTGGTGTTGATCAGGAATTGTGTATTTCAGCGCATGACTTGATTTTTTTTTTTTTTTTTCATTTTCATTCATTTCTATAAATTTGGACGAAACCTTATCTTTCGCGATTCTATACAAATAATATACGATATACTATATTTCATCTGAAAAATAAAATTGTGTTCAAATTCTGACTACCGGACAATTATTAGTTTATAATAAACTAAACGATAAATTTGTTATTTATTATCATAGTAAGAATATGAACATTAACAACACTCGTATAAATGAAATTTATTAACGTATTTCAATATTAGTAATTTAGACTTCAGATCGGCATAAATTACCCTATATTATGCATATTATATCAATTAACAAATAACAATAATAATAAAAATAATAATAATAATAATAATAACAATAATAATCAGAAATATAAATAATCTTTATGATTAGATTTGAATTCCAGTAAATAAATTTAGGTATGTATATTGTCATCATATTATTGTTGATTAAAACAATGTTAGAAATTAACAAAAACGAATTGGGTAAAACGAAATAATCGCGTTTTTATTTTATTTTTATTTTTTTTTTTTGAATTTTTAGTAACAAATTTATTACAAACGAAATAGTATACTTATAACGTACAGAGAAGATCAGAGAAAACTGATTGGATATTAAGAAAGAGGAATGAGACATGCTTTAGGATTTATCGAAATATAGAAAAAAAAAAAAATCTAATATTTGTCTAAAGCTCTAAAGCAATCTGTATGAATTTTTAATATATATATACACGAATTCAATTAAACGAAACCGAAACCAAAGCCGGAACCGAATGAGAAAAATAAAAACTATAAAAACAAGAAAGTTGGAGAAAATAAAGAATCAAAAAACAATTATTCTTATTGTTATTCCTTTATCCTCATTCTCTTGATAAAGTCATATAAACAAGATATCTAGTGAAAAATTGGATATAAAATTAACGATTTTTTTTGCAATAGTATCTCTCTTAGTTTTGCATTAGTTTGTAGTCGAGAAAAAAAATTTCATTTTCAATTAATTTTACCTACTATATTATACTTTTTGATTTAAAAACTTAATCAAAATTTTTACCCCTTCGAATAAAATAGAAAAAAAAAAAAAAAAAAAAAAAAAAAGGAGTCCTTCAAAAGCCTCAGACTCATTACTATAGACAATATAATAAAAATCGATGTAAACTCATTTTGAACTCAAGTAATCGATCTTCTAAATTCACAATCTAGATAATTACGAAAACAACACGATCAATTAATTATCACAAATCATCGGTCTGATTTCATTTTCAGTGAGAAAATGACGAATCGCAGATCCTCAGATCTTCTGAAATTCCATGATAGTTTTTTTTGACCGCTTCAAAACTGAGATATGATTTATCGTCATGGTAGAGAGTTTGGGCTTTTGAAAGTAACGAATCACACAACTTTTGGTGATTCTATGTATGTATATAGATATGATTGAGATTTGGATCTTGAAGTGAATACAATCGCAAGGTAATCGAATACCTGCAAATAACTAGTCTGATAGGTCTCTGGTGTTTTTGATTTACTTTTTACTTTTCTTTTCTTTTCTTTTCTTATCTTATCTTTATATTCGCATAGTATCTCTGGTTCGAACAGTCGTTATGATAAATTTAACGAATAATAATAATAATATTAACAATAAATAATAATAACACAAAGTATAGTCTGCCTATTATTACCATACGAAGAAATTAGCTGAACAATATTTAAAGATGAAAGAGCGCTAGTTAGTTCGTGGTGAATTTTCAAAGTCTTTTTCTACTATTACAGAACATTAGTTTCTTCGAAATCCACGTCTACATCCATACTTGAATTTTTTGAAAAATTTCCCCCAATCTCTTCCTGCGTTAAGTTGTCTTGAACGGAAGTTCTGGTTGATATTGTTGCCGTTGAGTCGATATCGTCGGCCAGTTGAGATTTGAAGTTGGATTTAAACCCTGGCTGAATATCGTTGCAGCTTTGCATCCTGTGACGAAGGGTAAAGTTTTTTGGAATCTAAGACAGGATTGAGGTACGAGGTGCATCCATTTGTCCAATTTATCACCGATAAAGAAAAAAAAAAAAAAAAACAGTAAGATGGTTTTTTTTTCGGCATACAGATTTCTAAAATTTTTTTTTTTTTTTTTTTTTTTCCCCCGATGAAAAATAATGAATACGTCTATCTCACATTTCCGAAACTAGGTGTCAAGGCTGTTTGGGATTAAGGATAATTAATCTATAGAAAATGATTTTTCGAAAGTTTTTTTTTTTTCAATTTTTTTTCTCAAAATCAGCCGCCGAAGAAAGAAATCTAATACGATCGTAGGATAATAAGCGTGATGGTCAGTCGACGTTTTCTTTGTTAATGGTCTGTTGCTGATACGCGCTACGACCGATGATTTTTTATACGCGAGAGATCAATAAGCTAGTGCGCGATGATCCTGATTGATTTTTGGAACCGCCTCTTTTTGATAGTCGTCGATTATTTTTTATTTAGGAAAATTTATTTGACGACTTAGATGACGACGACGACTATATATATAAATATAAGATCAAAATTAAGCACTTTGTTAGTTTTTTTTGTTTTTTTTGTTAAACCAACTATCATTGATGCTGTTTTGCTGGACTTTAAGAGTAAGGATATGGGTACGGGTGATAAGATATTTGGTTACAACTCCATGTCTTGTGCTTCGTCTTCGCTAAAGTCACTCATAGACGATTCGCTGTCAGAAGAAACCCCGTTTCCTGTACCGCCATTCTCTTGATCCCGTAACGCCTCTTCTGTTGCATATTTCCTAACGTAATCTGTCACAGAAATTTCCATATTAGAAACAGTTCAAAAGTAGTCTTCTTTCGTTATCATTCTCATTATTATACAAATATTAGCATACATCGGGATAGATTTTAAAAACCAAACTCATAAAAGCTCAAATTGTTGAAACACATCCTCTTCGTGTGCTTAGGGGGAAACTTATAGCGGCGATGTGAATTTCACGTATAAAAACATGATCTAGCAGATAATTTCTCATGGATTTTATGGGTACAAATTAGTTTCTTTCTATCTCTTTATCTCTCTCTCTCTTACCAGCTACTTTCTTTTTGTATTCTTCAGGTTTGTGAAGGTACATTGCAGCTGCGTCTCCGTTTAATGGATCAATTGGGTTGGGGTACGTCAACAGCTGAGGTAAAAACGATTCGAAAATATTTGATAGATCTGCAAAGAAATTAAGAAAGACTAAATTAGATATGATATTGTAATCTATGTGGACATTGCGAGGAGGGGGAATGACAATGTATGAAAAGATGAAGAAAAGAAAGTAAAAAAACGCGGGTATTTATTTATTTGTTAAAAATACATATGCGATAAACGTTTTCATGCTATCTAAATTATAAGTAACTATTTCGGATGATTAGAAAGTGAGATTATAGACCCAGTTAATGCTTAGAACCATTATAGACCACTAAATTTCGATTTCGTCATTCTATGACCATGATGGTCGATTTTGGAACATCCAATGAGAGTTAAAAACCCTGCAAGGTTTTTTTCTGATCATCTTTTTCAAATGTAAATCTATCATGTCCTTTTCCAAATGTTTTTCATCACAAATCTGATATTTTATAATATTATATTAAACAGACACGTTGACTTGCCACTTTACCAATTCTTCTACATTCGAAATTAATCAGAGTGTGCAGTGTACTTGAATAATGGAGGAAATAATTTCACATGATTCTCATCAAAACAGAATGTTGAAACTGGTTGAAAAACCGTTTTGAAGGTCTTCGTGCAAACAACATTTTATTCTTAGAGAATTGTTGCTTCATCGCATAATATTTCAGAAGATCAGATATACGTCGATATAAATATAAAAATATACAGCAGTTAATAAACAGAAATTGATCTTTCAATTATATTCATATCTTTGAATCAGACTGAGAAGAAGAGGTGAAATTTTGTGCAGATGTTATTACCATCTACAACAATATTCAAAGCATTTTTGGGAATGGTGAAAATGAAGTAAGTGAAATTTACATACTGTAATGATACATTAAAATAAAGAACGCATTTTGGATACATTTTTAAAGTCAATCAATTCCATGAATTTTTTTTTACAATTTTCCAGAGGAGTGGCTACCATCCTGTAATTACGCGATGAGTGAATCATAATGTGTGAAACGAGCTTCGGAAATGAGAACTGACCAGGGAAAATACATAATAAAGTTAAGCCATCGTAATTTCGAAATATGTCTACATCTAGTATATTATCCTAGTACGAATTCCGAATTTCAAAAGAAAAATTTCCAGATTGTGACCAGATTGACTGGTTTGTCTGACCTTTGGTGAATTTTAAAAAATTACTTCAATTATTGAGTAACAAAAATTTTAGAGAAAAGAATAAATTGAATTATCTTTTGTTGGTTTTTGTTAACTTTTGAAAATTCCTACAAAATGGCGGACTTAAAAAAGAAAAAAAAATATCAATCGTTCCTCGAAAATCATAGTTGCGATATTGTAGAAACGCGTCGAGAAATCTACTGTCCAAATTTGAACCTGATATTCCGTCCCGTTCTCGAGTTATCGTAAAAAATGTTACTAAATATGAGATATCACCGGCTCTTCGCATTTTAACCTAAAATCTCCGGAGTTTTAGAAACTTTAAGCTCTGGTATGGATAAAAATGTTGAAAAAAACAAGAAAAAAGAAAACATGAAATCCGAAAAATAAATAAATGACAAATATTATAACTCGAAATTTATACATTGAATGCGTAAATAATTGTTCGGTAATTCTACATGAATATAAGGACGGGGTATCCCTTGATTCACACCACTGCCAAGAATTTTACTATTCCTTAGAGTTCTAAGTATTAAAGGAGAACGGTTTAGCTGATTTTAACGCTTCCAGTTTCACTCTTAATCTTTCGATATTTATAATATAAATCGGAAAAATATATCAGCAAAAGAGTGAAAATAGATCATTTCGACTAAAATCTATATCAGATTTATCGATTTTTTTTTCATTCAAAGATATAGAAAAAAAACAAGAGAACAAAAACTACTTAAAGACCTGCAATTATATCGCACGATTTTTAGAAGTCCGCGTAAGTAGGTAGTTATAATCGATCTTCGCAGATAAATAACGAACAATAATAGATAGTAGTCTGTTTTATTTCTCACCGTATAACGCAGTCCAGGCCTGGTTAATTACGTCGAGACAGACGGTGCCCGAAACTTCGTCGATATTAGGATGATAGACTTTGTTCATGAACCCAATCGATGGGGATTTGAATGGATAGTGTTCGGGGAGATGAACTCTCACCTTCCATATTCCGCCTTCATAAGGCGCTGAAACGCATAAGCATACAAATAGGTATATGATTTTTCGAGTGTTTGAAAGGATGCTACACAGAAAAAAAAGGTCAACTTGAGCCAAGAAAATTATTATCTTGATTCAAGATAATTTTGCTGTCCAAAAATGAAGACCGAAATTTTTGATTTGATCCGAGAAAATTTCGGTCTTCATTTTTGGAAAATTTTGGTCTTCATTTTTGGACCGCAAAATTATCTTGAATCAAGTCAACCTTTCTTTCTGTTTAATAGACAGGACCTGAATGAATGATGAAAAAAGATTGTAACGGTTTTCCCAATCTTTTTCTCAAGCGGTATATAATTATTTTATTCGGATATCGAAATTGCAATATAGATGCAAGCGCGAGAGCAGTCAAAGGCGTATATATGTACAGAGTTTATTTTAAATTCAATAGAACCATGGCCAAGGCCCAGATTTAAAAACATTCGTATTTAACGGTCGCGAATCACCGCCTTAGAAATTTGAATTCAAACGCTGCGTATCTTATTTTAGTCAATTTCTATGTAAACAGGATTTTGAATCAATTCTTTCATTCGATTTTACGCGGATTTGACTACCGAAAAAATCAAAGAATCAATCGTTCGTCGTTCCTTCGAAATACCTACTATATTATAATCATCGTGTGACTCGACTTCTTGTTACTTATTTAAGTCACTGCTTTTCAGAGGCTCTGGGGCACGTGTCTCAAAGTATTTTCAAGATTTATTTTAAGAACTGCGAGGTTGAATGTAACGCATTTAACTTATAGCGATGTTTTCGAACAATTTTAATTTTATTTTTGTTTTTATTTTTATTTTATATTTTATATTTTATATTTTTTTCAAACTTGCTGTTGCAACATTTATTATACTGAAATTTTGTAATAAAATTCCGGAGATATTTGTCAGTTGATGAAACGGCGGGAAATTTTGAAATTTCAAAAAATCCATATTGCAGATAATATATCGAAACAGTAGTGCTGTTTTTTTTTTTTTTTTTTTTTTTTCTTTTCCACGTACAATAGTATATATAATGATAATAAATTGACTACTCACTTCCTCTCGGCCCGTAGAATTTAACAGAAAATTCATTGAGACCTCCCAATATCGTTACTTCGTGTTTACTTTCGATTCTATAGACGTGAAAGAAATAAATATACACAATACATTAAGGAAAATTAATAATGGCGACGGATGTTTGCCTGAATCAGATTGCGACAGTAGTATAGCAGCAGCAGCAGTAGCCGCGAAAGAAGTGAGAACAAATTTCTTTATTTTTTTATCTGATTCTCTGATTCTCTGATTCTCGGCCATCTAAACTCTGTTGCGAGTGTTCGGACGTTAGACTTTTCAGTTTTCACTCTGTATAAGATTGACAACATACAGACGCAAACGGCAAATAGATAATTTCTGTACTCTAATAGGTTATCCGTATTTAATCACTCTAATGAGAATTAAAAGAGTAATATTAGTCAGATCGGAACGATTCTAGGCTTATTTGTTTGTCGGTACGAAACCCCGTAACCTGAGGTGAGAAATTTATTAAAAAAAAAAAAAAAAAAAAAAACGATCAATATCATCAAACGTTACATTATTTGAAAATGGCCTTGATGTATGTTTTCCATTAACGGCTCTTAAAAATTGTGTATAATATAGTATCTCGTATACAATCCGCGAATGTTGTTGTTATCAATTTAATTTGTTTTGATAAAAATACATGAATGTAGTACTAGGTATATACCTAATTGCGATCATCAGAGTCATTCATGCATTATAAATCGTTGAATTAGTTGAAATTGATAGACCTAATATCATAACGAACGTTTCATTGATGGTTTTGAGATGTTATCAACGATCACACTCTAAATTTACCTATATGAGTTTATATCGATATTGAATTTGTATAAAAAATCTTGACGTTGAAAAAAAATACTCGTATATCAATAATATTATGATCATTGTCATCATTGATGTCAGTGTCCTAAAAGAGTTTAAAAAAAAAACATCTCCATGCATGAAAGAAAGAAAGAAAGAAAGAAAGACAGAAAATAATTAGCCTCAAGCGCGGATGAGTGCCTTATAGACATGCGACTACTCGCTGACGTATAGGAGGGTGAACGGCAAGGGAAGGTCGATTCTGCCGGGGTCGATGTAGACAAATCTTAAATTAACTTTGAATTAGGTATATCAGCCTAATTTCAGATTTGTGCAAATCACGTTCACCCCGGTCGAATCAATCTCTGTGTCTACTCGACGAGTGTGTATATGCGTTTATCTGTATAAGTACAAAACACACACAAAAAAAAAAAAAAAAAAAAAAACGAGTCAGAAGGAATACCTAATGAATGTATTTTTCATCGCGTTTGCAATCAGTCCGAAAATTGATGCTTCATTTCATCAAAAACTGTGAAATATATATATATATATATATATATATATATATATCTGAATCCGAATAAGCACCGACTGAGTCAGTAAATTGTAAAAACAAAATAATCTACACAGAAAGAAAGGTTAACTTGATTCAAGACAATTTTGCGGTCCAAAAATGAAGACCGAAATTTTCTCGGATCAAATCAAAAATTTTCTCGAACCAAGAAAATTGTCCCAATGGTTCGAGAAAATTTTTGATTTGATCCGAGAAAATTTCGGTCTTCATTTTTGGACCGCAAAATTGTCTTGAATCAAGTTAACCTTTCTTTCTGTGTACCGAATGGCGAGACAAAGGAAAACGAAAAATCGAAGAACGAAGGCTTAGAAGAATCCTAGACTCGAAAAAAGTGACATAGCATTATTTAGTTCGGCGAAGAGAGAGAGAGAGAGGGGCGGGCGGGAGAATAGGAGGGGGAGGATGAGGAATGAGTTCATCGTTAGAATAAATAATAATCAGCTGACGCGAATGCGAGACTAGACTGAGGGATGTTAACTAGGTATGTTGCGGTTTGATGAATCGGAAAATTAAAATAAAAATGCGTTTAGGGATATGATGAATAATGAGAATAATAATATAAGAATGAATTGGCGACCGTGGATGTTTGGAAAATTAAACGTGGATCTTCAATGTAGTAGTAGTAGAGGGAGTGTGTGTGTGTGCATGTATTCATATACGAACTCCTCCTACCACGATTGTATTCTAGTCGCGCAATCAGCTGGTGAAAAACAGCTGTGCGCTATGGAGTGCGAGTGAGAGGGAAGATGCGAGAGTCGAGACGTATATGTATAAGGCATAAGATTCAGCAGGGGCGTATACATATGTATATAAATGCAATATATAATTAAAAAAAAAAAATATATATATATATATACATATATAGGTATACACGCACGTTAACAAAGTGTTTAGGTACACAACAACGGTGCGGTGAAAAATCTTGACCGTGATTTATACTTAAACTTAAACCATCGTTTGTACCTAGATGGTAAACCTCAACACTGATGGAAAAAATAAATAAATATATTATTTGATTTGTTTACTGATACCGAGTGCAGTTATACCTAGATAGTAGTATACATTCGGTTGTAACGGGTGAATTGAAACGTAGAGGGTTAGGGGGGGGGGGGGGGGGGGGAGAGTTTGAGGTGATATATTTTGAAATATTTTCATTTCTTTTCTTATAGTATTATTTGCCTTTTCACCCGTCATGATATCTAATCCACGTGATTTTATTCACACACACACACACACACATAGACACACAGAGACATGTATAAAACCACCCACATAGTAATATAAAGCTTATTAAATAGGTATTAGATAATTATCTAATATTATATTATTAAGTCAAGGATACAGCTTGATGACATCCGTGTCCATACGTCGTTTGCCAGCGCTTGGCGACGACATATTTGTTGTTTAGGAATAAAAAAAAAAAAAAAACTAACTTTTAATTATACTTTTTTTTACGTATGTATGTATGTATAATAATATTATTATTATTATTATTATTTTCTTTCTGTCTTTCTTTCTTTCTTTCTTTCTCACAAAGGGTTATGTATTATATTCTTTTACGACGAGCTCACGATGATTATTATGTATTAGTGTGAGGGGGGGAGGGGGGGGGGGGCGGACCACGGTACGTATTATCCCGACACTGGGTCTGTTTTTTTTTTTTTCTTTCTATTAAAAAAAAAAGAACTTTTAAGTTTATTAATTTTTTTTTTTTTTTTTAGATTGTCAAACCGCGTTGCTGCACTCGCGTAGATACTACGGGGCACGACTTTATTATGATTGGTATAATATTATGTTTATCTTTTATCTTATTTATTGTCACAATCCGTAAACTACACACAAACACACTGATTAATGATTATATATAGTATATATTATACCTATAATATGTACATACATATGTATGTATTTACTACATTCACCCAGATCTCTTTTATATAGTTTAAATAAGTTTTCTTAATTATTTAGTAATATTAATATATAATATACGATGATTTATGGAGAAATAATATATCGCAGTAAACTGACGTTATCATTTATTAACCACACACGCGTTGAGAAGGGCGAGTTGGAGGGGGGGGGGGGGGGGGGGGGGGGCAAAGAGGGGGGAGGCGGGGAGGAGGAGGGGGAATCGTTTGAGAAAACGAGAAATGAAAAATAATTTTATTATAATATTATATATATATATTTTTTATGTTATATTATTGTATTATATAGATATTTTATTTTATATTTATATACAAATAAAAGAAAATAAAAGAATATAGTTTTATTGAATGTGTTGAAAACAAAACACAAAACACCCCACGGTATGCCAGACCCCCGCACACAGTGACGAGGAGCAGCTGCGTAGCCCGCAGAAAGAAAAACACTATCAAGTTATAAACTTCGCCTGGGTTTATGCTGCTACTGCTGCTGCTGGCGGACCTACGGTTGGACACAACACCGTATACACACAACGCGATTTAGCGATTCGTTGCGATGTTTCTTTGTTTTCACCACTCTCACTGCGGCACACCACTATATATAATATTATATATATATATCTACCTCCTCACTGACACTGTGAAGGTGTATTTATTATTTTTCTTTCTTGCTTTCTTTCTTTCTTTCTGCTTTTTGGTCTTTGTTGTTTTTTTTTTTCTTGCTTTATGGAAAACAATCGAACACCCGATCCCACTTATCGACGAATGAAAATATAGAGCGATCGAGGAACGTAGTAGTAGTAGTAGTAGTAGTAAATACCAATGCGTGTTATTTTAACAAAGCTAAAATGATCCAGCCAAATAGCGAGAAAGAGAGAGAGAGAGAGATAGAGAGTGCGTGTGTATATCAACTAACTAATTAACTAACTAATTCCTCTCCACCTCCTGTTTATCACAAACTGCAAGAGCCAGCACTAGTTGATTATCTGTTAATGCTAGATAATCATTTCGATGAAAGATTATTATATCGTATTGTGAGGGGGATTGTTTTTTTTTTTGTTATTAAACGCAACGTATGTACGTACATACATACGTGCGTAGATTTCGTAGACTTCGTGGTAGTCGTTTTCGTTGTGTTCTTTAAACTCGAGGTAAAACGAGGAGGGAGGCCTTTTTTCCTTCCTCAAATCTTTTTTTACTACTACACTGTCAACTCTCCTCGATATATATATTATATTATATTATTTAATACTATTATTAAGTATCAGTCTCGCACCCCGCGACCTGTCAGCTCACGGACTTTACGCATCTGATCCCTCTGCTGACTCTTCTATTTCACCAGTAGCTGGATAGAAATCCACTGAATTCACGCACTATGTGTGTTATACTCGTTGTACATATATACCATCTCTCTTTCACTCTTCAATATCGCCCTATATATCCGTCTCGTTTACTCCCTATGTATCTCTTTGTTCGTGGTATACATGTGTGTAAGCTGCGCAACGGATCGGCGCGTCTCTACTCAACAAACACAACTATAGAGCATGTCACTGTCCGTGTTTTTACTCATTAAACGCCCGTAATGCCATCTTTCGGTTGTTTTTAGCGTTTTAAAAATCGCGTCGTGGGATTATTTCGAATTAAAAAATTTGCGATTACATACCTACTAGTTTGAATTATGGAGTCTAGACTCCATACCTAGTTTGAATAAAATTACAAACTTTACTCTTTTACTCTGTTGTAGAACAATTGCGGAGGTTCCATTTCAGCCATTTCGCAAAAAAAAAAAAAAATTGAAAACTGCGAATTGCAAGCGTATTATTTGAAAAGCCGTGATTCTTTTCGCATAGATTGGGTTAATTAACTCTTATTTATTTTCTTTTTAGTTTGGTAATACTTTTATTTTGAAGATATGAATATATAAAAGTTGTTTAATAAAGTTATCAAATTTTAAATATACTATATATGTATGTATGTAGGTGTAATATAAATATCGTGTGAACTACGATACGATACAATAATTTTCTCTACGATAATCATTATATTATATAGTATATATGTATGTATTTGTTAATTATTATTGATCACTTATCTCATAACGTTACGTATTAAAATTTCGCCATATATTTTTCGTAAACGTATAGGTATAATATTAATGAAAGAAAGGAACATCGACTGGCTTCTTAATCTTAATAAAATATTATAAAAAATTAAAACACGTATACATAATACATAATATTATACGCTAATTAAATATCAAAATATAGTCAGTTTAACTTTGTCGATCATATTTAATACTGAACAAATTTTTTTCTTTTTTTTTTTTTTGATCTTTCAATTTCTCAAAATAGTTACGCATTGTAACGTACATATCTAATTAAAACTAAGACAATAATTAAGTACTAAAACAAAATAGGAAAATAAAAAATTAAGCGGATCAGCTGGTACATACTTGTCTTATAAACGAACATTGAATACTGATATAATATATATTAAGTCTATATTTTCTGGATAAATGTATATTATTTCGTCGAGGTCGAGAACTAGTAACTAAATGCCCAATACAACGCCAATAGTCGCATGTGTATAAAACAAGGGATTTTCAAGACTGTTTTTCTCCAAATGAAAAGACGTGAAGTCATCTAGATTCAGAAAACTAGAAAAGAAAGAGTAGACTCCACTTTTTTACATGTGTGGAAAATTTGATGCCTATTTCAACTGATTTTGAGATTCATTATTTTCGAAAAGTAGCTCAAATTAGTCTGAATTGAAATTTTCTGTTGTACTTTTCTTTTCGTATCATGTTTTTATACCAAAAAGGCTTGAGGCTACGTTCAATTAATTTCCCCCCAAGAATACGGGGAGCGGAAGACAGAATGGGATGATCGAAGTATGATATGAATGTTATAGAAAAGGTATGAGAAGAGACGAGAGATTCTATAATGGAAACTATTGGTCATGTAGTATAGGCAGACTTGTTCTTCTTCTTTTCTCTACTTGTGCTTATATGTACTGTATCATCGGAGTTAGCAAATTATTTGTGCAGATATAAAGATATGCAGATTTGTTTAAAATTTTAAAGAGAAATTGGCACTAAAACATTTCACCTTTAGTTGCTAGAAGTGGCTTTAGTTATTTCGTTCTGACTTTGTTATTTTGTGGAAAAGTATGAAAAGATGTGTACATATTCTTCATGGCTTAGACTCTGTGATCATCTTTCTACTTACTCAAACCTCGACTACTATGTTTCTATGAGAATACATTTCCTACTTACACAATAATTATCAGTTATGACTATTGTCAATAAATACTATTGCTATATCGACAGAGCAGAGAAGACTGAACAGTATCGCTAGCTAATCGGCATAATACTAATTAACGATATAATTATGTAGATTATCGTTATTTCAGTTATTGATGAATGATCTCTCCTCGGTTTAAACCTAGCTGGAGATATCTACGGCTCGCAAAATCAGTTTTTGAAGAGCTTGCGGACGTTATAAAATGCGTAAATTGATAAAAACAGAAAAAAAAATATGATAAAATGAAAAAGAATTGAGAGACAATTCATATCTAATAATCGAGAAAATGAATCGCCGAATAATTGCGTAATGAACGATAAATAAATAAATTGATTCATAAAAGTGAAAAAAAAATTATTCATGTTTTCACAAATAAACGCTTCGTTTATTCCACCGCCGTTTTACGAGCGAATGCCGTCAACGATAACATCTCGTTAGGGTCAGTTGGTAGTCGAGAAAATTCTATCTCCTCGCTGATACTGTCTGTGTAAAAAAATGAGAGCCAAAAATCAATAATAAGAATAATCAGATTTCGATCAAACAACGTGTAATAATTCTAATGTACGATTGACCCACCAGAAGTTTCAATAGGCCATTGCTTGTGCGAGGGTGCATAGAGAACTAGTAATGCCAGTATATAATTATTCCACATTCCGTAAACTCCGGTAAAGAAAGCAGATGTCATTTCCAGCTCGAGATCCTCATCCCATTTCCATTGGCCTTCGGCCATCTGAAAAAAAATAATATATTTTTAATTATTCTATTCCAAGTATTAACACACTGATTAGATGATTATATTATATTGTATTATATTATCAAGTCAAGGATTATCACACCTGTCCGAGTATAAAACCAACGATGGTTAAAATGGCGCACAAAAGTGTTGCCATCATCAGGAATTTGAAACGATAGATAACTCCTTCGTAATGTAAACGTCTGGCCGAACTCATGCTGGGCAGTGTGGCTCGTTTGATACTTATATTGGTAAATACTTTCCATATCATGTAGGTGAGGAATAGCAGATATACACCAGCCGAAATTCCGGCAAGTATGATAAAAGACAACTGGAAATGATGTTCGTTCATATAGTCAAGGAAAAAGAAACTATGACAAAAAAAAATTCGGAAAAGTGGAATCATAGAAGATCATAATCCCGAAGACCTAGAGATAAAATAACGAATAGAAAAGGATACAGCAAGTTTTGTTCCAATGTCTGTTACCCAGATTGAGTAGAACGGGTTCCTTAACTGAACTCCACGCTCACACATATCAAATACAAACAAAGAAAGGCAGCCTACACCGACTGCTGAAAGATGACGCCAGTAACATTTCAATGTATTGCGTTGTTCGTTGTCCTGTAAAAATGATTGGTAAAAATAATTCATCATTCAAATTCGAAGTTTCGGTCAAACTATACGATATGTAGGATTCAGAATTTGTTTGAAACTTTACCTGGATCTAGAAGCCAAACCGATGACGACATGAAACAAAGTTATAGACAATTATCGAAACTGATTTAAGGGTAGAGATTTCTTAAAAAAGTTTATCGAAGCAAGTAGTTAAGATATTTCGATATATTTTAGGCGTCAAGGATCAAAATTGAGTTTGATTTGAATTTCCTCCCAAAATTTATCCAAGATTGTAAATGAACGAATATCTTATCTGCTAAACACGAGAAACTGTTATCGGTGACGTTGAAAGATTGTTGAATTTTAAAATACGGTCGGCTTTCTCACCATCAGATGTTCGCCAGCAAAAACAAGCCAAAATGATAGAAGAATGGCGTAAAATACTCCTTGTCTAATATCCCCAAGTAGAAGCATGAACGGCATGTCGTAGGCCAGCGTCAAATATTCCAGAGGCACTGGAAGAAGATAAGATAGAAAGTAGTCATGAAATTGATAATTTGAAAATCTTTTGAATCAGATTAATTATTAGTTCTAAAAAAAAACAAATGTCGACGAATTCTTACTGTTTAGAAATGTTAGTGCAGAACCTAGCCCGAGCAACATGTATTCCAAAAGAGCTGGCGATCTTGAGAGCATATGAACCCTTTTCCAATACCAGGCAAGAACACAGGCTACTATTGGAAAGTAGATAGTTTTCAGACTGACCCATACTTTAGTGAAACCTCCGTTTTGATTTATTGCCTAAAAGGAATAAATCATCTAGAGTATTAATTTACGAAATTCATATCAGGGTAGATATTTGTGTTACTTTGTTGTTAAGCTAAAAATGGGTCTTTAGACAATTAATTTGATCAAGTTAAGTTGAATTTCTGCGGTTTGATCGATAGAGAAGTGTGCAAGGAGCATGAATATCGCTGGATATTAGCAAAATCTTTATTTTTTCTTCCAGAATCGTGGCAAAACCTACATATCTGTATTATTACGTTTCCTGGTCCCCTTAAAAGGCACAGTGATATTTAATTTAAACCTGAGTTATCCTCAAACACAGTGAAGAGAAAAATAAAGAAAATTCATATTACCGTTAGCCACAAATCACTGATGTGTCCCAAGTTCTGATTGATATTCTTGTCTGTATCAGCAGGCAGACGTACATTGAGGAGATAAAAATCGTGGTACAATGATCCGAGCTCGAACAGAGGAACGACGCTGCAGTTATATAAATGTTCTTCCTTTTCCTTAAACAATATAAATCATCGACGAATTATAGAAGGGTGAAAAAGAAGCACCAAGAATAGTATTATAATCAGTTTGAAATAAAATTTTCAACTGCTCACATCGCCGAATGTACAATCCAACGATCGCTCTTCGACTGAGGCTGCGTAAGGTTTCCATGCGTCATCAGGATCCCCTTTGTTACGATAGGCTAATCTTGCGTCTAGAGTAATTTTGGCTCCTGGCACTAGAGATAATCGATATGAATTAAAGAAACTCGTGGAAAGATGATTAGGCTTTTTTTTCCTCTTTTGGAAGAAAGGTCGAAGATTTGTTTTCGAAATAACGATTGTATAGAATTTTTTCAGAACTAAAGAATTGTGTTTCGAGGATTGTTTTTATCATGAGATTATTGCTTTTGAAGTGAATAGTTTGCATTCTGAATTTTTAAGACCTCTCTTCTTCTGGTCCATTTTTATATATTTTTTCATGTTTTTAGATTGATCTTGGGAGACACATGAGTTTGGGAAGGTAAAATTGCTGGAAATAAGATTTAGACTTGTGTTTTAAGATAAGATACAAGGCATCAGTACCGAACGCCACCTGACGGTGATAACTAACGTCGACTTGTAAGACTCCAATTAAGTTCTGTTGCCATCTAGAGTAATCTAGTTGCACGTTACCACGGGGTATCGGCATCTGTGAAAAGAGAAAAAGACTCATAATGTGACGAATGTTAAACGAATTTTGGAAGTTGGATATAAAAATTAGGGTTTTTGGGTCAATAGCAATAAGATTTCTATTCAAAAGTCAGTAGCTACTGTTTTAAGAAGTTTGTTCACCAATCTTCAGGTGGTATATTAAAGTTTGATACTACCACACTATGGAGTGTGAAAAAAAAAAATCAAATTCAATTATTCAAATTCAATGAATATCATAATAGTGTTCAAAACCAATATACACTCTGTTTAGACAATTTTATTCTGACTTGAGATGATATATTTAACAAATCTAGAACAAAATTGTTTAAATTGTAAAAAATGAGATGAAAAAATGCAGATTTTGAAGCATAAAGTAGTGTGAATGAATGGATACTGCGATGAAAAGAAAACCTCAACAATTCTTGAAATTAAATGGAAAAGGTTGAGTTCCTGGGTTTCAAAAACATGACAATTTCGTCCTAGTTTATAAATAGAATCATAAAAGTAGTTCGTCAAATGATCAGATGCCAAGATTGGAAACAGAAGTGCGGGACACATCTCTTTTGTATTATATTGTATACCTGAAATGCGTAAACAACTTGATGAGCTTGATAATAGTCGTTTTCAGGATCATGCATGTCTAGGCTGATACATCGTCCTTTTCCCCAAACGTAAAACCATTTCCCTCCGCCAGGCTCTGATCCATTTACCCTAATGTCTTGGCAAGCGGTACCCAGAATGTTCTGGCTGCTTGCAGGCGTTGGAGCTGTGCAATGGAGTGGACATTAGTCGAATGATAGATATAGAATGGCAAGGTATGAAACAAGATGAATACAGGCCAGGATGAAGTTGTCTGCTCGAACCAGAGGCGAGTGCTACACCACCCGTGTCTGCATTCATCTTGTTTCATCATGTGTCATTCGTGAATGTTAGTATCTGCGGGTCACTTGTTGAATGAATCTGTGTTCAAATCATTGTGAATTCATTGTCAAGCATCAACAAGTCACCCGGAGATTCGAATATTGACTGTATTTCTGTTTATGGTGTGGGAAGCTGTTGGCGTATGTTCAAATTACGAATTACAAAATTTAATTGAATGGTCTGAAAGTTCGAACAAATAATTGGCATGTTTGAATCAAGTTTGAGTTAGTTGAAGTCAAATCTCTTTTCATCACTATGGATGAAAAAGGCTCCAATTCAATCAGCTTGTTTCTACTGGCTGAACAAGCATCGAAAGTTCAAGTTTCAGAGCAGATGCAGATGAGCATTATTGTTATGATCTTGTCGTAAAACAAGAGTCAATGATGAAGGACCATTTAACTGCTCATTGGGCTCTTTCTTTTCTTCTATTTTGTTTTACTATTTCTGGTTCTTTGGACATCTTTTTTTTTTCTTTGTCTTGTTTTCGGGGCTTATTACGACCCAAATACGCTTAATGCACTCACAATTACATAAATGCAATAATAATAAATGAAATATTGACAAAAGTTTGTCATTTCAATTGTCGATTGTTTTTGTTTTGTTTTGTTGTTTTGGAATTCATACCTATCAAGCCACCGATGAGGAAGCATACAATTTGTCCGATGAATAGAAGAGACACGAGAACAGACAATTTCTTGCCGCTTAGATTTTCGATTATTGTACCCTGCATAATTGCAGATCGTTTTCCTCGACGGGATAAGCAACAACACTGACACTGACAATTGCAATACTTTTTAGATTTATAAATACAACAAAGAACCGGCGAATGTGAATTTCTGACGTGACGCTAGTTTACAACATGGTCGATATGAATGATTTTTGTTTACTTTTACAAATTACAGTACCGACTAACGACTACCGCGCTATTATCGCACGTACATTATTTTCATGGGATTTAACCGTTTGTTATCGATCTAGAGATTTATAAATACCGTAGAACCTGAACAATTATTATCGCATGTTTATTATTCAACGTGATTTAGGAAATCAAGAGGATATTATCGAAATTCTCCACTCGCCATTGATTGGGGGCGCTGCAATACCTGCCGGTGATGCGTGCCAAGTTTGGAGAGGGATTTTCGAATTTATATCCGCATTTGGGATCGAAGGAGATTATACCCAAAACGCTACCATTTTTACCTTAATTGAACTTCAGATTCTTTATATTGTAACGCAATTCGCATGTGAAATCAGATTCACTATGAATCTAGGATGATCTCCCTGTTTGTTTCTCAATAAACGCGCTAAATGTAACAAAAATCTCCGTCATTTCTTCAACCATGCACTATACATTATCATACAGGGTGTCACAGAATTCGGGACAGATATTTCACAGGGTAAATCTTGATCAAAAATGAGATCGAAATTTCCTCAGTCGATTTTTCCGAAAATGCACAAGTTTTGCGTTATAGTTATTTTGATTTCAGTCAATGGCGCGCGGTTTATAAACGGCCGTTTGTCGGTGTGCTAAACGCGGAAAGTATATTATTAATGGAATTGAACAATAGATAACATAATAACATAGATAACTTAATTCCTTACATAATGCAGATTAATTAACTCTCAGCTCAACTATGCTCTTTACATAATCGAACAGCTCTATTAAGAGATTGATAGGGTTTATCAACCGTATGAAAATTCAACATATTTTAAGACTCCACAGATAATCAGGTATATGGAATCTGACCTCTCTATAAGTGGATATCTTCCACTGTATTCCACTTGATATCATTTTTCTGACGTGCACTGAGTTCATGAGGGTCATGCTGATTTCGCAAGATCCACTGGTATAAGCTGTTGTTAAGAAAGGGAGAGAGGATTACCCAATTTTTATTTTCTGCTCAAATTGATAAGCTGATGAACAAAATCGACTCATACACTACTAACAGTATACATTGTTCGAGAAGTATTAAATGAGTCGTAGAAAAATCAGTTTTGTTAACATCATCCAGTCTCAATGTTCCTATGTTCATTCATATCGAGGAAAATTTGATTGATAAACAAAACCGCTATTTGTAATCATTGCTTGCAGTTCTACTTGCTTTTTTTTCTTCATTCAACGGAGTAAGATCAATAAATAAATAAATATTCATTAGAGATGCGGTTATTAGAGAGGTACCAGGAATTAGTTGAAAGGAATGCTGCTGATGTTTCTATTTTATGGAAATTGTTGCATATGCTGTTCTATCTTGTCAGTGCTGTAGCTGGCTACACTGCCGCTTACTCGTTTTACACATTTCAGGTATAATTACTTCCACTGGCTCTTTCATGTTCAATAAAATTCATTTTACCGATTAGCATAGCTCATTTATCAGTATTATCATTTGATAAACATAAATAATCGTGTTATACCTAATTCCATTGCACTATGGTGCCATGTGTCCACAATAACGGTACATGCCTATATAAAACCGTGGTCTCTAGTCATTCCTAAAACGCTGTATGAATGTTGAAAAAGGACATACTCAGCCACCGCTGCATGTTATGGGTGAAACCAAGTTTGAGGCGAACTGATTTAGACGGCTTTATTAGAAGCATGTCCAGTAATACTCGTCAGCCCGAGGAACAGCCTTGGCTAGACAGACTGAGTTTTAATTCCCGGACGGAATTTTACTGTTCCTTCGTTTTAATGATATCCATGCTGTCATGCGCCTGCGGTGTCATTGGATTTTCATTCTTTTTGATATGCGGCCGAGGAGGGTATCAAGTTCGACCGTATGTCGATTGCCAGATTATTACACTACTTCTAACTTCTAATAAAATATTCACATTTAAAAATTTCGAACAGCTTCAGTTTTATGGGTTCCCAATTCGTATAGCTTCTATTAACTATGTTGTATAAATATATTTGGGACATTTCATACTAAAACACCATGGAATAATTTCATGGAATAATTTTCACCGTACGCAGAATCCCCTGCATGATATTTATAGAGGGATGATAATTATTAGACCTGTCCTTAAGAAGGGTAAAGTCGAATTTCGATCGGGCCACCCCTCAAAGTAGTTCGAAATAATTAAAAAAAAATGTCAAATTTTTTTCAATTTTTTTTGTCCATATTTACCCACCCCTCGAAAGCCTTACTTTTTCCCATAAGAAAAGCATTGATTTTTCGAGGTTTTTAATCAAAAATTCGTACTGGGTCTGAAAATAGTCGTAAAAAAATTTCGAAAGGAGCAAAATGGAGGTGAATACGTCCACTTTAAACCGCCGCTTGGAAAATTTGGCTATCTCTATTTTTGACTCTGCTATCTAACTTTTAGTGCGGCAAGAAATCCCAACTAGTGAATACAAGTTGTTGGGATTGGTCTTGAAGATAAAAGAAATTCTTTTTTGAAAATAACAAATAGAAATTCAAAAATTTCGATCATCTATTATTTGGGAAACCGCTGAAAAAAGATTTCAAAAATGTCGAAAAACCTCATTTGGAGAGCTTAATATCGGGAGAATTAAATCGGAGTAGTCGTAGAAAATAGAAAATTCTTTGTGCAAACTAATTAGTCATGTGAAAAAATGTAACTCCAACCCTTAGCAAAAAAAATTTTTTTAAAAATGTAAAATAAAAATAAAAATAATTAAATTTAAATGACGTTTTTCGACATTTTCAAAATCTTTTTTCAGCGGTTTCTCAAATAATAAGAAGGAAGATGAGGTGATCAAAATCTTTGAATTTCTATTTGTTATTTTCAACGAAGAATTTTTTTTTTCTTCAAGACCAATCCCAAAAGCTTATATTCACTAGCTGAAATTTCTTGCCGCACTAAAAGTGAGATAGCGGAGTCAAAAATAGAGATAGCCCAATTTTCCAAGCGGCGGTTTAAAGTGGACGAATTCACCTCCATTTTGCTTCTTTCGAAAGTTTTTTACGACTATTTTCAGACCCAGTACGAATTTTTGATTAAAAACCTCGAAAAATCAATGCTTTTCTTACGGGAAAAAGCAAGGCTTTCGAGAGGTGGGTAAATATGGACGAAAAAAATTGAAAAAAATTTGACATTTTTTTTTAATTATTTCGAACTACTTTGAGGGGTGGCCCGATCGAAATTCGATTTTACCCTTCTTAAGGACAGGTCTAATAATTATGTAGTATATCATGGTGTATACAGATTCTACAAACCTTGGAGGCTGGTAGTTCCGGCTATAGTCTTCAACTTCTGTTTGAGCTTGTTAAGTTTCGGAGCAGCATACAACTTCAAATACGGATTTGACGACTTTCGGCACAATTTGAACAAGTTGATCAATCAATCAGGGTACTAATTTCTATTATTGATTGTTAATATTTTCCGATTTGCTACTGCTATTGTATGAATATTTGTACATCATTGCATATCCTGAAGGGATCAGCCTGTCATGGAATTCCTAAATAAATGGCATAAAGATAGCCAGGTACGGCCTCTATGGAAATATTTTGAAATCACCAAGGTACATATGACATGATAAAAATACAATGACAGAAAATAAAATGATAATACGTTTGGGTGAAATTTATCTCAGGGTTTCATGCTCACAGATGTGTGCTTGGCGTTCGCCTTACTCCTTTTTGTACAGTATTGAATTATCATCACATTGTTATTATTAATTGAAAATATTCTCTTAACTGTCTCCCTCACTAAATGAAACAACAAAAAAGACTTCGTCTTGGATCGGAGCTGCTGGATGGATAATTGGATTCGCTTTACTGATACTGCGGATTGCAAACGTCACTGACTTTAGATTACTGAAAGTCTCTATATACGCTCCCAAAATTAGAGGAGATCAGCTGCGAGGTGAATCTTCCAACACTGAACCAAGAGATACGTAAATAGCATGGATGTGACATTGAAAGTTTGATACCAGCTGTTTCATGGACTGATTCACGTGATTTATTCAAAATCGAATAAGTGTCTGAGCTCTATAGAAATTTTATAAATCATCTGGACTATTATCAACTCTCTCGAGGATGACAAGAAAAGTATATTCTTACCGGAATTGAACAGTTACGATTTTGCGATGCCAATACTCTTCACTTGTAGTATGCTTGGTGATCCGTTGTTTCCATTTTTCAATAGCTAATACCTCCACTAGATTTGTTCTTGACTTGAGGACATGGATAGAAACTAATCGAATAAATTGAGTTATCTGATTTATGTGACCTTTTTTCGAGGTGATCCATTTTATTGAAGAAGTTCTGATACATACAATACATGGGTGTATAAAATATTAGGAAGGAAGACAATATATGCTAAAAATGGGGACAAGTATAAAAGTTGCAACGGTTTTTGAATCAAAAAGGTGGATAACTGACTAAAAGTTAGCAGATCAGGCATCATGACGAGTGGCCATCTGAGCACTGCGGCTTTTGTTCCTACCTCTAAGAACAAGATTTTGTGCCGGAGACTGGTGGCATTTTTTCGTAGGTTCGTCTTCCGCAGCCCGAAGTTGTATAAGGAACATCCTTCGGGGCCTGTTTGATAGATTCAAGTATGATCCGTGAAGTAGAAGATAAGAGAACACAATTATCTCTCCTTTCTCAGCGGAGACAGGAATGGCTTTTGACAGTGGAAACTGGTCTTGATCAACCCAGTGATACTGCTTTCCATCCTTGCCCATCTCACCTTTGTCTTCCAATGGTCCTAGCTTGTGACTGCCCGGATAGACAGCCAGACCTCCGTTCTCTGGGGTAGTGTCATCTAGGTGGAGGAACACAGCCAGCATAGTGTGATTTTTGAAGGGAAAATATGGATAGTCTTGGTGCATCAGAAAAGGAGCTCCGTTCTCAGGAGGTTTCACATGAGCCTTTGTATGGTGTAGTAAGATGTTTTCAGTGCCCAACAAATCCTCGATTGCATCCAACAGTTTTGGGTTTGTTATCACTTTGGTGAACTCTGCGCTGTGCATTTGCAAATTGTGGATCGATTTTACCTGTTTGCCGAAAAATTGAGTAACACAACCAGAATACACGAAATATCTATTATCAGATGGGATTTACTTATGAATTACTTAAAAAAAAACATTTTTATTTATTCATTAAAACTATCGTGGATAATATTAATTAAACAAAAATCAAGAATTCATCAATCAAATATAGAGAAAAAATAATAACAGGATTCGTTAATTATTTATGAGTTGGCAACTTACTGACGTACTGCAGTAGGATTCTTCAATAATTTGGGACCAAATTTGCATTGGCGGACAATGTAACAAGAAATTTCTGTGAAAAAAATCCTCAAAACCGGTACTGTAACTCTGTACTTCGATATGATGCTCTCTTTAGGTGCATTCGGTATATGCGCTCGATTTGCTCTTTTAGGGTCTTCTAGCATATCTGAGCTCTTCTATCTTTTTTTTCAACATGCGTTAACAAAAGATAGAAGAGCTCCGAATGCTCGGAGATGTATATACCGAACGCAACTTTTGTAAGATAGAAATCGAGTTGGCTATTGTTCATTGTTTTATTTTCAATTTATTTATTTTTATTCAACAGATGGGAAAAAAACGGTACTTAAGTGTAATGAAAGTGGTAGGACTATGCAACGAGAACACAAACCGTATAATTTATGTTTCCAGCTTCTTGCTTCATTTGTTCTCCACGCCACGCACATTCCAGTCCATCTTGATTTTCTTTATTCTTACGTTCGAAAAGATCATTGTACTCGTCGGAAATAGATTGGAGCTCTGAGTCAGTGAAGATACCACTCAACTTGACGAATCCATTTTCTTTATAAAACTCTTTTTCCTCGGCAGTCAGATACTTCAAGTTTCCCATCGTGTAGTCGCCGAAAGTCCAACACAGTTGACTACGACTCGTTTTATTTCGAACTGAGGCATCCTTCGAGTTATGAAGATCCGTTATACATTTCCCCCCTACCATTAATGCCCTCTTCACTTGTGTCTGACATCTTTTCAAAACAACAAGCTCTTATTATTCAGTTCCCTAACATAGATAACATAATTCCTTACATCGTGCAGCTCCATTATCTTTCAGCTAAACTATGCTCTTTACATAATTGGACAGCTCTCTTGAAGGATTGATAGGGTTTATCGACCATATGAAAATTCAAAATATTTTAAGACTATAGAGATAATCAGGTATATGGAATCTGACCTTTCTATAAGTGGATGTTTTCGACTGTATGCTACTTGATATCATTTTTCTGACGTGTACTGAGTTCATGAGGGTCATGCTGATTTTGCAAGACCTACTGGTATAAGCTATTGCTAAGAGAGAGAGAGAGAGAGGATTACCCAATTTTTATTTTTTGCTTAAATTGATAAGCTGATGAACAAAATCGACTATACTTTAACAGTACATTGTTCGAAAAGTATTAAATGATGGCAAGTCCCATTGTGAAGAGTGCAAGTTTTATTGTTGTTTCTTATGCGGTGGATGAGACATGCTTCTATTTTCACTCCTCAGATATTTTCATGCAATAGTACCCGTATGAGAAGGACGTTTCACAATTCTAGGAGCATTAAAGAGTAAAACGAAGAGTAGGGATGGCAATTATGTAGTATATCATGGTGCATACAGATTCTACAAACCTTGGAGGCTGGTAGTTCCAGCTATAGTCTCCAACTTCTGTTTGAGCTTGTTAAGTTTCTGAGCAGCATACAACTTCAAATATGGATTTGACAACTTTCGGTACAATTTGAACAAGCTGATAAATCAATCAGGGTACTAATTTCTATTATTTATTGCTAATATTTTGAGATTTGCTACTGCTACTGCATGAATATGTGTACATTATTGCATATTCCGAAGGGATCAGCCTGTCATGGAATTCCTACATAAATGGCATAAAATAAAGTATATTCTTACCGGAATTGAACAATTACGATTTTTTGCCAATGCTCTTTACTTGTAGTATGCTTGGTGATCCGTTGTTTCTATTTTTCAACAGCTAATACCTCCACTAGATTTGTTCTTGACTTGAGGACATGGATAGAACTAATCGAATAAATTGAGTTATCTGATCTATGTGACCTCTGTTCGAGGTGATCCATTTTATTGAAGAAGTTCTGATACATACAATACATGGGTGCATTAAATATTAGGGAGGAAGACAATATATGCTAAAAATGGGGACAAGTATAAAAGTTGCAACGGTTTTTGAATCAAAAAGGTGCATAACTGATTAAAAGTTAGCAGATCAGGCATCATGACGAGTGGCCATATGAGCACTGCGGCTTTTGTTCCTACCTCTAAGAACAAGATTTTGTGCCGGAGACAAGTGGCATTTTTTCGTAGGTTCGTCTTCCGCAGCCCTAAGTTGTATAAGGAACATCCTTCGGGGCCTGCTCGATAGATTCAAGTATGATCCGTGTAGTAGAAGATAAGAGAACACAATTATCTCTCCTTTCTTAGCGGAGACAGGAATGGCTTTTGACAGTGGAAACTGGTCTTGATCCACCCAGTGATACTGCTCTCCATCCTTGTCCGTCTCACCATGGTCTTCCAGTGGTCCTAGCTTGTGACTGCCTGGATAGACGGCCAGACCTCCGTTCTCTGGAGTTGTGTCATCTAAGTGGAGGAACACGGCCAGCATAGTGTGATTTTTGAAGGGAAAATATGGATAGTCTTGGTGCATTAGATAAGGAGCTCCGTTCTCAGGAGGTTTCACATGAGCCTTTGTATGGTGTAGCAAGATGTTTTCAGTTCCCAACAAATCCTCGATTGCATCCAACAGTTTTGGGTTTGTTATCACTTTGGTGAACTCTGCGCTGTGCATTTGCAAATTGTGGATCGATTTCACCTGTTTACCAAAAAATTGAATAACACAACCGAAATACACGGAATACCTATTATCAGATGGGATTCACTTATGAATTACTTGCAGAAAACCATTCTTATTTATTCATTAAAACTATTATGAAAAATATTAATTGAACAAAAATCAAGAATTCATCAAATATAGAGAAAAAATAAAAACAGGATTCGTCAATTATTTATGAGTTTGCAAATTGCTGACGTACTGCAGCAAGATTCTTCAATAATTTGGGACCAAATTTGCATTGGCGGACAATGTAACAAGAAATTTCAGTAAAAAAAATCCTCAAAACCGGTACTGCAACTCTGTACTTCGACATGATGCTCTCTTTGTAAGATAGAAATCGAGTTGGCTATTATTCATTGTTTTATTTTCAATTTATTTATTTTTGTTCAACAGATGGGTAAAAAATCTGTACTTAAGTGCAATGACAGTGGTAGGACTATGCAACGAGAACACAAACCGTATAATTTATGTTTCCAGCTTCTTGCTTCACTCGATCTCCAACCCACGCAGATTCCAGTCCTTCTTGATTTTCTTCATTCTTACGTTCGAAAAGATCATTGTACTCGTCGGAAATAGATTGGAGCTCTGAGTCAGTGAAGATTCCACTCAACTTGACGAATCCATTTTTTTCATAAAACTCTTTTTCCTCGGCAGTCAGATACTTCAAGTTTCCCATCGTGTAGTCGCCGAAAGTCCAACACAGTTGACTAGGACACGTTTTATTTCGAACTGAGGCATCTTTCGAGTTATGAAGATCCGTTAATACATTTCCTCCCTACCATTGATGCCCTCTTCACCTGTTTCTGACGTCTTTTCGAAACAACAAGCTCTTACTATTTAGTCACTTAACGTAGATAACGCAATTCCTTACATCATGCGGCTCCATTATCTTTCAGCTGAACTATGCTCTTTACGTAAGCGGACAGCTCTCTTAAAAGATTGATAGGGTTTATCGACCATATGAAAATTCAACACATTTTAAGGATGTTCTGGAGGTACAATCGGCATCAAAACAATAAGACAGACAAAAACCGAATTTGCTCATTTTGGATGATATTGATGCGAAAAATGATTGAATAATATCGAGGCGCGGATATTCCCACAACCTCAGAAAATGAAAAAACTCTCAATTTAGTGACAGAATTTCGAAAATACCAACAATCATGAAAAGTTGTGAAAACATTTTACAAGTATGTGCTGAAAATGGTGAAAATTGTTCATTTTTGATCCGATTTCAAAATTTCAGGGCTTGTTAAACTCAGTGATAAAATCTCTACGAACTCACTGAAAAAAGTTTCGCATAAAACACTCATGTTCAAGTAAAAAATGTAACAGTATATGTATCATATGAATCTCAGAATGTATCGGATTGTGAACAACTGAATTCTTACTCAAATATGAGTGTTTTATGCAAAACTTTTTTCAGTGAGTTTGTAGAGATTTTATCACTGAGTATAACAAACCCTGAAATTTTGAAATCGGATCAAAAATGAACAATTTTCACCATTTTCAGCACATGCTTGTAAAATGTTTTTACAACTTTTCATGATTGTTGGTATTTTCGAAATTCTGTCACTAAATTGAGAGTTTTTTTCATTTTCTGACGTCGTGGGAATATCCGCTCCTCCATATTATTCAATCATTTTTCGCATTCATATCATCCAAAATTAGCAAATTCGGTTTTTGTCTGTCTTATTGTTTTGATGCCGATTGTACCTCCAGAACATCCTTAAGACTCCACAGATAATCAGGTACATGGAATCTGACCTCTCTGTAAGTGGATATTTTCCACTGTATGCTACTTGATATCATTTTTCTGACGTGTACTGAGTTCATGAGGGTCATGCTGATTTCGCAATACCCACTGGTATAAGCTGTTGCTAAGAGAGAGAGGATTACCCAATTTTTATTTTTTGCTTAAATTGATAAGCTGATGAAGAGAATCGACTCATACTCTAATAGTAGATTGTTCCAGAGCTATAGAATGATGGTAAATCCCATTGCGAAGATTGCAATTCTTTTGTTGTTTCTCATGCAGACGCTTAGACATGCTTCTGTTTCTGCTTCGCATCCAAAATCCCAATTGTCAGGCCCTATGAAGTAAAATTTTGTACTATTCTCACGAAAAAACTTCTTCTTATCTCGTGTGATTGCAACACTAGCCTTCGGTTCGTGCTGCAACCTCACACTCGTCAAAAAAAGTTTTACCGCGCACTCATATCGTAATGTACTATTTCAACACGCTGTATGTAAAGTTCGATTTTGCGTACGCTTTGCGTGCATAAATAGTACATTACAATACGAGTACGGTAAAACTTTTTTTGACAAGTGTGAGGTTGCAGCACAAGCTGAAGGCCAGTGTTGCAATCACGCGAGATCAGAAGTCTTTTCGTCGAGTATAGTGCAAAATTTTATTTTACGAGGTCTGAAAATGGGGATAAACGTTCATTATCACACTGTGTGAAGTAAAGTACTATGCTATGCAGTGTATTTCGAACGAGAAAACTAAACTAAGATTTTTTATTATTTTTTTGGGGCGGTGGATTTGAGGATTCCAAAATATACCCTGAAGAATTTTAATTCAATGATCAAAAGCACAGGTTCTTATGATCTCGCCCCAGCGGCTGTAGTAAGTAAAAATCATGATGGAGGGACAGGTTCTGATATTATGAACGGACAGTTTTACTGTAATAATATTTATTATTTTTCACTTTTTCTTATCAAAGGTATAACAACTAGAGAATTTTTAGCTTCTGGAACTCGCCACCACCTTCCCAATCTATGCTCTTGACCGATTCCTGCGATGAGGCTGTTTCCATCAGGGGTAAAAGCAAGAGTGTTAACAAATCCGGGAATTTTCACCTCCAGCAATTGCGTCAGGGTTCGAAAACCGTCTCCGCACTGCCATAGCCTAATCACACCGTCCTTAGAACCTGTAGAAGAAGAAGCTACATCTGTGTTACAACATTCTATCAATATTAAATCTAGTAGATCATTGTAGTACCAGAAGCTACGAGATCGGTATTCAGGAGAGTAGCTATGCTAGATATCCACATTGGTCGTCCATTGTCTTGATCTTTGCCGTGTGCTTCAGGGACCGAGCATAATGGTTTTTTTTTCATCGATCCCCAGACGCAAAGTTGACCGTCGTCTCCACAGCTGAAGAAATTTTCTTCGTTTATTAATTTCACGGAATCTATGCTGCCGGAATGACCGTTAAAAATCAACTGCGACTCTTCTACTATTTTCCATATTCTTATTGTGCCGTCAAAACCTCCGCTGGTTATCGCACGCTCGCGGGAAATAGCGTCTATTGATGTTATCCCGTTCTGATGACCAAACCTGTAACCGAAAATCAATTCTTATGAACAATTAGCCAGTTTGGTACATCCGACATCAACAAATTTACAATGATCATCATAATTTCACCCACATTGATTCAACGTAGGCCATGTCATCCAGGTTCCACACTTTTACACTTCGGTCGTCAGATGCTGAGTACAAAGTGTGAGTATCTCGCCTAAATACAAGCCCGCTAACCGGGCCTCGATGCCCCTGGAGGTTTTTAATGTGTGTTAATTCGTCTCCGGAGTAGATTTTCACTTCTTTAGAGGCGGCGTCACCAGCAACCTTTGAACGAAAGTTAATATTACATATATTGTGAACAAAGGGGGTAGAGTATTTCTCAAATCAGATTAGATTTGGTCCGCTTTTGAGACTTACTAAAAATTTACCATCGGTACTTATGGCCAGACATCGCACGTATTTTATTCCTTCAGTTCCTTTCCGTTTTCCTTTGATAACTTTGAGCTTGTTCTTATCTTTCAACGACCCTGAAATACGAAAGAAATATTTCACCGATAGTCAGAGTGGATCGATCTAATTTTTGACAAAGTATTTATTGCAAGCATTTTATCTACATTTTACCAACGTTCCATCCTTCGATCCAGAATAAAGAAATTTCCCATCGCTTGATAGGCAGAGACATGTGATAGAACTCTTTTGATCTTTGCATCGTAAAATAACCGGCTCTAGATGCCCGGTGTAATTACTAGCGACTGTTTTTCTCAGGCGACCTTTTTCCTCTAAATATTCTTCTTTCAGTCGCTTTGCCACAGCTCCTTCCTCAAAGTCTGTTCTATCTTTTTCTTTTGTACATACAGAATGGGAATCAAACAATTTGAAACTTAACGTTCTAAAAATAGTTTCCAATAGTTGATTTAGAGACTTTTTTTTTACATACCTTCTCTCTCAATCTCTTCTAAATACTTTCTGGCAAGTCGCAAACGTTTTTCTTGTGCAGTTTCTTCCTCCTCTTCTTCATCGGATTCATCTTCTACGCGGTTTTTTCTTTCTCTGTTAAAAAGGAATAACGTATTTGGCATGTAACACATACATCTGTTTCCTTTAAATTTTAGCTTATTTTTAAGTTCAGTTGGAACTGAGTATCATAGATGTAAGAAATCCACTTCCAAATTTGAAATTGTTGAAATTATAAAACCGATATTACCGTTCCTCAGCAAATTCTTCATCGCTGCTAGCGATGCTCTCGTCATCCTCTGGTATAACTTGCTTTTTAATATCTTTTTTCTTAGTTTTTTGCGGAGGACCGTCCGAAGTTCTTTTACCTATGCGTCCATTAACCTGTGAATGAATTGAACCCAAGTTTTAATTATCCCATCAAATCTTGATGAACAAATTGTGTGTGAAATTTTGAAAAATTATGAAATTGAAATTATTCGAATATTATAACTTGTTTTACCCCTAAATTCACGCATAATTATACAGAATATTCTGTACACAATCGTTGTTATACTCGAAGATACAAAGTATAAACATGTGGGGTTTAACCTCTGTTGTTGAGATGAAATTTGTTTTGTTGTTAACGTTTTACGGAATCTATTGATTGTTTTTTTACCTTTCTTTTAGGCGCTTCACCGCCTCGACTGTTTCTTATAAAAAACGACATTGGGAATTCTAGTTGTCTTTAATATTAAATTTAATAATATCGTTCAAATATATGAATTTTTATTGTTTGAGCAGGCCACATGGCTTTTTGCCTGTTTCGAACCTGTAGCGATCATGGACGATAAAATTGTAACAGAGATCAGTGGTAGATGCGACCCATGAGGTGACCTGGCTCACGAATGTGCTGCTTCGACGGCGGAACAAGTTAAGTTAAGTCTGTCGATAAAATTCTGTCGCATTTTGTAGAATTCTGGAATACCGAGCGACTTTACCGACAGACTTTACTTGTTTGAGCAATTCCCTGTCGCAGCAGCACGTCCGTGCAGTAAAAACCATTTTTAGACTCTATTTTCGCACGAAACGAACATGTTTTTTGGACGTATATGTCTTTCGAATTGAATTTGAAGTGGTTCGATATTTAGACTACATGCTCAAACGGGAGTTCAGTCGAAAAAAGGAAGAAGAAGAATTTGAAGTGGCGCAGCGTTGGACTTTTTTGCGTTTTCGACGCCTAGGATCGGAAAATAATCAAAATTTGTCTCCCCCCACCCATTTTTTTTGTACTCAAAGGAGGTGGGCGCTGAGAACCGAGCATGCCTTTCCAACTTTCGGCTTTCCTGTAATCTCTGAGTGGTGGCAATTCATGGCAATTGCAGCATAATTAAGTGTATAGGACGAAAAGTTGCTACTTCTCGAGAGGGTATAGGTAAGCAAAAAGAGACAAAGAAGAAGAAGTGTAGGACGAATTTCGTGTGGAATAATTTCGTGTAAGGTTAATTAGGTGTAAGATAATTTTGTGCAGAAACATTCTGTGTAGGATCAGTACTTTCCCGAAAAATACGAATCAAATTCATATGAAAACAACTCGCGTCAATAATGCCACGAGATCCTAAACGCCAAAAATGCGGCTTGGTGCCAAAGGGGCCTATAATTTTTAAACTTTTGTTATTTGTTTTAAAAATGAGGAAAACACCTAGATTCGTCGAAAACAACTCTATTTTCGCATGAAACGAACATGTTTTTGAACGCATATATACTAGGGTGGTCCTTATTTAGGGCTTAGACGAATTTTTTATCAGACGCCCCCCAAATCGACTTCAAATAATTCAAAAACAATACCCTAATTTTTTCAGATTTTTATCTAGACTCTAACCCCTTCCACCAAGACGGTGGATTTCCCCATTTGAAATACACGTGTTTTGGCCATATTCTCAAGATATATTTTATTCTAGATGTAAAAACTTTCAGAAAAATCTGTAACTGCCAGATTTTAGTGTTCATTGGTGCTACTGTTTGAGAAAAAATTCACATTATCATACGGGTCAATCTAGACGAGAAATCTAGACGGCCAATTGAAAAAAAAGGCAGAATAAAGGGTGTGTAATGAGGATCCCGACACGACAAGCTTTACGTAGGTGGCAGCACCGAGGCTGAAACCTAACATTGGATTGAAATGACAGCTACACACGCGCGATAAAGAGTTTATACAACGCAAGCATGTTTTACGCGTTTTTCATGCTCGATTTCGGTACACAAAGTAGGCGTTTTAGCGACAGCTGAGCGGGTCTGCGAATGCGCATGTGCAGAGTCTACTTTTAGCTACTTTTAAGTCCTAGGAGTTAAAAGTGGTCTTTGACGTACTCCGCGCATGCGCCGTAGCGTTGGACACCCGTGTTGTTATTGTATGTAGTCCGTCTGCTTTGTGTACCGGATCGAGCATGAACTTGTAAAACATGCTTTTGTTGTATAAAATATCGTGTGTACCAAGGAGGCGAAGGTCTTTTACGCCTTGCGTATTTGCAATACTCGTCTCCGACTCGTCTTCGACTCGTCTACGACTCGTATTGCAAATTTACGCTCGGCGTTAAAAGACCTTCTTTGCCTCCTTGGTACACAATAAACTATTATATGAAATGTTTTTCACGTCTAATAGCTATCAGCCATTTCTTTTCAAATTCTTCATCCTCGGGAACTTATGTCCACTTATTGTCTTGCACATGGTCTCTGCCTCAGTAGCGCCCCTAGCGGCACAAAGTGTCACGCGGCATCCTCATTCGTTTTTTTGCCTGTGTACCTTTTTTTACCTCTTTATTTACCTCTCAATTGCAAATCATATTTGTAATTGAATTGACTTTCAATTGATAATGACAATAATTCAACTGGTTCTGGTTTTGGTTTAGGGGACAGGAAAAGTTTTGAAATGGCTTCGAAATTTGGTTGAAATTCACTGATCACTAGTTGGATTTCGGTCAAAGACCATCCGTTTGTTTCAGGAACAAAAAAGAATATAAAAATTATAGACGCTATGTTGAAGCATGCGAGAAAATTAATTGCGTCGAGGTAGCTATAAGTAGTTATTATACTTTGAAACCAATATGATATTCCAATTTCAAGTGCAAAGGTATAAGCAGTACTAATTCCGAGTGCAAGTCCCTTAACTTCGCAGGGGAAAAATTCCCCAGAAATCACCAATGGAATTGGTCCAATTCCAATTGAGTAGCTGACTAAATATCCCATCAGTAATATTCCCAGAATCCAGGAGTCTTCTCTGTGTAGTGGAAGGTACATGACTGTGGCTGTTTTGAGAAATAGTAAAGTCAGGGACGTTAATTTAACAATCATTGCAACGAGTATAAGGTATAATTATATTCATCTGTGGATAATTGTTATTTTTTTTTTAAACTCACCTAATGAGAAAAACGTGCAGAGTGATGCAGAGGTGAGAAGTAACCGTCTTCTTCCAACTCTATCGACCAAAGGAACGATTGTGATGGCTGATACAAGCATCATTAATACCCATGTACTAAAAAAACGTCTAGGAACGATTTCAACAGCCTCGTACCAGTAGAAAAATTTGGCGGCGTGGATTAGCAGAACATTAGATAACTGCTGGCAAGTCAACAATCCTAAGACGATGCCTAACGCCTAAGACAGTAAAAAAGATATGTGATGAGATCACTATTAAAATTGAATAAATTGCATGAAAAGGTGCAAGATTTACATACTGACCTTTTGATTGCTCCTCACTGTGAATAGATTCACGAAGGCCGCTCTCTTACTTTGATTTAGTTTAATGCTGTTATCAATTGTTTTTAGTTCTTGAGAAACATCAGGCGTTCCTCTAAGCCAGGCAAGATTTTTTTGTGTCTGACTTGGAATTTTATTAATAGCATGATAGTACGGAGACTCAGGGACCCTTAGTAATGCCATGGTAATGACAATTGTGATAACAGCTCCTACTAGTGCACGGTCAGCTTGGTTGACCCGGGAATAAATTCCAGTTAGTATAAATCCACCGATGTACAACATGACAAACATCAGAGCGCCAAGACCTCCGCGTATCCGGTTCTCTGCTATCTCACCTATGTACATTGGGGTAACTGTAAAAGCGACACCAATGCCAAACCCAGCGAAGACTCTATAAACACGAGAAGTAATATATTCGATGACAAGACTGTTGTGACCTGTGCGGCATACAACTATGTATACTGCATTCCAATAATCTAGATGGATACCATAACACTGAGATAATTCCTGACAATGAATCAAGCATTTTTTTATACAAAAAACTCTGCAGAACATCATGATATAATGAGCAATGAATTTTAATCGAATTACATACTAACCGAGCCAGATAAAACCACCAGTAACTTCTTGCATAAGCGATAAGTAAACCTGAAATAACGAAAGGAATCATAGCGAGTAGTAATATTGTTCTTCTGCCCAATGTGTCGACTAGAATCACACTAAACGGTATTGCACAGATCACACCGATGAATAAAAACGTAGTGTTTTCAGGTTCCTCGTCGGATATCTTCATGCCGAATGGTAACTCTCCTTTTATCTTTGGTAAGGAATCATTCAACCATTGAATGTGAAAGCCAGCGCAGATGAAGATCAGTGATGCTGGTTATATAGGAAAGATACAAATGGTTGTAAGACATTGATGAACTTGGAATGCCGAATTACATCGGCTTACGTTGAAAACTTGTTGTGATGGGCATAGTTAATCAAAGAAAAGGCATTATCAAATGTGATGAGAAAATTAGAGAAATCTTGTCAATTTATCACGTCAACTAATTCTTACCACATACAGCTGCACATGTTTGTGGACGGATGCTGGATCTTCGATACATAATTGTTATACTGCAGGGTTTTAGGATATTCAAAAAAAACTTTATAAATAAATTTACACTTGGGTGAAGAAACTTGCCATCGTCCGTGAAATTGGAACCAGAGCTTTATTGCGCCACGTATTTATGCGGCCTATGTAAGGCTCCGTAAATCTCTGGATTCATCGATATCATCAAATCTCTTTTCTCGGAATTCTTATTCGGCGTCGGCTGGGGGGGGGGGGGGGGGGGGGGGGGGAGAGGGAAGCAGTGGCGTAATTAGACTTTACGGGCCCCAATGCGAAAAATTGCAGGGTACCCCCCGGCCCCCGTCGCCATTGCCTAAGATAACAAACGTCGACCTTCGGACGATAAATCGGCAGTAGACATCTGAACGTTGGTTTTCATTATAAGGTCGTGCGCGCATTAAAGCAAGAAAACTGACGATCATATTATTCAACTCTTGTCGATTATGTAGAAATGATAAAAAAAAAAAAATTATTCTACCGTGTAAGTTTGGAGACATTTTAATTGAAATAATCGAAAATGAACGAAATTATCTGTCAGGCATGATTAAAAATGAATGATAGAGATGGGTTGTGAAAGTTTGGCCACGTTGAACGAAAAGTGGCGCGCATTTTGAAATTAAATAATTATTGCTTGCTTCAGTAGGTTTTTTTGTCATACAATCTCTGATATTTTTTTTGTAAACCGCCCGTTGTGTTTGAACTATGATGTTGTTTAAGTGGTCTTAAGGTGGTTCTCCACCTACAGTCCCACCAAACGTGGGTTTCAGAGCAGATTTTGAGTACTTCTTGATGGGGAAAAAATCTGAAAAAAATCAAGCATGTAGAAGATCTTCGGGAGATTGATTTTGCATAATAATAATTCAAAAAAGTTATTAACAAATTGATGGAAAAAAAAACTGTTCAAGAAATTAGCCGATGACCCAACTTTTTTTCTAGATGAGAATTATTTTTTAATTTTTCTGAATATGTATGAATTTTTTCAGAATTTTGGTAAATCTTTGAAAATCGCGTTTTGTCAAGTATGAAAAAACGCAATTTTCAAAGATTTACCAAAATTCTCAAAAAATTCATACATATTCAGAAAATTTAAAAAATAATTCTCACCTAAAAAAAAAGTTGGGTCATCGGCTGATTTCTTGAACAGTTTTTTTTTCCATCAATTTGTTAATAACTTTTTTGAATTATTATTATGCAAAATCAATCTCCCGAAGATCTTCTACATGCTTGATTTTTTTCAGATTTTTTCCCCATCGAGAAGTACTCAAAATCTGCTCTGAAACCCACGTTTGGTGGGACTGTAGGTGGAGAACCACCTTAAGTGAGATATAAATTGAATGTATTAATTTATACAATTAGCTTTTATTTCGACTCGCTGTAACGTTGTGCGCGTACAACCTTATAAACGAATCAAAACTAAAACTGCAATTAATTTTTAATCTTGAATTACAGTTTACATACCTAAAACAATATACACGGTTAGAAATGTATGGCGTTTACCACAATACTGGTATGGTATTGAGGCAGATACTAAAACAGTATCCGAGATATTCCTATACACTATTGCAACGAGTCCCATAAGTATAGTGAATGACGCCAGATGTAAAAACCATCTGTAGACTCTATTTTCGCACGAAACGAACATTTTTTTGGACGTATGTGTTCGAAATTGAAATAGAATTTGCGCTAAGTTGGCCTTTTTTGCGTTTTTGACGCCTGGGCTCGGATAATAATCGAAATGTCACACGTTTCGACCAAAAGGAGGTGGACGACTAAGGATGGGCCTTGAAGCCCATGCCACGGTGGAACGCAAACGCGTGCGTAAATGCAAACGCAGTGATCTGACGCTCCTGACTGGCTTGGCTTTCAAATTAGCTTAGTTTTCAAGTTATTATCGGCCGCTCGTCTGAAAACTGTCACTTTAGGCTCGCTTAATGGGTAAAAAAATAAAACGCGAAAATCGTGCACGTGATACAAAAAATCAATTTTTGCGTTTCCACGGTGTGGATTTCAAATTTCCAAATAAGTTGGATCATCATTTCTTTTTCACTCAATGTTTCTTATAGTATTCCGGTGAATAAGAAGTTTAATAATGCGCGTCATCTCTTTTGCTTTGCGAGTAAAGATAATCGAGGAAGATTTTTTTCTCGCAAGCTTCTGAGTTGTCTATGTACCTAACTGACAAAATTGAATGACGTAGCGAGAGATAATATTGCTCAATCGCCTATCCTATTGCCACTGCATATTTGCATAATACCATCTATCATAAGAGTAGGAATTACCCATGACGCTCATGAATGCATTCCTTCAATCTCATAATTGAAGGGTTCTCGTGTCTCGTCTTGACGTGAATACGACGACGACGACTTGATGGAACATAATGATCTGCCAGGGATGTTGTTTCAATATCCAGAAATTACACAAAGCAAAGTCCGGTGCATTTCATCGTCACATTGTCGGATGTTATTTTGACATCTCTGTAGTGTGTGAATACACCGCAACACAAATCTAATAATGTATACTTGGTGAGGTTGATTCTGGTCCGGAAGTGATCGGGTTATCGTGTTAAATCGTATACTCAACAATCACTTCCGGGCCAGAATCAACCTCGCCATGTGTACATGCCCACCGCATAGGAGCACGACCGGGGGAATCCTAGTAAACGAGAATGAATTGATGAATCCCAGTTCGAAAAATTCCGGATTGAAAATATGTAAAAAAAATTCCTTTCAATCCGGAATTTCAAAAATGGGATTCAATGATTCATCTTTGTTTGCTGGGATGCGCGCGTACTCGAAGCAGATGTGGTGACATTGAAAAGTATAGTATGTATACCTCTACTGCTCCTTGTCGGAGGATCGCCGAAGGCAACATCCTCATTTGCGGGAAAAGAATATGAGAGGAATTAGGAACAGTGGAACGTACCGTCAACATCTCAAGGTGATTCAGTATCGCTAATCTTTATTCATAAGTAGTCGCAATCACCAGCTGTAGCACTCAATGTGAAAATTGAAGATAGTTTTGTAAGGTACTAAAATTAAAGATAGTTTGGGCTCAAGACTTGATCACATAGTTATACTAGGATTCGAGAAACAGCTCGTCCCAGGAAAAGTGTTTACATATGTTATTCGCGACACGTAAGATATGTTCAATCAGTGCTTTCTCAAGCCCTGGAAGCAGGGTGGCAAGTACTTCGGACTTTTCTTCATTGATCAGCTTGTTCGTTACTTCTCCGATTTGTGGGTCCGCCGCGAATAGATTCTCCAATTTAATATTGTAGTCGCCGATCTCAAACTTCATGTTCATACTCGGAAACCAGTAGAAATTTTTCCCCCCACGTACCACTTTTTTACCATGTATCGTCCCTCGACCGGTAACGGAATCTTAATACAAAAAAAAAAAAGAGTATAATTTAATGCAACAATATAAATATCACGAATTGTCATCAAAAGGATTTATGTCCAATTAATTGAGATTATTTATTGCATATTATTAAGATCTTTTTGATCTTACTCGCTGTCAAGTGAATCGGCCCCTTTCCTCTCAGAGGAATCGAGCCTATCACTGCGTCGATCTCATAGGTTCCGGTGGCGGTTAATTCTGGAACAGTAACAGCAAAGCCATAGGTATTTGCATTAACATCGACGACTAGATCATGGATTTCGAAGTCCTTTCCTCCTCTCAGCACTAGGTTTCGGCCCTCGGCTCTGATTCTGAAATTTTCAAGATCAAAATTGACGAGCTATAACTTTGTATAGTAATTTATGTGCAGTAAAATGTAATGTATGCCAATATTTTGTATGTGCAACTGGTGTCTCTTACCCAGGCCCTAAGTTCAAAGCCAATCGGGGCAAATGGAGGGGATCGATTGACGGCACATCCAGCTCTGGGATTCCCTCAACTAACTTATCCCTTAGACTGAGTATACTATTCTGAATACATTGGTTGAGTTCAGGGTTGCTGTGCTTGCACGTCTGAATGTAGTCAGCTGCGGCAAGAAAAAGAGGAAAAATGAATATAAATGTATAACCTGTATAACATATCAAGTACTCTATGCTATTCATAAATGAACAGGCATCTGCTGTTCCACATTATTTGGCAATAATAATATCAATACATCTACATCTTTCCGAATTTCAATAATACTGTACTTCAATTACTCACGAATTTTCCCGTCAACTGATATCAATGAGGCAGTTGAGACCAGTAGTATCAAAGTGTACTTCATCGCTGTACTGTGGATTGTCGTATTTGGCGGTTTCACTTGCTAAAGTGACTCTCCAATCACTCTCGCTGGAATAAGAGTGTTGCATGATCTTCGAAATCGAGATCCTTTTATATCGAAGCTCCCCATCGACAACGTCTAACGCTAATGACAGCTGGGTACCTACGAGAGAAGAGGCAACTAAATTTATGCTGTTCAAGGTTTATTCTTTTATTTTTGTTTTTTACGAGAAGTAATTCATCATTAATATATTGTTAATCAATATTGATCGTGTACTGATGTGCGCCTGAGCCTGGCTGCATCAAAAAGGCTTTATTATATCAAAAGCGGATATCTAAAAAAAATTAGATTTGCCAGGAAAGAGAAAAACATTCCTATATTCCCGCAATTCCGCGCCAAAAAGTTTGAATAAAATTGGGTATGGAACATATACTGTACATCGAACCTCAACATGCTAAGCGAAGTTGAAAAAAAAGTTGCATCAGTCGCAAGAAAAACATTTTTTTTTATTTCACTTGTGTCTGAACAGCGTAACTGAAATATACGGGGTTGGAATGAAGTGTTCGTGACTTGAGAAGTTAGATAATTCAATAAAAGTTATAAATTTCATTTAAAACATACAAATATTGAGTGGAATTGTTCAGCTGAGTGAAGATTACTCGTGTAACTGTGATAAAAACGTTCATATGTCGTTGTTTTGATGGTTATAAATTGATGATTATAACATACTTAGGATGACACGCTCAGTATGAGTTACGTAGCCATGCCGCATAAATTAGGCACTTTTAACGTGGCAGCCTTGAAAATGACAACGCAAACTGTTTTTTGCACGTATGTGTACGTCGACGTCAACATGTGAGGGGGAATTTCAAGATGTTTGAGCAGAAAAAACCATTACATAGATATAAATATCAATTGCGCAGTTTTGATTCTAAATTCGACGGTTCCCCACTGACCCGGTTCCCAATTCTGCTGTCTTTTAACTGACACAAGGTGGGTATGGGGTTCTACCAGGTGTGATGTCACAGACATTCGAACGGAAGGGGAGCAATTCTTTTGTGTTAGAAAACGGATTGCATCGGAGGTTTCCTAATATCGTGGGACGTTATCTTGACCCAAGGGGGTCACGATGGGGTGAGAAAATTTGCGACCCGTGAAAGGGGGGAAGGGAATAAGCCAAACACCGTAAATGACATCAATTCAACCGAAACAACTGTTCTAGTAACTTCTTTTATGAAAAATAGTGGAAATAGAGCGTCCTTTTATTACCATCGGGCTCAAATGAACCGCGCAGGCGATTCGGGAATATGTCTCATATAGTAAGTTGGGTTTCCGTTCTTCTCGCGCTGTTACTGTTCGCCTTATGCCGGTAACACAATCTACAGCTAAATTCGTAAATCCGGACATTGCGCTCTGCTTATACATCTATGAGAATTAGGGTGTTTCAAATCTTGGCAATGTCTGTTTTTTTTCCCCTCGTACCATTGAAAAAGATGAGTTATGGGGGCAAGATATAGTAGATATAGTAGATATATATAGTACCCGAAAGGGCGATAAGTCGAAAAAAGGAAGAAGAAGAAGAAGATTGTGCTCTCTGTCAAATGATTCTTCACGCGGTTCACCGAGAAAAACTTTTTCCCATAAGAATAACACCTAAAAATTTGATTCCTCCGCGTGGATGGAATATTGCATGATAAATTCTTGCCTTATCACCATCATTGTTTGCGGAATTCGATGTAATATACCGGGAGTTTTCGTGGAAATGCTTCATAGGGAAATGAAAACGCCTTTATCTTCGCATATTGATTGCCCATTGGCTACGTGGGAACAAAATCTAATCGCTTGATGTTTGAGTTCCCTGTATGCAGGCGTCCTATGTAGCGTCTCCACGAATATTCCCGGTATATATATAGTATATGACTTACCAACACGGCATAGAATAAAAATTCCGCGCAAAATGTGTGATATATAGAAATCGTCAGTTGAAGTTCTAATTAATAGTATCCAGCAGTTGATGCTCAGTCAATGCTGATTTTCATAAACAATGCTGCAGTAGATGATAAAAAGCTATAAGTTTACCGAGATTGAATTTAAAAATTTCAAACAAATAATATTTTGGAGTAGTATAACAATATAAATTTTGTTATTGATTGATTTGAATTGAATCTTGAGAACATGAAGAGCTGTCATTGAAGAGTATTATAGTATACCTTTTTGTTTATTCTGCAAGGTGAGCTTCAGACAAAGAAAGTGGAAGGAAATTGGACATCTCAAGGTGGTTCGATCAAAAATATTTATTCACAAACAATTACGATGGTCTATAACACTGAATGCTAAATAATGCTAATCACAGATGATTTAAATTCAATGGCTGATCTTGGTTGATTTGGGAAACAGCTCATCAAAGCTGAAGTTTTTGCATATGTTATTTGCGGAGACCAGAATAAACTCAATCAGCGCCTTCTCAAGCGCCGGACGAAAGCTGTCCAGTACTAAGGCCTTATTTCCGTTAAGCAGCTCGTTCGCAACTTTTCCAATTACCCGATCTCCTTCAAACAGATTCTTCAATTCCAAATCGTAGTTGCCGATATCCAACTTCATGTTCATATCCGAAAACCAGATGTAAGTTTTCCCGCCGCGTATTACTTTCTTACCATACAGCGTCCCTTTGCCAACAACGGATCCTTAAAACAACCGAAGAGTACGATTTAAAACTACGACACCAGAAATTGTTATCAAAAAGTATTTTAGTCTGAATAATTGAGATTATTAATCGCAAATTAGTGAGGAGGTTGATCTTACTTGCTTCAAAGTGAATTGGCCCGTTTCCTTTGAGAGCGATCGAGGCTATCGATGCGTTGATATTATACTTGCCGTCAGCGATGAGTTCCGCAATCGATACAGTGAAGGAATAGGTGTTCGCCGGTAAATCGACGACTAGATCAGTGATTTCGAAGCTGCTTGCTCCTGTCATATTCAGGTCTGTGGCCTCGGCCGTAAACCTGAAATGTTCAGGATCAAAATTGACGAGCTTTGATTTTCTACATTATAGGTATGCGTAGTAGTAGAATTAATATCCCCAAATCTTTTTTAACACGCTGCACCAATTACAATACATTGCTATAATATTGGTACCATTCCTGAATAAAGGACAAGATTTTTCCCAAAATCATGCACCATACCCAATTCTCACGTAAGCATGCGATATTCGACTAATGTCTCTTACCCATCCCCGAAATTAAAAATTAACTTCTGCAAATAGCAGGGATCAAGCGACGGTACACTAAGCTCAGGGATTCCCTTAGCTAATTCTGGCCTCAAGTTGTATATACTATTGCGAATACATTCTTCGAATTCAGGCTCTTCCGGACTGCAGATCAGAATCCAGTCCGCTGTGTCAAACAAAAAAAGTTTAAAGTATAAATAACATGCCAATATATCTATGCACGCATAGGTATGTACACTAAACGTAATGGATTCTGAGCCGGATGTTGTTTGACAATTCTAGAAACAGCCAATCGGCGCTCTGGACTACAAAAATCCAGAGCGCCGATTGGCTGTTTCTTCGACTGTCGAACACATCCGGCTCAGAATCCATTACGTTTATGGTGCCGTCCCATGTAGGCCCGGAACGGAAAAACGGAACGGATTCTAGTGACTTTTTCTATGTATTGCGTGTATGTATACACCTACACATACAACGTTACGTTCCGTTTTTCCGTCCCGGGCCTACATGGGATGGCAGCCTTAGTGTACATGTATTAATGTAATATGTACAGTAGAACCCCCTTGGATGGAACCTCTCAGTCTGAACTGAGCAAATCGTTTGATGCTAGCCTTACCTCCCGCTTTCTAGGGGTTACGCCACCCTGAGACGCTCCAAGAAGGATTGAAATTAAAGAATTTTTTCTGACACAACAACTGTTGGATTAAATTTTTGTTTTTCATTTCTTATATTCTTAGCATATATTTAATAACAATTTGTGAAAATTTCATTTCGAAATATTAAAAAATAGATAAGTTATGCTTTGTTTTATGAAGCTCTGCACCCGTTACGCGCGCTGCTGGCTATCATTTTTCCGAGGTCAGTTCATTTGGGGAAAAAACAGTTCCTATTCAGTGATAACATATAGCTATGGAATAGCATCGGGGGAAAAATTTAGAAAAAAATTTGCGTTGATTATTGCGTTGAACTCCCGTTCCGTTTTCGCCCAAAAAATTGATAATTCAAAAATGTATCATAAACAAATGGTTAAGTGTATCACGTAAAAGTGAAATAAACGAGTGCAACTGTAAATAATTTCACGATTTCTCTATGATGATAACTGAATTTCTATAAAAACAAATTCGGAATGTTGAAAAAACGAAACACTTAGGCACTTAATTCTGCTGGAATGAGGCAGTAATCCTCTAAATTGCTATGGGTGAAACTACGAATCGCGTTTTCGAGGTGATCGGAGCGTGTATCAAAGCCCCCACATTGGGGCTACTTTTTCATCATGCTAGGGTACTTTATAGCCTACGAATGCTACCCCAAACTAAGAGGTGGACGGTCCTCCACTTTTCCAATCGGCAATCGGAGGGGTCACACTGTATGTATATTGTATATGTATGTGTATGTGTTATATGCTTGATAATATCTATATGCACAGAAGTTAGCTTTTCCACGACTAATATATAATGAGAGTAATAATAAAATTAATAATGAAAGTACATTTATTGTTATGCTTATGAATTTCTACGACACTCAAGTACAATAATCACTCACGAATTCCCCCGCTGACTGATATAAGTAACGAGCCAGTTGAGATCAGCAGTATTAAAAAGTACTTCATCTCCGTCTCGCAGTGCATCGTGATATTTCAGGGTATCTCTGACTGAAGTGACTTTCTGATCACTATACTGGCGAAACAAAAGTGTTCGCGTTCTTTAAAAACCTGATCATTTTATATCATTGCTCACCAACTTTCATCAAGGAAGATGCAACAAAAACTACACTGTGCAAGGTTCTTTTTTCTGTTTCTGTCTGTACTCATCGTCTAGTTCAGAATAATTTTAGGTACAAACAAATCTTCTTATGAATGTAATAATACTTGATGTTCATCATTATGAAATACCCCGAAAGATCAACGAAAAATCTGCCAAAAAAGCATACAACTACACAAATGCATAAGTGTTCAGATGCTTGCACAGAGATTGTACACCACATGCAGGGGCGGGTTGATCACTAGGCTGAGTAGGCTAAACGCCGCTAGAACCTATAGGGCGGCAGATATCGAGGGGCGGACGCTGCATTTGAGATTGAAATTTATTTAGAGGTGGCAAATTCCATCCGCACGAAAATAAAACGGCGGAAAAAAATGTTGACTGAGTCCCGCTTTCGTATTCTAAAAAAGGGCCGTAAATTTGTTGAACCCTACTACAGGCATATTTTTCTTGGGTGATACATGTTCCATGTTTGAAACTCATGCATCCTGGATACCCATATAAAAAATGTCGATAATACATTTTAAACGGGCTTGTGCCCCTTTTTTGTGTACACATTTCAAAGCTCTAGATTATTGATATTATATTATGCTACAATAGGGACCTCGCCCCTGCCTGCCTCTGCACTCATCTCTCGGAGTTACGCTTTTTATTCAGTACTTCACATATTCAGTACTATTATTATCACAACCTTCTCGCAGACATAAGTTTGTATAACATTTGGGGATTGCTTGAAATCCGCAGATCTGACATTTTGACTGCGAATAGTCAATAAGTAATAAGTTGATTCACTTCCGGCTCTTAGTCAAGAATGAGTCAACAGCGTGCTGTATATGTCGTATTGGAATAAATAATAATGATCGAGTGACAGTAAATCCGCTTGTTTCGTATCCACATGATATTAAAAATGGATAACAAAAATTACACAACAAAATCTTTCAGTGGTCATTTATCTCCACATGATTTCATCTCAAATACTGACGCAATGACTATGAACGGTCAAATACGGTTTGGAATGTCTGTAGGCTAGTTTATGTGCAGATTAAGCGTTGGAGTTGTGGACAATATTCCTCCAAATATTTGAAGAAAAGATATATATGCGGTAGTAGTCTACCAAATTAAAAGGAAGTGACTGCAATTTACGGAGTTATACTATAAGTAACATTGGTGACGTTTTTGCATTCCACCGAGTGCAGCTCGATGAATAGTCTGCGCTTCTTATACTCGAAATTCACATTCGCTATCATTCGTCAATGACTAAACCTTGGGAATGACGCCAGAGTGAGCCGCAGCACTTTGTATTTATGCACACCATAATGTCAAGGGTCATGGAATTTGTTACAAGTGGCCTTCCATCTGTCTCGGTCAGTGTTGGTCGAATTTGTAATCAATTAATCACAAATTACAAATTACAATTGTAATTATTAATTTGAAGTCAAATCAATTACAAATTACAAATGTATCATTGAAATGTTTTTCCGAATCAATTACAAATGTGATTGACATGTTTTTTTCGAATCAATTACAATTTACAATCATAAATTTAAAAAAAAATGTGCATTTTTTTTTTTGCACGAAAAAGTTGAAGGCAAAAGGGCCCATGGAACAGTATATGGGTAATTTTCCCGAGATACTCATTTTTCGGGGTGCAAAAAAAAAATTAAAAAAACCGTTAATTTTCGCTTTTCAAAGTATCGATGACCTTTACTATGAATCAATAAGACATAATTACCACTTGGACAAACTCGCATTACTATTTTTTTTTTTTTTTTTCTTTTTAATTTACTTTTTGTGTTCAAACTCGCCGTTCTATCTTGCGGATTTTTTTTTTTTTTTTTTTTTCGGCCAGAGGAATGACGCCAGAGGAATGACGATTTTGACGATTTCTTGTTCGCAATGTAACATGCGCGGTTTTTTAAACCTCAAAACGCGGTGATGACTTAGTGTTCAATAGTTTCACTTAAAAACATACACAAAGATTTAATTTAGTTGAAAATATATATTTGACACTCGCCAGAGGAATGACGCTCCAGCTTGTGACATCTACTCAAGCCACACTTTTTCGTAATAAAAAAGTCATAAGCATGAAAAATGAAATTTTGAAAAACTGTCAGCTCGGTCAATTAGATCTAGGACACACTGCTCTTGAACGCCCGGTTACTTACCGATACCTATTGCACTAATATCGACTCATTTCCAACGGCCCAGAGGAATGACGGAAAAACTGGTTACAAGATTTCGATTTTTATTGTGAGATATCTATGCTCATTTATTTTTTATGGATTTCGAAAGAAGGTTATAAATATTCTTTAGTTTGAGAAAATATTGATGATTTGCAATGTTCTTAATTTTAAGTACTTCTTGCGCCCGTTACAATATGGGAAGATGTGATGGTTACAGGCCAGAGGAATGACATTTAGGCGTCAAACATGGCAAAAAAACGATTAACAGGATTTACCAAAAAAATCTGTCCTGTAGCACTATCTCAAAATATCACGATCTAATAGATTCTGGAAAAAAAATCTAAAAAATCAGAGCGATTATTGAAAATAAACTCGGTTACCAGGAAAATGAGTATCTCGGGAGAATTACCCATATAGGCCTTTTTTGGCTTTATATTTCCGACCGGTTGTTCTTGGCAAATTTAGACGGGTCTTCTTCATTTTTACCCAGAGCAAATAACAATAGTTTGTAAGGGTGTGCGGGTAGCTGAATTTGTCGGGTCGGGTCGGTCCGGGTACCCGCCCGGGTTTGGAACTCGGGTACCCGAATTTTCGGGTACTCGATTTTACCCGAGTACCCGATTTTACCCGAGTACCCGATTCTACCCGAGCACCCGATTTTACCCGAGTTCACCTTAACTTATACCGACAGTTTCACCGAAAACTCTCGGTATACTACTTACTAGTACCTGGTTCTCCCGAATTTGATTTTCCGTATAGCGTATCTAACTATCTACCACCTAGTACTTATATTTCATGCCCGACTCTTTGAGTATAGCAGGATCCGACTCCGGATTCGGGTACGCAACTTTATCCGGGCACCCGACTTTTATTCGGGTACCCGAGTTTCACCCGGGTACCCGGTTTTGACTCGGTAACAGCAATACCCGCCCGATATTCACCCAACCTCGATACCCGGCTCGGGTACCTGCACACCTTTAAAAGTTTGATAATTATAAGCCATTTTGGCACGAAGCCGCATTTTTGGCGCTTAGGACCTTTGTGGCATTATTCACGCGAGTTGTTTTCATATATGAACTTCATTCGTATTTTACTTCGTATCCCGTGTTATCTGAATGGGAAAATGCTAGAGTTTTCGATGTTTAAAAAACAAGTGTGAAGTGACTGGGAAAAATGTCCATACTTTGCTGACATATTGTTATGACAGTATTTATGGAATATTATAATTATTCTAAATGAATCAAAATCACACCATATTGCTTCACTCCAGTTTACGTACTGTTCGTGTGTACGCACATTTGCCCCTGTATACTCGGAATCATCCATAGATGCTGTTTTGAAATTGATGATTCGAAAACTGTTGTCAATTGTATTTTTTAATTAATTCGAAAAAACATTTCAATTACATTTGTAATTTGTAATTGATAGGGGAAAAGGTGTCAATTACAATTATAATTTGTAATTGATTTCACTTTCAATTACAAATTACAATAAATTGTAATTTTTAATTTAAATGTAATTAATTACAAATGTAATTGGATGCTCCCCGAAACTGGTCTCGGTCTCTCCACATTTTCTGAAAGTTATAGCTGTTTCCGAAAGAGATGCCAACACTTATCGCATCAATCTCAACTGTAAGTTCATCAACTTATGATTCAGGATCGATCCGACGAAACATGGAAAATGAACTCTACCCCAGATCATATCTATCAAATCAAAATCATTAGAGTTACCTACTCTCAAAATTAATCATCAATCATCCAACTAATGGTCAAGTCCCTTTCACAGTAAATAATTTCTCTCCTTGCAGATTTATATCATTATCATTGTCGAGCCATCACATAATAATATAATATTATATACCTGTACCTTTTCAATCACACAAAATCATTCAGCTTAACGGGTGTTGAGTCACGTAAAGGAAGTGTAATGGAAAATATTTTTAGTTAATAAAGATAAGTTAGATCGTTAGAATTGATTTTTTTTTTTATGTTCAATGATTGCCCGAGTCGAAATTTTAGCCCTCCTTTGAATGCACTAGAACCTATTTTTCTTTGTAATGCATAGGCCGTCACTCTCCGTTGAACCTACTAGGCCTCCTTTCGCTCTACTTCACCCTCCGATGACCCTCCTAGACCTCTTTTAGATCGCAAATATCTCGCGGACATGAACCTACGTAGCCTCATTTGAATCCGAGGACCCCTGACTTCACCCTACGTAACCTCCTTTGGATCCGAAGTCTCCTACTCTGACCCTCCATAGCCTACTTTCGATCCAATGCTGGCCAAGAACAACCAGGACCAAAAACTTTGGATCCAAAGGAGGGTCCATGTAGGGTCAAGGTAGGAGACTGGATTCAAAGGAGGTTACGTAGGGTCAAGGCAGGAAACTGGATTCAAAAGAGGTTACGTAGGGTCAAGGCAGTAGTCTGGATTCTGGGATATGTTTTTTTGAAACTACTACTTTCAACGTCAGGTCTTAGTTTATTACATCCATAACTCTGTAGTTTACACAAAAATACGTAATCCACACATATTGATAACGCATATCTCACTAAATTTAAGTGCAATGGAACCTCGTAGGCGTGCACCCAACGCTAAAGCCTTGCCAACACAATGGCCCCTATCAGGATCAGTTGTGGATTCCACAATAATAGATCTCTATATCACTGCTCGATCGGTTTACCGGATTTGTAAAATTATGGAATATAAAGGTACACTATTACTTATTAGAGACAAAAATGTGCCAGGAGAAAAGGAGGTTCAAAGCAGGCCTGAAATTTCGACTCGGGTGGCATATCGATCTATGTCCAAACCCAACAAATGAACGCTCGTTAATTATCTTTAATTTATTGTGTAGTGACTCTATCGTTCGAAACCTATTAATTCATACCATATGTGAATTTATCGGACCAGTCGAACCAAATTTTTAAGTCTTCTAACTGAAGCTCACCTCTATATAGAGCGTGCAATCTCCAGATAGACCGAAAAAAACGGAAGTGCATCATAATTAATGCGGAGGTCCCGGTTCAAACCCGGGCTGAAGGAATTTTTACTTGAAAAAATAATTATGATGCACTTCCGTTTTTTTCGGTCTATCTGGAGATTGCACGCTCTATATAGAGGTGAGCTTCAGTTAGAAGACTTAAAAATTTGGTTCGACTGGTCCGATAAATTCACATATGGTATATCTTTAATTTATGTAAGCGTCACACTATGACTTTATTTATCATTTTATATACCGAGAATATTCGTTCAATTATCAGGTTCGTCGCTCGACTATTAGGTAGGTATACCTAGTATAGTCGAAATTCGATCAACGCGCTCGTAGCCACAGATCGTAGATGAGAAATAAAAGAAAAGAAAAATCCACGGCTACGATCGCGTGGATCAAATTTTGAATATACTATACCTACCTAATAGTCGAGCGGCGGACCCGATAATTTCGCGTACAGTAATGTTCATTAATGGGTTCGCAGTGGCTAATTTTTTTTTTCTGACTTTTTCGCAAAACGAGACTCTATTCTAGTCGTATTTCATGTGCCCATGGCTGAGATGATAATAACAATAATTATGACCCCTTATAAAAATAATATAATATTATATTTTTCGATATAGTATGCGTAAAATTTCATTTTACGCACACTGTGTCGAAAAATATCGTATGAAACTCGTGCGTAAAATTTTTACGCACTTGTTGCATAATATACTATTAATTGATTGCATGCGAAAAAGTCAGAAAAAACAGTTAGCCACCGCGAACCCATTAATGAACATTACTGTACATGTTTATCCGCCGTCTGACGGTGTTGCAATACTGCGATGTCCCTGCAGGAATATCACTCTGTATATAGTGATATTATAAATAAGCGTCGATTAAAAAGAGCTGGTATTAAAAAAAAAGCACCTTGTATATACTTATTTATGTAAAGTGGGAAAGAATTCGAACTAATAGATATACCGTCAGAAGTTCAAGGCGGTTCAGTCAATAATCTTTATTCAGTAAAACGAATGGCAATTAGCTGTAACGCCAAATGCGAATTAATGGCAATCACAAATATTATGAATCTATACCTATTAAGTGATTCTGGTTACTACGATGGGGGAAACAGCTCGTCCCAGCTAAAGTTTTTGACAATGTTATTTGCGGTGCCCAAGATATGCGTAATCAGCGCCTTCTCAAGCCCCGGAATTAGACTGGCCAGTACTTCGGTCTTTTCTTCGTTGAGCAGCTTGTTTGTAACTTCTCCAATTGCCGGATCACCCTCAAACAGATTCTCCAATTTAATAGTGTAGTCGCCGATGTCAAATTTCATATTCATACTCGGAAACCAGTTGTAAGTTTTGTCGCCGCGCATCACTTTCCTACCATGTAGAGTCCCTTCGCCGCTAACGGATCCTTACAACAACGGAAGAGTACAATTTAAAACTACGCCATCAAAAATTGTTATCAAAACGTATTCCAGTCTGAATAATTGAGATTTTTCATTGCGAATTATTGACAAATTTCATCTTACTCGCTGTTAAGTTCATTGGCCCCGTCCCTTTGAGGGGAATCGAAGCTATTGCTGCGTCGATCTCATAGGTGCCCACAGCAACAACTTCCGGAATCATTACAGTGAAGGACCAAGTGTTTGCCTTAATATCACAAGCTAAATCATGGAGTTCGAAGTTCTTTCCTCCTCTCAGCAGCAGATCTCGGCCCTCGGCCTTGAACCTGAAATATCCAAGATCATAGTTAAGCGGCAATCTTTTATACTGAGAATATTCGGTGAGACTACACGATCCCCTTCCTACGGCAAAACCAACACAGGCGTGCACCGCGTGCGTGAGGCTCATTCGGGACGGAATGAGGTGCCAGTAGTATTGCATCCCCTCCCAACCGAGCCTCACGCACGCTGTGCGCGCCTGTGTTGGTTTTGCCGTAGGAACACGTAAAAAAAAAAAAAAACGTCTATCTAGATCTACGATAGATCTACGAAGGACGTCCATGGCAAGTCTGCCAACTGGGACGATCGTTATGGATGGATCGAATATAGACATGTCGATTGTGACAAACGTCTACAGCCCGTCCCAGTTGGCAGACTTGTCATAGATGTCCTTCGTAGATCTGTCGTGGATCTAGATAGACGATTTTTTTTTACACGGGAAGTGGATCGTGTAGTCTCGCCGAATATTCTCGGCATAACAGTAGTATTTATTATGTATTTATTATCTCTGAATCCTTTTACACGGCGGTGCACCAATTTCTTAACATAGTAGGTATAATGTACTATTCGAAAATAGAGATGAACATTTTTCCGAAAATCATGCAACAGCCCAATTATTACATAAGTATGTGATATTCGGTCAACTTATGTCTCTTACCCGGCCCCCAAGTTCATGGATAACTTATCCAGATAGAGGGGGTCGATTGATGGTACACTGAGCTCAGGGATTCCCTCAACTAACTTATCCCTCAGGTTGAGTATAGATTTAAAGATACAGTCGGTGAGATTAGGATCGTTTTCTTTGCAGATATGGATGTAGCTGGCTGCACCAAACAAGAAAAGGGAGCGGAATACATGACATATCAATATAGTATATGGTAATATGCCTAATTTATGGTGGTTTTGATTTTGGTAATTTTGGAATTTTAATAAACCCGCCCCCTAAGACCCTTCCAAGTGAATAACAGGATAAAAAAATCCTGCTAAGTTTGAGCCCTCAATATTAATAATACCCCACCCCCAAGACGACGAAAGTTTTATATGGGGAATCGTATCTATTTTCGAAAACTAAACTTTGAATTTTTATAACTCCGATATTTATTGATGAAAAAAATCTGAACTTTGATATAGTTATTCGTACCTGTATGATGTAAAGAATGGTGCAGTGGAATAATTTTCAGATAATTATACAGGGTGATTGGTTTTAATCGATACAGGGCGATATCTCGAAACTGAAGAGAGTAACGGAAAAATCTTTCCTACAAAAGTTGTAGGGTTCGGAGGGGGAAAAAACTTAGTGAAATCAGATTTCCTCCAAATGACCTTGCCGAGCTAAAATCAAGGTCAACTTGGTTTTTTTAAATGGAACCCTATATTTTTCGTTGCGGAATCGAATAGGGCATTTCATTATGAATAAAAAATCATACGGACAAATATCTTCTGCAGTCAATTGTTGAGGAGATAAGAGCTGTGCAAGATGGGACTGTCGGGGCGCTGCAAGGCTAGTGCGGCGCGGAGCTCTTTTCAGACAATTTTCGGAAGCCTATTTATCGTGAACGAGTGGCTCAAAATTTATGAAACGGATTCCAAAATAATCTTCGAATCTTGAACTAAAAACTGAGACTGAGTCATTGAGACGATTTTGGATAAATTGTGCAGTTCGACGACTGCAGACTTTCTTAGGTGAAGCTGCGAGAGAACCATTCGATTTTTGTCGGGACATGTTTCGAGAATGAAATATGCGATTGTATTCAAAATTTACTGGTGACATCAGTGCGGCGTTGCGGAAATGCTTACGTACGAGACAATTTAACCCAGTCCTGGAACTTGATCAGAAGTACTAAAATTTAGTAACTAAATGACTCTTTGACATACAGACAATGAAAAACAATAAATTTATTGAAAGAATTTAATGAATTTTACGATCTTTTTTTACAGTGTCTCCGTTTCTTCAGCTACTTTTCAAATATTTCCCCGTTTGCATCGATGCACAATTGCAATCGTCGCTGAAATTCGTTAACTGTTTTTCTCAGTACTTCAGCAGGTATTTCGTTACACGCCGCAGTGATGCGGTCCTTCATATCCTCGGGCGTTGTGGGTTTCTCAGCGAAGACGATATTTTTTAGGTAACCCCACAAAAAAAAGTCCGGAGACGTTTTTTTTTTTTTTTTTTTTCAGATAATTTTTTCTCAGTTATCAGCTTGTATGTGAATTTTTTCGAAGTCCGGGTTCGGCGGGGATAAAATTGCGAAATTTTCACCATTTTTCTTATAGAAAAACTAAAGAGATAAAAAAAATTCCCTGGATGAGACTTTTCCTGGACTTCTAATGATGTCCCCTGTAAATTTTGAATACAATCGCATATTTCATTCTCGAAACATGTCCCGACAAAAATCGAATGGTTCTCTCGCAGCTTCACCTAAGAAAGTCTGCAGTCGTCGAACTACACAATTTATCCAAAATCGTCTCAATGACTCAGTCTCAGTTTTTAGTTCAAGATTCGAAGATTATTTTGGAATCCGTTTCATAAATTTTGAGCCACTCGTTCACGACAAATAGGCTTCCGAAAATTGTCTGAAAAGAGCTCCCGCCGCACTAGCCTTGCAGCGCCCCGACAGTCCCATCTTGCACAGCTCTTATCTCCTCAACAATTGACTGCAGAAGATATTTGTCCGTATGATTTTTTATTCATAATGAAATGCCCTATTCGATTCCGCAACGAAAAATATAGGGTTCCATTTAAAAAAACCAAGTTGACCTTGATTTTAGCTCGGCAAGGTCATTTGGAGGAAATCTGATTTCACTAAGTTTTTTTCCCCTCCGAACCCTACAACTTTTGTAGGAAAGATTTTTCCGTTAGTCTCTTCAGTTTCGAGATATCGCCCTGTATCGATTAAAACCAATCACCCTGTATTCTTACTTTTTAACGCGATGAAATTAATAAGAATATAATTATCTAAAAATTGTTCCAATGCACCATTTTGTACATCCACGCAAAAAAAAGCTGTAAGATTTACTATGTGGGCAGTAAATATAGGGACAGCACTTTTTTGCAGTAGAAATTATCACAATTGTGGTGACATTCACTCATGTAGACATTGAAGGCCACTTGCTCCAATGTACCCAATACTGCAATTGTGATAATTTCTACTGCAAAAAAGTCCCTATATTTACTGCTCACATAGTAAATTTTACAGCTTTTTTTTTTTCATACAAGTACAAATAACCATACCAAATTTCATATTTTTTCATCAATAATAATTATCGGAATTATCAAAATTCAAAGTTTAGTTTCAGAAAACACATGCGATTTCCCATTAAAATCTTTCATCGCCTTGGGGTCGGGTTAATATTAATATTAAGGGCTCAAACTTGACAGAAATTTTTTTGAATTTATTTGGAAGGGTTTTAGGGGATGGGTCTATTGAAATTCCACAATGACCAAAATAAGAACCACCCTAATGAGCAACCGATATTGTACTTTACAGTAAGTATTTATATAAATGGACGGAAGTTCCGCTTCTAATAATAATAATAATAATAATAATAATAATAATAATAATAATAATAATAATAACAAAATGTCTTGGAATTTATCCTCCACTTATGTACACTAATCACTCACGAATTTTTCCGTTCACTGATATTAATGAAGCAGCTGCAACAAGCAGTATTGAAAAGTACTTCATCGTGTGTCGTAGTATTCAGCGATTTGGTCTCGTCAAAGTGGTTCGCCGATCACTACTGACCGAAGTGCTATCTGGTCGTTGAATCCGAGATTCTTTTATATCACCACTCCCCGTCCACCGAGTTCAAATGTTAACGGAACATTGGAGCGGAAAAAAAAAAAAAAAAAAAATGCTCCAACAAGGTCCTTTTTTGCTTCGATTCAAATAGCGCTGTTTACAGAAACTATGGGGCCCTATATAGGCTAGAGGCCGTCCATAAATTACATAACGCACTTTTTTTTTTTTTTTGCGATTTTACTCCCCCCCCCCCCCCCCCCCTCTATAACGCTCCGTAACACTATGCACCCCCCCCCCCCCCCCCCCAGTAGGTAACGTAACACCAGGTTTCATTCTCATATGTCAATAATAACGATTTTCATAATTTCGAATGAAATAGTACATTATGCAACTAGGGAATAATCGGTTTTATTCCCGTGTTCCATATAGGACTTTATTTCCGACTGGAACGTTTAATCCGAGAGAGTCAGGAAAGAGTCCAAAGACCTTGGAAAAGACGACCATTGACAGACCATGCTGTGCGCGGCGGCGGGGTCCAGGGGCAGAGTCCCTGGTAGGGTCGAGGGTCGAAGCCCCCCCGACTAGACCCAAATCCAGAAATTTCATTAGAAAAAAAAATTGAATTCATTTTTATCCTATTTATCAACTTGAAACATTAATATAAGGGAGGATGGGGCACAATGGACTAGCGGGGCAAAATGGACCCCTTGGGGAAAAAAAATTTCATATTCATACATCAGTTTTCTCATCGTCAATCGGTTTTTTTTTTCTTTTTCAGTGGTCCATTTTGCCCCACGGTTCATTTTGTCCCGCCGGTCCATTTTGCCCCACCCTCCCTTATGTTATAACAATAATGTTCTTCGAACTTATACATATCACTTACACTGTATCATTTTTTTTTCGTCATATTTCTTAGTTTTCATTTTCATTATGAAAGAGTAGTATTATTATTATTTTTTTAATGTTCAAATGTGATTATTTTATAAGTCTGAAACCTAAAATATATTGAAAATTCATAGTAATATACAGAGAAATAGTTCAACATTGAAAAAGAAGGATAGAAAATCAGTTTAACACTGAAAACTGCGTTTGCTGGAGAAAAAGTAATTTTTACTTTTTTCCCGCAAATTTTACTTTTTTCCCGCAAATCTACTTTTACTCCCGCAAAAAGTATAGTAGGGAATCAAATGCCACTTTTGTCCCGCTTTTCAGGTTAATAAAGTGGTCTTTACGGTTGAGTCGGGAATAAAATCAATTTTTTCACGAGAAAGGCTGAAAAAAGCAAGAAATTGCGTTACGTAACAGAGGCTCTGGACCCCCCCCCCCCCCCAAGTGCGTTACGTAATTTATGGACGGCCTCCTAGTACACGGAGAGAAATTCGGTACGCCTGCTGTGCCACGCGTGGTGGCGCTGCTGTTCCTTACTTTTGGTAGCTGATACGCACTTTTTTGGGAGAGCTGCTGCACCAAAGAGAGCAGACCAGGGAGAGCAGTTATACCAAAATACGGAATAGCTGCTCGCCCGGCCGATTAGTATACAATGTGTGCCTTTTGGTACAGTAGCACTCCTAGCTTGGACTGTACATTATACCCATGCGAGTGACGCTCGCTGTACTTCAAAAAGGATAGCACCTATCGGTCGCAGTATAGGTGGCGTACCAAATTTCTCTCCGTGTAGACTCCAGTATCCCTTCGTTTTACTATATTATTGTGACCGTTATAGTTACTATGAGAACTAACAAAGGAAAACTAGACGGATAGTGTTATTCATAAATCATATCATTGCTGAAAAAAATATCATAATTGAACCATTGAAAATGTTGATATGTACCTGTATTTGATTGTTTGAATTCTATATTGAAAAAGAAAAATTCAATCGTTTCCAAGACCACGTTAGCGCAGACTAACATTCTATTATTCATAGAACCCGACGGCCTATGCCTAAAGACGGCACTTTGTTTTTACCAACCTACTAGTTCAAACCCGTTACAAATATATGTATATATTTCTTAATCGCCGTGATCAATACTTAACGACCACGTAAAATTCCGATTGCCATATCATGTTGATGAATCGCGATTGATTGATTATCTGTACTGTGCCGCTTGATACAATCACAAGTTGTGACATTTTTTAACTGATACATATCTAATAATTTTACTTGAAAACGAATTATTTTCTCACTAGCACTGTTTTGATGTTTGTGCCGGTTTGTGCATGTGAATTGACTTATTGTAATCACTTACATAAGTAATCACAGTTGAGATATGAAGCGGTTTTCTGCTAGAGTAAAATTATCTCATCATCCTCCTATTGTGATTCTAGATACTTCGTGATGGTATAGTTATCACGAGCAGATGAATTATCGACATACCTATGTCTGCACAAGAATAAAAAATAATCGAACTTTCTCAATCGAAATCGATTTAAAGTCGATTTAGCATTTTCAATTTTTTTATAATATATATAGTTATACTGACGAGAGTATGAACCTAAACTTTTAGACGAGCCTTGTTGCCCCCACTTTGCGGCCATTTCCACCTTTTCATTTTCTTATGTGGCGCATACAGGCCCGGATTAACCATAAGGCTGATAAGGCTATAGCCTTAGGCCCTCGAAATTTTTGGGCCTTTTAATTTCCAAAATTTAATTTTTCAAAATGGGATATAGTAATTTTTCATGAATTATACTGCGAACTTTCAATTTTAGTCAATGAATTTGGTTTATTTTTCCGTTACCGCTTTTTGAATCTCATCTATTAATTGGATCCTACATTCAGCCTTTTTGCAGAGTAGCCTTAGGTATCGCAACCACTTAATCCGGGCCTGGGCGCATACCATCATATTGGTATTCTGACCCCAAATAAATTAAAATTGACAATAAATAATAAGAATAGCTGCAATATGAAATATACACTGAAAAAAAAAAAATGTGCAGTTAATGTAACGGACTAAAGTTAACGGAAGTTCAATTTAACGGAAGTTAACAAAAGCGTTAACATTTTGTGAAGTTAACTTGAAAGTTAATCCGTTAACCGGTTCACTGGTAAGGGCACATATATGTGCAAAAAGAAAAAGTGCCACAACTGGTATTATGGCACATATATATGTGCAACGTGGATATCTCTGTTAGTTTTGAACGAATTTGCATCAAACTTGATGTTCCTAAGTTTTTTGGGCTTCATGTTGAATACGAAATTATGTCCTTTCACCAGTTTTGGCACAAAACGTTGATTTCGGGTCCACCAGTGAACCGGTTAAGCAGATTGTTAACTTCGTTAATTAACGGTTAACGGATTAACGAGTTAATATGCCAACCTATGCGGCAACGCTATGGGTAATGCGAATTACATATTTGGATTCAACACCTCATTCCGCAGGTTCCTTGGATCTGGGAAACAGCTCTTCCCAGGTAAAGTGTTCGCATATTTTATTTGCGGTGAGCAAAAAATGGTGTATCAGCGTTTTCTCAAACTCCGGTAGTAGGCTGGCCTCTATTTCAGCCCTTTCGTCGTTGATCAGCTTATTCGTTACTTCTGCTATTGCCGGTTGCCCCTCGAACAGATTATCCAATTTAATAGTCCAGTTGCCGATCTGAACGTTCATGTTCATATTCGGAAACCAGTAGCGAGTTTTCCCGGCGCGCAACACTTTTTTACCATGCAGCGTTCCTCGGCCGCGAACGGATTCTTAAAAGAACAGAAGGGTTTAATTCAACGTGAGCATATCTCAAATTGTAAAAATTGTTTCAGGTAAAAATCATTGAGATCATCCATTGCTAATTATTGAGAGAGTTGATGTTATGTACTTGCTGTTACGCGGAGTGGCCCTTTTCCTTTCAGAGGAATCGAGGCTATTGATGCATCAACTACGTAGAAACCGGTAACGTTGACATCCGGTATGGAAACAGTGAATCCATAGGTGTCTGTTTTAATATTGACGTCTAAATCATGGATTGTGAAGTTCCTCCCTCCTTCCACCACCAGGTCTTGGGCCTCGGCTTTGAACCTTTCAAGATCAAAGTTATCGAGCTATAATTATCTACATCCTATGCGTAGTAGAGTTTAATGTCTAAAAATCTTGTGTTTCTGTACATATATAGGTATTTATAATACCATTATGAAATAAAGATCCACACATCTTCCGAGATCATACAACAGGACAATTCTTATGTAAGCACATGCGACTATTTGGATCTCTTACCCAGGTCCTAAGTTTAGGGTGAATTGTGCCAACTTGATAGGATCGATCGGAGGCACACCAAGCGCAGGGATTCCCTTAACCAACATTGGCTTCAGGTGGTATATACTTTCCTCAACACATTTTCCGATTTTAGGATCTTCTTCCATGCAAGTATGAATGTAGCTGGCTGCGCCACATAAGGAATGGAAAAATGATATACATATATAATGTGACATGTGTGTGTATGTATACTTTACGGTATATTGATGAATCGACAGAATTGTGCTTTTCTGTAATAATAATAATGATCACGATGATAATACACATTCATGTATTTTAATTTATCCTACACTTGCGTGCATTCATCACTTACGAATCTTCCCATTCACTGATATCAACGATGCAGTTGAAACCAGCAATATCAGAGAGTACTTCATCATTGCACTGCGCTTTGTGGTATTCGGTGGTATATCAGACGATAAAGTGATTCTTCGGACACTACTAGTCGAATAAAAAGTGTTCTTGATCTGTGAACGCGTGATCTTTTTATATCGTCACTCCCCATCCACCGACTTTAAATATTAATGAAAGGACATAATAGAAAAGGCAATAGAAAAAATCATACTGATCAAGGTTTTTTTTTCGACTTCTTCTGTTTCCACTCACTGATTAGTTCAGAATGATTGTATGGATATTTCCGTATTGGCGTGATCAAACCTTATAATGACCTCGTTAAATACCGACTTCTATAATACACTGTTTAAGGGGAGGGTACACCCAACTTTCCAGCTATATGAAATAAAAAAAAAAAAAAATTTGTATGTGTAGTTGTTTTTCCCAAGGAATTTAATTATCATAAAATCGGAACTGTCAAAAAAATTTTTGACCATTTTTGAATTTTTTTTTTTCGAAATAATTGAAGTATTGCAAATTCCATGCCCTTATTTGTCGGAAATGTTGAAAGAAGATCGCAATTTTTTTTTAAATTTTTCAACTCATTTTTGACGACTTCTGAAACCTTTTTTGAAAAACAGCTTTTTTGTTCCAAAAAAAGGTTTCAGAAGTCGTAAAAAATGAGTTGTGAAATTAAAAAAAAAATTGGGATCTTCTTGTAACATTTCCGACAAATAAGGGCATGGATTTTGCAATATTTCAATTATTTCGAAAAAAAAAAAATTCAAAAATGCTCAAAAATTTTTTTGACTGTTCCGATTTTATGATAATTAAATTCCTTGGGAAAAACAACTACACATACAAATTTTTTTTTTTGTTTTTTTTCATTTCATATAGCTGGAAAGTTGGGTGTACCCTCCCCTTAAGAATAATTCAAAAGTGGCTAATCTTTTACGGTATATTGCACCGCTGCACACTCGAGTCCCGACGAAGAAAACATTCTCTTGTTGACATATTTGATTGTTTTCACTCAAAGACCTATCATCTCTCTATTTCCACCTTTTTTTATTATAGTGTTAATTGTACGCTATCATAATCACATGTTGAAGTCATTACAATAATTGAGATACGAGGCGGCCTTGCGTTAGAATCAAAATTATCCTATCACTTATACCTTATTTCAAGGCCTGTTTTTTACGTAGGTCACCTACAAACTTTGATATTAAAAATACTTGAATCTTACATCGCGTGGCCACCAGCATAGATCGAAGTAAATTCTGTAGAAACGACATAGGACAACGGTTGACCTATCGTCGAAGTCAATTTTCATTCGAACTGAATCTAACTTCGCGAGCTCATTTGATATTAATGTAATTCTGGCGGGAACTAGGATTACCGAAAAACATGAAATTTTTCATATATTTTCCACACGGCGTGCACAAAGTTCGATGTGGCGCACACTTCGCGTGCATAAAATTCGACGTAACGCGCGCTGTGTTGAAAAATGAAGTTCGATACCCGTGCGAAAGATAATTCTCGACTCATGTCATTCTCGGGCTTCGCCCTCGCCTTCGTCTCATTCAGCCAACTTCACCCTGGTCAAAAATCACTGTCTATAATAAATAATATACTATTTTTGACACAGTGTGCGGGAAGAGCGTTTACCCATGCTTGTGGAGCGTGCGGAAAGTGAATCCCCAAAGTCGGCTGAAGTGAACCGTAATGAGCCACAAATTTTCATTGTTTGCATTATCGCGAGAGTTAACACCCAGTCAAAGCCAACTTGGCGCCATACGCTCCAGGTTTTTCGTTTGTTTATTGCAAGCTGGCCATCAGCTTTTTTATTTCTCGAGCGTACACGCGCTTAGAAATACTTGGTTATTATGTTATGTTATGGCTTCTTCCCTGCTCGTGTCAGAATAGTCGTTTATGCACGACTGTGCATAAAGTGCGTGTGTAAAGTTAAATTTTCGATGCGTGAAGTGTACTTTTCTTAACGCCGTGTGTGAAGTAAATAGCCGCGCAGCTATTTACTTTACCGGCTTCGCCGATGACGAGTTTACTGCGATCGCTACTCGTGAAGAAAAACTCACTTTACGCACTAGTTGCATAATATACTATTAAGGTGCCACAGTACTGGCGTGTCCTATATATATTTTGTGACGTCAGAATCGTGAAATACGAGGAATTTCGTCGACAAATTGAGCCCAAACGAGGAAACGAATTCCACGGCTATTGTTTTTTTATGAAAGCTTAAATTGATCTGTAGGGCGCTTACTTAGTGATTTTCAGCGTAGATTACCCAGTAATGTGTATTGCGAATAAATAAAAGTGACAGGTCTTTTATACATATTTAACATGGCGGCATCAGAATCCGGCCATTACCGACTTGTCGTATTTTCGCCGCATCCAGGAGATTAAAACGTCTATCACTCAACACAGGGAGTAAGCGCCCCGTAGGAATACACACTTGTTTCAGGAAAACTTATTTCACCTATCTGCGTCCCGTAAATAAGGCTCAATTTGTCGACGAAATTCCTCGTATTTGACGTCTCGGTATGACATATATCTATCGAAAATCTGAGAATTGACTTCCGGTACTGTGGCACCTTAATTGATATGACTATCGATGTACATCTTTTTTTTTTTTAATACTAATAGCGTTTTCGATTTGCTGCTCTAGAGTTGCACCGAAAATGCTCTAAATTTTGATGTGACGTCATATTGCTCTAGGATCGAGCGCCAGAGCAGACAAGAGCGCATCAAGATTCAAGTATCAGTGCTCACTCGGTGATTGGTGCAACTGGGTTAACCGAACATAACACTCTAAAAGCGAGCACCAATCTATCGCTAACCGAACATACGTTTCGCGCTCGGAGCAATCACAGAGCGCTCCAGAGCAGCAAATCGAAAACGCTATAAGAATAAAGCCCTCTTTATTCATTACATCGCAGATATGGGTTCAGTTATCCTGATTAGTATTCCATGAAAATAAAAAGTAAAGATTCAAATCCAACGTTCACGTTTGGGCGTATCGAGTGGAAATTTTCCTATTCGTATTTTGCGGTCTAAAAGTGACCGTGCGAAAGTGTTCATTGCAGTATTGGGAACCTTAGAACCTCGATACGCCAACTAGTGGCAGAAAATAGAACTACTCAAAGACAGTGCCGTATTACCGCCTAGGCTCACCTAGGCTGTAGCCTAGGGCGGCACAATTTGGGGAGCGGCATATTCTCCGATTTTTTCCCCTTTTTTTTCCTTTTCTAGCCAAAACCTGTGCTACGCTCTTTTTTTTAAATTTTACCAAAAGCGCAAATTGACTCTGTTAAATTTGTTTTTACTTTTTCCCGTTTAAGGGGCAGGTCAGTCTAGGCGCGGGAATTGACGTTAATATTTACGAATTTTTTTCTCCCGTACGGAATTTTTTATTTACAAACAGGTTCCACCATCGTTTCTTACTATTCTTTATGTACAATTCGTATTTTTTTCAACTGAAAATTTCTAGAATTGTGAGAATGTCGGCCGTCGGCGTACCGCATGTCGGCCGCAGTCGTGCTTTGCCGTGGACAAGATATCTCGCAGCTCGGTTGTCTAAAACATGAAATTGAATTTTTTATCTAAACATTAATCGTAAAAACTGTCTCTAACGAGCCGTTTTTTTTTTTTTTTTTTTTTAATTTTTGGTTTCCCTTCAAGTTATGGTACACGAAAGGTCAAGAAATGTTCTGAAATTTGGTGTTTTGACTTAAAATAATATTAATTTCTTCAAAAATGTTTTTCTTTTCAAAAACCGGCTCGTCAAAGACAGCTTTTACTATTAATGTTTAGATGAAAAATTCAATTTCATGTTTCAGACAACCGAGCTGCGAGATATCTTGTCCACGGCGAAGCACGACGACGAAATGCGGTACGCCGACGGTCGCCATTCTCACAATTTTAAATATTTTCAGTTGAAAAAAATACGAAGTGTACATGAAGAATGGTAATAAACGATGGGGGAGCCCGTTAGTAAATAAAAAATTCCGTACGGGAGAAAAAAATTCGTAAATATTGACGTCAATTCAGTCGGGGGGGGGGGGGGGGGGGGGGGGGGGGGGGGGGCAAAAAATGAGATTCGCCTAGGGGCGCCCCAGACCTTAATCCGGCACTGCTCAAAGAAGGCTACAGTAACCAATGAGAAGGCTTAGAACCTCGATACGCCAACTAGTGACGAAAATAGAACTACTCAAAGAAGGCTAAAATTTCAAAGCCACGCCCATTCCAAGGATCCCAATACTGCAGCACGATAGTCCCTGAACGTTAATGCGAAAGTTTATTGTACCCGCGCCTTTATCGGGCTCATGCTAACTCGATCGTAAACTTGAGAGTTCAATGTCATTCAATGTCGTTCAATAGCCTTCAATGAAATTCATCGGGTGTTGCTGATACGAAGGTAACAACTGGGAATGATTAATGTGATAATTGGCTGAAATGGAACCTTGAAACTTTTTTCGTGCGCTAAATATTCGATTGATTACTGAAGCGTATCCTCGAAAAGTCGATTTTTTTTCTCTAATTTTGAATGTAATTCTCCTAGGTACAATCCACGCAGAAAGTCACATGCAATAAAAAAACGAATAGATAAAACCGAAAGTGGTCCGTATCCAACAAGAATCCTTTTCACTCTCCCGTTTTTCGCTACTTTAGAATAAATATATCCTTGCGGCGTGTCCAAAGATTTCACCCTTGGCGTAGTTCTTGAAATTATAAAAAAAAAAAAAAAAGAATCTCAAGCATGGCTTTTCTTCTTTTTTTCAACTTTTCTGTTTATTTTTATTTGTTGACTTGCACTGCACCGTAACTATAAGTTCATGCTGCATTCGTCAGGTATATATAAGCAGCTGACGAAGATACCTGTCAGACTATTTCGGGCGAGATTGAAGGTGCGCTTGCCTATCTTCTTTGAGGTCGTTGCAAATGGTGAGTAATACTCAGTTTAGTATTCAGCCTCAATTTTTAAATGTGCAATTATTGGAACATGCATCTATTTTTCAGCAGCAGTCTGCTCATCTGAATATCTTTCGACGTGTGATTTTGTCAAAATTAGACATTTCCGATCCGAGACCCGATCAGAGAAATGCATTGCAAAATACCGTAAGGGACTAGGTACAGGGATTAGACACGAGAGCTTAGGGGCAATTTTTTAGTCCTTCAAACGTGATAACATCTGAAATACTGATGCAATGGCCAAATAAAGGCTGAAACACACTAGTACACAGCACCGCACGGCGCCGCACCGAAAACAGTGGTGCATCGTCTTTTTTCTGTAGTTTCTTATAAAAGTGTGCATGATTTTCATTATAAAACACGATGCACCACTGTTTTCGGTGCGGTGCCGTGCGGTGCTGTGCACTAGTGTGTTTCAGCCTTAAACCAAATACGTATGAACTTATAGAGGTTGTAGCAAAGTTTTCTCGAGTCGGGTCTTGGGATAATGTCCAAATCGATTTGCGCTGAATGCGTCCCTCTTAAGGGGTTATACGCAGTTGCAAGGCCGAAAAAAGGCGTTTTTTAACGATTTTTTTCTGAAAAGGGATTTTATTGGACAACCACAAGAAGTATTAATACATGTAGTGGCAACTTTTAACTTTATATCGGCACTCTTCATTTTTTTGGATATTGAGTTACACTGGTCCTGTAGACGATTACCTGCAGGTCCTGCAAAAAAAAGGTGTGTGGCGGTGAGCACGATATCTCTGGTTTGGATTATCGAAAATGAAAAAATAAGAAAGATTCTGTTAGTGGATAGATGAATCTAGGGATTGATCGATGGAACAGTCGAAATTTTGATTTTTGACAAAATGGCGGCTCCAAAAAGAAAAAATGCCTATTTTCGATTAAAATTTTTTCGTAAAATTGTTTTAAAAAATAGAAATAATTATCGAAAATCTCATTCCTTCGATCAATACCCGCAAAATATATCTGAGAAGGTTGTGTTAAAATTTCAAACTGATCGGTTGAGCCGTTTTCGAGAAATCGTGCTCACCGAATTTGAAAACACCGTTTTGAAAAAAACGCGTTTAAAGTTTCAAAAAACGTTTACACACATAAATTTATTTTTTTTCTCAACTCACATGGAGTCGTCTATTTCAGGGCCATAAAATGAACCCTCTACATCATCAGCAGCTTCTAATATTCCGATTTGTTGTTAATCGATTTTTTGACATTTCTAACTGCGTATAACCCCTTAAGTGAAACTTTTCCATACGTACTAAATAATAAGATATAGGTATCTGGTATTAGATAGTGTACCAAATTAAAATCAAAGTGCAATGCATGCAAGCGAATCAAAATATAATAATAATAATATTCATAAAAATATATTCGATAATTTTGAATGGAAAATTATTATGCAAAAAAGCAGTTTACCTAACATGTTGCCCTTCGTCATTAGCAAGGTAATCTGCAGGCAAAGGATTAAGTGGAACGAAATTAGGATTAGTATAGTATATACCGTCGAAATCTCAAGGCGGTTTAGTCGCTAATTTTTATTTATACAAAAGCAGAAAAATGGCAATCGGCTGGAACAGCCAATGCAAAGTAATACAAATCGCAGATAGTCCGCATTGATCCCCTAATCCTGGTTTTTAGGATTCGGGAAACAGCTCGTCCCAGGTAAACTTTTTGCACACATTATTTGCGATGAGCAAAAAATACTTAATTAACGCTTTCTCGATCGCCGGAAGCCAGTTGGTCAGCACTTCGGTCTTTTCGTCATTGAGTAGCTTGTTTATCGATTCTCCAACTGCCGCATTGTTGCCGAACAGATTATCGAATGCAATCTCGTAATCACCGACATCCACCTTCATATCCATACTCGGAAACCAGTTATAGTTCTTGCCGTCGCGCACCACTCTCTTTCCATGTAACATCCCTCGGGCAGTCACGGATTCTTGAAACAACCGAAGAGGATAATTTGAAGATAAAATACCAGAAATTTTCATCGAAGAGTCTGTTCCATAAATGATTGAGATTTTTTAATCGTAAATATAGGGAAGTTATCTATTTCATTGATATCATACCGTGGAAAATGGATGTTTTTAATTAAAATAGAATTATTGGAAATCATGTCAACAATGGAAGAAGCTGTCCCAGTGACCGTGAAAAGCAAATAATAAAAACGTTTGTTTGAGCGCGAACGTCGACGAAACGCCATTGGTTTGACGTCACAGTTTACGAAGGTACACCGTGCGCCGTTGCATCGTTGCATGTCTTTGACGTATAACGCGCATGCGCAAGGCACTGAGTGACGTCATGCGCATACAATTAGGATCCCCACGGATCAAACTTTGCGTAGATGGCGCTAGATTTCGAGGCTCTGAAGGAATCCATTCCTGTGACCACGTGGAGTCGAACCACGCGTCGAAGGAATCGAACCTTCTATGAGTTTAGTTGCGTTTCGTCCTGGTGTGCTCGGCGGACTCGTCAGTAGGGCTAAGCCGAACACACCGTACCCTAGACGCGCATGTTGTCCAGTGGACATTAGAAGTTACTAGATGCTCGTATATATACGGAGGCATTGTCCAGTATAGAGCTAGTGAGATAGTAATTCTGCTTATGCGCCGCGTAGTGGGTACGCACGAAGATGTTATGACGCCACATCACTCCCCTCCTAGTGACAACGATATGCTGTCTAGGAGTATCGAACGAGATAGTCGAAAGTCGAATAGCATTCTTCATAGGTTGTCCCAGAGAGAATATTATTGTCCTTTTGACATCTGTTGAGATGCGAGAGGTGGAAGGTCAGAAACTCAGAATGTACGTGAGAGCAAGACTCGAGGCATATACGTTATATGAACGTTCTGTTAAGCCGAGACCGTGTTGTGAAGCATCACGTCGGGGTCACCAATTGAAGGAATCCATTCCTGTGACCACGTGGAGTCGAACCACGCGTCGAAGGAATCGAACCTTCTATGAGTTTAGTTGCGTTTCGTCCTGGTGTGCTCGGCGGACTCGTCAGTAGGGCTAAGCCGAACACACCGTACCCTAGACGCGCATGTTGTCCAGTGGACATTAGAAGTTACTAGATGCTCGTATATATACGGAGGCATTGTCCAGTATAGAGCTAGTGAGATAGTAATTCTGCTTATGCGCCGCGTAGTGGGTACGCACGAAGATGTTATGACGCCACAGCTCCGTCATGGCGGCGATTACATACACTAACGCAATGTTATTGTGAATAGTTTGTATACGTGAGGTTGCGCCGCGAAATTTTAATAACCTAACATCGTTCAACTATTCAAATCATAAATTCATCGGTAACTACCCTGTATCACGCACATCAGGGGATATAACCAGAAGAAGGAAAAAAAAAATCATAAATTCAAACGGCGCGCGCAACCTCACGCTTGCAAACTATTCACGTATGTAATCGCCGCCATGACAGAGCCTCGCAATCTAGCGCCATCTACGCAAAGTTTGATCGGTGGGGATCCGAATTCAAAGCAAACGTTATCGCTCGAAATTCGAGCACGTCATTTAAAAAGTTAATTTATTCGAAAGCTAGCCATAATCAATTTGATGCAAGTGATTTGTTCACCAATTCTAACCGCCATATTCAGAGTAGAAAAAATCATGCAACTTCCCTATTTATAAAGAAAGTTGATATTACTCATTGTTAAGTGGCTCTTCCCTTCTCCCTTGATGGGAATTGAAGCTAATATTGCATCAAGTACATAATCTGCGGTGCTCGTCATTTCTGGAATCTTAACAACGAAGGAAATGGTGTTTGCATCAATATCAATGGCTAAATCCTCGATATCAAAATTCTTTGCTCCTTTGACCACCACGTTTCGGTTTTCGGCCTTGAACCTGAAATGTTAAAAATCAAAGTGAACGAGCTGTAGTTTGTACAAACTCGTATAGACACTCCACTCCACCTACTCTACTCCACCAACTTTTCAGTAATATCCTTAGACCATATAGGATGGACTGGGCATTGCCTATGCTGAAGCATTGTAAGGTTGCTGCCGGGTAATGAGAAAAGGACAGATGTGAACACGCGATACTGAATAGTTCGTCGGACAAGGAAGCAATAGTCCATAAGCAGAGTAGTTCTTATGGGTTACTCGGCAGCACCCCCATTACTCCAATGCCCAGTCCATCCTGTATGGTCTAAGGTAATATCCCTAGTACTGTCGTCTGCTAGATTCACAACAAGCATGCGACATTCGCTTGACACATATGTCACTTACTGATCCCCAAGGTCGAAGTTCAATACGTCCATTTTGAGGGGATCAATCGACGGTACATCAAGCTCAGGGATTCCCTCAGCTAACTTATCCCTCAGATTGAGTATAGTTTCGCGAACACATTTGTTGAGTTGAGGATCCTTCGATTTGCAAACGTGAATGTAGTCGGCTGTACGAAACGAAAAGAGGGAGAAAAAATATATATATATATATTGTAACTTTTCGGATGATGAGCGTCACCGAAGGTGACGCGAACCGGTTTGTTATAGTGTGTTCTTTACTCGATTTACATTTTTATTGAGACTTCTACTATCAATTGTTAGCCGTGCCTATTACGGACTTGAGCTACCGTGTAGCTGAAGCCGCCTCCCCACAGACCTGAGTACGATAAACGCACTAAGGCTGCACTCTACCCTCTTAACCTTTAATAGTATATTATGTGGCATGCCCGTAAACCAAGTGTTTTTCGGCGAGAATAATGTTAACGGCGAGCCGAAGGCGAGCCGTAAGCGAGTTCTGAAATCATTATTCGAGTCAAAAACGGTTTACGGGTGCGCCCCATACTGTATTTTTTTCGAAATAGGCATGAAAAGTCACTTTGACGCCTGTTGAGATTCACTAGACGAAGAGTGAGGTTATAGTGCGATCTGTCGCGCACTTCGAACCGCGCATCGAAACTGCCGTATAAAGACTTTATACGGCAGCTTTGAAATGCGCACTTCGAACTGCGCATCCAGACTGCCGTATAGACTTTATAGGGCAGTTCTGAAACCATCCGTACAAAGTGACACTTTGTGGATCGAAAACAGGCATCAAAAAGTGACTTTTCAATGCCTATGCCGAAAAAATATTATTCATTAAGTTAATTTATTCCCAAATAATAGCTGTGCCAGACCTGGGTAGATCGGAGATCCACCAAGGCTGTATCTAGCTTTCCGTTAAGATTTAAACTATAACCTGGAAATGGCGGAGGAAGGGGTTTGGCATCTGATTAAATTGCTTTTTTATAATAACCAAAAATCTATTTATTCAATTAATTAAACCTACTGTTGCAACCCTATTTTATATTTTACAATGTCGCCTAATAACTACTTACTTGTTATACAAGACTTTCAATCAATGTGATTTTTTCTTTGTTCGTTTTATTCAATATAATGATATTTTTTAATTTCTCTATTTTCTTAGTTTACGCTGTTATCTTTTATTTTTTATTTTCTATATTTTTGATTCTATTTGAACTAGTGATTTTGATAAATTATATTTGAAGTGATAAAGTGATTCTAATGGATCACTAGGCGCTATGCCTTTAGTGTCCGAACAATAAGAGCGTAGTGAGTCAATCAGGTGCTATACCATGGAATTGCTGGTGAGCTGAGCAGCGTCACGCCTTTTATACCCGTCGTAACGTCACTCAGCTCGTCGTTGTGCGAAGCTTCGAGACTCTTCTAGTCGCTTCGCACGACCGTTGACAGTTTCAAATGTAACCGCTCAGGCTAGGGTAGCCTGGCACGTTACAATATATATATATATGGGTAGTTCTCAGGAAATCCCGAAATTCCTGTCCTTTCAGTTTTAACAAAAATGCGACGAACTTTTATCGGTAACTATTTTTTCCTTGCAAGCTCCATTACTGTGGCTACTAGTGTCAGTTATCATTTCTGAATCATACGTGTAAATGAATGAGAAAAAATAATAATAATGTTCCGAAAATCATTCCCTCATTATGTCCCAAGCTACAGATTAAAGTACTTTTGGATTTTCAAATCAACAATTTCTGGAAAAAAACTTATTGCAAATTTAACTAATCGATTAAGAATACAATGTTTTCTCGAAATTATTATCATTTTGGGACTAAAAATGAGGGAAAAGTTTTTAAATTAATTTTTTATATGTGTCCCAACAAAAAACATCATTCCCTCACATCTTTACTGACGGCCGATTTGTGATCGCATTTTTAATCATGCGAGAACGCTCCCATCAGTTTTTGATAGTAGGCAGTACTGTTAATTATTACATATTGGCGAATCCATCTTGGGCGTGTTAAGAGTTTCTGTTACGAAAGGTTGTATTAATATATTTTGAAGGTTACATTCTTTACCATCATTCCCTCACATCGTGGAAAAAGAAGGTAATTACGTTAAATGAAATGATAATTATTCAGTAAAATGGGTTTTCGGGAGCAATAAGCCTACACAAAAATGCAATACTAATGTAACGTTTTGTCGCGAGTTTTCGTTAGATATGTTTCATTTCGTCATTCCCTCATCGTCATTCCCTCATTTAAATCGTAGTTAGGAAATGGTGATTTAGGAGGTAATGATATTATAGCTGGACTTAGCTTGACTTTTTTGTTGCCTTGCTTTAGTAACCTTTTCATTCAGATGAAGAAATGAAAAAAAAAAAAAAAATATATTCCAAAATTGAGAGAATTAATCTTAAAACACATTTATTTTGGGGACCACTATATCATCAAAGTCCAGTTACATAAGTTCTACGAAATTCACAGAAAATAATTATAAATCCATTTCAATATTTTTCATCAATTTCTTAAGGTGCTTTCCTAGGCAATTCCACCAGTCCTGAAAACATCGTGAAAAAATGTGATATTAAACGGAATATCTCTGCCTGGGCACCGAAATCAATGAAACAAAATACGTCGCGCAATTCTATGTGCGACTCCGAACATGTACAACCCAAAAAATGTTCGTTTTGCGCGAAAATAGAGAAGATATCCATGAAAAACGTTTCTAAAACCGTTTTTCACGGATATCTTCTCTATTTTCGCGCAAAACGAACATTTTTTGGGTTGTACATGTTCGGAGTCGCACATAGAATTGCGCGACGTATTTTGTTTCATTGATTTCGGTGCCCAGGCAGAGATATTCCGTTTAATATCACATTTTTTCACGATGTTTTCAGGACTGGTGGAATTGCCTAGGAAAGCACCTTAAGATGAAATTTCGGGATTTCCTGAGAACTACCCATATATATATACCCTAACAGCACGGAACGTTGCTTCAGGACGGAACGGAACGTTCATTTCCATTGCATTGCACTACAATGTTGCTGCAAGATCTCTGCAATATAACATTTGCAACATTGCATTGCAATGTTGCCGCAAGGTTCCTGCAATACAACTTTGTTATATTTATACAGGGTGGTCCATTTAACTCTGTCACCTCGAATAATTTGGTTATTATCGATTATACAAGAAAATGTCATATGGAAAAGTTGTTGCATCTGAAGGGGGAAAATGAGTTTTGGAAGTGAATGTCATCTGAAGGTCATATTTTATGAGATTTCGGCCGTCGCGATGTTTTTTTAAATGGGACTACCTATTTTTTTTCGCACTACAAGGAAGCTGGCATCGAAACGCGTCCAACCATGTGCAACAACATGACCTTCGGATGACTTTCATATGAATAAATACGATTAGTCTGTGAATAGAAAATTTCGAACACTCTGAAATATTCACTGTGCTCGACCGCTCAAAAAAGAATCAGTTATGGGTGAAAAAATCTCCATCCGTTTTTTTTTTTTTTTGTGCTAGAAGAAACGATTGGAACCGATAGAATCCTATATACAAAATGAGAAAGTTAATTGCGTAACACCGATACAAACGAATTGGAAATGTGAATTGGAAAAGGGCCTTTCATTAGGAAATAACTGAAGGTGCTTTCCTAGGCAATTCCACCAGTCCTGAAAACATCGTGAAAAAATGTGATATTAAACGGAATATCTCTGCCTGGGCACCGAAATCAATGAAACAAAATACGTCGCGCAATTCTATGTGCGACTCCGAACATGTACAGCCCAAAAAATGTTCGTTTTGCGCGAAAATAGAGAAGATATCTATGAAAAACGGTTTTAGAAACGTTTTTCATGGATATCTTCTCTATTTTCGCGCAAAACGAACATTTTTTGGGCTGTACATGTTCGGAGTCGCACATAGAATTGCGCGACGTATTTTGTTTCATTGATTTCGGTGCCCAGGCAGAGATATTCCGTTTAATATCACATTTTTTCACGATGTTTTCAGGACTGGTGGAATTGCCTAGGAAAGCACCTTAAACAGAAATCCAATTAGGACCCATACAAAACCTTCTATTGGTTTGAATTATTTTTTTTTAAGCAGGGAATGTTGCAGGAATATTGCAATGTTTTGCAATGAAAAGTGGACATAGAGACATTGCAGCAACATTGCGCAATATAACCGCAATATTGCCAATATTGCAAAGTTATGTTGCTGCAACATTGCTGCAACGTCTCGGTGCTGTTAGGGTATATATGGGGAAGTCCACCAATTATAGGCAAACGATCCGGGGTCAAAATTTCGATTTGTCTGCAATTTTGATATCTCATAGTGTGTATTGAGATGTAAAAATCCACCAAGTTTTAGACCTCTAAATCTTACCGTTCAGGAGAGACGCACTGATTAGTCTTTCAACTTTGAGCACATTGACTTTTACATTCGAATTTTTATCCCATCTCTATCGCAAAAAAGAGAATTTAATCAAACGTGTTTTTCGTGTAAAAATATCTGATCTTTCCGAATATCACATTCATTTCAAGCTAGATTCTCAAAAATGGTGAAAAAAACACGTTTTTTCGAAAAAAAAACGTGTTTTTTCAACGTTCCCCAAACTTTTTTTTAAATTTGATATTTTTATCTGAAAGCTTGCAGTTTTTCACTAAAGAAACTGATTTTTATTTTGGGTGCTCGAAATGGGATCAGGCGGAAGTTACATTTATGTTCATTAAATTAGGTGTAAAATTTGTTTTTTCTTTTTTTCAGCGATGTATATTCATTTTATTCACATTTGTGGAAGTGCTATATTTTTCACATACTATAAAATAAGGATTCTTCGCTGATTGAAGAAAAAAAAATATTTTATACGTAATTTAATAAACAAAAATGCAACTCCCGCCTGATCCCATTTCGAGCACCCAAAATAAAAATCAGTTTCTTCAGTGAAAAACTGCAAGCTTTCAGATAAAAATATCAAATTTAAAAAAAAGTTTGGGGAACGTTGAAAAAACACGTTTTTTTTCGAAAAAACGTGTTTTTGTCACTATCTTTGAGAATCTAGCTTGAAATGAATGTGATATTCGGAAAGATCAGACATTTTTACACGAAAAACACGTTTGATCAAATTCTTTTTTTCGCGATAGAGATGGGATAAAAATTCGAATGTAAAAGTCAATGTGCTCAAAGTTGAAAGACTAATCAGCGCATCTCTCCTGAACGGTAAGGCTTAGAGGTCTAAAACTTGGTGGATTTTTACATCTCAATACACACTATGAGATATCAAAATTGCAGACAAATCGAAATTTTGACCCCGGATCGTTTGCCTATAATTGGTGGACTTCCCCATATATATATATATATATATATATATGGGGAAAAAAGAATTAAAAATAATAGCTCGAGGAGTTAAATTTTTTGCCAAAAAGATTTTCTTTAACGTACAAAAATTTATGAAACATATTTTCAATTAAAAAAAAAAAAAAACTTCATTTAAGTTTCTTGTCCAAAGTTATTAAGGGGACCAGTACAACGACTTTTCGAGAAATTTTCATAGTCCGAATTTAATTTATTTCATAACCAAAGTTCATTTCACATCAAAATATTTTTCTTTTTCAAAATCATGTGTCGTAAGGATTTCAGAGCACCGTTGGACCGATTCAGGTCATCTTGAATTCATTTTCTTCAGAAAACAAATCCTCATCATGTGAATGTAGGAATTTTGAAAATTTTTTGTTTTGGCCAAGTTATTTAAGAAATGAGTGATAATAATTTTTGCAAATTTGGTAAATTGATCATAACTTATGACATAATTCTTTATTTTAAAATTCCTACATTCACATGATGAGGATTTGTTTTCTGAAGAAAGTGAATCCAAGATGACCTGAATCGGTCCAACGGTGCTCTGAAATCCTTACGACACATGATTTTGAAAAAGAAAAATATTTTGATGTGAAATGAACTTTGGGTATGAAATAAATTGATTTCAGACTATGATAATTTCTCGAAAAGTCGCTGTACTGGTCCCCTTAACTCCGTCCCTCATAATGTTAGTCTAAAGCTATTATTTTTAATTTTTTTTTCTCGACTTACACAGATTTGATAAAAAAAAAAAAAAAAATAATAATAATACAAACAGGTATGGTTGCATGGTTCTAGTTATTGTTTTGCGAATAAATTTCTTTAAGATTTTGCAAATATCCTTTTACACGTCTCAAACATCCGGAGAAAAAGTCACACGTTGTATACTTCACGGTGATTTGAAAATTATTCAAAAATTAAATTTTTGTTATATAAGTACATGTAATTTAAAAAAAAAAAAAAAAAAAAAAAGAAACTTTAGGGCGTGCAATTTGGCGCTACGGCTTAAGGTGAAGTGAAACGTTTGTCAGAACCTCGAAAACGGGAATCGTGAATTCTTCGGAACTACTGAATCAATCGCGATGAAACTTGGAGGGATTACACATAATTGTGGCAGAAAGTGGCTGATTATTTCACTTTTCCAAAATTTGACAAAAATTTTTACAGATTGACGTACCGACCACATAAATCGCGAGATTATTCACTGTTGGCGTAGATAATCGCATCTTCCCGATAATTAGCCACTCCGCAATTAAAAACCACACACTTTGAGCCTAATCCCGTGTCATTTGATGGAGAAATGACTGAGAATTGACGATTCTCCGTTACTTATAATTAAAAAACCGACATTCAGTAGAGATCACAACCCGTATCGACATTTAGTCGAGATCACAGCCATGTATCGAAATTGCAGCCAGTATACTTGCAAATAATCTAGCGGTGGACAGAGGTACCAAACGTTCGGTAGTTCTGTTTTACCGCGGTGCAAGGCACCCGGCCGTGGCCTTGAAACGTTTCACTTCTTCCGGTACAGTCCCACCAAACGTGGGTTTCAGAGAAGATTTTGAATACTTCTCGATGGGAAAAAAATCTGAAAAAAATCAAGCATGAATAGAAGATCCTCGGGAGATTGATAATTTTCAAAAAGTTGACAAAATTCGTAAAAAATTCATACATGTTTAGAAAAATTGACAAATCATTTTCACCCGAAAAAAAAGTTGGGTCACCGGCTAATTTCTTGAACAGTTTTTTTTTTTCCATCAATTTGTTGATAACTTTTTTGAATTATTATTATGCAAAAGCAATCTCCCGAGGATCTTCTATATATGCTTGATTCTTTTCAGTTTTTTTTTCCCATCGAGAAGTATTCAAAATCTTATTTGAAACCCACATTTGGTGGGACCGTACCGGAAGAACCGCATTAAGACATCTTAGCTCATATAAGACCGTTGTACCTGCATTGTTCACAGCTCGGCAGATCCAGTGATTTACAAAACGTTTGAGTAGATTTTGAATCCAGAAAAAGTTATCATCTACTGCATTAGCAGATTACATGCTGTCGTGGATATGTTAGTTTCTGTTTTCAAGTTATTTTGAATCTCCCTGACTTTCTCTCCCTCTGATCCTTTAATTGGCTACATTATATATGCCAAGAGATCCCGTGCTACTCGAAATTGATATTTCGATACGACTTCCGGCGGCAGTCAGGGCGAAACATCTTTTGAAATGATAATTTGAGTATCCAAAACATATCGTAAATCGTTACGTTTATTTCAAGGAAGATATGGGCTCAGTTTTTCCACAGCTGCGATTACTTGTATTTCCATACAGACCATACATAGTATAATTCAATAATTTTATGAGACTTTATGGATTTTGCGTTACGGAGATTGAGTCTACCGGAGAAAGATTGGCTGTCGCACTAGGGTATACGGGTTGCATCGTTCATAGAAACTTTTTGAAACTCCTTCGATATTGAAATTTTCGACTTTGTCAACTTTATCGATAGCGTGTTACGCATATATCGAAGCATATTCCTGGCTGAATTATGTACGAACATTTAAACAAACGCCGGGGACATATGCCTTAGTTATTCATCAATAAAAGTTGGAAGTGTGAAAAATTTCGCGACACCAAACTTATGGGCCCTCGTCGTGTTAATTTTGAATTTAAAACTGTATACAATAAATAATACACCTCCAAGTATCCTTTGAACATAATTCGAGTGTGCAACATTCAACCTTCCTGCAAGGACTGTCGACATGCAAAATGAAAGTAAAACCTATATCCGAAAGGTCAATTCCATTTAATGGTAATAATAATAATAATAATAATAATAATAATAATAAGAATAATAAGAATATCAATTATAATGCATCTTCATATTTCAGAATTTATGTTACGATTATTTGCTTTAATCACTCACGAATTTTTCCCTCCACTGATATTAATAACGTGATTGCGGAGACCAGTATTATCAAAAGATACTTCATCGCTGTGCGTTACGTAGTAGTGCTTGGCAATTTTTATCTCAGTAAAGCGATCCTTCAGTTGCTGAAGCACCAGCAAAAATACTGTGCGATCTTTGGAATCAAGATCCTTTTATATCATTACATACTTGCCTATGTATCAAACGCTATTATGGATATAATTGATAAATATGTTCGATGAGGTAACAAGTTTGCTGACGACATTGCATAATAAATTATAACATTGCAGCACGTTCTTTCATCTTATCCTGTTTGACACGCTCGTCAATTATTCAGAACCGATTATCTATTTTCTTATCAATGGGATCAAATCTTAACGATTATGTTATAATCTATCATTACGTATGTACGTACGTATATAGTATAGTTGATGTATAAATAAAACTATATTATTACAGCCAATTCATTTTCTGCATCACCAGCACAAATATTAATGAGTCGTAAAAATTGTTATTAACGACGAACAAGAAACTTAACTTAACTTGAAAACCAACGTTGTCAATGAAATCCTAGTAGTGTTTTATTCATACTATGTGTATTAGGGTGGACGTTGAATTCCATCTTGAGGAGTGATGCCCCACCAATACAAAAACTCTACTCTCAATATTTTCTGAGATATATCGATTTTTATGGAAAAAAACTGGTGAAAATTGAATTTTTCGATGTATTTCTCACTCGTGAATATTTATTATGAAAAAACCGTGATTTTATACACACTGAGAGAAATTCAATGTGTAAAATCAACATTTTTGATACAGTTGAAATTTTATAGTAACCGTAACTTTTTTTTTCGTTCATGTAACTATAATTAAGGTACAGCGAGCATTTGTGATGTAATAACAGTAACCACGCCAGAAATTTAGTAATATTAACAGTCTTTTCCGGCCGTATATTCAACTTTTCTCGAATATTTACAGTAACTATTTAGACCTCTGTGCAAGGCACAATTTTTGACGAATTACATGTACTACTTTTGGGACGTTGAATTCCTGCGAGTAATCGTAACTATATTTTCAGTTGATGGAACTCTATTTTGTATTAAAGATTAACTAACTATTTAACTTTACTCATTTGATTAAATGGACTAGTTTTTATAATTCCAAGTGTACTCAAACAACATTCTTATATCTTATACTTTTGGAAAGTCAACTTACTAAGGCATCAACTATAATTTTCAGTCCAAGCAACATAATTTTTCACTTTCACTGAACAAAAGTTACTCGCGAGTAACAGACACTAGATTTTTATAGATACTAGCGTATTTGGCGCGCTGCGCGCGCCTCAGCCATTACCGTATGTGACGTATTTCCATAAATTTTACAATAAAAATTAAATGTTTATTACAAGAATCATGGACATACGTCCCATACTATCATACATATACCTATATTTATAAATATATATATATGGATATTAAATTAGAAGGATATATATGTATATATAACAATATATATAATAATTGATACAACCATTTAACTATTTTTCAATGAAATCAATTATTTATTTATTTATTCATTTAAAAAATGAAATTAGCAAAGGCCTTTCATATTTTTGGTTTATCTAGTTTTGGGATATGTATTTATTCAGTTGATTATGAATTAAATAATTCTTTATAAACATAATTCTTCACGGTTGTATTGTTTCGTTGACTTCCAAGGTAAATTTTCAATGATTGCCACGTCCGCACTCGTGATAGAGCTACATATAGTTGTCCGTGATTGAAAACATCTTTTCGTAAATCAATTCCAATTTTATCAAAGGTTTGGCCCTGTGATTTGTTAATCGTAATCGCAAAGGCTAATTTGATGGGGAATTGTCTTCGAGTGAAAGAAAATCGATATACATTTTCACACATCAAAGTAATTCTATTTAAGAATATTATATCTCCTGCTTTATCTCCAGTTAGAAGTTCACACAATAATAGATTTGTTCCAGCTTCTAGTAGTAATAATCTCGTGCCATTGACTAAACCTTCATTGATACTCAAATTTCCGATTAACATGATTATTGAAAATTGTCGTAATCGTACGGTGGAAGACTATTCGGAGACAACGAATTTAAATATTCCGGTACTAAATCTTGATTGATTCTATTATTGTCGTTACAATTTTCTGCGCTATCGACGCTCGTATAAATACGTTCAGTAGTTAAGTCTAATAAGTCGACGACTTGTCTATTGATTTTATTCACATCTAAATTTCTTGCTGCTAATACTGCATATTTTGAAGCTTCTTTGTATTGTTTTCTGCTGAGTATATCTTCATAAATATCCTTCGCTATATCGATGTCATCATTGTATGTACAATTGGAGGGTAAATTGAAATTATCAACCTCATCATTCAAATCTCCAGTTCCAACTTGCAGCAAGAAGTCAGAAAAATTCTTCTCTTCTTGTAGTGCACGCATATTGATAGTCAATTCGAATATTTCAAATAGTTGCCACAATGGACTGAATTTGATTGATAAGTTTACCGTTTCACTGCGAGTACCCCGAATATTTACCGGAAGTAATTGTCTGAAATCCCCTCCCAATATGACTATTTTTCCTCCAAATGGTAACGTGTTATTCATTATATCCTGTAAAATTGTGTTCATTATTTCTAATGCGTAGCGCGGTGCCATTGGTGCTTCATCCCAAATGAAAACTTTTGTTTCTTTCAAAATATTTGCTTCTTTTGAACCCACTTTAATTGTTGAAGTAGAATCAACGTATAACGGAACAGGTAATCCTAATGTTTTGTGGACTGTTTTTCCATTTGGTAGTAATGTAGCAGCTATACCTGTGTAAGCCATAGTACTGATTTTTTCCTTTCGCCCAGTAAATAAATGCCATAATGTAATATACAGAAATGTTTTGCCTGATCCACCCGGTCCGTCAATATAGAATGTTTTATGTAATGTCGAATCGTTAATACTTTGAAGTATGGTATCAATTATAATTTTTTGTTGAACATTAAGTTTTTCATAGTTGCCTAATCCTATATCCATAATCTTATCGTATTTTTTTTCATCTATTATTCAACTCATATTAATTTCCGGAGGAATTGGCATTGCCGGGAAATCAGTTCTGTTCTTTCGCAGGGAATTATGGGTAATATCCCCACCACCTCGGCTCCGCACGGCTTTCCTCCCCCCTCCCCCCAGCCCCGCCTTGGGCCCTTCGATCGAGTCATGTGAATTCCTGGGGATTGCCCATAGATTTCTCGGAATTCCTGGGGATTCCCCATAGGTTTCCCAGAATTCCTGGGGATTTCCCATAGATCTCCCAGAATTTCTAGGCATTCCCCATAGAATTCCCAGAATTTTTAGGCATTCTCCATAAAATTCCCAGAATTCCGGGGGATTCCCCATAGATTTCTCGCAATACCTGGGGATTCCCCATAGATTTCCCGAAATACCTGGGTATTCCCCATAGATTTTTACAGAATTCCTGCGGATTTCCCATAGATTTCCCAGAATTCCTGGGGATTTCCCATAGATTTCCCAGAATTCCTGGGGATTCCCCATAGATTTCCCAGAATTCCTGGGGATTTACCATAGATTTCCCTGAATTCCTGGGGATTCCCCATAGATTTCTCGTAATACCTGGGGATTCCCCATAGATTTCCCGAAATACCTGGGTATTCCCCATAGATTTTCCAGAATTGCTGGGGATTTCCCATAGATTTTCCAGAATTCCTGGGGATTCCCCATAGATTTCCCAGATATATACATATATATGGTATATATATATATATATATATATACATATATACATACATATATATATATATATATATAATATATATATATATTGTGTGCGCGTCTCTCGCCCTATTGTCGCCACGAAAAAAAGTGCACACAACCGAGCGGTAAGCACACCGACTTATATATATATATATATATAGTATATATATATATACTAGGGGGGCTACGCCCCCCTGCGCGCTACGCGCGCCAACCCCCCATTATGTATCATCTGTTGAAGTCAAATAATCTGCGGATTTTTTCGAAAAAAAAAAACCATTTTGTAATGAAATCTAGTGAAGGTTTTGTCACCCGCGATTATTCATCTTTATATTGGCTATTATTTATTTCTTATTATATAGTAGGGTGGGCCGAAAAACCCTTGATGTCGAAAATTGAAAACGGCTAGTGTCGAAAAGTTTCCTTGGGATATGAAACGAAGCCTCCATTTTTTTGGGATTTTTATCTCGACTCCTTCTGCTGTGGCAAGAGGCTTGAAGTTGCCAATATTTGAAAAAATCTCTAAACACTATTAAAAAAAACTAGAACCCTTTTTATCGTGATACCCTAATCTTTTCTCATCCTTTTTTCTGAATCTATGATATTAAAAAGAATGACCAATACAAAAAAAAAAAATTAAAAAATTGAAAAAAAAAAAATTAAAAAAATTTAAAAATTAAAAAATTGAAAAAAAAAAATTAAAAAAATTTAAAAATTAAAAAAAAAAAAAAAAAACTCTGCCGTTGCCGGTCCCAAGCCCGGATGAGAGAAGAGGAGGGTATCACGATAAAAAGGGTTCTAGTTTTTTTTAATAGTGTTTAGAGATTTTTTCAAATATTGGCAACTTCAAACCTCTTGCCACAGCAGAAGGAGTCGAGATAAAAATCCCAAAAAAATGGAGGCTTCGTTTCATATCCCAAGGAAACTTTTCGACACTAGCCGTTTTCAATTTTCGACATCAAGGGTTTTTCGGCCCACCCTATTATATAGCCAATAATCATTTTGGTAACCAAACTTGGCGCGCCAAGCCCTATATTATCTTATTATCAATGTTGGTTTCAAAGCAATGGAAATTTTCAACGGATCTTTTAACGTATTATATATTATACATATAGCTATACTGTTTAGTTAGTTTTAGATCCAAACGTTTTTCATTCATTGTCTTAACTAAATCTTTCTTTCGCTTTTGATCCAAACGCTTTTCATTCATTGTCTCAACTAAATCTTTTTTCCGTTTTTGATCCAAACGTTTTTCATTCATTGTCTTAACTAAATCTTTCTTCCGCTTTTGAACCAAACGCTTTTCATCCATTGTCTTAATTAAATCTTTCTTTCGTTTCCTATCCAAACGCTCTTCATCCATTGTCTCAACTAAATCTTTCTTTCGTTTCTTATCCAAATGCTTTTCACTCATTGTTTCAACTAAATTTTTATTTCGTTTTTTATCCAAACGCTTTTCATTCATTCCCTCAACTAAATCTTTATTTCGTTTTTTATCCAAACGCTTTTCATTCATTCCCTCAACTAAATCTTTCTTTCGCTTTTTCTCCCCTGGTGAAAATAATTTCTACGCCAAACTACGAAAATGATCTACGAAAAAGTAGAGGATTTCGGACTTTTCGTAGTTTTTTTTACGTCAGATTTTGCACAAAGTAGTAGTTTTTCGTAGATAGTTCTAGAACGAAATTCGATATGATTTCGATCTTTGTAGTGAATATCTGTAGTTCATCGTGGTTTTCCGTATTTTGTCATAGTTTTTCGTAGATAGTCGTAGAATGGGATAATACTGTATGCGATATTTGTAGTAGATATCCGTAGTTCGCCGTAGTTTTTCATGGATAGTCATAGAATGCGATACGATAATATATATATCATATATATATGGGGAATTCAACGTGAACTCGACCAATGTTTTTCCCTCACCATTTTTGATTCGCTTCACGATTTTTTATACCATTCTACGACCTCGAAAAAGCATTGCTGAATTTTTTTCAGATTTTTCCCTCCAACGGTTAATTTTCCATGATTATTCAAACCCATTTTGAAATTGGCATTTTTCAAAAATTTCGAAAAATTCTCGAAAATCTTTTTTTTTTATTTCGATCATTTCGACACCCCTTCCACGATGGGATCATTATTTCTTCTTTTTTTCTCAGCACTTTTAACATTTTGAACAAACGAAACACCATGTTCCAACGTTTCGAAAATTCTTGAAAAATTACGAAAAATTCTGTGTTTAATTCTGAATGTTTTCGCGTGAGACCCACGATGACGGACGAAAAAAAGTTGTTTTGATCCTGCGTAGCAACGAACGGGCCAAGTTTTGCACAAAAATCTGCAAAACTTAAAAAATTGTCCCTGCCACAATGATGTGTAATCCCTTAAAAAATTGTTTCTGCCACAATGATGTGTAATCCCTCAAAGTTTCATCGCGATTGATTCAGTAGTTCCGGAGAATTCACCATTCCCGTTTTCGAGGTTCTGACAAACGTTTCACTTCACCTTAAACTCGAATTCTGTGAATTGATAATGTCATAGTGACCTCTGTCTAAACAGCCAGATAATAAAAGAATTAACTTATTTATATTCATTTCATCCCCATATTTTCTTGGATCCTCAAAATGATTTATGTATACCGATACGTGTATATATTATAAATCTTGACGAACGACTCTATTTCTACTTCCCCCCCGTAAACTCCTGTTTTAGACATATGCGATTGGTATGCATATTTATCTAAAATTTCTGAATTGTACGATTCATCGCCCATAATAAATGATTCGTATAACGCCCAATTGTGTACTACATTAGAAACAATTTGCAACCTTATCGTTTGATGTTTTTCTTGATCATTATATAAAAAATACGAAAAACATCTAAATAAACAATTACCGTCTCCCACTATACGTACTGTGATAGCCCGGTGATCATTCATTTCGATTAACTATCTCCCTAACTAAGTTTTCAATTAACTATCTCCTTAATTAATATCCGCAGTTAAATACCTACGCTTCATCAAGTAAATATGCAACGGAAAAATAAATCAACCGCAGTAAACAATATGTCTATTCTACTCTCACCTTGGCTATTTGACGGGATATCCCGAATATCTCTTTGGGATTCAAAATTCAGGATCAGATAATCGGATGTATTTTTCGATATTTCTTCAAATCTGTCAAAACTCCACGGGATCTCAAGTTTCGTTGAACAGTTGGCTTGCGTTGTTTCCCTACCTATTGTTTTCCGCAAACTGTCAAATTGCAAATAGGTTCGGCTCCCGTCTCTCCCATTGGAATAGGTTCGTTCCCTTAATATTAAGGCCCGATTCCGAATTCTTAATTCTTATTCTTTTCATGTCCTACGTATATCAAAAAATGTTCTCAGAATCCCCAAGATTACCCAATATATTTTTTCAGATCTATCAAATCTCCAAATGTCAAAAGTCCTAAGGCTTGAGTCTTACGTCTCAAGTTTCAAGTTTTAATAGTATTGCTCCCAATATACGAATGAATAAAAGTATCTAGATATCTAAGTTTTTATATATGAGATGACAAAATTATAAATATGCATTCATGGTGGTGAGTATCGGCAAGAAAAAAGAGCAAGGTGTATCGGGCGAACATCGTATTAACCGTAATTTCCAGTGGCACGGACGAATATGGAACTTTTCCAGTAACACGGACGAATATGGAAATTTTGGGTAACCCGTGGAAATTATGAGGAATTCATGAGTAAATCCTGGGAAATCACCGGAAAACCCATTGGAAATCTGTGGATGCGTTAGTTCGGGAGAATCCCCGCATCCGTGGGAAACCGTGCTAATTTCCATGGCAAGAGAGAGGCAACGGGGAGGGCAAAAAAAGCCGAGTGGGGTCAGGAAGGCCTAGGTTGAGGGGGGAGGGGGCAGCGAGCGGGGTCGAGGAGGCCATGGAAAGTCTGACACGGCGGCGGCGGCGGCGGCGGCGGCGGCGGCGGCGGCGATATATCTTTATAATATAGAGATATATATATATATATATATATATATATATATATACCCATATATACAGTACTCGTCAATTGAAGTGGGGCAAGGTATTTTTTTCGGATTTTTTCGAAAGTTGAACCGATTTCGGAAAATCAAAATTTCACATTCTATGAAATTTGATAACCCTTCGAATGAGACTAGTTTCATCCCGATCGATTAAGAATTGGCCGATTGCCGGAGGACTTCCTAGATTGGTGATAATCGGGGTTTCGCGAACACCCCGAAAAATATTAGTAGATGTTATCGTACCCTTTAGTACCTCATACCAATCGAAAGGGCAGCTCTTGACATGCAAAAAACACCCCCGTTCGTCGCCGTCGGATAACTCGTCTAGAGGATATGCGTCCAGGAAGTTAGAATCGTTCATCGGTGATAACTCTGGAACGCTTCACTCGATTCCATTGAAATTTGTTGTGGAGTCGTTTTTTATTATGCCCTCAAATCTCACTTTAGTGTGGTTGCGCTAATTGTCCTCGCAGAGGAGACCCAGGTACTTCTTGAGCGCAAGGTTTCGTTTATTGACATTTTTCGCATTGAAATACTTTGAATTCAGGGCTAGAAGTTAGTGATTGTTAAAGGGGAAGTTTCAACGATTAAAATGCGTGGTCATACAATATCGCAAATGACCCCCATAAACAGCGGGAAGTTGATGAAAAACGAGAACGAAATCGTGTACCCGCAAGATTTCGATGCAGAGTTGCACGCCGATGTTCACTTGTCGTCTCGCTAAAGGGGAGGCCGCGACCATCCCTACTCATCTCTCTGATAAATGCGTTAGGCTTCATTGAAGCTTTTGTAAGAGTTTTCAATGATAAATAATTATTAATTCATAATTCGATGGACTAATACCATACGGGCGTAAGTGCCTAAAAAAAATTCGTATTTTTAAATATCAAAGGGATAGAGAAAAAAAATTTCTTCTTTCACTTACTTTATTTCCTTTCCTACTTATGTATTATTTTTATTTTATTTTTTTTTGATTTTTTAATATCAAGAAATTGAATTTTCCATTCCATTCATGGTTAAGAATTATTCAAATTGACCAGTATTAGTACGAGGTCGATCTCGTATTCAATTCAACCAGAAACGCCATTGGTAAAAATTATTCATTCCTCCGCTTGTGCAGATAATAAAAATTACGAGTATGATAAGTCGATCGCCCAGTCGGTTTAGCGAGATTCACTGACCAACGAAAAGATAAAAGGCATCTTGTAAGAATAACGAATGCAGCAAAGCATTCGTCCGATAAGTGTAGTGAGATTCATTGACGATGGGAAAAATCATCATAATTTTGTCATCGACGCTTGCAATTCGTAAAAATTACAAAATTACGAATCCAGCATATCGGTAGTCTGATGAATTTGCCTAGAAAGACTGACTATTGGAAAAATAATTATCATTTCTTCGAACTTAGGTATCTCATAAAAATTGCGAATTCAACACGTCGATAGCCCAGTTAATGTGGCGAGAACGATGGAAAATGGAAAAAACTATTATTATTCTTTCCGTGATTCGGGAATTTCGTGCGAATGACGAATGTAACGAATTATTTGCCTGACAAGTGCCGTTAAGGTCCACTGATGATAGAAAATATCATAAATATTGATCCGTCTTCTTATGAAACTTGTAAAAATTACGAATGCAACGAACGGATTGCCTGGTTAATATGGCGGTATAGCGACTGAACATGGAAAAAGTAATAATTTTATTTTACCTCGACTTTAGTCTTTCTAGGCAAATTCATCAGACTACCGATATGCTGGATTCGTAATTTTGTAATTTTTACGAATTGCAAGCGTCGATGACAAAATTATGATGATTTTTCCCATCGTCAATGAATCTCACTACACTTATCGGACGAATGCTTTGCTGCATTCGTTATTCTTACAAGATGCCTTTTATCTTTTCGTTGGTCAGTGAATCTCGCTAAACCGACTGGGCGATCGACTTATCATACTCGTAATTTTTATTATCTGCACAAGCGGAGGAATGAATAATTTTTACCAATGGCGTTTCTGGTTGAATTGAATACGAGATCGACCTCGTACTAATACTGGTCAATTTGAATAATTCTTAACCATGAATGGAATGGAAAATTCAATTTCTTGATATTAAAAAATCAAAAAAAAATAAAATAAAAATAATACATAAGTAGGAAAGGAAATAAAGTAAGTGAAAGAAGAAATTTTTTTTCTCTATCCCTTTGATATTTAAAAATACGAATTTTTTTTAGGCACTTACGCCCGTATGGTATTAGTCCATCGAATTATGAATTAATAATTATTTATCATTGAAAACTCTTACAAAAGCTTCAATGAAGCCTAACGCATTTATCAGAGAGATGAGTAGGGATGGTCGCGGCCTCCCCTTTAGCGAGACGACAAGTGAACATCGGCGTGCAACTCTGCATCGAAATCTTGCGGGTACACGATTTCGTTCTCGTTTTTCATCAACTTCCCGCTGTTTATGGGGGTCATTTGCGATATTGTATGACCACGCATTTTAATCGTTGAAACTTCCCCTTTAACAATCACTAACTTCTAGCCCTGAATTCAAAGTATTTCAATGCGAAAAATGTCAATAAACGAAACCTTGCGCTCAAGAAGTACCTGGGTCTCCTCTGCGAGGACAATTAGCGCAACCACACTAAAGTGAGATTTGAGGGCATAATAAAAAACGACTCCACAACAAATTTCAATGGAATCGAGTGAAGCGTTCCAGAGTTATCACCGATGAACGATTCTAACTTCCTGGACGCATATCCTCTAGACGAGTTATCCGACGGCGACGAACGGGGGTGTTTTTTGCATGTCAAGAGCTGCCCTTTCGATTGGTATGAGGTACCAAAGGGTACGATAACATCTACTAATATTTTTCGGGGTATTCGCGAAACCCCGATTATCACCAATCTAGGAAGTCCTCTGGCAATCGGCCAATTCTTAATCGATCGGGATGAAACTAGTCTCATTCGAAGGGTTATCAAATTTCATAGAATGTGAAATTTTGATTTTCCGAAATTGGTTCAACTTTCGAAAAAATCCGAAAAAAATACCTTGCCCCACTTCAATTGACGAGTACTGTATATACATGGGTATATATATATATATACATGGGTATATATATATATATATACATATAGATTAGACCGGTTCAAAAAAATCGACTATTCTTTTTTTTTTTCAATTTTCGCATTGAAATACTTTCGGAGGGGTGAAAAAAGATGCCTGTTAAAAGCGGAGCTCTTAATATTAAGATTTAGAGGTCGCTCATTGAGGATTTCTATTTCCCATTTAAATAGCATAGGAATTTTTTTTTTTTTCTTCAGAATTTCGTAGCTCACAAACCAATGAACAAATCCAAATGACTCTTACATATTTTGATATGGGATTGAACACTCTAAAAAATGTATCTATCATTGTGGAAAAAAAATCACAAAAAAAAAATAGTTTACTCAACTATAAATTGAAATTTGAGCTTGAATAACTTTGGAAGGAGTCAATTTATCAAAAAATGATAAGAGAAGCTTTTTGTAGAGTCTTCAATTTCCTATGAAAATATGCTTGAGCCATTTGGATTTGTTCATTGGTTTGTGAGCTACAAAATTATTAAAAAAAAAAAAAAAAATTTCCTATGCTATTCAAATGGAAAATAGAAATCCGCGATGAGCGACCTCTAAATCTTAATATTAAGAGCCCCGTTTTTAACAGGCATCTTTTTTCAGCCCCCCGAAAGTATTTCAATGCGAAAATTGAAAGAAAAAGAATAGTCGATTTTTTTGAACCGGTCTAATATAGATATATATATATATACATATAGATATATATATTGGTATATATATGGGGAATTCCATACGAAACCGACCAACCCGGAACCCCGACCATTTTTGATTTTGTTGAAAATTTTATATTTTTTTGTTCCTACCGAAAACAGTATTTGGGAATTTTTTCAGATTTTTGTCTCAACCCGTCCAAACACAATAAATTTTTCAAAATTTATAAACTTGGACCATTTTGATTTTATTGAAAAAAATCACCAAATTTCAAGAGACATTTTTACAAGTACTGACCAATTTGTAGCTTGTGATATTCATAACTTCTACTTTTTTTTTTTTTTTAATTACTTCAAAAATAGAAAAAAAATAGAAGTTATATAATTTTTTTTTTTTTAATTACTTAAAAAATAGAAAAAAAATAGAAGTTATGAATATCACAAGCTACAAATTGGTCAGTACTTGTAAAAATGTCTCTTGAAATTTGGTGATTTTTTTCAATAAAATCAAAATGGTCCAAGTTTATAAATTTTGAAAAATTCATTGTGTTTGGACGGGTTGAGACAAAAATCTGAAAAAATTCCCAAATACTGTTTTCGGTAGGAACAAAAAAATATAAAATTTTCAACAAAATCAAAAATGGTCGGGGTTCCGGGTTGGTCGGTTTCGTATGGAATTCCCCATATATATCTATGTACTACACTATATATATATATATGACCCAACCCCAATATATATATATATATATATATATATATATATCGCGTGTCTAATGGTATAAGGTCGTATCCGCCAAAAAGGCGATTTTGGTGGTAAAAGGTCGTATATTTTTTTTTTTTTTCGGCGTTCACTGTAAAAGTACCCAAAACACATAGATTCATTGAAATTACCTGAAAAAATAAATAAAGGTAAAAGGTCGTATGATTGGTAGATCCGCTCTTTTACCACCAACTTTTTTTTTTTTTTTCATCACATTTATTAATGGTATAAGGTCGTAACCGCCATTTTTTTTTTTTTTCGGAAATGCTCCAAAAACTTCTGAAACGCAAAAATACATCGATATTTCAGAGAAGTCAGAAATTTTTTTATTTTCAATAAAAAAAATTCGAAACTAAAGGTATAAGGTCGTATCCGCCATTTTTTTTTTTTTTTTTTCGGAAACGCTCTAAAAACTTCCGAAACGCAAAAATACATCGATATTTCAGAAAAGTCAGAAATTTTTTTATTTTCAATAAAAAAAATTCGGAACTAAAGGTATAAGGTCGTATCCGCCATTTTTTTTTTTTTTTCGGAAACGCTCCAAAAACTTCTGAAACGCAAAAATACATCGATATTTCAGATTTAGGTTGTCAGAAAAAATTTCCGACTTTTCTGAAATATCGATGTATTTTTGCGTTTCAGAAGTTTTCGGAGCGTTTCCGAAAAAAAAAAAAAAATGGCGGATACGACCTTATACCATTAGTTAACGAGACTTTTTCTCACAAATTTAGAGATGAAAGGGCGTAACCACCAGTACTTACGACCTTTCACCGTTAATTGAATAATTTTTCAAATCTGTCTGTATTGAATGTATTTTGACATTTTCGGCGGAAATACGGGAAAAAAAAAGATATGCCCTTTTACTTTTATACGTGGTAAAAGGTCGTATATTGGCGCATACGTCCTTATACCATTAGACACGCGATATATTTAAAAATGTTCATGAGTAATAAAAAAGCTTTAATGCGAATGAGTTGGCAAAAGTAGAAGTAGTATACTATGTGTATACCTACTTATTCGGTATCTATAATCGTTAATTAGTCGGAGTCAAGGTGATCTGGAAAGAAATCAAGTTAGCCTGGAGGGAGTCATATATGCATAGCAAATAAATGCCAACAACATCTCAAGGCGATTGGGTCATAAAAATAATTTATTCATACACAAACTGGTAATCTGCTGTAATACATTAAACAATAATAATCAATGCGAATCATATAAGTGTAGGTGATTTTAATTGAAAACCTAATATTAGTTCCTACGATTCAGGAAACAGTTCGTCGTAGGTGAAGTGTTTGCATATGTTATTTCCTATAAGCAAAAGCTTGCCTATCAAAGCTTTTTCAAGCCCCGGAACTAGGCTGGTCAGTACTTCAGTCTTTTCTTCGTTTAACAGCTTGTTCGTCACTTCCCCGATTGTCGAATTTGCCCCGAATAGATCATCGAGTCTTATTTCATAGTCCTCAATTTTCAGCTTTAGATCCATTTTCGGAAGATAGAAGTATGTTTTTCCACCACGTACCACTTTTTTACCATATATTGTCCCTTGACCGAAAATAAATTCTGAAAACATTATAGAAAACCGTAATGGAAACGAAGTAACAAGAACTAATGGAGATAATAGCTGGAAATTTCAAATACAATTCCACATTAACAATTTTATTGAGATTATAGCTCTACTTACTCGGTACAAAGTAGATGTCCCCGGTTCCTTTCAGGGGAATGCCGCCCAACGCTGAATCGAGGTCGTATTTGCCACGGGCGATTATTTGTGAAATAGAAATGTTGAAGGAATAGATGTTTTCAGAAATATCGACGAATATATCATCGATTTCGAATTTCGTTAGTCCCGTCAGCTCCAAGTCATTGAACAGAGCACTGAGTCTTGAATTTCAAAAAGCCATAAGTTAATAACAACAACAATAAAATAATGTAAAAATCGTCTTTATTTTACGTCTAAAAGAAAAGGAGCCACAATTTTTGTCCATTTATAATGAGCTTATCAGTAAATGTCCCGATGCATATCTCTATAGTCTATACGCATTATATTTTCAAAATTCTGAAACGGCCGGGGATATATTCGAAAATTAAAAATTCATCCTTGTAAAGTCAACCAATCGTTTCATCGTCGGGAAAAATAAATAAATCAAACACATGATGTGAAAAGATAAAATGCACGGCTCCGAATCTATTTAGTAGCTGGTTCTAGAATTATACTGTTCATTTTGATATAATGTTAATATTCATTACTGTTCGTAAATGAAGATTAACATTGCGCCAAAAATCATGTGACACCCAATTCTTATCTACAAAAGGTAAAAATACCAAAACTGAAATAAGTCTGTAGTTCGCAAATCTGCGCAGAAAGTTTAATTCTAAGGTTTAACTAGCTCGAAACTGGGGCCAAGAAACGAAACAGTACGTCAATATGGCTACTTATCAAGTTATCCTCCATATCTATAATAGACTGTTTCAAATAAAACAAAGTTGGTTTTTTTTTACTTCCCACCGATGAAGCAGTTTAGGGCAGATATAGCAAAGAATTTGCACCAAAGCAGGTGCAGAACTGATTTTTTTTTAGCTGGCGTCGAGCATTTTTCTTTTTTCCATTGATTTAACATAGGAATTTCCCTAATTTTTTTTCAATGTCGAATTTCATGATCGAAAATCATGTTCATTCTTTGGCGACCATTCGAGAGAGATGTTGAATACCAGCTATAGATGTCATCAACGATCGTTGCATGGAAACAAATAAAATTTTAGCCATTCTTTCCCATGAAATACTCAAATTAAAGAATAATATATGGATCTTATAATGTTTGTTTCCATGCAACGATCGTCAATAACATCTACAGCTGGTATTTAACATCTCTCTCGAATTGTCGCCAAATAATGAAGATGATTTTCGATCATCAAATTCGCTATTGAAAAAAAAATTAGGAAAATTCCTATGTTAAATCAATGGAAAAAAGAAAAATGCTCGGCGCCAGCTCAAAAAAAAATTATTTTTGCACCTGCTTCGGTGCAAATTCTTTCTTATATCTGCCCCAAACTGTTTCATCGGTGGGAAGTGAAAAAAAAAAAAAAAACTTCGTTTCATTTGAAACAGTCTAATCTATAAGCATGGCAATAGTCGGATCTCATAAATCTCTTACCCAGGTCCTAACTCCAGCTGCAACTCATCAAAATGCAAAGGATCGAACGATGGCACTCCAAGTTCAGGTATACCCTTAGCCAACGGTCCCTTCAGTTCATTTATACTATTTTGGATACATTTGGCAATTTCGGGGTTGTTTCGTTTGCAGGTCTTGATGAAGCTGGCTATGTCAAACAAAAAAGAGAATAGCAATAATGTTAAGTTGTTTGTTGTACGTACAGGATTTTGCGAGACGTAAAAATTGAACTAATCACGAGGCACTATGGATTCGTTATTTCGTTTTTGTGATTGGTTCAGCTTCCTGAGTTCAATGTCTTACGTAAAATGATAATATCCGTGCCACGTGGGCTGACGTCCAAAACATAAAAATATGATATAATATATACAGAGAAATTTTTTGGGAAGGATACACCTGATTTTTACATAAAGTTTTTGTCTTGCTCTCTAAATTTCTTGGAGTGAAAAATTCACTCTTTTCTCTTGGAGTTGCGCTGTTTTCACTCCCTTGGAGTGAATTTTCAATCAATGAATTTTCACTCCAAGGGTGTGAAAACAGCGCAACTACAAGAGAAAAGAGCGAATTTTTCACTCCAAGAAATTTAGAGAGTGTAGCTCCGCAGACTTAGGAATGACTGCAGGTGATTTTTCTTATGAGACATAAGCTTGTGGTTTCGAAGTAGATTTGAAAAACATTCTTCCGCAATCGTTGTCTGAAATAATCTTTTCACAATGGGACCGGCTACTCTTGCAATTAAAGATTTTAACTTTTCATGTATCCAAAAATTAATCTACTCATATCCTTTATTTCAAATTACTTTACAAACTGACACGCTTCAGATATCTAATCCACTTCTTCAAAATGATATCGCGTGTCTAATGGTATAAGGACGTATGCGCCAATATACGACCTTTTACCACGTATAAAAGTAAAAGGGCATATCTTTTTTTTTTCCGCCGAAAATGTCAAAATACATTCAATATAGACAGATTTGAAAAATTATTCAATTAACGGTGAAAGGTCGTAAGTACTGGTGGTTACGCCCTTTCATCTCTAAATTTGTGAGAAAAAGTCTCGTTAACTAATGGTATAAGGTCGTATCTGCCATTTTTTTTTTTTTTTTTCGGAAAGACTCCAAAAACTTCTGAAACGCAAAAATACATCGATATTTCAGAAAAGTCAGAAATTTTTTTATTTTCAATAAAACAAATTCGGAACTAAAGGTATAAGGTCGTATCCGCCATTTTTTTTTTTTTTTTTTTTTTTCGAAAACGCTCCAAAAACTTCTGAAACGCAAAAATACATCGATATTTCATAAAAGTCAAAAATTTTTTTATTTTCAATAAAAAAATTCCGAAACTAAAGGTATAAGGTCGTATCCGCCATTTTTTTTTTTTTTTTTCGGAAACGCTCCCAAAACTTCTGAAACGCAAAAATACATCGATATTTAAGAAAAGTCAGAAATTTTTTTATTTTCAATAAAAAAAATTCGGAACTAAAGGTATAAGGTCGTATCCGCCATTTTTTTTTTTTTTTTTCGGAAACGCTCCAAAAACTTCTGAAACGCAAAAATACATCGATATTTCAGAAAAGTAAAAAAAAAAAAATTATTTTCAATAAAAAAAATTCGAAACTAAAGGTATAAGGTCGTATCCGCCATTTTTTTTTTTTTTTTCGGAAACGCTCCAAAAACTTCCGAAACGCAAAAATACATCGATATTTCAGATTTAGGTTGTCAGAAAAAATTTCTGACTTTTCTGAAATATTCTGAGATTTAGGTTGGCGGAAAAAATTTCCGACTTTTCTGAAATATCGATGTATTTTTGCGTTTCAGAAGTTTTTGGAGCATTTCCGAACAAAAAAAAAAAAAAAATGGCGGATACGACCTTATACCATTAGCTTCGAATTTTTTTTATTGAAAATAAAAAAATTTCTGACTTCTCTGAAATATCGATGTATTTTTGCGTTTCAGAAGTTTTTGGAGCGTTTCCGAAAAAAAAAAAAAAAATGGCGGTTACGACCTTACACCATTAATAAATGTGATGAAAAAAAAAAAAAAGTTGGTGGTAAAAGAGCGGATCTACCAATCAAACGACCTTTTACCTTCATTTATTTTTTCAGGTAATTTCAATAAATCTATGTGTCTTGGGTACTTTTACAGTGAACGCCGCAAAAAAAAAAAAAAAAATATGTACGACCTTTTACCACCAAAATCGCCTTTTTGGCGGATACGACCTTATACCATTAGATACGCGATATCTTGTCTGCGAATTAAACTATATTTAAAAAACAAGTAATTATTGCAGTAAGCGGATTTCGGAAAATTGTTCTTCGCAACTTTCTAAATTTATTTTACACAGAAAAAACGATTAAATTGGTTCAAAAAAAATTTGTTTGTCCCAAGAAAATTTTCTGCAATTCGCATTGAAAACCGAAATTTTCTTCAGTCAACATTTGCGTGTACATTGATCACTTACGAATCTTTGCATGCACTGGTATTAATGCAGCAAATGCTGCGATGAGCAATATTGTGAGGTAATTCATCGCACAAGATCGACGTGGTATTTGGCACTTTCTGTTCACCGATAAGCGGCTCCTCGATTACTACTGCCCAAATGAACATACTGCGTGATGTGTTCCAAACAAGATCCTTTTATACCCAAATGTGTCAATGACCACTTTAGATAGTTCTTTCCCAAGCTGCAAAAGACGGAAGCACTAATCGTAAGAGACTTTTGAAAAAATAACTACGCGCAGTTTGATATTTTGCAGTAATCATTTTGAAACTTATCTTAGTTTCTCGAATTTGCATACTCGTCGACTTCTCTATAAATATCAGTTGAGGAATGATTGAATAACGATCAGTTTATCTGCCCGTGTTACCTTATGTTAAATAAAAAAAAAAAAAAAAAAATAGAATTTCAAAGTTACATTCGGAACTTTATTTTACGTCAGTGATATTATAGGTTCTCGGATTAGAACATCACGACGGTCGACGACAAATTGTTACGGTTCCAACTTTTATGAGATCTATAGCGTAACCTATACCAAGCAAAGTTCATCGAAAAACCAATTTAAAGAGTGAACAAGATCACGAAATTCTAAATCATTTAAACGAAAGGTCAAAAACTCGAATGGTCAGAATCTCGAATCGCTTAAAATTAGACGGGCCGGAATAGCGAAACTGCTGCAACACTTATTTAGTAAATAATTTTAAAGAATCAACGAAGAATGTCGCCGTCGTTCATAAATACTCAGGAGCTCATGAAAATTCTATCATTCGAGATTTCTACATTTCTACAATTCTACATTTTGCGTTTATGAGTTCTGCTCCTTTTGAATTTTGGTTCCTCCCTATATTTAGTTTTGGTTTATTAGCTGTTAAAAATATAAGCCATTTTCGATCTTTAGTTTTGTAAATATAGACTTTTCATGTTATTATATTCTATATTCTGCTCATTCGAAGAACGAATGATCTGAAAACACATTGTCGAATTAGCGACCTGTCGGATAAATAACCTTTCGACGAAACACTTATTCGACTCAGTGGTCTGTCGGACATAAAAAAAATTTAAATCACAATTCTCGTTATTTTGCAGGTATTCGCTCATTTCAAAATTCGAGATTTTGGTCAGTTTACGTTTTGGACTTTCGAAATTTTTACCCCCACCCGATGGATCGCCAGGAGCAAATTTTGTTTTTACACATATGAGACCGGGCTGCTTCACGGAACAACACAAAAAGTGGTTTAGGTAACTCCTGTGTATTGGCCGTAACCAGAAGTCCATGGAATCGGTACATATCAGGTATAGACACAGCTAATTGGTCTAGACTACTAAAATATAAATTATTCTATTCGAAACACAAAAAAAAAAAAAAAAAAAAACTGTGAAATCGAGCAGATATTTCCTCGTTATAGGTCGCGGGAAGAATATTCGCTCCGTATGGCTAGATTATGCTGGTCAATAAAAAGATAATCGGATGTTTTGCCAATCGAAACAAAATCTGAAATTCGAGCGACACTTGCTTATACAGTATACTGTAATAAATTTTTTGTTGCAAATGTATGGGGAGAGCAGTAGAAACATACAGGAAAAAAAAAGTCCGTGTTAAAATTTTAGTGTTAAATATTTAACGCTCTCTTGTGTTGATTCAAAGAATGAAATAACACAAATTTTGTGTAAAAAAAGTAGTCAACACAAACTGTTGTTTTAAATTTTACAAACATTTTTTTACTGTGCATTGCCACTGTACATGGCGAAGATGTATTGTTTTAGTAAAATAGCTACTGAAGTTTCTAGTGATGATAATATACTAATGCTCGAGATGCTGTCCAGTATAATTAACTTTGGAACTTGTCAACGCGCGAAAAACAATAAAATTTGGTCTTCAACCTTGGCAGATCGTATTACTTCAGCTAGTCGCTCTGGCAGTCACTTTGGTGGAAAAGTACTACTGAATCACGTAGTTATCACGGGAGTTGAACGTGGGCCTCCCGGTACATAATCGCTTTGTTAAAATTAGTATTTTGAATCGTTATTGTGATTCCCACCTCAGGCGTTATTCACATGATAATGCAGTATATTCGTGTACATATCATTTCAGCTGGGCCCTACCTATGACTTGATAAGCCCAAGTTGACCTTTCAATTGAAAATTCGGAAAATGGTCCACAAACCAGCATCGGCATTTGACAACTGAAACACAACTCATCTCAGCACAACGATACTGCAGAGTTATTATGACGTTAGAAGGGTGACGTTAAAATTATTGGACCAGCATTAGGCCAAGCATGTATTGATGGTTTCATTGATGGGATTAGTTTGTAACTGAAGAGAGGCTGTTCACAGGTTGAACTTGAAAAATGTACAGTCTGTCAAAAATAATATAATAGAAATTTGTAGAAAAACGAAGGTATATATAGGATATGCATTGTGCTTTTTTTCATTTGGGTACAGGGGATGCTATATTCACGAACTCTGTTCCCGGCGATCTCTTCGTGCAAATTATACAAACGTCCTGAAACATTTGCTCTGGTTACTTGCAGGAAAGAGTGTAATAAACAAAGTTTGGCAATCATTCGACGGGCTATCCAGGAAGGATTCTAGAAATTCTAAAAATAGCTGCCACTTGAGTGACAGTACAGTATTTGAAATGCGCAAAAGTTCCTATAATCTTACGATTTTCCAATTCTGGGGAGACTCTCTCAAAACTTACCAAACTTCAATTGTCCATCTTGCCCGGTACTCCAATATATAGGTACCCATATTATAACAGATTTAGAATCACCAACGCAAATGCCCATAGAATGATATTGTGCCAGGATTCGATATAGTCTGGCCGGAAATACATCAAGTATCAACTCTTGGCCAAGCTTGGCTGTAAATTAGGCCCATCCCTAGTCGCCCACCTCCTTTTGGTCGAAATGTGTCACATTTCGATTATTATCCGAGCCCAGGCGTCAAAAACGCAAAAAAGGCCAACTTAGCGCAAATTCTATTTCAATTCCGAACACATACGTCCAAAAAAATGTTTGTTTCGTGCGAAAATAGAGTCTACAGATGGTTTTCACATTGTTCACCGAGGAAATCGAATTCAAATAATTTTGTAACAATGTAAAAACCATCTGTAGACTCTATTTTCGCACGAAACGAACATTTTTTTGGACGTATGTGTTCGCGAATTGAAATAGAATTTGCGCTAAGTTGGCCTATTTTGCGTTTTTGACGCCTGGGCTCAGATAATAATCGAAATGTGACACATTTCGACCAAAAGGAGGTGGGCGACTAGGGATGGGCCTTAATGCAAGTACGGTGTCTTCATTTCTGAACAGCCTCAATGTCAATGTCTGAGTACCACGAGCATCTGCGACGTTGCTGATCGCCGCTTGGGTCTGTGGTCATGCGCTGCAAGTCGTATAAGGGCCAGAAATTGTTTGGTATTGCGAAGTGTGGATGATCATGATAATACTACCTAAATTTGACTTCCGTGCCTAAATTTACTCGCCTTGGTGTGTAACTCGAAATCGTACCTCGGAATTGATAAAAAAAAATTTCATGCAATGTTACGAAACCTAAAAAAATCATGAGAAATTTCTCAGCAAGTATGGGAAATATTTTCGTCAGAGTTCACCTAATTTTATTTAGAATGCGATGCACATAATGAATACGTATTTGATAGCGATTTCGATTTACTGCCCTACGGCGCACTGAGTGTACTTCTGTCGCACTCTGATATAGAAGATAGAAGGGGATAAAAGTGCACTCAGTGCGCACTAGTGCAGTAAATCGAAATCGCTATGAGATAGATCATAGAATATTGAATGGATGTCTTTAGCATATGGCAAACAAACGGTCTTATACGGTGGCAGAAAACTGATTTGAAGCCATCCAACCCATCGCTTGTCTTTGGTTGTGGCGCAAGGTAATCGGCGGATTTTGATGGCAATCGAGGTTTTTTGTTTTCCGTGAAATCTTCTAATATTCAAATACGTAAAAGAAGAAAAAGACTTCAACATTGTAAAATTTATTCCTAGTTTGAGTTTCATTAGTCGAAAGCAAGATAACCACGTTTCTATCATAATATTTTTATATTCTCTAACATAAGTGTTATGAACTTGAAAATAAAACCGTAGTATACAATTTATAAGCAAAGTCTGCTTTTCGACAAAAATTAGAAGAATCATTTTTATTTCGGTAGACCTTGGACTTTGTACAAGCGGAAATAACCATTTCCTGTGTATACTGACCTTCGTTTTTTTCAGTTCAAAAATTATACGAATAAACACATCTAACTACACGAAGTGAATTTAAACAAATATAGTTTTGGTACTTACCACGTATACTCTTATAGACAACACGGTTATAGTATTATGAGCCATTATGATATTACTCAATTTGTAAAACGTGCCATACAACGTGAACATTGCATGAATGGTAAGTCATTATAGTTCTCATTAGTACCGATCGCATTGCTGACATGCACTGAGAGAAATGAGGTTTCGCTTTCTGGCACATAATGCTACATTTGGGCAAAGTTTCCCATAAGGACAGGATTTTATGGAACAGATGGTGGAAATTATGTTCTACAGTTTGGCAATATCTACAATAAGGATGATTTACCAGCCGTGTATGGCATAATTTGCCGTCGGAATTTGACTATGTGTGATTCCACGTAGTATTTAGACCAAAATTCAGTATTTTAATATTCATCAATACGCCGGAGGGTAACGTACGTCTTACGGTTTCAGCACCTTTTAATGAATTATCACCATTTTTACGATGCACTATTGTACTATATGCTCTTCGGTATCGGTGAAATTTTGTGTAGTTAAATTTTATTAGTTCACTCAACCATATTGTACATTACTTCAATATTTTCTCGTAAGGCGGCGACCACCGCTTTTAATTTTCTCGCGAGTGCCACTTATAGAAGTTGGTTAGTATATATAGACGTGGAAGATGTCATCTGTAAGCGCTGCTCAATACCTGTACTGATGATGTGTTAATAATATGTATGTTATAAATAGATGTTTCTTCCCCTGTATAACTGATTCTATGATAATTGATGTTTCTTCCCCTGTATAACTGATTCTATGATAATTGATGTAATTTGAATTGTTGAATTTACTTAATAAGTATAGTAATATCGAATATAATTCGTTGAACTCTACGCATAGTTGAAACAACAATATCTCTTTTTTTTCTCTCGTGAGATCAATTGCCATACAAATGTGGAATATTGAATAAAAGCATAATAGACACGAAGCCACATGCGGATATGATTAATTGCCATAATATTTATGTGTCTTCGAGCTGCCATACAGATTCTGGCATAAAGTACCCAGATTTCAGGCTCTGAACACCCGAAAATGAAACCTCATTTCTCTCAGTGTGTAAGAGCAATGTAACAAATGTTACTTGAATGTAAGCTTGAATGGGACGGTAAATATACAAGAGGATTGCAATCTCTTTTTTCTAACAATACCTATACTAGACTACTACATTAGTATATTTTATTGATAAATGAAATTCGCAGACAGTCCAATTTTTAAGGAAACTTATATACAAGCGTTCGCCAATACGCTCTTACGGATGGTTGTATTGGATGGTTTCCACTTGAGAAATGTAAAACGTTTCCGTCTAATTGTCATACCTGTCGAACCTATACGACGATTACATTTTATTTGCGAGAAAAACGTGTCGAACTACGAAAACTTGTTTTTCCCAGGGACATTACAGTCATGGAATATTACGTTGGCATATTATTATAGTTTTTATTCGTGTACGCAGAAAGACGATATAACTATATAATGACTAATAAAAAGACGGAGAAAAAGACAAAGAAGAAATAACAGTTTTTTTCGAAACGTTCAAAGCGCCTTTGTTGTTTCACGCAACGCGGCAACGTACTTGCATACAAATCTGAGACAAATACTATCATGCGACTTCTCCCAGCCGTTGACAATCGGCAATATTGTAATTGAAACAACAACATTTTTATACACATCAGTTATCTTCGGCATTGCATATACCTATGTAGAGTGGCGCTATGTCGCATTTTGTTGCGTCACTGATAATATTCACAATAAATGACACGCTCATACTTTACGATGCATAGCATGTCAATTTTCTTTTGATTTAAATGAATCTCACGTGCTATATCGAACCTGTTCCCCACGAATCATTGAATAAACGAATTTTGTATCGTCTTATTCGCAAAATTAAATCGCGCTTGGTAAAGACTGGCTATAGCATCCCCTTAATCCGAAGATTTTTTTACACCATGCGGCGGCACATATTTGACTTTTCGATTATGAAAGCGTTCTTTAAAATTCTACTATTGGCTATTATTTCCGAATTAATACCCAGATAATGCGTAACGCTTTGTCCATTCTCAAAACATTACAATATTTGAAATGAAACGATCAATAAATTAATATAATTGCTCAATTCGGACTACTTTACGAAACGATACGACATTACCGTGTGCGTCGCCAGAGGCGTAGTAGTGTTCGTACTTCTCAAGTCATTAGAGGTTAGGTTTCAACACGATAATACCTACTGTTATTCATAACAATATCTCAATTTTCGTTGACATTCTATTATAATAACAAAACAAAATCGTGATGTCAGTTAAAAAGAAAGTATTGATGATATGCCTAGGTGAGTATTCGAATTAAATATCTACGCATCTAAACCTATTTACTTCTCGTCTGCGTTATACATAACCTCAAATTATTTCTCACAATTTTGCGCCCTAGTCTTCATTAACCTTCGATACGATTGTTATATTATTGTAAATTAATTATTTACGATAAAACTGAAAATTAGAACTCATGTATCGAGTCTAACCTCAAAATCGATCATTAAAAAAATATAATTTTCTATGCGCCCGACGAATCCTCATTCTATTGTTACCGAATATTAAACTACGTTCGAATACTTGATGATAATAATTTGAAGCAAGAAAAAAGATGTATTCCTATACACAGTAAGGGTTCCTATAAAATCTTGAATAACGATCATCTCCCCATTTTCTAACTATGAAGGAAACATTTGTCGTTCCCCAATGGCCGAAGCTGTATTCGCCGATTTTATAAGAAGAAAGAAACTCCATGATCTATGGGAAGTCGATAGCGCAGCACTGATAGGCTATCATACAGGCAAAAGTCCTGACCACCGGGCAATAGCGACTCTTAAAAAACATGGGGTCACAGATTACGTTCATAAAGCAAGGCCTGTGAGTTAAAACACTAACACTTGCAGATCTTGTGCTAATTTATTCATATATAATCTTTGATGAGGGAGTATTTTCAAATTCTGTTGTTTGAGAATTGAAGTAATATAGTAATGGGAGTGTAAAAAATATCATATAATTATTTGGGAACTTCTTCTTATACAAAACATGTTTGATTATAATTAAAACTATGCGATTATATCTATATTATTCAGTATTGTTGAAATAACAATGCCTTGTGTTCTCCCTTTTTTTTTTTTTTTTTTTTTTCAATATTAATAGATTAAATCAGACGATTTTGATAAATTCGATTGGATCTTTGGTATGGATGAAGATAATATTCGGGAACTCGAACGATTGCGACCGGCTAATAGCCGCGCTGTAATAGAACTTCTTGGTAAATACGATCCAGAGGAAGAACTGATCATCAGAGATCCTTATTACGTAAGATTTTTTTCAGTTATCGATTATAACAACTTTTATCTATGTCAGACTCAATGAAATGATGAGGGAAGTTTTGATCTCCGAATTAATTCGTCTTACTAGAAATGAACAAAAACAGGGAACATTAATCCATTTCAAAAATGTTTCATGAATGAAAAAAATTCGTGTTAGAATTGCTTTTCCTAATTAACAAAAGAAAAAGACCTAGAGGTCTGTATTCATACCTAGTTTTTTTTTGTTTTTTTTTACAGGACAGTGATTCTCTAGGATTTGAACAAGGGTATATACAATGCGTAAGATCAGTTGCAGGTTTCTTAGAAAAACACAAGTAACTGGTAAACATATATGTAATTAAAACTGTTATTTGCAATAAATTGAAACATGGCAGTAGGTTCTAAAACATAGAATGTAGCTGCATAGATTTATTCATAAAATTGAATGCCACTGGTTTACTCTTATTCGAAAGATTTGCAGTTCTACATGAAGAAATATTGATAACGATAATAAATAATAAACTTGAAAAAAAAAAAAAAAAAAAATTCAGAATTATTCATTTATCATCTTTGAGTGATAACACTACACCTCATTTAATTATCCAGTTTTTTTTTTTTATGATACGAAACTATTTTTGAGTATCATAACTAATAGGTGAATAAAATAATCACGAATTATTAATCTCTAAGGTATCTTCAAACTCAATGGACTGATGATCTCAATAAATAAAATTGAATACAATATCTAATCCCATTGTTCAGTAATTTCACAATATAAAACATCCCCCAATCCTGGAATAGAATTTGATTATTCTCGAAATTTCTAGCCTACCCTAAAAAAAAAAAAAAAAAAAAATTCATTTATTTCACACGATTACCGGCGACATAAACTTCTACAATGTTACGATCATCGCCGGCGTAAACCAGCCTCTGGAGCTTTTCCTCTAAGGTGTATTCAACCAAATTATCCAGCGGCCCGTTTGATACATTCAGATCAATAACTAGAGCGTCGAACTGTTTGCCAGGTGAAAAATTTCCTATTTCATCACTCTTGGCCAAAGCTGTAACATAAAATCTAGCAAATGATATAGTTTCAGATTTTTGTAGAAAACTGACTACGCTGTGACATCATAACTCACCGGCTGCTCCCCCCAATGTTGCTAAGTGAAAAACATCCTTGTAGTTTAATGCGTTGTAACCAGGAGTGGTAATTGCTAAACTATTTGAGACTTGAAGCGCTGCACGCATTGCGGACAGTATGCACGCGCTACTTCCACCAGAAATGTCTGTCACAATAGAAAAGACTGTTTAGTCATTTTTATCAAATGAAATGCATAGCCGTAGGCTTTATTTCATCAAAAATAGTCGCAACCCACCACTTCCCAAGCCAATTTTCAATCCCCGGTCCATCAGACGCCTCACATCACATAGACCACTCTTCAAACAACCGTTTGATGATGGACAATGAATTATGGCAGACTCTCTGCTCTTGAGAAGTGCCAGTTCACTGTCCCCAAGGTAAATTCCATGAGCCAGCACAGTCTGGGGTGCAAGAAAGTAAAGCATCATGTTATTTTCTGTTCCAGAGAGTATTTTTACCTTCTGATTTAGTTTTTGCTACCTCAAGTGTTTCTATTGTTACAATTTTCATTTACCTTACTACCTAAGAGACCAGCGGCGTCGTAAACAGCTGCATAGGAAGGATATTCTTTGTAGGTAGTCGTTACAGCTTCTATTTCATCCAGATTCTCAGAAATATGAGTCTGAATAAACACAGAGATAAGAGCGTAAGATCATTACTGATTAGAAACAGACTTTCATATTCAAAGCTTCTATGACAAAGTATTTTAAGTATTCAAGTCAGAGCACTCACCTGCACATGAACGTTATATTCTTTAGCCAGTTTTCCCAGCTCTGTCATAAGCTGCATATCACAACTCAGGGCAAACCTTGGAGTGATAATTGGTCTCACCAGGGGACTCTGCAATGTAGAATGGCAATCAGTATATTTTTAATTCAGCTACTTGTTAATAAGAAGAACCACATGCTTTCATCTGCATGAACATTCTCATCTCACATTAATCTTAGCGATACCCTCGATCATCTTTTTGGTGCCGGAAATAGAGTCCTGGGTGCTCTCACAGTATCCATCTTTTCGGGTACAGTTCATATTGACTTTTCCTATCAGACATCTTTGCCCAAACTTTGCAGCCTGTTTTGCTAGAATCATGGTAGACTCTGTATGCAGAGATGCAAAGTAGCATGCAGTTGTTGTGCCCATTGTCAGAGTCCTTTTCTGCATAGAGATGATCAAAACCAAGTGTTTTGTTTACTTATTGAATGATGATCAAAAAATTACTCCTCAGTTTCTTTTTAGATACGAAAACTTACGATTACAGCTTCATAAACGTGTTCAGCGAACGCTAAATCCCCGAATTTCTTCTCTAGAGGAAAAGTATAAGTCTCTAGCCAGTCCAGTAGACCTTTATCATATCCAATACCCAAGTTTGGAAATTGTGGCGCATGAATATGACCGTCGATGAAACCCGGGACTAAAAATTGACCTATACCCAGGACCCTGACATAGTCTGCGGTGATCTCTCCTGGCTTAGGATTCTCGGATACGCTGATAATCTTGTCGTTGAGAGTAGCGGGAAAAAGTAACAGACTGTATTAGCCTTTTCGGTGTATTTTTCTTTTCTGTTTCTGTTATTATTTTTGTTATTCCGATCAGTTTGAATTTTTCCGCGATCAATTGGTCACGCATACCGTTGACCATATACATCGCGCCAATTTTTGCGGCTAACAACCGATGGTCAAGCAGAACGGGCAGTTCAGAGTAGAAATAAAACGATCAATAATACATTCGATAAATATTCAAATATAGTAGATCAATATCTATTGCGAGATTGTTAATTAAATCAGAATGATCTACTATCGGAAGAGTCAAGGTTTCGGAATCTGCGTATTGATGTAATCTCATCACAACTAGTGCGAAAGGTAGTTTGAAGACTCGGTTCCTGTAAGATCAGCATAACGAGTATGATTACAACACCTGTAAATGCTGATAAGAAAAGGCCGTTTCTTATTGCCATTCGATCAAGACTTCAATCTCGTTATCTTTAGTACCGTATCAGTATACGTTTTTAATTGCCTATCGCGCGGTTAGCAGATATTTTTTTTACCCAGCAGCAAACTTGGTGTACAATACATACGTGCGCGTATTTGTAGGCTCGCAGAAAAACGGTTAAATAGCGATCGAATCGCGATTTTGTAATCAACTATTTTAAGGCACGACCTGATTCTTGGGATACATTTTTGATTGATAGATTTTAATGACGGATCCGCTCGTTAAATCTTTAATAGATTATTAGTTTATAATTTGCGAATCAATTTCCATTGGCAAATATCATTTTTGTATTCTCAACCGATAATTGCTCATTTCAAACGAAAGGTCGACTTCCGACCGTGAGCCAGAATTCAAATTTGGAACTCACTGGATCGAGTGCGATGAGAAAAAGTATAGAATCAGCGATCGCTGCAGGTTCGAAGAAAAAAGTTTAATAATTAATGAGTATCGTCTGTTTGTGTTACTTTTATAGTATTACTACCTTTCCGTCTTCGATAAGAATTGCAGCTCGTTGCAACACAATAAGCCGACCTTGGTCATCGGTGTGAATAATCGGCCCAACAAATAGCTGTTGAGTCATTTTAAAACTCAATTTTTAATCGATCCACTTTTATTTATTTGTTTGTACCTCCGCTCCGCCTCCTGTTGTATAAATAAAATAAAACATTCAAACACGATAGAATGCATTTTTCTTTTTTTTTTTTTAGGTAAGTAGTTCTGTATTTTTCGAAAATTTCCAAACCGATCGTTATAATGATATAATGATCATTCGGAAAATACGTTCTCCGTTGATTTTTAGGATTTGAAACCCAGCGTTATCTCTTTTTTTTTTTTAATGCTAACAAAGATGAAACTTAACCTAACCCAACTTTATCCTGGGCGTAAAACAGTAAAATTATGATTCAAAGATCTGTTCGTTTAGTTCTCGAAGTTCAAATATGGAACTATTTAATTTTATGATTATTCTACGTTTCTACGACCTTGATTTGTTTCTGCAAATCGTTCGAAACAGTCGAATCCTGCAACTTTGAGGGTCGACCACCGCGCGCGTTGCTAAGGATACGAACGTGGAAAGAGATTTTAACGGGAATAAATACCACATGCAATTTCAAGTGTCTTCAACTCGGCTCGACTAACGCGATAATAACTACAATCTTTATAGTTCGAACGATGCTGGCTGGAAACTGATTACATACTATAGTTGAAGGTTTGTAGTAGTATGTATACGTAGACCGATGCATGCATATTTTCAAACAGTCCTCATATAACAAGTGTTGTCGCGTTACGCAATACATATCCGATTCTAGCTCATAGCTAGTATCGTATTATCGAAGAAGAAAAAAAAAAGACGGCTGACGTCAATACTCCCCACTTTTAGAATTTTAGATACTCCAATTCTATAAGCACAGCATTCTTGATTTTTTATCTAGGTATATGATAATGGAAACGGATTGGTCAATCTTGGCAGATTCAAAAGAATTGATTTCGGCTCATTACCCGCGTCCGAAATTTACTCATAAATGGAATTGATCAATCAACCGTTTCGGTTGTAGCCACTAGCTGTAACATTACACACTGCTGCTGACTTTTGGGAACTCATCCCAATTATATCATCACTATATTTTTTTGAAACTGTTCAAGAGTATTGCGAAACCCTACCGTTTTTAATAATGAAGAATTCTATCGCGAAAATGGAAATTTCATCAATTTTCGTTACAATTCAAATTCTGAATTGAACTTCACATCAAATTTACTTAATATGTGATGTTTTTAACGGAGTCTTTTCGTATACGGTTGTATTCCGTGATCTTTGATATTTGAATCATCTCACAGGACTAGATTTTCACAGCTTTTTCAATCCGTTTCATATATATCCGGATTTTTTAAGGTCCCATTACTCTTTCCTACGAAATGTTGGAGAAAAAGGAGACTCCAAATGGAGTTGAAAATTTGTCAGAAAAGGCAAAGAAAATGGAAAAACCCCCAGCAGATCCGCACAGAGAATATCTGGACATGGATACAGACGAAGAAGAGTTTGGAAAACCAGGTTGATGGAAGTTCTATATCTTAAATAAGAGAAATAGTCAGCCAAAATTTGATACTTCATTTGTAGATGTTGGGGATAATCATTCCCTGACCCTTGTATTCTGATAAAAACTCAATAAAGAAGTTAGATTAATCGGATCTGAGGAATCCGGAGCATTGCCTATTTTTGTTATAAAGAGAATTCTCACTGTGTGTCTTGAGTTATTTGAAGAACGAGTAGGGTATGCCATGTTTGGTCTTTGTAGTTGACAAGAAACAATTGTCTTGTTATAATTTAGCGATTTTTCCTCTGATCTAACTCAATGAAATACAGAAACACCTGAGCCAGAAGAAGAGCCGCCACCAGAACCAGAAAAGCCAGTATTCACTACAGAAGAATTAGAGCTGCTTGTAAGTTGTTGAGGATGTGAAATAAGTTGGAAAATATTATCCAGAGAATCATTGAAGCCTGGTGAATTTTCAACTGTGAAATATTCCAGGTACAATATGCAAAGGACTTCACTGTCCTCCCTGCATTAGACGATTCTGACTGGAATGAAAACTGCTACAAAGTGATACGTGACTTTTTTCAAGACCCATCTAAAATTATTCTTACCATTTTCTATGATGTCGATGTATTAAAAGCTCTTCTGGATTTTCCATCGGATGCCATCGAAGGTCTAACTTACTTCCTCAGATCTCCATGGCAGATTTATAACCCTGCTAATTTTCATGCCACAGTTAACTTTGGCACCGCTAGTGGCAGCATAGAAAATTGCGTTCTAAAAATTGTGGAAAATGTCTATTCACTTGGCATATTCAGCAGCAAACACTGGCCGTCTGGTATCCTTGATTTCAAAGATATGAGGAAAAGATTTTTCCACTTTTATTCAAATTTTACTCCTTTTAGAGTAAATTCATTCTCCGGGCTTGTAGGACGTGGATCTATTCATGATACAGACAAATTATCATGTACTCATGAATTCACGGACCTTTGTGAGAATCTAGAATTCTTTTATTGAATTTCAGACCCTCAAACTCTACGTAAATTTCACAGCGCTGTTTATTTCTATACATTCCTGACCAACTACAGTTAAGAGGAACGATATCTTCACAAACACTCACGATCTGCTGACAAAAATGACCGATACCACATTCAAACTAATGGGACTCACAGTTCTCTATGTTCCAAGAGATGGCGTACTTCCTGACATAACTAAAAATACTCCGCAAGATCAGAATCAGTTTGTGCTAGTTGCCGACGACGAAGACAAAGGAACATTACAGGACATGGAAGAAGTTGACGAAGCCAAAGACGAGGGGGAATTACTAGGGAGACTGGAAACTGTGGCAAATTTTTGGATACGACAAATCAGAGAAGCGATAGTTGATCAGAATCCTGCTAGGCCTCTCCAAAGAATTACAGATGAATTAACTTTCTGGAATTATAGATGCAAGTAATTCTGATACTGCCGTGAATCTTTTTTTTTTTTAAATTACCAGTTGTGCCATTAGTTCTAAATCATTCTGCAATATTTTCTTCATTTTTCAGACGACAATTTACAAGGGCTTCATTGTCAGTTGCAAAATGTTAGTGTTCTTAAGATTGTTGAGAAGTTAGAGAACATGCAGTTCACAAGTATCAGTCAATTTCACGATCTGACAAAAAGCGTAGAGACTGCAATCGACGAAGCTATATCCAACATCTATTATCTCAATTTATTAACTGATCCTTCCACAGCATTAGAAATCCCTGAGCTAAAGAAACAACAAGTTTCACAGATTTTCTATTTGATCAGTTTTATTTGGCTGGAATCACCGTTCTATAACTCGAAGTATGATGTATGAAAGTTCTTCAACGCTATATCGTTGCTTGTATTACTAATATCTTCATTATTGCTGCAGGTCTAAAGTGGAAACTCTTTGTCAAGCCTTAAGCACTCAAATCGTCGGTACCTGCTGTGAGTCAATTAACTTAACTACAATATTTCAAGGGAATACAACAGAAGGGAAAAAAAAACTTCAAATTTGCATAAATTGCTGCGAAAAATACAAGAAGATTTATGATGAGGTGATGTTAGGAGTACTTTACGATTTCTTTAATCAGACTCAATGCTTTGAAATAATAAGAACAGTTAATCGTAAGAAAGAACTCATTCTTTCCTCAGCATGTCGAAATTATTTCTAAACTGAGTCACAACCGAAGCTGGGAAGTCGATAGAGAAAATGTTTTCAATCATGTCGATGCCTTTGTCAGACGTTGCCAAGATGTTATAGTAATTTGTGACACAACTGTGGTGTTCGGCAAGTAAGACCGAAGACTAAACCATGTTATAATTAATAACTACATCAGAGATGTTCAATTTTGCGTAATGATCATTACAGATCTTCTAAATCCGTTAGTTTTGGTGGATCAAACGGTGCAGAGTATGAAAGCGACTGTAATAAGATAGAAAAGTTATTCTATGAAAGTCTGGCAATGATTGAGAAGGTCCGATACAAAATATTAGACGTTACCGAAGCGACTTGGATTGAGCACATCACTTTATTTCAACGTCAAATAACAGAGCTTGAAGTTATGGTCGGAAATCTAATAAACAGTATATTTGAAGACATTAAATCAATAGAAGAAGGCATCGAGGCTTTGTATACCCTGCAGCGTTACAATCAGCGCCAATGTGTTAACGAACTTTTGCACTTGAAATGGGTCGATGTGAGTTTATCTCAATTAGAAAACTGAATAAACAATTATAGATGTAACGAGAGAGTTATAATACTCCTTGTGAAATACAAGATTCTATAGAATTTTCTTATTGAATCTAACTATTTGTAGCTTTGGAAGAATTTCGACACAGAGATTCGACAGTCTAAACAAGCCATTATAGACCAGAGTCAAGATTATCATTCGTCCACTCCCTACTATTCCGGACGAGCTTTTATTCTCAGACTCCGACAAACCAGATTAACAAAGTATGAAACTATGCTGATCAATGCTTCCGATTGGCTCGGAGACTGTGAGGCTCAGATGTAATTAACAGTTATTCATCAATGTAGAGATCGTTTTTTCAGTTATTTAAACGAGAAATAGAAAAAATAAAGAATTATACCAGATGCCAAAGAGCTTGCTGCTCCTGAACTGATCTAGTGATCTATTACATTGCAGACCTGTATTGAGGAATTACAAGAAATTCATGTCTGCTGCCACGAATGAGGAAAAGCTGCTTTTTGATGTATGGGAGAGACTGCTAGGTGATGATAAAAGCTTGATGAGTGGTTTGAGCGAGCCGGTATTACGAAGAGGCAAATCTAGGCTTGGACCAATTGAAGTGAACATGAATTATCATCTTTTGGATACATTTGAAGAAGCTAAAGTGTAAATGCTTCAATGTTTCCCTGATTTCAAATAATGAAATCTATATTCTTTATGAACTTTGTAGTAAAATGTCTTTTTATCTCAACGTCTTTGAATTTTACAGATGGATTGCATTGAATTACGAAGTTAGGCCACTCTTGAAGAAGTTATCTTCTAGATGGTTGACGTTGAAGTTACGATACCAAGGAGCAGCTCTGTTGTGTAGGTCTTATAATCGAACTGTCAAACGCGTGTTGAACAAAGAAATGTTCAAAGAGCTTTTGAAAAATCTCGAGAGTTCATTAGCGCCTGGCTTTGATAAGACTACTTGGAATTCTCCAGAAGTTGAGAGATTTTACACAGAATGTACCGCTGAAATATTAAACGTATGCCTTTGTTTGTTGAAATTTTCACACAAAATAATAACGGCGATAAAAACTGATAATATAAAATCTTAGCTCCAGGAATTTATCGGCTTGTACGAAAAAGCTGATTCCCGTATCGATCAAATTTTTGAGGAAATTAGTAACGTCAGATTCGTCCAAATTTCTGATACCTCAACTAATTGCAAAGTAGAAGATTTTCTTTTCTGCTTAGAAAGTCATAAGTAGGTATTTTTGATTCACTTATTTTTCGGCTTTCTAGAACTGTGTAATGTGTAACAATGGAAATTGAATGAAAATTTTTCTACTTCAGAGCGGAAGGCATGCACAAAGTTACAACATTCTGTGAAGATATTTTCAGACTGATTTCAGGGATCAGAGAAGGGTTTGATTTGGATTTCGAAGAGGTAAATAATTCATGTTTTAGAGAACATAATTAAGAAATCTTTTCGAACGATAAAAAAAAAAAAACGTTGCATGGTATCGATTATCGATTACGACTTTCTAGACAATACAGTACTGGGACGAGTTTATTGAAACGAGAGACAACAGATTAAAAGAATCTCTCTGTTCAGCTGTACAAAGTTCATTGCAATCTATTTTGAAATTGATTAGAGGGGATGGAATAAGTATCCGCAAAGCGTTGTTCCAAATCAAAGCTGACTATGTTGGCAACGAGGTGATATCAATTTTATTTTTAAATCAGAATAATTGAAGATTCTAATATTTGATTATTTTTATATTTACAATATCTCAGCTGATACTTGACGAAGAAATTCAGAAGATAGGAGAGTTATTCAAAAATATATCCACGTTCATAATATCAGCCATAAAACCATTGGAGTCTTTTTCTAAAAAATTTGACCTTGATATAAGGGATGCTGAGGAATTTTGGAAATCTATCGAACAGCACAATTTGTGCCTGAATTTGCAGACAGAAATTAGTTCGGGTAAAATACATAATGCTTTCTAAATTATTATAAATTACAGTTTAAAATATCGTTCATCTACCTTTTGTGATTTGTAGAAATCGACGATTTGAACACTTCGATAAACGAGTACATAAATTCTGTCCCATGTTTTGAGGAACTATCAGCGATCGACGTAGTTCAAATAGCTAAGTATTACGCAGCCAATGAACCTGATCGAGAAATCCTTGAAACTGATATACCGAGGTGAAAAGAATCTCGCGTTTCTTGTAATAAATTCATAATAGATGTTCATTTTCTAATGACGAACGCATTTTTTATTCTACAGGTGTACGAAACTAGCAGATTGCATTGAAAACCTTGCCAGCGAAGTACCCATTGCTTTCATTGTGTTAGACATGCGAGAAGCAAAATCAAAAATGATAGACAAATGCGAATCTTGGAGAGAAATCCTGCTTATAGAATTAAGTAAAGTCATAGTGATGGAACAAAAGTTCGACGTTGCAACCCCAACTCCGATAGAAGAGATGAGTCTGTGCAGTTATGACGCAAGCGATGATAGCAATTGATGGAAAATTTTTAATCGTAAGTGAATTGAACCGGATAATATCAAATAATCGATTCTAGAGTACAGAGTTTAGTTCATATGATATCATTTGAAGAATTATATTTATTTGTGTATATTAAAAAAAGAGAGATATTTGTTTTTACATTAGCATTATCTTCTACGACATAATTATAATTATACTTTGTTCCTTATATCTTGTTATTAAGGGTTTATAACGCACCTTGGGATTGAAAAATATATCAATAATACTTCTAGACCCACCCCAAGGTGCGTTATACTCCCTTGAGTGGCACGCGTTCCAACCCAGAAAGATTAAATTATGTACTTAAAGACCTTAATATGTTATAGGTAACGAATAATTCGTTACATTAATACATCAGATCAGGTAGCGATTATACAAATTTTAGAATCAAATTTAAACTCTAATTAAAATATATCTCAATAAAAAATCAACAGCTATATATTCATGCTCCTCTTTGCTTGGCTTAAATAACTACATGATTAAAGTTAAATTTATACTTATAGCAACATATTTTGCATAGAAAAATTATAGCAACGCTGACATATTATCAGACATATGTATGTGTAAATAATTATCAAAAATTAACTTTAAAACATTATTTAACGTATTACGATTATACTACGAATACTTTCATGGGGAATAATCAAACATCAGAAAAAGGAAACTAAAAATGCTTAAAAAAAATCGCTTTGCTTCGAGCTAGACAAGTAGTTAAATATTAGTATAATTAATGTCTGTTATTCAAACTCTAATAAGAGATAGCACGATGAGCTTGTAACTTTGAGTATTTTGTTTAAGGATAACAATAATTACCTAACTTATTTATTTACACCTATAAACGTCATGGTATTTGTTGCGGACTTAGTTAAAATGCGTTTATAATCCGTCGAGTAAAACCTTGAGACAGAGAAAATGAGATAATTATTCATAATTAACGATAGTTTTACAATACGAGCAGATATTCAATTTTTTTTTGTTCTTGAAAATACATATTTTCATAGACGTACGTACGATTATTATAATTATATTTCTTATACATTATATTATATAAGTGATAGACGCTTATATTCCTTTAATCTGTGTATAGTTTCTTTCTACGATTCACCCTGTTTCGTTATCACACCAAATAAAATGTATAATATACGTGTGTGGTCATCGCATTGACGTGAATTTAAATAAAATAAAAAAAAAAAAAAATAATAATGTTCTGAAATTGAATAACACAACAGTTTTAGATAGCAATCAACAAGTTATCTCTTAATCGTCAAACAACAGGAATCTTAAAAAATACGTAACAGAGGATATAATAAATCTGTTGTAGAAAAAATATTGCACCATTTTGGAGTGAAATCTAAAATCTAATAATAGAGTATATCATCGCTTATTCAATGAAACGTAGTACATAACTACCTAAAATATACGATATTCTGTTAATAATCTCAATAAATTAATACTGAAATTAGTCTGCACCGCTTCAAACTGGTCAAAATACATATAATCTTAAGCTACCGAGCCTTTTTAGTAAGGTACTTTATAGCCCGTGAAACGAACCGGAACATCTTTTTGGCACATAAACACTTAACATTACACTTAAGATAATTACTTGGGGGAGATCCTTATGACGCTCAACTTTCCATCACGAGTAATTCCTCGTTTTCAGCTTTTATCGTGAACACAGGACTCTGGGTCATGTCCTTGTAGTCGATCAGCTCACTGTCCGAGCTACTCGTCTCATTTATAGATGTATCAAACGGCTCGGGTTCAGCAGCATTTGGGAGTAGGAATAGCAACGATAAAGCTATAATGGCGTGCCAAACGCTGTGAACGTACTGTGAAACAGAAGAATTCATTTAGTAGTAGAAATAAAACAACAAACGAGGCTTAATGTTAATTTATCAATGAAATAAATGTATTCTTTGAAATATTTCTTCAACTTACTTGATAGTTGGCTTCGGTTTCGACTAGAGAAAATAGCAGTAGTCCAATCGTTGCTAGGAAGAGTCCAGTCAAGAGTTTTAAAACTCCTTTAGGTCTCTGCCAGCGTTTAGACTTGAAGCATCGGTAGGCAAAAGCTCCAATCTAAAAAAGCGATAGATGAAGAATATAGTTGACCGTAATGTTTAGTTAAATAATGAAGAATAATTGAGGATCAATTGAATAGAACGACAAATTTCTTCTTCCAGTTATAATTTTGGTCAATTTTAGCATCGTTGTACTCACTGGGATCGTCGTGCCCATTGCTAGAGGTACTAAAATACTGGGCAATCCTGTCCTGTCCGTTTCGACGCAGAAAGCAATGACCAGGACCCCAATCATGTGAAAAAAAGACACAAATCTTGTTGGCAGCTGGGCCATTGCAACAAGTGTTACCCAGAAGGCAAGAATGCTTGAGAAAAAGTCACTGTACTGCAAAACCTGTAGAGATATTATCCATTAGTAGTATTTTGATAGAAGATTTAAATGTTCATGAAGCATATCTTCGAAAACTAAGCCTGCTACTTCCTTGTAGTACCTCATATTTGGCGGCACAATAAGTCATGAATTGCTGATCGCACGCGTGATAGAGTGAGGAGAATATCATTGTTGCTAAATAGACCAGTCCTTCTGCATAGAGGCCTCGTTTAACGGCTAAATATATGGCAGGGATAAAAAAGCCATTACTTAACGTCAACAGTAGCGGTGTTAACAATAAAACTGCCTTTGCATCTGCGTGCGATGAGTCTGTACAACCCCAGCCTTTGTATCCTTGATTGAGAAGAGAAATGATTAAGGGGTTGTAGGTATAATCCTTGGAAATTATTTGATTTAGATCAAAAGATTCGTACCCCCGAAACAGTTGCATGAAGTATAGTACAAAAGCCCTCTGCGAATCTCTTGGCAAATACCGTGAGGACCGCATGGATAATTACCAGAAAATACACATTGCCTTGTTTTTATGTCTATTGAGACCAGTATCTCCTCCATTGAACAGGGAACTTTCCTCCTGAAGAAGAAAGTGATTTTATTTGCAATTATTTCAGTATTATTCGCTGATTTTAAGGAAATTAATTCATACAGAATTGCTTAGGATAGTATGTAAGTATAATTACCCTTCGACAAAACATTTAGCTTGCATGGCTACATGCCAAGTATCAGATTGCGGATAGGGTATCAATAATGATGATGTGTTTTTATCAAAAGACGATAAGTTCATGAACATATTTTTATCTTGACAAGTTATTTCTCCATTTATACGGTCCGGTATTCGACCTTTGCGAACGCAAACTGAGACAACGACCAACTGCTTGCTTAATTGCTGCGATACAAGAATAAAGAGAAGGTGAATTATGATTCAGAACATTATGTGTAGAGATGTTATATCCAGTTCTTTTCAAGAATTATACCTCGTTCATTTCTAGGCGAACCTCTATACTCAGGGTACCTCCTATGTCAACAAATGGCAGTATATCAAATTGTGTTACTACTGGGTAGTAGTCTGTGAGCATTACCCATGATGTTAGCCACTCCCTGCCCTAGAAACAAAATTTTACTATTATAAAATCTATATATAGTCATTGAAACCTGATTGCCCTTGAGAAGCTAAAACAGAGTTAATTTCAATTTTTATGAACTGTTATCGCCATATATAGAGTGTGAAAGTCTGATGTCGATAAGACTTTCAGTGCCTGTAGGATTGAAAGTATCATCGAAATCTTTTGCAGATAGATTTCTACCTGGAGTAAATAGACGCTTGAAAATGGCTGCGGATGTTTTATTCTGACAAGTTGAAACCTTGGAATGCATGGATCTTCTCTAGCCATATCTTCATCTGGTAGAATATACTGATCCTTAGAAAGTCTCATACTGTCGTAATTCATTGTTGAATTATTGTAAAATATTTGACGAGCCAAGGACTGTTTTCTCAAAGATCTTAGTCGTGCTTCTCTATTCCTAGATCTGAGCTGTGCTAAAGCCTCGGAAAAAGACGGCGCATCCAAGTACTGTTTCATAAATGATTTTTCCAGAACTCTTATCGGACATTCTGTAGAAAAATTATGGATAATTTTTAGTCATGAGGGAATAAACCGGCTTAAGAAAAATGTCTCAAGAATTTGAAATCTACGTTCTGAAATCACCTGAGACGCTGACTTTGACGTTAAAGTCGATTACACTGTCTGAGATAACTAGCAGATAGTAATAGCTTTCTTGGTACGGCGAGAGTACAGTGAAAGTATAAGAGTCTCTTGTCGTAAGATTTCCGACTGGACTAAAATGAGACTGATTGTAGATTGGCAGTGCTCGGCCTTTCAGCAGTAAGCCTTTAATGCAGGGTGAACCAGCCTCGTGATATCCTCGAACTGTGAAATTACAGCCCCAAACATGAACACGAAAGTGCCAAGTACTCGAGGGAATGTAGACCCTGGAATTTAATAACATAAACAAATTAAAACCCATTTTTAAAATGATTGGCACAGATACTTGCTTATAATACGACATTGCATCATTGGTGTGCAATTTTTTTGCAGAATCCACTGGAATGTCTTGAATCCCATTGGTTTGTGTCCATATAGCGACTGAGCCTAAACTGTATCGGCATTTGTGTCCGAGGCCCTAAAAAGATGATTTGAATACAGTATAGAATAGAATAATGAGCAAATAATTGCAAAAAATGTCCATTTATTACTTGTTGTTGAACTTTCTCATCCCAATGAGAAAGATAGGCAGTTACAAACCAATCACCAGGTTCTGGTCCATAAATTGGTACCGTCGCTGTAACTTTTGGCTCAAAAGTTGTCGTGATTGATAATGAGATAGTGTCGTTATTGTACAAATGCATGTTCGCTGGTAGCGAAGCATTTTCTACTGACATTACAGGGTAACTACCGGACTGCAGGTACCTGAAGATTCAGTTAAACAAACTGTTAGTTTTCAGTTACATGTGAATTATCTTGTTTGGAGAGAAGTTACTAAAACTGAAGTCGAATTACTGTGTGTTATGTGTGTAACATAATCCATAGTTGTGAATAAAATTCAAATACAGAACTTCCGACTCCAATTTTTCGGTAATTACAAAAACATGAATACCACTTACAGATGTACCTTACGCGGTACGCAGTTTTGGCCATCAGTAAAGGCAGCAAATTGCCAAGTAGCTCTAAAAACCTCTTTGGGTACTGTGTAATGGAACGTTGTCACGTCCCCATAGCTTTTAAAACGATGTAGAGATCCTTCTTGGCTAGCCTCAGGTAACATACATCGAACCTCTGCTCGATGCAATAGAAGGAGGAAAAATGAATTGTTGTTCAGAAATTATGATAACTGTGATAATTATCATTATCTTCTTTGAGGGGAATTGAGAAGGGAAATAAGGAGAAGAAAGAGAATAACAATAACAACAGTGATGTTGATGAGAATGATGTTAATATAACAATTTTATTCTATTATCTTTAAATTATTGTTGAAAAAAAAGCCGCTTTTTGAATTTCTTCTTATTAATAAGTGAAATATGACGATTGTTCTATGTGTTGAAATATTTTTTGACGATTATTGAACGTAGTAGTAATATACATAAATAATTTAAGGGGTTTTGTAAATCGAATGATTCGTCTGGTATACGCGCTTACCTGTGACGAAAAAGTGCGCCAAAATGCAGATGATTTTTGAATAAATAAACACATTTTGACTAATCAGAATATGTTTAGATCGCATAACTTTTGTGACTGCATACAAGGGTCTGTCTGCGTCTATTTTACTGCAATCGGCATCCTCGTTGATGTTCACGTCGGCCTCTCCCACTCACAAATGTTAACATTCGTTCACATTTGTCGGTGAAAGTTGTGTTTGTGAATCAGTGAGAGTGGAAGATGAGCGCGCAACGTAGCTACTGCGCAGGCGCAGATCCGCTGTTGCGTATGCGGATTGTTCGAGCTCATTCAAATTCTGATTCCGATCACTAAACACAGCTCACGGGTGGGACAATTTGTGAGCCGACCAAGTGGGCTTGAAGTGGGCTTAGGGTTGCATCCGATATCTATAATACCAACTGAAAATGAAATTCACAGTTTTACGTAGCTGCTAGCCCACTCGTGGGGTAAATTCAGGCTGATGATAGTAGGGATCTCGGAATCACAGTTTTAGTGCGCATTTCTTTTTCCTCCACTTTAAGTGCTGTGGTGACAACCTGCACGTAGCAGCTCTGATTTTTTCGGGAAATGTTATTACATGTATTTAACTAAATTTTTAGATTTCGGTAAAATTTTCCGATAATCAAACTGACGATATGAATTTTATATATGCTATTGTTACGCTTTCACGTACGCTTTCATGTGCTACGGAATTTTTTATGCAAGTCAATAAGATCACGAAAAGAAAAAAAAAATACCGAAATATGTTTTTCATTATTCACCAAGTGCAATATGTATGTTATAATCAAGTGAATGAATATGAACCATCAAGTTTCAAATTTTTTTTTTTTTTTTTTTTCCAATAATTCGAAATCTCTTCGATTCAAAAAAGATATTACAATTCTATCTACAAATATTTGTTCAATTTATTATGAGGTGATTGCGACCTGAAAATTCCCGTTGGGTGCAGGTCTCGTAATACAGCTCTTGCATAACGAATATATATATATAGTCCAATGAAAGTCATATGTATAGTAGGGTGACCCTTATTTGGGGGTCGGTGGAACTTTGACCATGACACCCCCTAGATCAGTTCCAAATAAATAAATAATAATCTGGGTGAAATTCGAGCTCTGTAGCTCATTGGGAAAGGGTGCCTGTAAGCCCGTATTTTCGCCCATTCAATTAACATAGGATTTTTCATCGAAAAATTTCATTTTTTTTTTCACGTGCCTGTAGTGCGCTGGAAAAATCCACTATTCCGTCATTTTAGAGTGTCATAGTTAGTAAGTATGTGCAAATTTTTCCAGTCCTCTAAAACCATATTTCACAGAGTAGCCGCTGCCGACAGATTCTGGTTTGGGAAAAGAATCAAATTTCTTATAACAATGAAAAGATAATATCATATACCCAAGCCTTTTGGGATAGAAAGAAGTATAGTTTTTCCAAAACTAGAATCTGTCGGAAGCGGCTACTCTGTGAAATATGATTGTAGATGGCTGAAACAAATATGTACATACTCACTAACTATGACACTCTAAAGTGACGGAATAGTGGATTTTTCCAGCGCACTACAGGCACGGAAAAAAAATAATAATTTTTTCGATGAGAAATCCTATGTTAATCAAATGAGCGAAAATACGGGCTTACAGGCACCCTTTCCCATTGAGCTACAGAGCTCAAATTTCACCCAGGTTATTATTTATTTATTTGGAACTGATCTAGGGGGTGTCATGGTCAAAGTTCCACCGACCCCCAAATAAGGGTCACCCTAATGTATAGGTATTATAGATCAAACACGTGAACCGGTAGTTGTTAGTTAAATTTGTTCAATTATTTAGTCAAACTATAAACAAGAAACTGCTTTTCGATTTTCTTGTTTTTTTGTCAAACCGCAATTTAAATTATTATTTTTCTAATGAAATGTTATTGTTTTGATGTGTTATTCAATTAATGCATTTTTTTTTATTCGAAAATAAATATTGATGCCGATATATAATCACCTCGATCATCATATTCGAAGGAAACACAAGTTGTTCGTATTAGATAAACGATACGATAAGCAAAACAGCTTGCCATATAAATAGTATGAATGCATTTGAAAATTTTCAAATTCGAGAAAATGGATAATTTCGAACAAGTGCAGAATCGAAACGTATCGCGAAACATAAAGATAAAAAGAGACGGGTTTTTCATTTATGTATTTTCAATCTAGAAAAACATATAAACAATGAGAAAAACTCGGCATTAATAAAATAAAATTAATGTATTTTATTTAATTGTGTTCCGAAAACTTCGAATAATAATGATAAATAATTCAGTTATCGTCAACGAAATCGTGGAATTATTCACAGTGGCATTTTCGAAATACCAGCCACCATATATTTCGAGTACTATCTCATTTCATTTAATAAAGAAATGACCGAGAAACTACGATTTTGCATCTTATAAAAATGTAAAAAAATACCGATATCTTACAGACGCGACACTTTGTAGCAACACAATCACGCGGTAGAAGCGAAGATTCCACGCGACTACCAAAGTCGCTTAATAAAAACTCTTTACGCAATGTGGATGCTGTATTTGGTACCTATAAGCCAAGGCTCATGAAAATATGTTACAAAAATTGTCCAAGTTCAATATTTTAGTGCAATAAGTGATAGATAATCGCATAATTTAATATTTAATATCAGTTGAACAAACTCATGTAATTAAATTACCATTTGAAAATTATTTTGAAAAATCACAAATTCACGAACAGTTTGTGTTGATATAATATCTGCATCTTTTTTTGAGATTGATATGTCGTACAGATTCTTTGATTTAAAAATCATTTCAATGTTTTTTCCGTCATCTAATGTTACAGACGAATCTCTGACCCTGAGGCGCATGCACTGTGCCAGCCTGCTTATCCAGTACATCCTCCCAGCACGGTCACTGGCTCTGACTTTGTACCGGTGAATCCAGAAATGTGTAAACTCCAACAAAATCGCAAGTCAACAATCAGCAAAGATCCATCCCTACCACCGAAAAACGGTGCTGTAAAGCAAAACCTATAGACGTCTTCCAGCCAGTCGAAATTGTGGGTGGTGCTGAGTGCTCCTTACTATTGTGACACCAATTGTTGGAAATGCCCTTCTAGTTGCAGTCCAGCATCTTCATCTGAATGTAACACTAAACTTCTATGTCTTCTTCAACCGCAGGCAAAACGACACTGGTTAAGGCGATTGGTTTTACTCTATCTTTTTTGCATAACAGTATTTTGACTTTTCCTGAAATCAAGCCTCGCGGGCTGGCATTAATAACCAATGGGATAGGTACCGAGCTCGGTAGTAGAGGCAGATCAGAAACCCTGGGTTTCACGTCAGCGTTCTCTCCCCTACAAACGATAAACAATCCTGTATCGGAGGTGCATTCAGATATATTAGTTACCCATATTTTGACCATATAGTCCGGGCCCAGTCCAAGTACACTAGCGTCAATGATAACTGGGCAAGGTCCAGAGTCCTGATTAGTTGTTAGTTCATCCACTGCTTTTTTAGCTGTATATAATCTCAATCTAGCTAAGCCTCGCTGAAACGTGTCGTGGATTTTTACGGACTCTGACCTCTCTCTGATCGTCTGTTCAACGAATAATCTTGTCTTTTTTGGTATTGTAAAACGGCTAGTACTGTTTGGCAGCAATACCGGAGCTGCATATGTGCTAAAATCTGCAGTGCGCTTCAGGATTCGAACGCTTAGACCTCCACCAACTGTTACCATCGACATTGCACGCTCTTCTTGGCCCATACGACCATACTGTAAATCAAAATAAACACACATAGGGATTTGGAAGATTAACTGAAAGTGAAAACAGGGAACTTGTTCGAGTAATTAGATTCGGGCCAACTGTTCTTGCGTGGAAAATTTTAGATAAAAGTATTCGTAGCTGATGGATAGACTAATTGTGACTACCTTCATAACAGATACTGCTTCTATTGTATTGATGGTATCGACGTGATGTTTTCCATCATAAATACGAACTCCAAAACCAGCTACGCTAACAGCGAGCAGCGAAAGTCCACGCTGAGGAACTGGTAGTCCAACTACGTCGAGAGGTATGTTTGGTAATTGGATTTTCCACAAACGAGCACCCTGGTGGGAGAAACGGATAATACCTATGCATTTATAGTGCATCTAATCTTTGGTCTTTCGCTTGGTTTTATACCTTTTTAGAATAACCCCATAGGCTACCATCCATCACAGCAACAGCTGCACCGTCTCCTGGTAAAGTTGATAGAGAAACTGCTGGGGCCGGTAATTTGTCCCATAATCTCAGAGCAGTACCCCTTTTAACTGATCCTAACTTTCCATCTCTTCCTATGGCTATTATACGGTTTTCCCCTGCCCAAAGTCCGGTGCCTATCAACGCAACAGGCGGCCAACCCAATGGAAGTCTGTCAATAACTGTAAATGCTCTGCGATATATAATGGATACCATATTAAATTGAATTTGATTAACATCAATCGATTCATTATTAATTAATGTCTATATGAGTGATTATTGATTTGCAATCATTTCGTAGTGCTAAGTTGAAAGATTTTATTATTAACCTTGTGTCTAGGACAAGAATTTGACCAGACTCTATTCCAATCAGAAGGCAACTGCTGGCTGGTTCGTTCCAAGAGTCTTTACGAATGAATGCAATGGTTGTTGCTACCCCAGGTTTCGTTAATGGAAGCCTACGGTACTGTTGAACGAAGCTTGGCCGGAGACTGGAGTCCATTGCTAGAAGCTTCAGAGTCCTAGGTGATATCAGAGAGCCGCCAAGCTCTTTTACCAATGACTCCAAGTCATCGGTCAGCGTCAATACATTTGGATCATCTTCTAATCCTGCTCTGTGCCAAATCTGAACATAAAACAGTAATTTTGCAAAGTTATAGCGCTGACTAACTAAGCAATGATTATTGTTTGTCAAGACTCGTGGCATCACAAGCTACGGACATACAACTGTTTGGATTTATTCAGTTGTAAAATAGCATGGGAATCCCTGTTTGATTTCTACTGCTGAAAATCTTCTTCCAGATATGTATATTAGGAATTCCAAAATAATGGGTGCTGGTGGTCACATTCCGCAGATTCAGGTCATATTTTTTTCTGCATGAAATACTTGGCGGTCTAAATATTTTTAATATCTTTACCGCAACAAATTGACAAAGCTTTTAGGCATTGGACTGCAACGAACAAGATCTGCGTAAGAATAATCCCCATATTTTACTTCTCTTTCCCTTGGATGAGCTTCTATCTGAGGTAAGCAGTATTTGAAATACGGCCTCATGTTTTTGTAGATAAAAACGCTTGATCCAGCTGCTACAGCTAAGGCCGCAGATCCATGTTCTCCGTTTTCAGAATAGAAACCGGTAATGCCAGATGGACAGTCTCCCAGATTGTGTTCGGTTATAGGATCCCCACCTTTGTAGACTCGAACCTAAGCGGGTCGGATGTTCAAAAAACAGTTAATCTGTTTTGTATCTTATTAATAACTAAATGATATTGAAGTTTGGAATCCTTCGATCTAAGGAATTCTTCATCGATTCTGAACAAGTGGCTGATGGATTGTCAATGAAATATATACATGCCTTAGCAGAGTTTGTCGTCGCTGTTCCTAGGTCTGCGCAAACAAGTCTTGGATCTCCTTCTCCTGAGACATCTAGTACTTCAAGGCCACCGGGCAGAACATATAAGCGAGCTCCAGGCTCCCATACTGCCTCCAGCCACCGACTTCCTCCTAATGCACTGGGTGCTGGTCGATTTTCGCTGTGTTACGAATTTAAATAATATAGGGTCATCACAAAATGAGCAGAATTAAAACTTAATTTTGAAATTCGGAAGAATCTATAATACTAGTCGCAGTGAACAGATTATTACAATAATGGATACTTCATTAAACTAATTAAACTTTTAACTTATGAAACCAGTTGAAAATGTTAGGAAAAAATGATCGACTCCAACAGGTATTGTTATAATTAGAAAGATGATTTTTGTTCTTCTTGTGCAGATGAAAGGATTACATTATTTACTTTTTAGTACACATACCTAGGGGTGCTCATAATTTTTTAAACAAACTGATATGTGGTTTTTAAATAACGTTCTTAAGCTGATCAATCCGCGTTTTCAAGTTCCTACTAAAGTAGATCAATTTTCTACGAATGTTTGGATTTTTGTTGCCATGGGGACACTAACGCTTAAGGACCAAGATGGACGACGTATCGTGATTCAAACGGTTGCACAGTTCCGAAGACACAGTTTCGTGTTTTTAAATAACTCATGAAAAAAGATAGCTATGCCCTGTTTCGAACAATTATCAAGCTAGAATATTGTATTATGATATTCGTTTTAAAAGATAGAATTATTTGCCGGTTCATATTCAGGGGATATTTCGGTTCATAAAGGGGATATTTATTTGAAAATTGAAACAGATTCATTTTGCAATTTATTAATCACTATTTTTTTGTTTCATTGCCATAGGGTTTCCCTCGTCGAATCACGCAGTTTTCATGACTCCATCTCCATTAGAAGTATTTAATTTGATTGTTTGAAAAAAAAAAAAAAGAAAAGGGTCCACCTTGTCTGGCGCAAATCCCCTGAATTTCTCTATTTTCTGGCAGTATTCTTCAGCAGTATATTGGATTATATAGTAGATTGGTGAAGGGAAACACATTATGACATATAAATTCCATGAATTTGAGTAAAACACAAAAATAGTACCTCGAACTTTGATTTCGTTTTTCTCAAAACGAGGTTTTTGGCACTTTCAACTTTGAAAAGTCTATAACTCCGCGGTTTTTGCCAGAGGGTCGTGTCACCTCTCAAAATGTTACAAATTTAGTCAGGAATACGCCCATTATATGCATAACCCCAATAGTGCTAAAGTGGGCCCTTTTAATGCGGACGCAGGGCCGGATTTAAAGGTGTGGAGGCCCTGGGGCAACGAAGATGTGGGGGCCCCTAATTATTTTTTATACAAGATAAACAATTCTCTTTTTCACAGTATTTTAATAATTTATTGCGAGACAAATGAAATCTTTCGAACATATGTGGATATTCCAAAATATAAAGAAACAAAATTAAATTATAATGTTGAGCAAATGGAACTTTTTGGATCTGTTGCTTGTCACTTTTTTTTTTTTGGTTTCGGGTTCTCACCCCCTCAATATCTCATACTATATGCTATAATGATGTACATAGTATGAATTTGAGATGGGTCGGATTCTTTTTAGAGGTTCCTCATCGAGTTTTTCTGGTTTCCATTCTTAACAAAGGAAATTTTGCGACCTTGGACATAATGCCATATATCTTTTGAGTTTTTCTTGTTAATTGCGACCACTATGCGGGGGATTATATATCTACACGATTTTTCGCACCATCATTTATTTATTTATTTATTCATTTTTTTCAATTTTTGTTTGTTCAAAGTCATTTTATAGTCATTTATTACAGAGCATAAATGAAGAGAAAAAAAAATTAATGATGGTGCGAAAAATCGTGTAGATATATCTGAACGATTCCCCGTATACTGGTCGCAATTAAAATGAAAAACTCAAAAGATATATGGCATTATGTCCAAGGTCGCAAAATTTCCTATGTTAAATGAATGGAAAACAGAAAAACTCGATGAGGAACCTCTAAAAAAAATCCGACATAGCTCAAATTCATACCACATTATTATGGCATATAGTATGAAGTACTCAGTGGCGGATTACCGCACAGGCGCATGAGGCGCGCGCCTGGGGGCCTCGGGCGGACAGGGGCCTCAAGACGTGGTATTCAAAAAATAAAAAATTGGTTCACGATGAAGAAAAAATTGGTTCATAAAATCTTTTTTTTTTTTCTGAAAGTTTAGAAAATTTCCAATGAAAGTCATGTCCGAAAATTTTCCATCCGTTCACCTCCAAGGCACAGTTACGGTTTGAATAAAATTTGAGGGTCTTGTGTCATTATTTGTGCATTACGATGTTAAGAATGAAATTATCTCGATAATGATAACTTGGAGGTAAACGAGCAAAAAATTTCTGACATGACTTTCATCGGAAATTTCCTGAACTTTCAGAAAAAAAAAAATAGAATTCTCAAAAAACGATAGGAAATGTGATGGAATTGACATTTTAAGTTTTATTTTTTGAATTACGCGTCAAAAATGACAAGTGAGAAAAAAATGATCATCATTTTTGAAAAATTCAGAAAATTTCCGATCAACGACTGTGTTTTTAATCTTGTTTTGAGGTATTTTTGAACCGCGAAAGCCGCGCGCGGCGACGCGCGATTAGACGTTTTATTCTTTTTCTCCGGCCCAGGTATTTTCTCCATGAATTTTTTTTTTTTTTTTTTTTGATTGAAGAGGAAGGATTCAGGTATCTGAAAAAAATTATCTCCATTAATTTCTCTGAGTCCCGCAAAAATGGCAGTGAAATTAAAAAAAGAAAATGACGATAAATGATTGAAAGAATTTTTTTTTTCGAAAATCAAATTTTTCGTATGAAAGCGCATTCCTTTACGAACAAAATGATTCCAAGATCAGTCCGCTCCGATGAATACTTTCGGAGATATGGATTTTCAAACAGCGGTGCAACAGCGGTTTACAAAAATTCACATAGCTCTAACTCCGCCATTTTTGACAAATTTTCAAAATCCTTGAAGTTGTATTTTTTTTCCATAGTACTGAAGATATTCTGAATGGCGCAAAGATCTGTGACTTGACGGTTTTTTTTTTTTGAGTGAGGTGATGTGGATCCGCTCATGTACAAGTTATTAATTGGCGGATTACAATGAACATTTCCCATATGTGAAAACTAGATTGAAAATTTGTTTGAAAATGCCTATTTGCAATGCAAGTGGAGAACGTACATTTTCGGTTCTTAAGCGCGTGAAGAATTATTCACGAAATAGCTTAAGTCAGTCGCATTTGAGTGACCTATCTGTTATGTTCATCGAAAATGATATCGTTCAGTTATTATGGATTATGAATATGTCAAAGACAATTTCGCGAAATCGAAAGCACGAAAAGTCGTACTTTGATTTTGTTTTATTTTATTTTTTTTTTTATTTTAATTATTGGAATGCTGCGACAGTTTTAAGCTTGCTTTCGTCTAGCATTAACGTATTCTCGTCTCGTCCGTCAAGTGTCCGTAGTACTATTGAGAATCAATTCAAAAGTTTTTTTTTTTTTGTTTATTTTATTTTGTTTTATTTTATTTTATTTTTTTTATTTTTGGTACTTTTTATTTTATTTTTATCTTTTCATTTTTTTCCAATAGCCCCGAACAGGTTGAACGTTTTACTGACTTCCCATCTAGGGCCTCAAAATCTGTTTGCGCCTGGGGCCTCCAAGTACCTTAACCCGCCACTGGAAGTACTGAGGGGGTGAGATCCCGAAACCAAGAAAAAAAATAAAAAAGTGACACACCCTAATGCACATGCAACGGAGAATTCATCGTGGTTGGCGGTTTTCATCAATTTTGACAGAAATACACGGAGAGAATTTTATAGTAGATAGTACTATGTCGAAATTGACACATAGTAATCGTTACTATGCTGTAGTAATAATTACTATATTCTGTAGCACTGGATACTATATGACATAGTAAGTCTTTGGATAGTAATGAGTACTATGAACATAGGAACCATTACTATATTAATAGTAACTTTGGCTATGTTACATGATAAAAATTCCCATTCGCGTTCGGTACACTTTACAATACAAGCATTGGAAAAATTACCGTGCTATAACAGTAACGTGAAAAAGTGATAAAACCTGAAATACGACAGATATTTTGTATTTACAAAAATATTTCAGGTTGGTGTATTCCTCTCAAAAATAAAAAAAAACTGCGATTTCTGGATGAGTATAACGGCGTCGTCTCCTGGAGATGACTTCGTATGGCATACGCATCCGTTCTTGTCGTCCTGATCCTCGGAATCGTAATTTCAGTCGTATAGATCTTCGACTCCGTAGTTTCACTCGTCCAGGTCCTCCGCTCCGTAGTTTGAATTCTCCAGGTCCTCCGCTCCGTAGTTTCAGTCGTCCAGGTCTTCCGCTTCGTAGTTTCAGTCGTCCAGGTCCAGAAGTATGAAGCGGAAGACCTGGAAGACTGAAACCACGGAGCGGAGGACATGGACGAGTGAAGCTACGAAGCGGAGGACCTAGAGAACTCAAACTACGGAGCGGAGGATCTGGACGACTGAAACTATGGAGCGGAGGACCTGGACTACGAGAACTACGAATCTGAGGACCTGGACGAGTGAAACTACAGAGTTGAAGATCTGGAAGAATGAAACTACGATTTACGATTCCGAGAATCAGGACGTCGAGAACGGATGCGTATGCCGTACGAAGACAACTCCAGGAGACGACGCCGTCATACTCATCCAGAAATCGCAGTCTTAGATTTTTGAGAGGAATACACCCACCTGAAATGGTGCGTCCAACCTGAATCACCCTGTATTTTTTCCCAAGTGTTGAATTCTATCACAGTAACCCTGGTAGAAAATTGAGCAGAATATGACCAGAATCTGTTGAGTTTTCTGGTGAGTGGGCAGATTTTGGTCAGATTTTCTGGCCAGATACCTCATCAATTCGACGACAGTTTCTGACCAGAATGACATATGTATCTGGGCAGATTCTGTTGAAGGATCTGGTGAACGAATCTAAGGTGTAATTCGAGGTTATGTTAGAAATGTAGGTAATTAAAAAGTTTTTAAGAATCGTAATAATTTTTAAATTATATATATCAAAAATAATAAAGCTTTCACTATTATGAAAAAAAATTCGACAGCTTCGAATGAAAAATAACAACAGTTATTAGTGTTAACGACATCGTCGCCGGGAGTTGTCTTCAAACAACATACGCTTTCATTATCTGTAACCAGGACCACCGCTACGTCGGTTTCGTCCTCTAGGTCGACCGCTACGTAGTTCCTGTCCTCCAGGTCCACCGCTATGTAGTTTTCATGCTCTAGGTCCACCGCTACGTAGTTTTCATGCTCTAGGTCCACCGCACCGTAGTTTCCGTCTTCTAGGTCCATCGCACCGTAGTTTTCGTCCTCCAGGTCCACCGCTACGTAGTTTTCATGCTCTAGGTCCACCGCACCGTAGTTTCCGTCTTCTAGGTCCACCGCACTATAGTTTTCGTCCTCCAGGTCCACCGCTACGTAGTTTTCATGCTCTAGGTCCACCGCACCGTAGTTTCCGTCTTCTAGGTCCACCGCACCATAGTTTTCGTCCTCCAGGTCCACCGCTACGTAGTTAATAACTTACTGAACAATGATGCATGAATTATCGACGTCGTGTGTACAACATCAATTGTTTATCAATAATTAATTACAATCGGTCGACCTGGAGGACCGAAACTACGGTGCGGTCGACCTAGAGGACGAAAACTACGGTGCGGTGGACCTAGAAGACGGAAACTACGGTGCGGTGGACCTAGAGCATGAAAACTACGTAGTGGTAGACCTGGAGGACGAGAACTACGATGCAGCCAACCTAGAGGACGAAAACTACGTAGCGGTGGACCTGGAGAACGAGAACTACGGTGCGGTGAACCTAGAAGACGAAAACTACGTCGCGGTCGACCTGGAGGACGCAAACTAAGATGCGGTCAATAACGAAAGCGTATGTTGTACAAAGACAACTCCCGGCGACGACATCGGTAACACTCATAATTAACTGCAACTTGAATGCCATATGGTGAAAGAATTTATCATTAGATTTAATCAATTATTTTTATTTTACTGAAAATTGACCTGCCACGAGTTAACAGTTACAGTTACATATAACCTCAAAAGTACGTGATATATTATGGTTCACCAGATTCTGGTCAGATTCTGACCAGATACCCCTGAATATCTGGGTAGATTCTGCCCAGATTGTCTGACCATAAGATGACGAATGGCCAGAAAATCTGGTCAATTTTCTACCAGGGAATTATCAATATTTATTAATCAATTTTAATTCTAATTTTGTAGTTGCTACGATATCAAGCATGGTGGAATATCCGATGTGTAAATAGTGATATTTGCTATGTACATAGTAATTAGTTCTATAATAATAGGAGTCATTACTATATAACATAGTAATCCTTACTATATTATAGAGTACTTTATACTAGCCAACATACTAACGCTTCCTAAAACGGTTGATTCAAAAATCCTTGTACTATAGTTTATAGTAACTTCTACTATAAAATTCTCTCCGTGTACGCTTTGAAATATTTTAAATACAAAATGCCTCATTAAAGTGTAAGAATTTTTTTTCTTTGTCAGAACTCTAGAGTGATTTTTTTCTTCAAATTTTGCATATCATTCGTTAGCAAATTTTATCTCAACATTGATGTTGTGGAGGCCCCTCTCGTGTGGAGGCCCTGGGGCTTCAGCCCCTGTTGCCCTCCCCTAAATCCGGCCCTGTGCGGACGTCCACATATCGCTTGGAATTTCGGATTGATCATCGCAGATTTTAGTCCTGATTATTCCGCTAAATGAATCTGTTTTAGTATAGAGCGTTTCTTATCATTTCAAAATGACTTTTTTTAGGAAAATGAATCTGGTGTCTGTTCGTTTCCATCCATAATTAAAAATTGAAAATTGAAAATTGTACTGACAATGAGCTCAATTTTGATTCTCTAAGTATAAGCTATAATAGCAATAAGAACCCAAAAAAGAAAAAAAATAGAAACTAACATAATGCCAGTACTACCCCTCCCGAACGAGCCGCACGCACGCGCGCCTGTGTTGGTTTTGGCGTAGGAAGGGGACTGTCTAGTCTCACCAAAAACTCTCGGTATGTATTGCGAGGGCTTCGAGAAAACCGTTTTGTGCCCGATTAATAGCCGGGAAAAATATTTAAAAAATCATGCTCAATTATATAGTTGAGGTTTGACTATGATTGTTAGTACAAAACCGTGAGCGAATCTTCCAAGTTGTCAATCTCTGAAGCTGAGAACATAAAATGAAGTGGAACTTGAGTCTTCCTGAATGTCCAAAACTGGTGTATTATTTTCTGAAATTGACTGGTTTTGGTACCATTCACCGTGAATAATAACATATTTTACAAACCGGTCCTCTTCAGTAAACTTTATCCACTCTTCGTCGCTGCCGGTTACTTACTCTACGTATCAGTATCATACCCCTTCGTGCTAAAAACATTCACGTCAGAGAATTAGTCTCCATTCGTGAAAGCATGGTTCGATCTTAATACGGCCCTCATTTCCGCCCAGATGCTCATCTGGATCAGGGGGCTTATTACGGTTCTTCGACTTTCCACTTTCATCTCATCCAAGCATTCCAATTGGTCCGCAAAGTTCAGTAAGCCAATCAGAACGCTTGGATGAGATGAAAAGTGAAAAGTCGAAGAACCGTAATAAGCCCCCAGGCAACGTTTTACAGTCATGAACGAAATATTGCACGACCTATTGAAGCTAACGCACCGTCTCAGAATCCCCCATCAATCGCGACTCTTCATCATAAGCATAAACACCGAAGGAATTAGTCGACCATAGGTGGTGAAGATCTCACCAAGCTTTGCACTTCAAACTTTGTGATTTGGTAGATCGCACGACCCGTTTATTCAATGTCCGGATTATTTTGACTACACAGTAAAAAAGATTTTGTAAAATTTAAGGGCCTTTCCTACCCAATCCACAACATTGTAATAAACGCGTGCAGAAGTTGCTATTAAACGGAATATCTCTGCCTGGTCACCGAAATCAATAAAACGAAATAAGGTAAACGTCCCAGTTTTGGTCATCTTTAGGGTGCGCACGCCGGTTTTTTATTTTCCATGAACGGGTTCCATTGTAATTTCAGAAAGTAACTGTTCTAATGTATGCAACGAAACCTTCTGAATACGATTAGTCCAGTATTTCCGTACAATTGTTAGCATAAAGTATTGAAATTATCATTTTAATAATGCCGTGCGATTGTCCCAGTCTTGGTCACTATCAAACGCCGAGGTCCCAGTTTTGGTCACCTGGTGGTCCCAATCTCGGTCACCCATGACCGAGTTTCGGTCACTCTGTTAGGCCTAGTTTTGGTCATGTGCGTAGATAGTTCCCGAAAAAAACCACCATGCCCATATAATTAATGGAGTAATTTTCAAAAAAAAAAATACAATAGTAAATAATCAAAGTCAAGCATCTTCAAACAAATCTATTGAATTTCGGTAAAAATCTCAAAGTAATAATGAGTAACTCATATAGTTTAATTTATATTTGTAGGTTAACTGACGTTGCATTTGGTTCAATACAACAAGTGACAGAAACTGCAACCGAACCCAATTCGCGGGACCCAGTTATGGTCTTCGCAATTTTCACACAATGAAAAATTGGACAGCAAGTTCTTACACATCAAATCGAAAGCCCGATTAATTACGAAGCTATTGATATAACTTTCTTACCGTTTTGCACTGATGATCCACGAATATCCGAGGATCTGGCCACTCTGTTCGCTAACGCTCGCCGACAACAACTGCTGCTGCTACGCGCTGACACGCACGTCATGACACTTGCGATTTAATTTACCCATGAAAAATTTCATTAACTTACTCATAATTCGGAAAGAAATCAGCGGAAAAGTTTGCTCGTCAATATGCAATTTTTTTTTCATCAGTTCAACGAGAAAAACATTAATTATTAATAAAAAAGCATGTTTGGTGACCGAAACTGGGACGATGACCAAAACTGGGACGTTTACCTTACGTCGCGCAATTCTATGTGCGACTCCGAACATGTACAGCTCAAAAAATGTTCGTTTTGCGCGAAAATAGAGAAGATATCCATGAAAAACGTTTCTTAAACCTTTTTTCATGGATATCTTCTCTATTTTCGCGCAAAACGAACATTTTTTGGGCTGTACATGTTCGGAGTCGCACATGGAATTGCGCGACGTATTTTGTTTCATTGATTTCGGTGCCCAGGCAGAGATATTGCGTTTAATATCACATTTTTTCACGATGTTTTCAGAACTGGTGGAATTGCCTAGGAAAGCACCTTAACACAACAGTTTGTGTTAAAATTTTTGTGTCAAATATTTAACACTCTCGTGTGTTGATTCAATAGTTACATTATGTCACCAGGCCGATGAAGTATTTTCCGATGAATTTGAGTTTATAATCCGAACCATAGGCGGGGATTATAATGAAATTCGTCAGAAATAGTACATTATGTCACTAGGCCGATTAAGTATTTTCCGACGAATTTGAGTTTATAATCCGAGCCGAAGGCGAGGATTATGATGAAATTCGTCAGAAAATACTTTTTGGGCCGTGTGGCATACAGAATTTTATGTGTCCAGGCCAAAAACCGCGTTTTAACCGAGCGAAGCGAGGTTAAAAACGCAGTTTTACGGCCTATGACACATAATAGTATATTACTCACCTAGTGTAAGCAATGGTCTAGATGTGCGCATGCGCGAGTATGAGAATGAGAGTGGGAGAAGGAGAGTATGAGAAGAGAGAGTGTGGTAGGGACCACGGAGAAATATAGTTGACGAAAGCTGAATTTGTGAAGAATATCTAAAGTAGAATTAATATCGAATATAAGAGATAATAAGACGAGTCTCTGACGAGATTAGTAATACTATTAAAACGTAATAAAATTAATACTTAATCCTGACAAAAATTCTACTGAATCATTTGAATAAAACCTTATCCATCCTCACCCATATTAAAACAAAGTAAGATTATTTTAACGCTTACACTAGGGAGGGAAAATAGGCTAACCCAAACTGCGTGTGAGATTGACACCCGAGCCGAAGGCGAGGGTGACAAAAACGCAGTTTGGGATGGCCTTTTTCACTCCCGTGTGAGGTATACTATTTTTCACCACCCCCTGCATCGGAAAGAACGACTTCCCGCTCACGCAAGGGAGCGAAAGTCGTACTTTCCGTGCAGGTGTGGTGAAAATACTTTATGGGCCGTATGGCATTTACAATTTTATGTGTCTAGGTCAGAAACCGCGTTTAAACCGAGCGAAGTGAGGTTAGAATCGCCATATTTCGGGCCTAGACACATGAAGAACGAAATAACACAAATTTTGTGTTAAAAAAGTAGTTAACACAAGCTGTTGTGTTAAATTTTACAAAATCTTTTTTACTGTGTACCCTGCTTAAAAAGCCGGATAGAAACCGGATAGAAACCGGATCGGCAGTGTCTCCGGTTCTATACGTAATTTGGGTCCGGTAGACCTCCGGGCTTGTCCGGAATTCGTCCGGGATTCTGGTCGTGTCCCTATCTGGTGCTATGCGGGCTTATTCTGCCATTTTCGCGAATGTCTAAATAGGCTTCCTATATGGTTATATTCGGAAAGTAACCCCGCCCTAGGCATTTTTCCTGTATGGTTCTATCCGGATCCATTTTCAAAAAATTGAAGGTTTTTTTTTCTTTTCTTTTTTTTTCTTTTCATTTCTTTTTTCTTTCTTTTTTTTTCTTTTGTTTTTCGTTTTTTTTTTCTTTTTTTTTTTCTTTTGTAATGTCTTATATATGGGGTCTTGTCCCTGTTCTAAATACTACGGTATAACCGAGGGATATCGATGATAGGTAATTGGACAGTTATGTTGCGGTGAACTAATGGTTGTATTTAAAACGAGCAGTATTATATTTTATTTAGGTATGATACATTGGTCTTAGTGGTATTTAGTTATATTTAGTAGGCCAAGTTATTTAGTTATTCTAGGTGTCTACTGTAACGAGTATAGTTGGGAAGTGAGTCGAAGGAAGGATAGTCAAGTCATAATTAGAATAGTAAGGTAAAAGGTTTTAGCTGACTCGTTGCATTTGGCAGAGCCGTGTGCAACGAGCGTTTTCTAAAATGTAGGAAAGGAAGTCGCGGAGATCAGGTAGCAAGTAGATAAGAAGAGTAGGGACGTAGAGATGTAGATGAGTAGAGATGCAGAGGGAAAAAGGGGGGAAGCGTGTGAAGAGTTAGAGGACAGAGGTATGGGCGAACGTATGGGTGGTGATACCCAGACGTAACACTTTTTTTTTTCTTTTGTTTTTCGTTTTTTTTTCTTTTTTTTTTTCTTTTTTTTTCTTCTCAAGTATATAGATGATATTATATCCGCCTCTATATATACTCACCGACTCCTATAAGTGGTACTCGCGAGAATATCGAAAGCGGTGGTTGCCGCCTTACGAGAAAATATTGAAGTAATGTACATTACATGGAAACCGGATAGGTACAGACAGAGCCCCGATTCCAACTTTGAAAATCTTTGTCCGTATCTATCCGGTTTTGGTCACGCAAATCATAGCGTGATTATATTTACATCAAATCTTCAAAGTTGGAATCGGGGCTCTGTCCGTATCTATCCGGTTTCGGTCCCGCAAATCTTAAAGTGATTATATTTACATCAAATCTTCAAAGTTGGAATCAGGGCTCTGTCCGTATCTATCCGGTTTCGGTCCCGCAAATCATAACGTGATTATCAATTGATACGGCACGAAATCGGATAGAGCCCCAATTCCAACTTAGAATATTACGATACCAACGTTCTAATACGTCGTAACCCACAAAATTTCAGAAATTGACTTTTTTTGAAAAATTGAATGATAATAATGTTGTGCAGCTTATGTTTAAGTTTTAGCTCTCAATTCGTTGATTTACTATTTTTAAATAAATATTCTAAAGTATCATTCACAATCGGCTTAGTGCAGTGGTAGTGCAGAACTTGGTGCAGTGTGGAAGATTAATACGTTGGATTCCATTGAATGGTTCACAATAAATTAGTGTAGGTATATATATAATGATACTACCAACTACCACTGTCACCTACATTAATTTATTGTAAACCATTCAATGGAATCCAACGTATGAATCTTCTACACTGCACCAAGTTCTGCACTACCACTGCACTAAGCCGATTGTGAATGACACTTAATCCGTAAAATCCTATCTTCTCAATGGCAATAGTGAAGCGTTTTGATGGCCTCCTGAACAATTTTCCAAATGTGGGTTACGTCATATTAGAACGTGGGTATCGATTAGCTGTATTGATAAGAGCGTTATGGATTGTCGGATAGGTACGGACAGAGCCCCGATTCCAACTTGGAAAATTTGATGTGAATAATCACGTTATGAATTGCGGGATCGAAACCGCACTGTAAAAAATAAGGGTAAATTTATCTTTCACGTGGGTAGGTAATTTTACATCATGTCATTGTGAATCAGTTTTCTCTGCCAATGGACATTTCAGGATGATCGTCTACCCATATGCACGTTTTTCACTATACAGGGATGTATAATTTTTGCGAGCTAACAAATAATTTTTGTTGCTAAATAATAATTTTTTTTTTTTTTTTTTTTCCTTTGGGCCTATCACGTATGACGCAGGTAGCCAGCTAGTTTTTAGTATCACTTGACTGTTTTAGTTTTCTTTATTTATTTTTTTTTATTATTATTTGTTTGTTTTAATTTTTTTAATTTTTTTTTTTGTTTATTTCATTTTATTTTTATTTTTTTATTTTTATTTTTTTAATGTTTCTTTATAAATCCGAGAAGTATTTTTACCTACCCGGGAAAAAAAATATTTAATCATATATAAGTTTATAAAAATATATATAATTTATATAATCATATATAATTTTATGAAAATATATATAATCATATATACACGTCAGATGTAAAATTTTGTCTACTGAGAGTTTGAATGTATTAAATTTGTGTATTTGATATTCATTTGAGCATATATTTTCAAATATAGATCGTAGGTGAGTCGGTAGCGTGCCGAGTTGGCGAGCGAGTGATTTACGGATCGATCCCCGGTCGGGACCAATTTTTTTTTTTTTTTCCCAGGCCGATGTAAGTATATAAATTTATCCACCCAAAAACTGATGAAATTTATCCACCCAAAAACTGATGAAATTTCATATTCATGTACAGTAGAACCTCGTTTATCCGGCCTTCGATCAACCGAGTCTCCGCGTTATCCGAGGCAACGGACTCATCCGAGCACTCCTCATTAATCGAGGTGTATGCTCGGATAATACGGAAAAACTCGAATAAAACGGATGGACCTGCTATGCCTAGGCTGTACGCGCGAAGTATTTTGCGATCGCTTCTATGGTGCTTATACATATGTATATACTTTTGTGATTAAATTTCATTCTACAGCTTCAAATACATAAAAATGATGGAAATTTTCAAATTTTTCACTGATATTGTGTTATCCGAGTTTTCGCTCATCCGAGGTACCTCCTCCCCACATTACCTCGGATAAACGAGGTTCTACTGTATAGGGATTTTTCCCTACCCTGGGTGGTCAACAGGGCGTTGCACCACCCACATAGGTAAATTTACCCTCAAAATTTTTTACAGTGCGGATGGGTACGGACAGAGCCCTGATTCTAACTCAGAATTGCCGGATCGAAACCGGATAGGTACGGATAGAAACCCCGAATCTGACTTGGAAAATTTGATATGAATAATCAGGTTATGAATTGCGGGATCGAAACCGGATAGGTACGGACAGAAGCTCTGAACCCAACTTGGAAAATCTGATGTGAATAATCACGTTATGAATTGCGGGATCGAAACCGGATAGGTACGGACAGAGACCCGATTCCAACTTAGAATTGCCGGATCCAAACCGAATAGAAACGTACACAGTCCCAAAACCGATTCGAGTGACGGATACTTTCCGAATGAAGCCAGATCGATAACCGAGCCTACGGATGTTCGTTCCGACGAATTACGGACACAAACGTATAGGATCCGGACAGGACTTTCGTGACCCATGAAATACGGATAGAAACGTATGGAACGTCTATCCGGAATCCTATCCGGAAATCTGTCCGGTTCTATCGTTTCCTATCGGTCATTTTAAGCAGGGTATAGCATTCGACACTTTATCACACTCATGACCACCTACTATCGGATATATTTGATTTTACGGATCTCAGACCGCCACTGCAATAACCATACAATAACGGCTTCGTTCGGGATCGCTGAAATCTTGTGTTCCGTAGTCGAAATGGGCATGGGATTATTGGGTTACTTATTATCGCTCATGCGTCTGCGACAACTTGCAAATAGGTAAGGTCCAGCAAGGATGTAACCATAATAACATTAGCACGACCACGAGTCGGTATAATCGCAGAAATTTTATTATATACTGATATATACGAAATATATCACGAAATCGCTAACAAAGTTACATCGAAATAGTTCTGCAATACTTCGGCTAAACTTTTCCATGATGTAAATATCGGTAGAAAAAAATTCAGTCTCTTCTTTTCTTAGGAAAACGCCATGAGAGCTGTACTGTTCAAAGTGTGGATCAAGTTGAGAGCAGGGCAGTTGATGAACGAGGTCACTTAATCGGATGGTAACTAACAACAACTGGGGCTCGAAGTTCGCGTAATCAATGGGAAATATAGGCAATACGTGCTTGGAACCCCGGCACAAATATTTCGAATCATATTTTCTGTGGTTAGATTTGCTGATTGGAAAAAATTTTTGGAAATTAGGGTATGTCGATGGTGATATCACTGTTGCCAATATTGTAGATTCATCGATGTTGACTATTTGTTGCTTGCCGCAAAAATTCTGTCTCAATAATGAGACTGAGTTCCCGAAGAGGAAGTTATAGTGAGACAGAGTCTTATTACAAGATTGGAATATGTTCTGTTGAGCAGCTGTTGCATTACTGAAACGTTTATCGTTGCAGTTGTTGAAGTTTTTGAAATTTTCGATCAAAAGAAGTCGGGCGACTAGGGATGGGCCACTCCTGGAACCTGGTGAAAATTTAGCTAGACACAGATTGGTAGATGTGTATTGAAAGTACGGTGCAGAACACCGTTTGTGACAGTGATAATTTGTTGCATTGTATTTCAGATATATAATTCTGCACCGTGACAACCTACCTAATCGTTATCATACAAATTGAGCCAATACGAGCCTGTACCTAATGGCTAATGGAATTGGAAGGAGCATCAAGAACCGAGCTATAACGGACAAGAGTGGAATGGCATTCGTAGAAAAAGTGGGAATAGTGATTTCCTTCTAGTTGGTGAATTTCATTGTACTGTACAATCTGTTGTGATGCGATTTCTGTGTTATTCATTGATTCTGTACACCCGTGTTGCGTAAATAACAGTTCATAAATGATCAATCATAGATAAGCGGAGGCGGACTCGATACCTTGGCTGCCCTAGGCCTAGGAAAGATTGCTGCCCCCCCCCCCCCCCCCCCCCCGCCCAGGGGGCCGCTCACTCTCGAGTCAGGCGAACATTGTCGAACGATTTACCGTGATTCGAATCAATTTCTTTTTTTAAAATAACAAAAGCGCCAGACTTACCCACTTTAAGTACACAACACAAATATGAATACAAAATTTTGCATGAAACACCTGAATAAGTAATGAAACATCCTATCATAGTATATCACAGATTCAAAGGCATAGGTACTTGGCAGTGGTATTTGATTTCGGATCTTTTTTTTTCACGAGTTTAAGAGCTATCGAGCCGGAAAATGTATCAAATAATACTCATAAAACGGATGGGCCGGTGGGCGGGTGTTTTTATCAGGTATCAATTCCGATGAATTCGAAGTACTGGTCTATTCGTAGGCTATGATTTTCCGGTTATTGTGATAAGAGTTTCCTAGCTTTATATTCATGTCAAAACGTGCAGTGCACAGTTCGGTTCGGATGCTTTGTAGGTACAGTGTACACTGAAAGAAATTTATTCTCAAAGTTAGTATAATATACTGAAACTTAGTATATTTCCGTCTAAAATAGGCGGTAAGTATATTTTCTAATCTTTAGAGGAGAATAATTTAATAAACACATACTAATGTGAATACATATACTAGCTTTAAGAATATCCTCTAATCTAAGTTTAGTATGTTATATTCGGAAAGGAATCAGTGAAATTATAAAATAATCTCTTTATTTTCATTTCATATTCATATTTTACATTCCTGGTATAATATATTTATGTATATATGTATACTATATTATATTCATATATTTTTTTATATTTTTATAATATATACTATGTATATTTATTATTTATATTATAAACTTTTCAATCATACAAGACTATGAGATAATTAATTAAATTAAAGACAAAAAAATGTTCAACAATTTTAGGGAATATATTTATATAGTATTTATATAGCACAAAAGTGTTGGTTTCAAAACATTTTTTCCAGAAAGTGGGAAAAAAATTCTTACAATCAAAAATTTCTGTGTCTCAAACAATTCATCAAATATTATTGGTTTAAAGTTGAAGAAATTTCATCCAACGCAGCAGCCTGTACCCTCCGACAACTGCTTTTTCTTCGATGGACTGAATTTATGTTCAGCGGAGGACATAAAATCTGGAAAAATCATGAACTTTGTATCAAAATATCACTAATCAACTGTAGAAAAACTGAGTCACTAGAACGTTTTCTCAGAGCGTAGCAGTAATTTGGAAAAAATTATTTTTCATCATTCTAGCCTCGAAATCGCGACTTTCGGCAATCCTGATGAAAAATAATGATCATTACTTGTACGTAAAGGCTTTTTGACGAGAGGTTTACGGCACGAGCCGAAGGCGAGTCTCGTACTCGCTCGAGGTACTCGTACTCGTACTCGCTACGATCAGTCTCGCCTTCGGCTCGTGCCGTAAACCTCTCGTTTCGTCAAAAAAGCCTTTCGTTACTCGTAATGAAATGTACTATTATACTCAGAATTTTAGGTTTACTTACGTTCAAATGTTTCGACCAGTTCGCCTGGATCGTTTTTGATGAGCCACTTCACGACTTCGTCGATTTTTTCGAATGAAAAATATAACTTGATCACTCACACTCAAAGACAACGCGACGCACGACACGATGCAGGACCTGGACGCGGCCATATGCAAAATGCGACAAGTTTTGATCACGTGGTCACACCTTAATAGATGGCATACTAACTTTAAGAGGATATTCTAATACTCTAGCATTCTACATAAAAATAGCCTAAACATTTAGATGATTTCATTAGTATATACGATTAGTATGTTACCATACTAGAAATAAGAATAAATTTCTTTCGGTGTACACATACATGAGTTTTCAAAACCGTTCGTGTTTTAGTCCATTTTCCATCCTACGGTCTATTCAGAAAATAACCAAAGAAAGGGCAAGTAAAAATCATATTCAAGTCGCCGCTGCAGAAATGGAGCACGTTACGGTTGTGTGCCTCTTCCTCATCTTCCTTGGAGTCTGCCAAGGAGGTAAGTGCAATCTTGAATCATTTTGCCAAATATTTTGGTATTGGGAGCACTTTTGTGATTTACATCGATGGATATTTCATCAGTATTAATAATTACAAGGCAACTAATTAGTCGCCCAACCCCGAAATTATGCAGTGAAACACGGTGCAGTATTAAGTATTTTTTGAAATTAGACTTTGGAAAACTATTCAAGTAATGAGTAATAAGTAATGAGGTCTGGGACATACAATGACTGAAGTTAGATCTTCAGTTAAAATCTGCCGGTACATTTTTATGTCTGTATATTTTAAGTGCTCTATAGGATAGGATTCGACCTCTATAAAAAACGAAATTGAACAAAGCATGCATGCTTACAGATTCGTTTTCGTCATCATGCGGAGGCCATTTTAACTCGTCGACTGGCATCATAGAGTCCCCTAATTACCCCTAAAACTACCCCAATAATGTGCTCTGTGAATGGTTAATTGAGGACCCGAACAAAGAACGGATTATATTGTATGCTGTAACTTTCGAACTCGAAAATAACTGTGCATTCGACCGCCTTGAAATCAGGTAAACACACGTTCCGCTATCGTATTGTCACGTACCCGGGAAAAAAAGTTCCATGTATGGTCATGTATGATCATGTATAAGAGTATATATGATCATACATGACCATACATGCTCATACTCGATCATATCTGTTCGGATATGAATTTTGACCTGACATGATCATGTCTAATCACGTGCGTCATACATGATCATACATGGCCATATATGATGTTACGAGCTCATACATGATCATGTGCGGCCATTTCACTTAGTAACCTGGCTGTAATAATCAGACTTATACATGCCTATATGTACTCACACATGTCCATGTATGACCATGTATGGTTATGAATGATCATAAATGAGCATATACAGTCGTATCTGAGCATACCATTAATTGCCCAATCTGAACTATACATGACAACCTATGATCTTACATGCTCATATTTATTTATTTATTTCATTATTTATATATGCTCCCACATGCTCACATATGCTTCCACATGCTCATATATGCTTCCACATGCTCATATATGCTCCCATATGCTCATATATGCTCCTACATGCTCATGTATGCTCCCACATGCTCATGTATGTTCAGATCAGGTCAAATTTCATACCTGATCATGTATGGAAGTTCATATATGGCCATATCTGATCATATATGGAACTTTTTTTCCCGGGATACATGAATACTTCACGGGCAAAGTGTCGGTTTATCGGCTCTGAAAGGTCGATTTTATTATTATTATTCTTTTTGCATGTGTTCATGTTCAAAAGTTTTGAGTGAAGGTTCGAATCATTGTCGATTGAACATGGCCATTGAACTCGTTCGAACCTGCAGTAAAACTTATTTAAAAATTGGCATTATGATTCTTTCTAGAAACGGAGACTCTGCAGCGTCACCTCTGTTGGGGAAATACTGCGGAATCCACCCTCCTAAAAGCATTATAAGTTCGGGCTATCAATTACATCTAAGATTTCGTACGGACTTTATAAACGCATATTCTGGCTTCAAAATATTATGGGACAGCGTCACCACTGGTTTGTTTCATTCGTAATATGTCGGTCACAATCCCAGATATTTCAAAGTATTAGAGCCTAGACATTGATCAACAAATTTCTCATTCGTCCTGCCACGTCTCGTTTGTGACTGACGTGAAAAATACTGTCATTACGTCTTTTCCGGCCTGTTTTTTTTTTTTTTTTTTTTTTTCCATTCAACGGAAACATTTCAAGCTCACTTTTGACATAGTGTGCGGTAAGAGCGTTTCCCCATGTCTGTGGAGCGTGCGGGAAGCGATTAATCCCTGAAGTGAACCTTAATGAGCCACAAATTTTCATTGTTTGCATTATCGCGAGAGTTAACACTCAGTCACAGCCAACTCGGCACCATTATACGCTCCAGGTTTTTCGTCTGTTTATTGCAAACTGGCCATCCGCTTTTTTATTTCTCGAGCATACACGCGCTTGGAAATACTTGGTTATTATGTTATGTTATGGCTTCTTCCCGCAGCTCGTGTCAGAAAATAGTATACTTAACGATTGCGGGTTGGTAATCCTTGCACTCGTGCAGGGCGATTACCAACTTCCCGCCATCGTTACGTAATGTACTTCTGTCGTAATTTTTCTGTCTATTTTATATTTAGTACAATTACTCTAAGGTACGGGAATATTCTTGCAATAGTATATAAGTAAGAAAACTCGGAAAACAAATTGGTTTTTAGGTTCAGAAAATCAAGGGGGACACTTTTACTCGTCCCATGGCATCATTGTGTCACCAAATTACCTTGCAATGTACCCGAATAACATGCAGCGTGATTGGATTATCGAAGCCCCTGAAGGTCACCTGGTAGTATTAAACGTAAAGGAATTCAACCTCGAGCGGGCAATACGATGTCAAAACGATTACCTTGAAATTAGGTGAAGTTCCTTTGCATTCCACATCGATGTCTATATTTCCAGCAATTAACCCAAGACGGTCACACCTCATGAGAATCCCGTGGTGGTCACATGGGGTGTATCACACCCCAGCACTTTGAAGCGCTGTAGAATTTTGTAGAATTATCCTGGGGGCCCCAAAAAAATTGAGAACATATTTCAAACGTTTCTCCATTAACTCATCCAAGAATGTAACGCAAATTTTAGTTTCAAGTATGTTTAAAAAATTCGTGAACAAAAAATTCGCGGCAAAAAAAAAAAAAAAAAAAAAAAAATTTTGCGAAAAAAAACAAAAACTCTAGTTAGGGGTAAAAACGTCGGTTTCCGGGATTAAGAGGGAGAAATCCGAGCTCGGAAATAACCTAGGGTGTGTCACACCCCATATGACCGTCTTGGGTTAATTAGCGGCTACACTATATGTTTATTTCAAAAATTTCAGAAGTGGCAATACCATTTCTGGCCGAATCGAAAGTTCTGAAGCAGCGTCAGTTCCGATAGGAAAATACTGCGGGAAGGACATCCCAACAGAAATTACAAGCATTGGCAATAAAATATTTTTGCACTTTCAATCAGACTACACAGTTAGAGCGGATGGTTTCATCATAGAATGGGACAGCACCTTTGGTGTGTTCAATTCCTAAATGCTAATCAACATTATAATGCACGATTATCACCCATCCCGATACTAGTTACAAGCAATTGTTCAATTGTTCATCAAACTTACCTTTGATGATATTGCGAACTCGATTCAGGCGATATGTATAGTTGAATGCACAAGGTATACGTCACTATATCAATCCAATTACGTTCTTTTTTACTTGATAGTTTGTGGAGGTAATTCAACCACGAGCTACGGGACGATCTCTACACCAAATTATCCCGAGCCATACAGAAAAGACATTGAATGTATTTGGAACATCCGGGTCTCAGCTGGCAGCGTTATTCAACTCACATTAGTTAATCTCGAATTTGAAGGAATCGATGAATGTACGTTTGATTCTGTAGAAATTTACGACGGAATCAATGGACGCGGCAAGAAATTGGGAACATATTGCCAAAGAATATACTGTTACAAAGATTGATTTCCCTTTTTCGCTTTACTAGGAGATTACCTTTACATTCTATATTTAAACTTCGCATCATCTACAAGTCATAGAAGATAAACGAATACAAATAAATGACTCGTTGATATTAAATAACTGAAGTAAACATTATTATAAAAACAGTGCTGTTTCACACTTCAAACTGTAAACACACATTTTCTCACATTTCCCAATATATTCAATTTCCCTGACAAATATATTTTCTTCGACTTGAATCTCTTATTTCAACTCAGGACCCACATTTTATTTAACTTAATCTGCTCGAGCCTTTCTTTAAATAATTGCAATTAGCCCTCAGAAGCTAATTTAGTAACAATACCATCCTCTGTACATAGAGACCACCTCGAATGTTGTCAGTGTTTCGTTACGTAGTAATTCCTCTTCTTCCCGACGGGTCCACATAATCTACCACACTGGTAAGTGAACTAAATAATTCATCACATATACGAAAACTCATTTGAACTAGATGTTTGAAGTTAGTTTACAATTGAAATGAATTTTTCAAGTACATAATAATAGTTTCCTATTTTCTTTTCAGTATTCAATAATAAGCTTCATGGATCAAATGGCGTCATCGAGTCACCAAATTTCAAGAGAACTGTAACTGGACGATCGAGGCACCCATCGGGAACACTGTGAACCTCAAATTTTCTGTATTCGACTTGGAGGTAACGCGAGCTCTTGTGATATCGATTATCTGAAGATAGCGGAAGGGAATGGCGATGTACCAAACAGAGATATCGGCAAATTTTGCAACTCCAATGCACCACCACATATGATAGTGTCCACCCAACACCAGTTCTTCCTGCAATTTCATTCGGACAATTCTGCTCCAAGAAACGGTTTTCGGCTCGAATGGGATGTCGTGGATGCCCAGACAGCATCAAAGTTCAAAAGATATCCATAGCACATACATGGGACGTCGGTATGTTCATAGGACATCCATAGGACATATTTTGAAGTTTGATGCTGTCTGGGTGAGTACGCGAACAAGACTTCAGAAGATGGTGCTACTGCCCAAATCTTCGTTACTATCTTATTACATATATTGTCAATTTTCTTTTTCCTTCTTACATAATAAAGTTAGAATTAGCATAAACTAGAGCAGGGATCGTTTTGCTCGTGACAACTTTCGTTTTAAGTAGGTATCACCTGAGGAAATCGAAGGTTTGACTCTACATAGGGTAGAGGAAGGCAAAACGGGCACTAAATCTAAAAATAATAATTTCGTCTTAATTGATTTTTTTTTCATCATACGACGACGTATTGTGAATATGAAAAATGACACAAGCAAGCAAAAAGATGAATTGCATACAATAAAAAAAAAAAAAAAAAAAATTGTTTCACAATCGTGCAATTCTATCGGCTTGATTGCCGTTTTTACCACTTTATGATGAAAAGTTATCAGAATGAAATGGAAAGGCAAGCATTAACCCCTTGAGGGGCAGTGGGACGTATACGTCCCACCTGTTTCATTTGAGTTTATTTAACTTTTCTAATCAATTTTTGCACTCTTTATATGAACCTATGACTTTGAAAATTTGTTCAATAGAAAAATGTGCCCCTCAAAGGGTTAAAGGATGAAATCAAGTTATCGCAAGTCCTCACTTTCACTTTTGAACAACTTTAATTTTGATTAAAGATTGCAAAAATCTCTGAAATTACGTCAAATAATCACCCTTTCAAATAGACAGCGTATTGTTGTATTAAAGTCTTAGCGTTGCCTCAATGTTGAGAATAAGGTTTTCCGTTTGATAGACACTGAAAACCCCACATGGTGTGACCATTGTTCATACAACTTGATCTGAATGAGTAGTACATAAGGCTATCTTGGTGCTCGGGTCTTTTCGGGTCGCTAAATCCAAACGTGAGGTCTAAAATTCCAAATGAAAAATGTTGAATTCAATCCAAGTATATTATAGTTTCATGAATGTTTTGAGTTCAGTTAGAAGCTATTACAAAAAGTTATGACGGAGCTAAAAATAATAATGTTGATTTTTCCAGCACACCAGGTAGTGTACGTAAAGCCAATATTTGAGAAAGCTGAACTGCCGTCGACTGAAAATTTTTGCAATAAAAAATGCATGAAACTTTTTATAAATCGATCCTCATTACTTGGTGCCTCTGGAAAGTCATAAAAATTCCTAATCGTGAGGTAAATCGAGTGACCAGTCAGATCTCTTGATCAAATCATGATTGCGATTCGATTGCATCTCCGAAGATCAACTGACGCACTTTTATGTAGACACGACGTAGACGTGTAGTGTTGCAACAGCAGCACCAACATCGCTCAACTCCTTGATATTTTTCACACCATTTTCTGGGTCAAGTTTTATAAATATTCCAATAATTATCGAACAAACGAAATTATCTGAGGAAGCATCGCATATACGATGTTCCGTCGTGAAGAACGAGTGGTAGTGGCCATATACTTAACTGATCGATGGTGGCAGCAGCCAGGATAAAACTACTAATTGAGGTTTGATTATAATTGTTAGTACGAAGCCGTGAGCGCGATTTTCCCAGTTGTCTGCAGTCTCTGAACCTGCAGAGAACTTAAAATGAAGTGGAACTTGAGTCTCCCTGAATCTTCAAAGCTGGTGTATTATTCTGTGAAATTGACTGGTCTGGCACCATTCACCCTGAAGAATAACGTATTTTACGCACCGGACCTCTTGAGTAAACTTTATCCACTCTTCGTCGCTATCGGTTACTTACTCTACGTATCAGTATCATACGCTGGCATACTAGAAGCACTTACGTCGGAGAATCAGTCCCCATTCGTGAAGACATGGGTTACAATCGTATATCTTATGAACCTCTCGGGCACACTCCCCACTTTGGTCATATTCCTGAAAAAGCACAAAAAGATCACATATCTTTTGAATACAATGCATACGGTCAGTAATGAACTTGAAGGTTTGGGCATCGAGGAGGATCATGGAGAAATGTTCAAAAAACTTCTCGTGACTACCCTAATGACACATGCTGTCCTCGGCGCAATGCTCGTGGTTGTAATTTTGACAGAAAAGCACGTGCCCATCGTCTTTTCAATCAAATACTGTTTTGACAGTTGGTTCGATCTTAATGCGGTCCTCATTTTCGCCCAGATTCTCATCTCGATCAGGCAACATTTTACAGTAATGAACGAAAAATTGCACGACCTATTGAAGCCAACGCACTGTCTCGGAATCCCCCATCAATCGCGGCTCTTCGTCATAGGCACAAACACCGAAGAAGCAAATCAACCGGGCGATGAAGATCTCAACGATCTTCAACGTGTCCGAAAGATCCAAGCTCTGCACTTCAAACTTTGTGATCTGGTAGATCGTACGACTAGTTTGTTCAATGTCCCGATCATTTTTACTAGCATTCGACACTTTATCATACTCATGACATACTTCTATCGGATATATTTGATTCTACGAGACTCGGACTGCAATAACGATACAATAAAGATTTCGTTCGAGATCGCCGACATCTTGCAGCCCGTAATCAAGGCGTGCGTGGCGATTATTGGGTTACTTATCATCGCTCACGCATCTGCGACAACATGCGAACAGGTAAGGTCCAGCAAGGAAGTAACCACAATAATATCGACCCCTTAGTGGTAAAACATGCTACCCGAGAATATGCTGGGAAAACATGCTACCCGAGAATAAGCTGGGAAAACATGCTACCCCAGAATAAGCTGGGAAAACATGCTACCCGAGAATAGGCTGGGAAAACATGCTAGCCGAGAATGAGTTTCAAGAACATACTATCTCACGTCAGAAATTTTTTGGAGCAAAATTTGGTTGGTAACACTGCTGCTCGCATAAGGACGAACAAAACGATCCTCATTCCAATTTTTATACAGAAAGTCTACACAGTCTAATTATTATCGATTATTGGTAAACATTTGTTAACATACTCGATTGCGGATACTTGTTTTTTTTTTCCCATGTCATATTTATTTGAAAGATCGTGAAGAATATAAAATGTTATTAACTTTATGTAGAAATATCAGAAATTGAAGTATATAGTATATGGGCCATTCCTTCCAAAAATTCGATTCATGGGATTTTTTTCTCACGACTAATGTATCTCCAAATACATGTCTGCTTGAAAATAAGTCAACTTTTGAACCGGGGATACAAAAAATCTGAAAAAATTGAGACGTTTATTTTTTGCCTTCCCTTCCATCATACTCGAAGAAAAAGGAAATCATAAAGGGTGAGGGTCCACGCCAGGTCAAGTTGGCGTGGAATGGCCCATATACTATATACTTCAATTTCTGACATATCTACATAAAGTTAATAACATTTATATTCTTCACGATCTTTTTAATAAATATGACATGAGAAAAAAAAACAAGTATCCGCAATCGAGTATGTCAAAAAATGTTTACAAATGATCGATAATAGTTAGACTGTGTAGACTTTCTGTATAAAAATTGGAATGAAGATCGTTTTGTTCGTCTTTATGCGAGCAGCAGTGTTACCAACCAAATTTTGCTCCAAAAAATTTCTGACGTGAGATAGTATGTTCTTGAAACTCATTCTCGGCTAGCATGTTTTCCCAGCCTATTCTCGGCTAGCATGTTTTCCCAGCTTATTCTGGGGTCGCATGTTTTCCCAGCTTATTCTCGGGTAGCATGTTTTCCCAGCATATTCTCGGGTAGCATGTTTTACCACTAAGGGGTCGATATTAGCTCGACCACTAGTTGTATATTTATCAACGAAGTTTTACAATCACGAAACTGCTAACAAAGTTACATCTGAATGATTTTGCTAAATTTTTCCATGATGTAGATATCCGGAGATGAAATTCCAGTTTCTTCTCTTTTCAGGGAAACGCTATGAGAGCTGTGCTGTTCAAAGTGTGGATCAAGTTGAGACCACGGCAACTGACGCACGAGGTAAGTACACGGAGAGAAATGTACGGTAAATGTTACTAGGCTTTCTGAAAAACATAGGTGTGTACGACTTTGCCAGCACGGTAAATATTACCATGCTGCCTGCTTCAGCGCTGTCCCAGCGCTATTCATCGAGTATTCATGGGACTAACAACACTAAAAATGGTAGAATTTACCGTATCACGTAGTGATATTTCCAGCGTTTTGTTTTTCACGGACTGAATACTAGGTAGCAAGGTAATATTTACCCTGCTTTTCTACGTGCAAAGTAATATTGACTGTACATTTCTCTCCGTGTATAAATCGGATGGTAATTATCAACAACTAGGGCTCAAATTTCGCGTAATCAATGAGAAATATAGGCAATACGTAACGGGAATCCAGGCTGAAATATTTTGAATCTAGTATATATTTTTCATAATACGTGCATGAAATGGGCCTTCTTTCATGCTTGTCGGGCGTGGGGAAAATCGCTTGTGTCGAACTATGACGAGAGCGGGAGGGAAAGTACTTTTCCTCCCGCTGCAGCGGGGAGAAAAGTACTTTTCCTCCCGCCCATATATATATATACCGCGAAGTTCTCTGTATGCGGAACGCTAGGGGTACCAAACCGAAATTTTTGCTATTTCCATAGGCGTGGGTCATACAGTAAACTGCAGCATCAGTTTGGTAACTTACTAGATGTTTTTAGTAAGATCACTAGAAATTACTGGAAATCTAGTCACTAGATTTCTAGTCCAGAAAGCTAGTGACCAATGATCACTAGATTTCTAGTGATCTCTAGTGATTTTACTAGAAACATCTAGTAAGTTACCAAACTGCTGCTGCAGTTTACTGTATGACCTACGCCTATGGAAATAGCAAAAATTTCGGGTTGGTACCCCTAGCGTTCCGCATACAGAGAACTTCGCGGTATATATATATGGGGAGTTCCACATGAAATGTACAATTGGTTGTCCACACCCCTTTCGATTTGTCTCAAACTTAGTCAAGTTGAGTAATGGATTAAAAAAAAAATTCCTCGAAATAATGAAAATTCTACCTTTTACAGGTCGCGAGTAACAGCGATTCACAAATTTTGAATTATTTTTTTCAAATCGCTGTAGCTCCCAAACTACATGTCCGCGCCTAAAAATCAAGTAGGTCAAAAGTTTTGTAATTTGATGTACTTTTCGATGTTGCCGCGAGACAAAGTCGATTTTCAGTTAATGGTGAAAAAAACGCGAAAAACGCGATATTGATCTCGTTCCCCAAACTTTTTTGGGGTCCATTTTTCATCATAAAATGCGGCTATTTTTCCCGCAAATTTTCGTGTAAAGAAAAGTCACGGGACTCGACTGGTTGAAGAGATATGAGGGAATTTCTAGGAAAAACCGACCGGATTTTGACGTTTTCTGAATTGGAATTTTTCAAAACTATCGAAACTTTTTTTTAACGTGAAATAGACGTAAAAAGAGCCAACACTCTCGGCTTTTTTCACATCCATTTCACGTAAAAAAAAGTTTCAATAGTTTTGAAAAATTTAAAGTCAGAAAATGTCCAAATCCGGTCGGTTTTTCCTGGAATTTCCCTCATATCTCTTTAACCATTCGAGTCCCGTGACTTTTCTTTACACGAAAATTTGCGGGAAAAATAGCCGCATTTTATGATGAAAAATGGACCCCAAAAAAGTTTGGGGAACGAGATCAATATCGCGTTTTTCGCGTTTTTTTCACCATTAACTGAAAATCGACTTTGTCTCGCGGCAACATCGAAAAGTACATCAAATTACAAAATTCTTGACCTACTTGATTTTTAGGCGCGGACATGTAGTTTGGGAGCTACAGCGATTTGAAAAAAATAATTCAAAATTTATGAATCGCTGTTACTCGCGACCTGTAAAAGGTAGAATTTTCATTATTTAGAGGAATTATTTTTTTCAACCCATTACTCAACTTGACTAAGTTTGAGACAAATCGAAAGGGGTGTGGACAACCAATTGTACATTTCATATGGAACTCCCCATATATATATATATATATATATATATATATATATATATATAATATACAGGGTGTCCCAATTTAAAGTACGCATTACGTTTTCAGCCGACCTAACGTTCTAATTGGAAAATGTATCCTACAAAAGTTGTCCGGTTCAGAGGGGGACACATGAAGAATTTTCTTTTTGCGGTCCAGCATCATAATTGGTGATGCTGTGAAGGATGGACTGGTTTTTTCAAATGGAATCATACATTTTTGTTGAAACTCAAATATTCTCTATTCAAAAATGTACAACTTTCTCATGAAACTTTTTTTTGTAAAATGAATAGTTCGTGAGATAGAACAATAAAACAAATACCACCATTAACAGCAAAACCTCTCTGTGATATGTGTGATATGTCGGAGCATCAGTGGGGTGACTACAGATGTTCAAAAATACCACCATCCAGAGTGAGACACGCTCTCACTCGCTTTTCGAAGCTCTGCGCCGTTTTCAAAAGGATTGCCCAGAGCTTCGAAAAGCGAGTGAGAGCATGTCTTGCGCTTGATGGTGGTATTTTTGAACATCTGTAGTCACCCCACTGATGCTCCGGCATATCACACATATCACAGAGAGGTTTTGCTGTTGATGGTGGTATTTGTTTATTTGTTCTATCTCACGAACTATTCATTTTACAAAAAAAAGTTTCCTGAGAAAATTGTACATTTTTGAATAGAGAATATTTAAGTTGCAACAAAAATGTATGATTCCATTTGAAAAAACTGGTCCATCCTCCACCGCATCACCAATTATGATGCTCGACCGCAAAAAAAAAAATTCTTCATGTGTCCCCCTCTGAACCGGACAACTTGTGTAGGACACATTTTCCAATTGAAACGTTAGGTCGGCTGAAAACGTAATGCGTACTTTAAATTGGGACACCCTGTATATATTATATATATATATAATATATATATTATATATAATTACAATATATTATATATATTATATATTATATATATAATATATATATATATATATTATATATATAATATATATATATATATATATATATTATATATATTATATATATACCTTTTCCGATCGACGCGCATCAAAGAAGGCTTATTTCGTGCCCTTATTATGAAAAATACAGTGTGCAACTAGGGGGGGATGGCCATTTCCCCCCCCCCCCTAGTTGCACAATATACTATTCTGTTGTTAGATTCGATCGCTGATTGGGCAAAGTTTTAGTCAATTAGGTATATCGATGGTAATATCACTATTGCCAATATCATAATCTTATCGATGTTGACAATTTGTTGCTTGTCACCAAAATATCTTGTCTCAATAAGCTGAGTTTCCGAAGAGAAGGTTATAGTTAGACAAAGTCTTGTTGTAAGATTGAAATATGTTTTGTTGAGCAGCTGTGCAGGCATTACTGAGACGTTTATCGTTGCAGTTTTTGAAGTTTTCTCATCAACTGCTACACAGACCGGTCGCTATATCTTTCTTCGGATTTCTGAACCTGGACTACTCGTTTATATTCAAGGTGAGACAACGTGTAAGTCATTGCTCTTGAGAGTTGCCCACCGGGAATTTCATCGTAGTCCTAACATCTCTGATGAAAATTCAGTTCCCGGGAAAAAATGATCAGGCATGATCATGCCTGTTCATGTATGATCAGGCATGAAATTAGACATGGTCAGGCCTGTTTATGTATGATCAGGCCTGAAATTAGACATGATCATGTCTGTTCATGTCTGATCATGCCTGATGCCAGACCTGAACCTGTCTGTTCATGCATGAACAGGCATAATCATGTCTGAATCGCTAAATACGTTAAGGCCTGTTCATGCATGATCATGTCTGTTCATGTCTGATCATGCCTGATGCCAGACCTGATCCTGTCTGTTCATGCATGAACAGGCATGATCATGAATAAGACTTGGCTTCCGGGATGGAGCCGCGTTGTTTAACGGTTAGGTGCCGACGTTTCGTAAACATTGCAGTTTACTTCATCAGGGCGAGAAACAACCTGATACTGGTTGCTCCCCAACAGGGTGTCCCTATTTATGCCAGTTGCGGAGCCGTCCATGTGTGACGTTCCGCTTGGGTGGAGTTGACCAATCATATGTTTTTAAATGGTTGGCCAAACATTTAAAAAACCGGGAGGATGGCGTTCCAAATTGGATGGGTTTGAAGTCCGTTGTCTCTGTTGATGTTGTTAGGATGTTTACGGATTTCAAGGGCTTCTCTGTATTTTCGAGGAAAATACTGATTTGAGTTAGCCAAGGAGGTGGTTTGGTCAAATAAGATTTGGTGGCCCGTTTCCATTTGGTGTTCCGCCAGAGCTGAGATAGTAAAGTGCTTCAGTTTGACGCATCTTTGGTGTTCTTTAAGGCGAGTGCTGATCTTCCTCCCGGTTTCTCCGATGTAAACTTTTCCACAGGAACAAGGGATCCTGTATACCCCTGAAGAGCTAAGCGGGGGGAGTTTATCTTTTGGGGAGTTGAGGAATTGCCCGATTTTCTGTGGTGGTTTGAAAATCGGTTTGATGTTGTTTCTCCTTAGGATTCTCCCTATGGAGTCCGTCACTCCTTGAATGTAGGGGAGGAAGGCAGTTCTTCTCGTTACTTCCGTTGGTAAGTTTGAAATGTCTGTCGATGGGTTGGGCTTGTTCTGGAGTTTTTGGATGGTTTGTTGGATTTGTGTGGACGAGTAACCATTGGATTGTAGGGTTTTCTTCAGGTGGGCTAGTTCGACGTTGAGGTTATCTGAATCAGAGACTGTCAGTGCTCGGTGGACGAGTGAGCTGATCACTGATCCTTTTTGTGATGGGTGGTGGTGTGAAGCTGCGTGGAGATATCTGTTGGTGTGTGTGGGTTTGCGGTATACGCGATGTCCCAATTGACCATCTTGTTTTTTCGTGACTAGCACGTCCAGGAAGGGAAGTTGGTTGTTATTTTCTGTTTCCATCGTGAAGCGTATGTTAGGGTGTCGGGAGTTGAGAAAGTCTAGAAAGGTTTGGAGGTGTTCCTTACCATGTCGCCAAATGACAAAAGTGTCATCAACATATCGGAGCCAGAGTTCAGGTTTTAGTCGGGCTTCTCCGAGGGTGTGGCTCTCGAAGTGCTCCATGAATATGTCCGCTATGATGGGAGAAATTGGAGATCCCATAGCAGCGCCTGAGGTTTGTTCGTAGAATGCTCCTTGGTAAAGAAAGTAGGTGGAGGTGAGGCAGTGTTCGATGAACAAACCTCAGGCGCTGCTATGGGATCTCCAATTTCTCCCATCATAGCGGACATATTCATGGAGCACTTCGAGAGCCACACCCTCGGAGAAGCCCGACTAAAACCTGAACTCTGGCTCCGATATGTTGATGACACTTTTGTCATTTGGCGACATGGTAAGGAACACCTCCAAACCTTTCTAGACTTTCTCAACTCCCGACACCCTAACATACGCTTCACGATGGAAACAGAAAATAACAACCAACTTCCCTTCCTGGACGTGCTAGTCACGAAAAAACAAGATGGTCAATTGGGACATCGCGTATACCGCAAACCCACACACACCAACAGATATCTCCACGCAGCTTCACACCACCACCCATCACAAAAAGGATCAGTGATCAGCTCACTCGTCCACCGAGCACTGACAGTCTCTGATTCAGATAACCTCAACGTCGAACTAGCCCACCTGAAGAAAACCCTACAATCCAATGGTTACTCGTCCACACAAATCCAACAAACCATCCAAAAACTCCAGAACAAGCCCAACCCATCGACAGACATTTCAAACTTACCAACGGAAGTAACGAGAAGAACTGCCTTCCTCCCCTACATTCAAGGAGTGACGGACTCCATAGGGAGAATCCTAAGGAGAAACAACATCAAACCGATTTTCAAACCACCACAGAAAATCGGGCAATTCCTCAACTCCCCAAAAGATAAACTCCCCCCGCTTAGCTCTTCAGGGGTATACAGGATCCCTTGTTCCTGTGGAAAAGTTTACATCGGAGAAACCGGGAGGAAGATCAGCACTCGCCTTAAAGAACACCAAAGATGCGTCAAACTGAAGCACTTTACTATCTCAGCTCTGGCGGAACACCAAATGGAAACGGGCCACCAAATCTTATTTGACCAAACCACCTCCTTGGCTAACTCAAATCAGTATTTTCCTCGAAAATACAGAGAAGCCCTTGAAATCCGTAAACATCCTAACAACATCAACAGAGACAACGGACTTCAAACCCATCCAATTTGGAACGCCATCCTCCCGGTTTTTTAAATGTTTGGCCAACCATTTAAAAACATATGATTGGTCAACTCCACCCAAGCGGAACGTCACACATGGACGGCTCCGCAACTGGCATAAATAGGGACACCCTGTTGGGGAGCAACCAGTATCAGGTTGTTTCTCGCCCTGATGAAGTAAACTGCAATGTTTACGAAACGTCGGCACCTAACCGTTAAACAACGCGGCTCCATCCCGGAAGCCAAGTCTTATTCAAAATCTCACCGCGAAAGCCTCAAAGACCTTAGGCATGATCATGCCTGAATTGCTAAATACGTCAAGGCCTGTTCATGCATGACCATGCCTGTTCATGTATGATTATGTCTGATGCCAGACCTGAACCTGTCTGTTCATGCATGAACAGGCATGATCATGTCTGAATCGCTGAATACGTTAAGGCCTGTTCATGCATGATCATGTCTGTTCATGCATGAACAGGCATGATCATGCCTGAATTGCTAAATACGTCAAGGCCTGTTCATGCATGACCATGCCTGTTCATGTATGATTACGTCTGATGCCAGACCTGATCCTGTCTGTTCATGCATGAACAGGCATGATCATGTCTGAGGCGCTGAATACGTTAAGGCCTGTTCATGCATGACCATGCCTGGAAGATTTAAAACCTCCAGCTCTGATCAGGCCTGATACGTTGGTACATGTCTGACTAAACATGAACAGACATGATCATGTCTGATATTATAAATTGATTCAAACATGATCATGCATGACCATGTCTGTTCATGTCTGATATTTTGGATTATCTATACTTCAATAGATATACTTCAAATAAGTAATTTTTTTTTTTTTTGCTGAAAAAAGTGGAACGGTCATCTTGCCTCACATTCCCTAAAATACAAAAATAATCTTAGAATCGTTAGATCATCATAATCAATAAAGGGCATCGTAAGGATTGATAAAAACTTCGTGACGAATACCATATATATACTGCACATTCTAAAAGTTTCAATTATCAAATACGTGAAGTAGCGAAGTGGTATAAGCTTCGACTGATACGCAGAAGGACCTGGGTTCGAATCCCAGTACTAAACAGTGAAAAAATTTTAATCCACAAAAAAAAGTTGATGATCAGAAATAACCATAATTTCCGATCACTGCGACATATAAAAGATATAAAAACGATAGTTCATATAATTTTTTAATTCAATCAACTGTTTTTTTTCTTCAATCGCCCGGGAAAAAATGATCAGGCCTGATCAGACATGAACAGGCATGAGTCTTCAGACCTGATCAGACATGAAAAATGACCGGGACTGAACAGGCCTGATCAGACATGAACAGACCTGATCAGGCCTGTTCAGTCCCGGTCATTTTTCATGTCTGATCAGGTCTGAAGACTCATGCCTGTTCATGTCTGATCAGGCCTGATCATTTTTTCCCGGGTTAGAAACAGATTGTGGATGCGTAAGAAAAGTACGGTGTAGAACACCGTTTGCGGAATTAATAATTTTCTGCATTGTATTACAGATATTCTGCACCATGGCAACCTACCTAATCGTTATTATACAGATTGAGCCAATACGACACTGTGCCTAATGGAGTTGGAAGATCCTTCAAGAATCAAGTTATAGCAGACAAGAGTGAAATGGCATCTTAGAAAAATTGGAAATAGTGATTTCCTTCTAATTAGTGAATTTTCATTTTACTGTACAATCTGTTGTAATGCAAGTTCTGTGTTATTTATTGATTTTGTACACCGCGTTTTCGTGCTATGGATGACAGTTTATAAATATCCAATCATAGATATAGGCAATAAATAAATTAGTAATAGATTCGAATGATTCAATAGAATAGGTGTGTTATCACTCTTCTGTATCAATTTATTGAGTGGTTATATATGAATATGCACGTGTTAATAAAAAAAAAAAAATTAAGATCGTACGATTTTTCCATTATTTATTTAAACTCCGCAGCCTCGTCCTGAAGACTATGAAGTCCTGGCTCGAAAGATAAGCAACAGGTGAGTGGGTAGGTATACTACATTGTCGATATGCTGTATGTTACATATATCTCCCTCGCCGGAGTCTATCGATTGATTGAGGGGGTACGACCATTATCGGCGAAACGTACTTACGGACTTGAAATTTGTATATGATGATGACGGATATTTTATGCGCCTATTGCCAAAAGTTGAGCTATATTGACCGCTTACTTTCTTGTATTATTCTTGTTTTTATTATGTGTACTGTTTACACTAATGGAAGCGTCAATTCCCTATCGTTATATCTATGGTTCTACGTAGCAAGACAAAGAGGCTATCAAATCCATGTTATGGAACAGTGGCGTAGCTATGTCTTCGTGGGCCCGTGTGCAATCGATGATTCTGTCCCCCCCCCCCCCCCCCCCCCCCTCCCCCTTCCCATCTTCCTCAGTACTTATCCACATTTTTATACGAAATTATATTTTTTGCACTCAAACTACGGATTTTAATTGGCGCTAAGCCGCTAATAAACGTAAGATGGGGAAAAAAAGTGAAAAAAAAAAGAAACACGTATTTAAAGGTCATTCAATAATTAGAATCATTAACTTATTAATGACCCTCAAGATTTCTGCATCTACAAAAATGAGCTTTAGCAAGCCGTAACTTGTAAAGGTTTACTCCGAGCGGAAAATTCTATTAGACTCTTTTCTTCCGCTTTCGATTATCTGATGGCGATATTTTTTAGTTTTTTTTTTAGGACCGATGCTAACGCCGTTTTCTGTTAATTAGTACTTCAGCACGACGTAACTTCGAAACGGTCATTCTCAGAGAAAAATTCTATAAGACTTTTTTCTTTCTCTTTCGATTATCTGATGGCGAAATTTTTTAGTTTTTTTTTTTTTTTTTTACATATTTTTTTTTCAAACCGCGCAGACTCTCTTTTCACGTGAATTACTCCAATGGCAAGATCTGACTTTGAAATGATTCGATGATCATTCTTGAGTACTTCACGTGATTTGACTTGAGTAATTGAGTACAAATAACTGAAAAAAAAAACTTAAAAATATCGCCATCAGATAATCGAAAGACGAAGAAAAAAGTCTTATAGAATTTTTCTCTGAGAATTACCGTTTCGAAGTTACGTCGTGCTGAAGTACTAATTAACGGAAAACGGCGTTAGCATCGATCCGCAAATAAAACTAAAAAATATCGCCATCAAATAATCGAAAGAGGAAGAAAAAAGTCTAACAGAATTTTTCGCTCAGAGTAAACCTTTACAAGTTACGGCCTGCTAAAGTTCATTTTTGCAGATGCAGAAATCTTGAGGGTCATAACTTATTATCGTAATCAATCAAACAAATCAATCAATTTCATTGCTTTTATAAGACTCGCAATTTTTCGAACGGAAACTTATCGCGTGTTTATCTTAAACAGAAACTTTCCCTAGTGGTGAACTAAACGGCTTGCAGATAATGGTTCCATGCATCGTAGCCGATGATCAAATGTTTAGACTGAAAGCTATACTGCCGTGCTTAGGAAGAAGGCAGTAAAGTGAAAAAAGTGAAATCAGAGAAAACTGAAATCTAAATTTCTGATATTTTCAAACCAAATTAATGATTTTATTTTTTCATAGCAATTATCGAATGACTAATAATATATTACATGATTTTATGGAAAGTCATTTAAGTGTAATTTCAGATCATAATTAATAAAAATGCCTAAAACATGGATTTACTGCTTTTATATGTAGGAAATGTAACCGATATCAAATATTTGACAAACTTAATAAATTAATATCTTTTTGAAATAACATTCTTAATGATTCATTTTATAATGGATATGTAGAGAATCGTTGAAAGAATATATTGGCATCAAAATAATAAAAGGCAGTAAATAAAGTTTACTGCCTTCTACCTAAGCACGGCAGTATAGTAATGAACATGATCGGGTCTGGTTCGTTATCTTGAGCTGCGTTCCGAAATGTCACCTGGGTGCTCTCGGGTATGTTGTATCTTTCTCTATTGTCATGGGTAAAGAAAGGATAAAGACACACCCGAGAGCAGCCGGATGACGTTTTGGAACACAGCCTTGGACCAGGCACTTTGTTTTGAGCCCGAGAGTTTTGTATTTGAACTTACTGTTTTACACAGTTTCTTGATCCGTCTATCGAACAGTTACGATACTTTTGTCTCGACATGTTCATTTTATTACAGAAACTTGTTCGAGACCATGGACCTGCGTTTATTCGGTAGACGCGCTTTTAAGTCAGTTTGTTCTCCCGAGTCGAAATTTAGCCCCTATTTTGATCCTCTCAGCATCTACCTCAACCTCTTTAGACCCCGCTATCACCTCAAGCGCCTATTTTGAACCTCCAAGCCCTCCGTAGCCAAAATTTAGCGCCTACTTTAGTACTCATAGCGTACATATGCACCTCTTTGAACACCGATCGACCTCGAGCGCCCGTTTAGGACCTCCAAGTCCTCCGTTTAGGACCTATTTTCACACTCACAGAGCCCAGTCCAGAGTCGAAAATCAACGCCTACTTTCATAATTTAAAAATGTTCATCCTCGAACTCCTATTTTAAACCTCCAAGCCCTCCGTGGTTAAAATTGAGCGCGTACTTTAGTACTTATAGCGTACATATGATCCTCTTTGAACACTGGTCGACCTCAAGCGTCCGTTTAGGACCTCCAAGTCCTCCGCAGTCATAATTGAGGACCTATTTTGATACTCACAGAGCTCGATCAAGTGTCGAGTATACTCGAATGATAATAAATATTGAAAACTACACTCAGAAAATGATTTATTTAAATCTGGACTTTGTTTAAAATATAATTTTCGCCAAGTACATTTTCATCTTTGGCAACCCAATTTTTTTCGTAACGATAGAAAAATGTATTTGGTTCCAAAAAATCTCTAATTGGCGGAAACGGAATCTACGGAATAGATATATTTAAAGTGAACAAATCTTCTAACTGTCACGAATATAGTTTGGTTGCCACGGATAAAAATTTACTTGCAGCAAATACATTTTTGCAATAAGTCAAAATTCAAATAAATCGTTTTACTGGATGTCCGTGTAGAAATTTATTCGGAAATCAGGCTTAATTGACAACACAAAGGCGCCTATCAAGATCAGTTGTGGATTCCACAATAATAGATCCCAATATCACTGCTCGATCGGTTTACCGGATTTGTAAAATATGAAATATACACTGTACAACAGGTACACTGTTGGAGAAAAAAAATGTTTCAGGAAATGAAGTAGGGGAGAGTCGGGTAGCCCCGGACGGCGGGTACCCGCGGTCACCTCAAGTGTTCTCTCTAAATTTGAATCAGTGGAAAGTCACTGATCGGCAGTGAATAGTCACTGATGGCTACAGTTATAAGTAGGTCACTGGAAATCAGTGAAAAGTCACTGATTCAATCAGTTGAAATGTACTCACTGATTGAATCAGTGGAATTGCACCGTTTAAATCCGTGAAATTGCACTGTCTAAATCAGTGAAAACTTCACTGATCGAATCAGTAAAATATACTGGATAATAGGCTTATCTAATGGGGATGCTGACCTCAAGAAGCAAAATATTATATCTCACACGTATTTTTTTATAAGGTTTTATTGTGTAAGGCTAGTTTGCATTACAAATGCAAGAAACTTCAGGCATTGGTATAAAATTTATGAAATACGAAAATACTGTTCGTTGGAATGAAGAATATCTTATATATCTTCTCTTATATAGAAAGAAAATCAAGTAAAAATAGTATACTTAATGACATATTCTATCTTCTAAATCAACGTCAGAATTGTAGTATGCAGGAGTCATACACGATAATGCAGTAAACTCGTGGTAATTATATTATTATCATTCTTCATAGTATACCAGTCATGAAAACACCCAATAATACGTAAACTACGAGTATCGTACCAATCGAAACAACAGTGGCGTAGCTATGTCTTCGTGGGCCCGTGTGCAGTCGAGGATTCTGGGCCCCCCCTCCCCATCTTCCACAGTACTTATCCACATTTTTATACGAAACTATATTTTTTGCACTTAAACTACGGATTCTAATTGGCGCTAAGCCGCTAATAAACGTAAAATGGGGAAAAAAAGTGAAAAAAAAAAAACACATATTCAAAGGTCATTCAATAATATTAGAATCATTAACTTATTATCGTAATCAATCAAACAAATCAATCAATTTCATTGGTTTTATAAGACTCGCAATTTTTCGAACTGAAAATTATCGCGTGTTTGTCTTAAACGGAAACTTTCCCTAGTGGTGAACTAAACGGCTTGCAGATAATGGTTCCATGCATCGTGGCCGATGATCAAATGCTTATACTGAAAGCTATAGTAATGCACATGATCGGGTCTGGTTCGTTATCTTGAGCTGCGTTCCAAAATGTCACCCGGGTGCTCTCGGGTATGTTGCATCTTTCTCTATTGTCATGGGTGAAGAAAGGATAAAGACACACCCGAGAGCACCCGGGTGACGTTTTGGAACACAGCCTTGGACCAGGCACTTTGTTTTAAACCCAAGAGTGGAAGAGCTTTGCATTTCAACTCACTATTTTACACAGTTTCTTGATCCGTCTATCGATCAGTTACGATACTTTTGTCTCCGCATGTTCATTTTATTACAGAAACTTGTTCGAGACCATGGACCTGCGTTTATTCGGTAGACGCACTTTTAAGCCAGTTCGTTCTAGTACGGCGATCATACATATTTTTTTGTAACACATGCACGATTTTTGCGTTTTTTTTACCTAATAATAGGGCTAAAAGTAGCCGTTTATTGACCGGCGGGCAAAAAAAAGTTCGTAGCGGGCAAAAAAAGTCAGTAGCGGGCGAAAAAAGTCGGTAGCGGGCGCAAAAGAACTTTTTGCGCCCGCTACCGACCTTTAGCGGGCGCAAAAGAACTTTTTGCGCCCGCTACCGACTTTTAGCGGGCAAAAATAGTATATTGTGTACCAAGGGCGTAAAGTGGGCTTTTTTAGACCGAGTGTGGAGTTTGCAGTACGAGTCAGAGGCGAGGTAGCACGAGTCGAAGACGAGTGCGTCTGCGAGCCGAAGACGAGTACTGCAACCACACAAGGTCAAAAAGCCCACTTAGCCCTGGTGCACACCATATTTTTTGTAACAGCACGATTTTCGCGTTTTTTCAACATTGTTGATAATTTTCTTGAAATAATAAAAACGCCCGCTGCAGCGGGCGATTTTATTATAATAATGAATTGCGCCCGCTGCAGCGGGCGATTTTATTATAATAATGAATTGCGCCCGCTGCAGCGGGCGTTTTTATTATTATGATAAAAAACGCCCGCTCGTCTGAAAACTGTCACTTTAGGCCCGCTGAATGGGTCAAAAAAACGCAAAAATCGTGCATGTGTTACAAAAAATATTTATTTATTTATTTTTTATTTTTTTTTTTTTTTCGCAAAATCGTGCATGTGTCACAAAAAATATGGTGTGCACCACGGGCGAGGGCTTTTTTGCCCTCGTGTGTTTGCATTACTCGTCTCCAGCTCGCGATACGCACTCGCCTTCGGCTCGTGCTTGCTCGCCTCGACTCGTACTGCAAACTCCACACGCGGGCGAAAAAGGCCCACTTCTCGCCCTTGGTACACAATATACTATTTTGTAACACATGCACGATTTTTGCGTTTTTTTGACCCATTCAGCGGGCCTAAAGTGACAGTTTTCAGACGAGCGGGCGTTTTTTACCATAATAATAAAAACGCCCGCTGCAGCGGGCGCAATTCATTATTATAATAAAATCGCCCGCTGTAGCGGGCGCAATTCATTATTATAATAAAATCACCCGCTGTAGCGGGCGCAATTCATTATAATAATAAAATCGCCCGCTACAGCGGGCGCAATTCATTATTATAATAAAATCGCCCGCTGTAGCGGGCGCAATTCATTATTATAATAAAATCGCCCGCTGCAGCGGGCGTTTTTATTATTTCAAGAAAATTATTAACAATGTTGAAAAAACGCGAAAATCGTGCTGTTACAAAAAATATGGTGTGCACCAGGGCTAAGTGGGCTTTTTGACCTTGTGTGGTTGCAGTACTCGTCTTCGGCTCGCAGACGCACTCGTCTTCGACTCGTGCTACCTCGCCTCTGACTCGTACTGCAAACTCCACACTCGGTCTAAAAAAGCCCACTTTACGCCCTTGGTACACAATATACTATATACGGCAGTTTCGATTCGCGGTTCGAAGTGCGCGACAGATCGCACCATAACCTCGTTCTTCGTCTAGTGAATCTCAACAGGCGTCAAAGTGACTTTTCATGCCCTCGCCGAAAAACACTTGGCTTACGGGCATGCCACATAATATACTATTTGTGTCCCTAGTGCGTGGGCCCCTGAACCCCATGGGCCCGTGTTTTTCGTACCCCTAAAACCCCTGGTTATTACGCCACTGCGAAACAATATGATTCAATGTAATCTGACGTAATCTAACCTATCAACAGTATACCATGGAAGAGAGTGAAGTTGATGTTTGTGCAGGTCATACCTGATATTCGAATTCTCAAGTATATTTCACGAATGTATGTATGTAGTTACGTAATTACCTGTTGATATTGAACACCTTCCCTTTTCAAATTCTCATACACGACGCCGCAATCAAAATGAACGTATGTAAGACGCAAGTCACCACAAGTCACAAGCCCGCGTTAATCGGAACCTCGAGTTACGCAGCGCCTCTAGCGGAAGAATAGTCACTGATCAAATAGTGAACTGAGGCACTGGTTTTGCAGTAGTAAAATCACTGACGAGAGGGGATTAACTGATTGATCAGTGAATTAGGTATAAAACCACCGATTCGGCAGTGAAATCCTGAATCACTGATTCAATCAGTGAAATTTCCACTGATTCAAATTTAGAGAGTTGGACAATTACGCGAATAAATTTGGAAAAGAAAGATGTGAAAATTAGGGCACTGATCTTGGTCACATTTTCACGTCTTCGTTTTCAAAATTTATTCGCGTAATTGTCCAAAACTTGAGGTGACCGCGGGTACCCGCCGTCCGGGGCTACCCGACTCTCCCCTAACATTTTTACGCTAATTTCAACACTGTTTTTAGTTCTTGCGACAGAACGATTTGCCACTGTGAGTGAATTTATGTTGTTTTAACTAAAAAAAAAGTTGCCGAAATAAACATAAAAATTATAGTGGACCTTCTGAAACATTTTTTTTACAACAAAATGTCATATTTCATTCGGATAAACACATATGATCGCGTAAACAAAAAATATATCATATAATATTCAGTAATCAATCGTAATAAAATATGCAAGGACTTCAATCTAGTCCTGCAAATGAAAAATTTTGATGTCATTGAAATATTTCGAGTAATAACTTGACGCTTTGATAGGCCCTGAACAAGTAGGAAAGTGTTGGGTCCTATGCCATATGGTAGTTTAGCGTAGTGGTTAGGGCGTGCGACTGGAAATCGAGCGGACGTGCGTTCAAATCCCGGCGGGGACTAATAATGCGGCGGTTATTTCAATGGCTGTAAAATGCGGTTTCATCGATATAATGCGTAGGTTCGGTCAACTGACGATAAAATTCGTAAAATTTTCTACTTTTTTTTTCTACTATCATTACTTTTTAATTTCACGAAAATAAATTACGGGCTCCGATATGACGGCTAGCCCGATCTTCTACCGAAATTTCTGCTAGGGAGCCGGGTTTCACGAGGTTCTCGCGAGATCCTCGTGAGATCCTCATTTGACCCTAAAATGCTGCATTTGTCTGGTAACTACGAGTTTTAGGCGCTAAAGAGGGTTTCAATTCCCATACAAAATAAACCTCTCCAGACCCTCAAAAACTTCCCAACAGTAAAATTTTGAGGTTCTAATGAGGCGTTAAATTTCGACTCGGGCTAGTACGGCGATCATACATTTTTTTTTGTCTCCCTAGTGCGTGGGCCCCTGGACCCCATGGGCCCGTGTTTTTCGCACCCCTAAAACCCCTGGTTGTTACGCCACTGTTATGGAAGGTCTATTCATCAATTTGAGAAAAAATAAATGTAATGTAGGTACTTGGCAGTGGCATCTGATTTCGGATCTTTTTTTTCACGAGTTCAAGAGCTACCGATCAAGGATATTTATATCACCGCATACTCATAAAACGGATGGGCCGGTGGGCGGGTGCTATTATCACATGTCAATTCCGATAAATTCGAAGTACTGTATCCTGGCTCGGGTTTAATTATAGGCTATGAAATCCCGGTTATTGTGATAAGAGTTTTCCTAACTTCATATTCATGTCAAAACGTGCAGTGCACAGTTTGGTTCCGATGATCTGTAGGTACAGTGTACACATACCAGAGATTTCAATACCGTTCGTGTTTTGGCCCATTTTCCATTACGGTCTACTCAGAAAATAACCAAAGGAAGGGGAAGTAAAAATCATATTCAAGTCACCGCTGAAATGGAGCACCTCAGGGTTGTCTGCCTCTTCGTCATCTTCCTTGGAATCTGCCAAGGAGGTAAGTACAATCTTGAATCATCTCGCCAAATATTTTGGTATTGGGAGCAATTGTGTGATTTACATCTATGGATATTTCATCAATATTAAAACACGGTGCAGTATTAGGAATTTTTTCAAATCAGACTTTGGAACACTCTTCAAGTAATCCTATGACGTCTGGATGCATACAACGACTGAAGTTAATTCTCCAGTTAAAATCTGCCCTTACATTCTAATGTCTGTATATTTTGAGTATAGGTACCTACTCTAGGATAGGATTTGACCTATATATGTAAAAGTGTAAATTAAACAAAGCATGGGCTTACAGATATGTTTTCCACACCTTGCGGAAGCCATTTTAACTCGTCGACTGGCATCATAGAGTCCCCTAATTACCCCAGCCTCTACCGGAATTATTTGGCCTGCGAATGGTTTATTGAGGACCCGAACAAGGAACGTATTATATTGAATGCTGAAGTGTTCAGTTTAAATAATTGCTGTGAATGCGACTACCTCGAAATCAGGTAAAGACATGTTCCATTGTCGGATTTTCACGTACATAAATAGACTTTACGGGCAGAGTGTCAGTTTGTCGGGTAAAAAAGGTTGATTTTATTATTACTATTATTTTTTTTTTTTTGCATGTGTTAACCTTCAAGGTATTGAGAATGTCTTTGTGAAGTTTCAAGTGAAAGGTCGAATCATTGTCGATTGAACACAGCTATTGAACTCGTTCGAGCCTGCAGTAAAATCGTATTTAAAAGTGGGTATTATGATTATTTCTAGAAACGGAGACTCTGCAACGTCACCTCTGCTGGGGCAATACTGCGAATCGTCCGCTCCTAGAAACATAACGAGTCTTGGCTATCAACTATATCTAAAATTTCGTACAGACAGCTATCTCGTATCTAGTGGCTTCAGAATAGTATGGGGCAGCGCCACCACTGGTTTGTTCCATTCGTAATGTGTCGGTCACAATCCCAGATGTTTTAAAGTACCAGAGGCTAGACATTGATCAACTAATTGCTTATTCGTCTTGCCACGTCTCGTTTTTGGCTGACGTAAAAAATATACTGTCGTTACGTCTTTTCCGTCTTGTTTTTTTTTTTTTTTCTTTCATTTCTATTCAGCGGAAACATTTTAAGCTGATTTTTCAGTCGCAATCTTTCTGTCCATTTTATATTAAGTTCAATTAATCTAAGGTACGGAAATATTCCTGCAATATAAGTAAGAAAACTCAGACAAGAAATCGGTTTGTAGGTTCAGCAATTCAAGGGGGGCACTTTTACTCGTCGAACGGCGTCATTGCGTCACCAAATTACCCCATGCCCTACCCGTACAATTTGCAGCGGAATTGGGTTATCGAAGCCCCCGAAAGTCACCTGGTGATATTAAATGTGAAGGAATTTCAACTGGAGGGGCAGGCACCGTGTCCACAAGACTACCTTGAAATTAGGTGAAGGTCCTTTTCATTTTACATCGATGTCTATTTCCACCAATTACTTACTGGCTACATTATATGTTTGTTTCAAAAATTTCAGAAGTGGCAATACAATTTCTGGCCGAAGCGAAAGTTCTGAAGCAGCGTCTGTTCTGATAGGAAAATACTGCGCGAAAGCTGACATCCCAGCAAAAATTACAGGCATTGGCAATAAAATGTTTTTGCACTTTAAATCAGACGGCTCAGCCAGTTTTAGCGGTTTCATCATAGAATGGGACAGCACTGCCCTTGGTGTGTTTAATTCCTAAATGCTAATCAAACTTATAATGCACAATCATCAACAATCCTGATACTAGTTACAAGCAATTCTAATTGAATCCATTCTTCATTGCAAGATGTTCTAATTGTTCATCGAACTTACTTTAAATGATGCTGCCGCACTATATCAATCCAATGAGTATGTTATTTTTTTACTGTATATAGCTTGTGGCGGTAATTTAACCACGAGCCATGGGACGATCTCTACTCCGTATTACCCTGAGCCATACAGCATAGACATGGAATGTATTTGGAACATCCGGGTCTCAGCCGGCAGCGTTATTCAACTCATATTAGTTCATCTCGAATTGGAAGGAATCAATGAATGTACGTTTGATTCCGTAGGAATTTACGACGGATTCAATGGACGCGGCAATAAATTGGGAACATATTGCCAAAGAATATACCATCCTCTCTACATAGAGACCACCTCGAATGTTGCCAGTGTTTTGTTACGTAGCAATTCCTCTTCTTCCCGACGGGTCCACATAATCTATCACACTCGTGAGTAAACTAAATAATTTATCACATTTCGCAAACTTATTTGAACTAGATATTTATCGAAGAGTTCGTTTACAATTCAAATGAATGTTTCTAGTACATAATAGTTTTCTATTTTCTCTGCAGTATTCCATAATAAGCTTCATGGATCAAATGGCGTTATCGAGTCACCAAATTTCCCAAATAAGTACCCGCATCGGGAGAACTGTAACTGGACGATCGAGGCACCGATCGGAAAAACTCTAAACCTTAAATTTTCTGTATTCGACTTGGATGGAGGAACCGCAAGCTCCTGCAATATCGATTACCTGAAGATAGCGGAAGGGAATGGCGGTGTACCAAACAGAGAGATCGGCAAATTTTGCAACTCCAATGTACCACCACATATGATAGTGTCCAATCAACACCAGTTATTCCTGCAATTTCATTCGGAAAATTCTGCTCCAAGAAACGGTTTCCGACTTGAATGGGATGTCATCGGTGAGTACGTGAATATGACTTTAGAAAATGGCTCGACAGTTATCATTCCTGTGTATTTTTCCGAATAAGACGTGACAGAAAAATGCGCTTTACTCACAGAGCACAATTAAGAAATACTGAGAAATTCACCAAATTTTTGTCGGTCGGATCCTCGACCGTTCTCAAGAGACAAAATCTCAAAAATTCCCCAAAATTTGATTACATATATGGCTTGAGTCCTCTTTTACGATCATAGGACATGGCCGTGACAATGGGAATCACTGTTATGATCGAGTATTGGAATTATCATTTATTTTTCCACTATGAGATATCTTATATTTTTTGTCTTTAGTACAGAACTCGATTCCACCCCCGTCACGTACCTGTCTGTTATGGAATGATCCAGTTTCAAAACGGGATGACTACACGTAAGTTAATATTCAATTAATTGATTTGCATGCATGATATTCTGAAACAACTTCATCACCGTATATAGTTAGGAAGATGTTAGGCCGGTAATGGCACTATAGATATAAATTGAATCGCTTGACTGCATTATTCGAGATTAAAACTGTTCCTGTGTCACACACGCATGCGTCAAACTTGTATGATTGAAAGAATATTGATACAGTGCAATTCATTATGAAAATTTTGCACGTTTCACAGTCTTATCCAAAGTTACTAGATTACTATTTACTGTCCAAATATTCTTCATGAAATGTCATGCAGGTACACGGTGGAAATCGGTGGTCATAAACTTCACACCGAAGCGGTAACGTGGAACGAGGCTCGAATAACGTGCGAAGAGGAGGGTGGTTACCTAGCGATCATCAACTCCGACGCTGAGTTGAATGCGATTACCGAGCTCTTCAATGGCTTTCAGGAAATCACTGATTCAGAGTACCCGAATGTTACCAGCATTGGTTTTCACGACCTTTACAAGGAGGGCGACTTTGTAACTATTCATGGACAGTCATTGGGCAAAGCTGGATTCTTCCAGTGGGAAGATGGACAACCCGACAACAATGAAGGGTCAGAAAATTGTGGAGCCCTGAGTACATGTGGCGAATTGAAAGACGTCAGCTGTGGAGCTAAATACGCATTCATATGCGAGATACCAATATGCTGATTCTAAATACAAAAATACTAAACATGAATAACTTTAATCGACGACCTTCTGCAAGTTAGATAATACATATGGTGGAATAGGTGTAAATACAGTCGAACCTCAACTATCGCAAGCTCGGCTATCGCAGGGACCTTGACCACGGCAAAACCTACACATAAAGAAAGGTTCACTTGATTCAAGATAATTTTGCGGTCCAAAAATGAAGATCGAAATTTTCTCGGATCAAATAAAAATTTTTCTCGAACCAAGAAAATTTGGAAAAATTTGGAAAATTTTCTTGGCTCGAGAAAATTTTTGATTTGATCCGAGAAAATTTCGGTCTTTATTTTTGGACTGCAAAATTATCTTGCATCAAGAATAATTTTCTTGGCTCAAGTTAACCTTTTTTCTGTGTAGGGCCTAATGTGCAGGAAGCGGTAACTCCCTCGCGTCTTGCGATAGTCGAAGTCCGACTGTGTATTGATTATAATCAAAACGATGTTAATAATATAATAATAAACCTTATCCTTTGCATAAATGCATTATATTTAGGTGCAGGTTAAATGCAAGAGCGAGGTTCGGAATGAGCCGGCGTCGCAGCACAATTCTAACAGTAACCTACCTATATTACTATTGCGAGCAGTTGCTTGCCGCTCGTACGCTTAAATATTTTTAAATTCATACACATAGTATAAAATGAGAAGACTGTAAAACGATATATTTTGGCATAAAACTATACCTAATCAACAAGGTGCGTAGTAAAATAAATAACGTAGTATCAATTTAATTTATCCAAATCACTGAATGGCAACATTTTTTGTATCAAAATTATTGTGATTAATTGAAATGTTGTAGACGTGAATTAGATTTGACTAACAACAATAATAAGTTTCTCACCATCATTTTGAAGTGTTTCAAAGATGCTTTTGTTTTCTAGTTTTAAATCCGGTATATGAATATCGTTTTGCAATATTTCTTTTCAAAACTAGGGTAAACAGTCCAGTCCGTGACCACCTACCAGTGAATGACCGGCACGAGAAATAATATTTATAACAATTCAGAAAATTGATAGATATTCATGACACATCTATTTCTGCAATCTTATATGTCTCTTTTCTTATTAAAATGCAACAAATAAACGAATTAAAAAACGTGTATATCGAAAATAATTAAATTTATATTGACAGTTTGCTTGTTACACGATTTTTGCTGAATTTTAACTAAAATCATGAAATATTAACATTTTATAAACTATGTATTTTGACGATCGTACTGTTTTTTTTTTTTTATCAATCACTTGATTTATAATGATTCAATTGAGTAAATGATTATTTACATTGACTTTAAATAGTTGTAACGTTATTAAATAATTAGTTTTGAATTATTTTATGTCGGTCATTTACTGGTATGCCTAATTATAATACTCAGCCAGTAAATGACCGACTAAAAAATAAGAACATGTCAGTTTTCATCTGACAGCTGTCATGAATCGCTGTTAACCTCCAACAGTACATGAAGGTTGAAATTTTCAAGTTTAAAGCTTTTTCTTATACATATATTATTATTTAATCGTGTTGAAAATAAACTAGAATGAATTTATCAACATTTTATTGAATATTTATTTTTAATAGGTGGATAGATGAATCAGTCATTCATTGGACCATACCCGGTCATTCATTAGACGCGAGTGGTCATTCACTGGACCTCTGGTTTTTTTACTCTTTATAGTTATTTTGAAAAGCTTATGATCAAATTCCGATAATATTATGATGAATATTTGAAAGAAAATAAATTCTCAACCCAATACTAACGGTTGTTTTGGATTTTTTGATTCGTTAATTATTTTTTCAAATCAATATATCTATCGATGAAACAAATCGGTCATTCACTGGACGTTTTACCCTATCGAGTTTACCCCACGATAAATTTAATTAGGGAAAATAACACGTATGTTTACGTAGGGTAAGTCCGGTATAGTTGCCCCAGCGCGATAGTTTATAACTTCATGTTTTATTCTTATGTAATGGCAAATTAATTACGCTTGCATAGAAATAATACTTTTCTAAAACTTTCAATGTCCATTTGATGCAAAAAAAAATGAACATATCAATATACTTAATACTCAAAATTGCTATTAAACTTCTTGCAAGCGTGGGGCAACTATACCGGACTTACCCTATATTCATCATGCTTCGCATCTGAAATATAGAACTTTATGATAAATTTAAAAATAACACTTATATCATTATTTTTCACTATACTAATGAAATATTATACTATATACAGGGTGATTCAGAATGCGGTACTTTCCTTACACCGGTGGATTCCTTGTAAAAATCTAAGACCAAAATTATTCATCCTAAAATGTCGAAAGCTAAGCCGTTTTCAGGTAGGAGTAGTTTAAAGTAAGCCAAAGTAAGCCAATACGAGGGCAGATACGAGAATGGCTCAGCCGCCGCTACGCCGTTATTGTTGATCAGACGTGGCTGGTCTGCTGTATGTAGCTAAGCTATACAGGCGATGCAATGGAAACAGAAGCGTGCGAATGTTACCGAACTATGAATGTAACGTCTGATCGTCGTTTCTTTGCAAGATCGCGGTGGCGGGCCAACAATAACGGCGTAGCGGCGGCTGAGCCATTCTCGTATCTGCCCTCGTATTGGCTTACTTTGGCTTACTTTAAACTACTCCTACCTGAAAACGGCTTAGCTTTCGACATTTTAGGATGAGCAATTTTGGTCTTAGATTTTGACAAGGAATCCACCGGTGTAAGGAAAGTACCGCATTCTGAATCACCCTGTATATATATACAGAAAAAAAAAATAATAAATAAATAAACAGAGATATGAGTGATTATGTTGTATGTTGAGATCCAGTTTACTTGAATCAAAGTCATTATTCCTATAAGAAAGTGCCAGTACTCTTAATTTCTATACATTCCTATTTTTCTGATAACATCCCAGATAACAAAATCTCTGCACAGTGATGGCGTATGAGCCCGCACGCGTGCGGATTTACCCGCACCGTGTGCTCTCACCTGAGCCAGCATTTGCGTCATCCATGGAGATGCATATCGCTCGCACGTCGTGATGGTATGAGATTTGTCCAGATAGTACCAATTCAATTGATATGTTTCGCAAAAAAATCAGACATAGCATATACAGGGTGGGGCAATAACTATTACCACCTCAAATATCTTTGAAACTAAAAGCTTCGGCGGAAAATTTTTCCTACAAAAGTTGCTTAGTATCAAGGGGGCCGTTGTGCAAAGATACCGATTTTTTTGTAACTGAAGGCCCTCCGGAGATATCAAGGTCATTTCCATTTTTTTGAATGGACTCATATGTTTTTGGTCCCATGGTGTGATAGCGGCTTTTTATACGAGTTCAACGACCTATAACACAAGGTCGTTCAAGGTCGTACAAGATCGTCGGTTTATCATTCTCACCCTGGGAAGAAAATAAATACACCCGTATTCATGGATATTTAGTGGCCTACTAACTCTTTTTCATAACATCTGCTCTGAAACTGCAAGTTTCGGTGCCTGTTTTGTCAGTTGAAAGAGGCTGATTTCAGGCTGAGGCCGTGAAAAGTTGTCAAATCGCGAATTCAATGAATCAGCGGTGTGAATTGGTGTTTTTCACTCCCTTGGGATTGCAAAATGGGTCTATTACAATCCCTTGGGATTGCAAAGAGAAATAACTGCCCTGTTGCAGATTTCAGACTATTGAAATTGACAGTTGAAGTTCCAGAGCAAATGTCATGAAAAACATAGTGTGTGACACGGGATGAAACATGAATGCAGGCCCGGGTGATGTCTGCCCTCGCCTTCGGCTTCGGGCAGACAACTTTACCATGGCCTGCATTCACCTTGTTTCATCCCTTGTTACACAATATACTATTTACAACCACTGAAAAAACCGCCGGATTTTTCGTCCCCGCTGGGATTTGAACACACGTCCGCTCGGTTACCAGTCGCACGCCCTAACCACTACGCTAAACTACCATATGATATGAGATCTAACACTCTCCTACTTGTTCAGAGCCCATCAAAGTGTCAAGTTATTACTCGAAATATTTCAGAGTCATTAAAATTTTGCATTTGCAGGATTAGATTGAAGTGCTTGCATATGAGCAATTCCACGTCAGACCGGACAGCTTTCTGACCTCGATGTTATCGATTTCGCTATCATTTTTTTTACGGGTTCTATGGAACAAATAAATTGATCAAACAATTTTTTTTTTTTGGCCCCTATTTTCCAAGTTACACGGGGGTGAAATTCAGGAAAAAGAGCCAAAAATCGAAAACATACTCCTCTTCAAACGGTCATATCTTTGATTGTATTAATCCTAGAGACTTCATCCAAGAACCATTTCAAAGCTATTGAATGACACTATTATAATATATTTATTTCATTTCGCGGTAACAAACAATTCTATTTGTTATAAACAAATATATTATTCAAACGTGATTTTCATAGAAAATACCAAGCGATAAAATTATCAAAAAAATATGAGCGTATTCCTTGATCAATTCTCTACGAAATCGTTGAGTCAATTTTATGGAGAACCGATGGGAACCATGTTAAAACGATTTATTTATAAGCGACGGCGCGCGCTGCCACCGAAAAACCGTACCCGAGCCGGGTCTTTCAGCGGCAGCGCGCACCGTCGCTTATAAATAAATCGTTTTCACATGGTTTCCATCGTTTCTCCATGAAATTGACTTAACGATTTTGTAGAGAATTGATCAAGGAATACGCTCATATTTTTTTCAGAATGTTATCGCGTAGCCCTTGCGTTGAAAATCACGTTTGAATAATATATTTGTTTATAACAAATATAATTGTTTGTTACCGCGAAATGAAATAAATATATTATAATAGTGTCATTCAATAGCTTTGAAATGGTTCTTGGATGAAGTCTCTAGGATTAATACAATCAAAGATATGACCGTTTGAAGAGGAGTATGTTTTCGATTTTTGGCTCTTTTTCCTGAATTTCACCCCCGTGTAACTTGGAAAATAGGGGCCAAAAAAAAAAAAAAAAAAAATTGTTTGATCCATTTATTTGTTCCATAGAACCCGTAAAAAAATGATAGCGAAATTGATAACATCGAGGTCATTTTTTGATTTATTTTGTCCGGTCTGACGTGGAATGGCTCAGATACGAGTGATTATATTGTATATTGAGATCCAGTTTACTTGAATCAAAGTCATCATTCCTATAAGAAAGTACCAGTACTCTTAATTTCTATACATTCATATTTTTCTGATAACATGCAGTAGTACTTACCCAGGAATTTCCGGAAGTTGAATAAGTCTCATGTATCAATGCAATCATTTATTGTCTTGCTGGAAAAAAGTACAGTCGAACCTCAGGCACTGACAACTCGGGCACTGCTTTACCTCGGGTACTGACAGCGATCTTACCTCAGGCACTGACAGCTTTATAGCTTCTCGCTAGGGCCGTCACTGAATGGTGCGCTTCGTAGGGAGGCCTCAGTCTCGAGGCTACATAACCTCCAATCCAACTTGTCAACCGGCAACTGGCGCGTGTTAATCATTATGCCTCATTACGGGATCGTGCCGTTGTGCTTTACATATGTATGTAGTGAAGTTGGAAAATATTAGTACATGAAAACGGTTATCATCAAATCTTGGTGAACATTCTTCGGCGAGAAATTATTGTAGTAGGCAGAAAAAAAAACATTAGGCCCCGATTCGCAATAACATGACTACGGCCCTGGCCCAACGACGCTATTGGTTCGCGGGAAAGTTAGGTTATTTTGTCAGTACCCGAGGGAATGTTTCCCGAGCTCTGTCAGTGCCTGAGGTTCGACTGTAGATAGATAGTACTTGTTCAGATTTCACAGATTACGCACTTGCTTTAACGGGATGTGATAGGGTAAACGAGAGGGTGTTTTTACCATTTTTTTTGTTTTACTCTGCATTTCGCGACGAAGGCACAGAATGGATTTTTGCAAAGGGCATTCGACGTATTATATGGTGAAGTATTGCCGTAAACGTATAAACGTATTGAAATCGAAAAAAAGTTCGTTTTCGTAAATTACGATCTGTAAAATAGGGTAAAAAAATGGCCGCTCGGGGCTCGACTCTCATATGCTGACCTTATTATTCAAGTTCGCGTGGTATCCAGCACTGAAATGTATAGTTGCGTCAATTCTACGACCTCGCACAAAGCGAACGATCAGTTTATTTGTGAGTATTCCGTGAAAATGAAAGAATGAGAAGTAATGCTGTATTTCGTCGACTCCGACCGAGTAAAAGCGGTTTTTGACAGTTAGATACACTGAACATGTTCGATGTTGACCGGTATGAAGTTCGCCCCACAGTCTTCTGTCTCTTTCTTCCCTCGCGCTAACTGTCAAAAACCGCTTTTACTCGGTCGGAGTCGACGAAATGCAGCATTACTTCTCATTCTTTCATTTTCACGGAATACTCACAAATAAACTGATCGTTCGCTTTGTGCGAGGTCGTAGAATTGACGCAACTATACATTTCAGTGCTGGATACCACGCGAACTTGAATAATAAGGTCAGCATATGAGAGTCGAGCCCCGAGCGGCCATTTTTTTACCCTATTTTACAGATCGTAATTTACGAAAACGAACTTTTTTTCGATTTCAATACGTTTATACGTTTACGGCAATACTTCACCATATAATACGTCGAATGCCCTTTGCAAAAATCCATTCTGTGCCTTCGTCGCGAAATGCAGAGTAAAACAAAAAAAATGGTAAAAACACCCTCTCGTTTACCCTATCACATCCCGTTAAATCGATAGTTGTGATATGATTGGGAAATCCTATTATGAAGATTTCCGATACATTCAGATTTCAGATACGAAGAAATAATAACTCCATGGAACCAAAGCGAGTATATCACCATTTTCGGTGTTCAGACGATCCTGATTTTGATCAATATACCTAGTATAATGTATATTGCTAACAGAAAAATATTAAAAATTCAAATTTAATTTGAAATTCTTTAGCTGACTTACATCAAATAAACAATTTTCCACTAAGTACCATCGTTTTCTATGGCAAATGCAGACGTGAAGAAGAATGCACTAGAAGGCAAGCAGATTATGGAAGAGTGGGAGAAAGGAGAGAATGCAGTTAATTTATTGATGGCCGAGGATGGTTGGTGACAATTAAGTCCGAAAGCAAAAGTGGTTAGCGGGCTTATTCACTAACTTTTGCGTTATATAAATGTGATAACATCAAGATATCGCCCGTTAAAATAACGGCGAAGAAAATCGAAGTACGAATGTTTTATAACGTTTTTCTCGCCTAGTATTGCAAAAATTGGAAGAACACTTTTGAGTTGGTATATACATAAATAGCTATTCTTTTTCGTTTTCCTATTATACTCATAAATTTCACTTATCTTATACGACTGTTTTACGACACATTGATATGAATTTTTGCAGGACGTGTGATAAAAAAAATTGTCTATCTTTTCTTTTTCCTATTACACTCATATTTTCACTAATCTTATCATCGTACGACTGTCCGGTGATACGCAACTATCTCCTATAACGACAGCGTGGGTCTAGAAAACGTTAGAGAATTTTCGATAAAAATACAATTAGATTCACTCCATGAGAAATAGTCAGCCTATTAGTATAGTTATTTTTGCACCTAGTATGCATAATGCAAAAGTTAGATAATAAGCACCCAGATCTGTCCCTTGGAAACGAGCGTGCGTTTCGCAAGGTAATTAAACGGTTCTGCATAAGGAAGGAAAGTGGGTCTTAATTGGCAGGGATGAAATCAGTATATGATGATCGGGTTCTTCGATTGGAAAAGTTAGGACATCCTTCGATAAGGCGTTGTGGGACAAAATGCATGCATGCATAATTATTATGGCTATAGGATATTGAATATTCTTAGTGTGTTATGGAGCACGTAATTAACATACCCATGCGGCATTGTGTATCTTCGCCAAACTCTGAGTTACGGAGAAATACAGAAAGTGTCGATCTTCGAAAATAATCCAAAAGAAGATCCGAATTTGGAGAATTTTATTTCTTTTCGGCTTGTTTACTTTTATCAAAAAAATTGAGAATCATTCGGTTTCAGTTTCGGACAAATTTCGGACTAAAAACAGCTAATACAAGATAATTTATGTATAAGATGATTCGAACGATAGTGTGACATGAGCCAGTTTTTTTTTTTCAGATTTGAATTATATATAAATTGAAAAAGACAGACTCACTTGCAATCACAATCACACATGAAACAGCTGTTAACTTGGACATATTGATCGATTTTTTGGCTTTCAATTATTAAGCTTGTCTCGAAACTTGGAAGAAATTATGCTATTAAAAACCGAAGGCTTGACTATAGAACGAATATCGCTGTTTTATTAAATTTATACTTACGTTTCAAGCGATAGTGTCGACTTTCTTCCAAGTGCTGTATAGTCACCATCGGTCTCGAACTGCAAAAGCGATGCTCACCAAGGCCAGAGAAATGGTAATCTACGTCTTCTCCATTTCATGTGCAGAATTTTAGTGTGCATGACGTCCTCTAGCAGAAGTCACACACCCTTAATGTCCCATTTACTCCCGCGTGAAAAAGTTGCATAGGGGTTCCTTAATGGAACCTCAGTGGCCTCATCACCCGAGCCAATAGTACTCAATGTCAAAGTTAAAATGACATCAGGATATTTCGTGTGAACTTAAAATCTAATGTAATATGATCATCCGAATACAGAAAATATATGGAAATTGAATATAACGATAGAAATCCGTAGTAAAGATTTGAACTAACTAGTGTAACACAGGTTTCTTTGAAAACTTACTAAATGTTGTACACGGAGAAAAAATAACACTACTCATTGCTGCGCAGAACACTCATTTGTCAAACTTTTTTATAAATTGACTCAATAACCAAAAAATATCACTCACTAGAGTGCAGGACACTACTCATTGATGTATTGACAACTTTAGTTATTTTTTTGACAGCAATGAGTAGCGTCCTGCCCTCTAGTGAGTCAGTTTATAAAAATTTTTGACAAATGAGTGTTCTGCGCAGCACTGAGTAGTGTTATTTTTTCTCCGTGTAGTTTCTTTGAACAATTATTACGATACCATAGACCAAATTGCCATATACTAAAACATACAAGATTGTGACGAGCGACAACTCAACTATAACTCAGTTTTTCGAAAGCCTTAAATAGAGGGGCAGGGTACATCAGAAAAATAAGATATCAGTTTTTTGCGAATATTTGAGGTCACATCAACCAGATTTATTATAATCTTTAATAATTTAACAGAATCGGTAACGAGATCGATAACAGAATCAGTGACAGAATTTAATCAGTTTGCTACGAGAGAATGCCCAATTAAGGCCCACCCCTAGTCGCCCACCTCCTTTTGGTCGAGATGTGTCACATTTCGATTATTATCCGAGCCAAAATGATGTTATGTGTTCAGAATTGAATTTGAATTCGCGCGGCGTTGGCCTTTTTTGCGTTTTTGACGCCTGGGCTCCGATAATAATCGAAATGTGACACATTTTGACCAAAAGTAGGTGGGCGACTAGGGATGGGCCTTCATGGGACAGAATTCAAGCTTTCATTACAATACAGTATTGGTAGTAGGCGTGTGTCAAAGTTGACTCGATATAAAACAATTTGACTAAACTCCAGACTCGGTATCACAGAGCGATACTTCGTACTCAATGCAAATTTATTTCTCTTGACACAGCCTAAGACCAACGTACTACTTTTTAGCTAGATTAGATGTCAAAAATCAGTAACAAACGATACAGATTTTATAGTAATTAATTAGCGATCCTCTGGGCCTTATAATTAACGAGATTTTGAGGTCTATTTCGAGATGGGGACCACAGAGTCATTCTAAGAACCCGAATTACTCAGATCAGCGATAACAAATTTATACTGAGAACGATACAGTGATTCTTGACCAAATTCTGAACGATACTGTAATAGTAGTGACGATACTCAATTTTACAAAAGCGATAAAATTACTAAATTATACCAAAATTAAGTGTCACACGAGGCCTAAGGCATCTCGCGGCTATAATATTCGCTCAGGGTATTATAGGAAAGATATTTTATCACAAATTTCATGCACAAAAAATATTATATACTTATATAATATACAATATAACTTATACTAAATAGAAAAGCAATATGTACAATAGCATTGATGGATATGAAATGCATTTCACAATATTTTACATTACAGCCAATTGGTTTTCGGAAAAATATGATTTCATAGTTTTGAAGAAATTCTTCAGCATTGTGATTGCGCGATTTCGTCCTAAAATTAGATACTATATATTTGAAAATCTTGAAGTGAAATTTATTCCACTATATTCACCATAATATAGGCATGTTCAGTATATGCATCTCTGAGCAATCAGAGCACTTCTATCTTTTTTTTTAACATGCGTTAACAAAAGATAGAAGAGCTCCGAATGCTCGGAGATGTATTATACCGAACGCAGCTTATATTGAACAAAGAAATGAAAAAAAGAAAGAAGAAATGGTTGATGTCTACGTTGGAGATTGTTGATACATAAAGTTATCGAATTCTATTGTAAAACAGATTCAACATGATTTACATCTGCATTGTACAATGTATGATACTTAAAATATGTTTTTCGTCGTAGCTTAAGCGTAAAGTACGCGTTTCTGGCCTTGTTTTACGAGCGTAAAGTCGAACTTGACGCTTGCAAAACAAGGCCAAAAATGTGTGGATCAATGATATAACAATTTTTATTTAAGTTTTGTAGAAACAGGTCTTGCAGATATTAAATAATATCAATGATCCTCGTCAGACATTTTGGTATAAATTATGTATTTATATATAAAATCAACAAAATTAAAAAAAGTTAAAAAGTTAAAAGTTAACAGTTAGAGAAACGTGCGGTGTCATGGAATTCGCAGTAAAAAAATATACGCACAATTTATTATAACAAAGAGCTCATATATGGACCAGTGATTTATGAGATTATGAACATGGCGGAGACCGCAGGCGATATACTCAAATTGGCTTTTGTCGTCTCATAAATAGTTTTCCTGTTATTCTTTATTCCCTACTGAAAATCGCGGCATGAGATCTGATGTCAGACCAAATTCTTTTATGATATCTGATATCATCTCACCTGAGAACAGGTGAGATCCTACCTAGGCCTCACATCAGATCTCGGTAACGAATTTCGATTTTCAGTAGGGTTTCCATAAGGCAGGCACGTCAAACACGCGGCCCGGCAATCCCGTGCTTGCGGCCCGTCGACTCCGGAAGGCAAATGCCATTTCAAACATATATTTAAAAAAAATCGACATGCGACAAATAAAATAATGATAAAAATATTATATATTCTGATACATTTGAAATCGTTTTCACAAAAAATATTTGCACTCTCCCGGAGTTGCTACATCTCCGTATTGCTGGTTTTTCATCATCATGGTGTATAATCATTCAACGAGTTTGCTCATTTTTGAAATATCAATGGCATGCGACCCCCGCCATGGGACCAAATCGGTAATTTGGCCCGGAAGTCACAATGAGTTTGACATGCCCGCCATAAGGCATCGTAGTCAAATTTTATTGCTGTAGTGATTTGCTAGACATTGTTAGATATTATTACAGGAATTCTTTATTATAAAATTCCAAATTAACGTTCAAAGAGGGAACTAGTGACTTTTAGGAGATGTCTAAACGGTTCGACGGTTACTGGCAATACTGCGGATATAGTACATTTTCGGCCAACCCGCAGCCAATTGTTACTGGTAAGGACGAAGTATATTTGATTTCTGCTTGACAACATGACGCTTCGTTTGACTTGTTCATATTCCACGAAATCGTTGAAAATTCTTTCCACGTGCACCCAATTAGTCACAAGTATTTCCAGTAAGCAGATTTACTATCTCTAAATTACGATTCAGTGCGTGGTGGTTGTAGTATGCAACCAACGCCGTTGTGTTATTGTCGTCCACGTAAGACACGTCAACCTTACCAGTGCCGATTAAAAACTCAATCGTATCCAAAGAACCACCAGCGGCAGCATAGTGCAGTACCGTCCTGCCGCTTGCATCAGTTTTCGTCAGATCAGCGCTCCGACCAGGGAACAACCACTGCACGACGTCTAAACGCCCATACTTAGCACTATAGTGAACAAGAAGCTTGGCATTGACATCGATGCCTTTTTTCTCTACTAGCCATTTGATGTCGTCTAAGCTAGCTCCTTTAATGGCGCATTCCAGTACCGTATTGCCCTCAGTGTCTTCGGCGGTAATATCAAAAGCACTAGACTTCACTAAGCATTTTACTATCTCCCAATAGTCTTCTTTGACAGCTCGGCGAATCAGCTCCGTACCGCCATCAGCTTCATTCTCAAGTTTTACACCCTTCTTCGTAACTAACCACTCCACCACGTCCGCTCGTCTCCACGAGGCAGTCTTGTACAACACCGATCTTCTGCAGTCATCTCTGTCCTCAAGATTGGCGTTCCTTTCTTCTACCAACCATTGAAACACTTCCAACGGAGCATCGGATATTCCAGTGTCATGCAACAACGAATTGACAGGAACTTCAGTCTTGTCTATAAACCATTCCAATACCTTCAGTTTCCCGGATCGCGCAGCGGAATGTAGTGGTTCTCGGTTGTCCTTAGATTTAGCGTGAGGGTCGGCTCCGTTCTTGTCCAACCATTTGACCATACGGTGGCTGCCATAGAATGCAGCCCAATGCAGTGGCGTTTCGCCATTACAGTCACAACAATTCACAGCAGCTCCGCCGCTGTTCACCAGTAGTTTCAGCTGTTTCCAGTGCTGACCAAACGCCGCCTCGTACAACGCTGTTCGGCCAGACTCGTCCTTAGCATCGTTCAAAAATTTCGCGGTCTCGTCTATGCTGCCGAACCGAGTCAGGAAGTTTTCTATGATCCCATCATTACATTCTTGGACTGCTACGTGGAAAATAGTTTGATTCCGCGAACCGCGACCCTCAGCCAATGCTGATTTCCAAGAACCATTGGTGAAGGCTTCTTCTTCGTACGAAGGGTTGTTGAGTAATTCATTTAAGAAGGCACGAATAACACTATGCTGTGGCTGGAGAAGAATCTGATCAACTATGAATTTTTGTGCCTGCTGATTATGGTCAACTTTCTTCAGTTGTTTTATTAAGAATATAGCCGTGAAATAATCAGCGAAGCTTCGGTGGACGAACTGCGGTTTACCGTTGCGGATATGAGTTATGATGCCAGTTTGGTCATTGCCTTTAGTTATCTTCCCTATTTGGTCTTGTAAGCTTTCCATGCCCTGCCGACCAAGCAGAATACTCAATTCTTCAGTGTTAAACAATACGTATAAAGCTGACTTTTGATGCATTTTCAAGAAAATCTTGGTGAAACTAGCTTCGTAGAAGGTTCCCGTCGTGAAGTTTTCTGGGATCTTTTCTCTGTAATAGATATTATGCTTTCGTTCTACAAAATGTCTATATAAATCAATTATTTTCATTTTACACGGTAACCTGGGCCTGGATTTTCCCGAGTGCAAGAATTCCTCGCAGGTTTCAAATTCTCTCACTTCTCGGTCTACGTTATATAAAAACGCTTCCGCTATCATTTGTGTCTGCAGCGGAATGCCAGAAAACTCGTTCGTTATGTCACGGATTGACTTACCGACCATTTTGATCAACGCTTTAGCGTATAGTTCGACCCGTTCTTGAACATCATGCCGGTCTGATCTTGCTTGCCAGAACTTGATCAGAAAGTCTCGTTGATCCTTATTAGAAAATGGCTCCATCGAGTGATGAAATATTCTCAATCTTTTTTCTAATGTGTCAGTCATATGTGGTCTGGTAGAGACGAAAAGTTTTTCTATGCCGTGCTTTTTAAAGGTCTTCAGCAAGTCGATCACTTTTTCCCCATAATCGGGACGGATTTCGTCAAACCCATCGAAAAGTAGTGCTACGCGGCCGTGGTTTTTGATAATTATTTTCAGGAGCTTCTTTTCCAAATCAGTTTTGAGGGTCACGAGTTTTTCCACAAAAAACTCAGTGGCTTGGTCAATATCGTTTCCATCGAAGCTAAGCTCGTTCTGCCGCACTTTTGTAAAGCTGTTCATATCGATATTGATCACCCATAAGTCAGGTGTCTCCGCTTTAATTTTTTTTGCTAAACATCTAAACATAGTTGTTTTACCCATCCCAGAACAGTTCGAAATGATGACGATTTCTTTTCCCTCATTTTTACCAGCTAGGTCATCCTCCGTCAATGAGCTGGCCGTTGATTGATCTTTGTATTTCAACAGATGAGTAGTGTCTCCGCGCGATGCTTTCCAGATCAATTTTTTCGACCTGCTTTCTAGGCAATGAATATTGTAGTTATCACTTGAATATTTTGCGCACAGCTTCTCAAACTCTTGTCTGACCTTTCCATTGGCTAAAATAACGATTTTATTCAAATGTTGCGTCTGTCGATCGATTTCAGGAGAACTTCGAATCCTTCCTTGATCTATCATGAGGCTTGCCAAAAGTTTTTTTGAGTCACCACCGCTAATGGCAAATATTTCGGATGTCAGCTGGCATTTCAGAATATCATTTTTAAGAAATACCTGATGATGACATTTACGTTTTATATAAATATCTGTTACCTCATCCGAATTCTTCAAACCATCGCCGACTTGAATTTCTTCGTGGCGAATAAGCTTGACTAACGTGCTAGAATCTATTACAGTCCCAAAATCTGTTGACTTATTTGATTTGATTTTATCAGAGCTGCGGTTCTTCAAGAATTTTTCGAAGCTCATTCCCTTTTCTCCTTGGAAATTGATCAAAGTTCTTTCCAGCAGTTTTTGTTGCGAGTCTTCTGTCAGATTATTGAAACTGACGTCGTCGCGTTTCTCCACACAGTCTTCGATATTCATATTTGACTGAATATCTGCACATTTAGTGATGAGAATTAGTTTCTTGGCATCGTTTTTCTCTAACGGCTCGCGTAATTCGTCACATAATTTCTGCAAGTCTTCTCTGCCAGCCGATCCACATTCTACGACCAGCAAATTGTTGCTTTGCGGTGAATTAAAAGTACAGACCACTGGCCTTGCAATCTCTGAATGTGGCGAGTTGCCCAGAGTGACGAACATCCAGCTGTCATCCACCATTTTGCCAATAGTTTGCTGAACTCTGATGAGTGTTAACAGAGTTTCCTCGGCAGCAATCAAATTAAAAACTGAATGATTGGCCTTGTGATCGGAGTTGGGGACCAGGAATTTCTTCAGCTCCTGGATCTCATCTGTGAACCTGTAGTGTATGATCTCCGCCAAGTACTGTGAGTTTGACCCTGAGTACAAGAGACCGTTGAGTGTATCCTTTACTGATTGAAAAATAGCTTCACCATCTACTTGCGTGATGAATTTGCGATCGTTATTAAACCAGCTGGATATATCATCCAGCAATGGATTGTAAGCTAAATTGGCGTTCCCGGGACTGAATTCGTTGCCAGCAGCAAGCTCGCGTATGATTATGCTCTTGAGCTCTTTGTTCGGTTGATTGACTGCGAAGACCACTTTATCAAAGAATTCTTGGATTTCTTGGTCATCGATTATGTCGTCAGGCAACATAATCTGTGGAGGAAACTCGTCTTCTTCTCTATAAGCTGGAAGATCATTCATCTCAAATCGGTATTGACCGAGAGAATTGTATTCGTTCTCCAGTCGAGCTTTCAATAGCTTCTTTAAATTTTTTATGGCGTCAGGCTGTGTGTGACTATCCTCAAAAAATTGCGATCGAATTTTATAAATATTATTGGATTCGGCTGCTACCAATACATGACCGGCTAGCTTGGCGATGTCATTTATGATGACTTCGTTTTCCCCTTCAACTTTAACTAAGTTATTATTATCAGCGGATTTTACCAGCTCCACAAATGCATTAGGGAATTTTTTTGGATCACTGAGCCTGAGGCTTGGAATTGATGGTCTACCGAAGCTCCCATTCAACTTTAGGCGCACTTCTTTGATCTTTTTCCACACATTTTCTTCGGAGATATGTTCCTTTGTGTTCTTTAGATGTTTAGAAAATTCAAAATGAAAAATGTTCCGAAATTTCTCAGCTCTCTTGGATAATCTTTGACCATTACAGAAATGCTCAAAAAGCTCTCGTTTTACAACATCGATAACATCTTTTGCCAGCGCGGTGTGATAAAGCTTGAACATCGCATTGCGCACTCCAATCTCCTTTTTGTTGTAGGCGTACTCTGCCAGGGTCTTCGCTAGCAAGTAAACATCGGTTGTTTTCTGGAATGTTTTGTACATTTCGTGTGAGCTATCAATAGATAGCTTGTATCGCGCTGATCGCATTGAGGTGGTTTCAATATTGAGGAAATGATCATCATTATCTGCGACTTTGATAAGCTTGACATCCTTGCTCTCGAGATCCTTCAAATTGAAATCACGATTGGTCCAAATGATGTAGTCTTTCAACTTGTTCGTTCTTGATTTGATATATCTTTGTATTTCGCGATAAGATATGAAGTACTTTTGCAAGCTTAACTCACCAACTTTTTCCTCAAACAGACCACCGAGTTTGACCTGAATAAATCGATGGATTATTTCACCTTTTGTTTTATCTTCGTACTGTAAACTTATGTTATTGGAATCTCCCACGTTTTTAATATGTGGCGCAAGACGGAATTCGTAACCTTTTCTCAGCCCACGATGTAAGAATAGCATCAGCAGCTGGTAAATGTGACTGTGTCCTTGTGAAACGGAGCCCCGGGACGTCACAGAGGGAAGGTCATCGAACTGTACTGCCGTATTCACCTCCATTGCTTGACTGGAATTGTGATCTTTCTGCGGATCGCATTTCGAGAGTGGCATCACCTGTTTCGGTTGGCAAATAATTCCACCTGACGACGGATTCAAGTCCGGAGCAACGTATTTCACTGTTTCACCGAAAGCCGACGTTTGCTGCGGGCTAACATCAGGTAAATCATATCGTCGCTGCTTGCTATTTTTAGTGTACTCGATGTCAGTAGTAGATTCTCGCTTCACGGCTTGTCCAATGTTGTTCACTGCGTGGTCCCTAGCCAATGAAGACTGGGTTTCGTTAGTTGGTGACAACGCCGTATGATTATTTTGGATTTCAATGTAGGTATCGGCTCCTTTTTCGATGTGGACCTGACCAACTGCTGTTTGCCCTTTTCCCGCTGCATGTAGCATTCCATTGTTCGAACCCGAATCACTTTCACTACGAGGTTCAGAATCGTCCTTCGTCATTTCGGAAATTCACTTTATGTCGATAAAAAATCTGGGGATTCTTATGATAGGTAATTTGACATAAAAGTTACAAAATTCAACGGTTCGTTCGTCCAATTATTAATCTGCTGTTACACGTGACTGAATTATTACGGTTTTCTATCAGAAATATATGGTCTCATCAGTCTTGCGGTCTCATCAGTCTGAGGATCACTGTATGCACACATATGTATCTTCGTGAAAAAGTATCATAAATCCTGTTGCTATGAGGTTTTCCAGGGCCCTTTCATATGTAATCTAACAGTTGATGTCATGCCTCTGCAGTTATAGGAATCGCATGCAGCAGTATGCAACATATCTGTAGGCTTCGTCAAATACTTTTCTTTTTTCTCTACTGGTCTTAGCTATATAGAATCCGTTCCTCAGATCCACATACCGCCAATCGATGAATATATATCTACCTTTCGATGCGGTCTCTTGCTAATATTGCCCACGATGAATATATAATAACTCTGTTCATGTGTGGGCCGTTTGGGTTCCTACGTTGCACCATGTGTAATCAATCCTGTTACTACCTTTTCATCATCTAATGCTGTATGGGTGCACGAGATGGTTAGAAGACTTTTTAAACGGAGCCCTGGAACACAAAGACAAACATCTTCTGCTAACAAACAATGACAAATACCATTCTCTTCTTAATTATTGAATTATCTGAATTATTATTACCCACGAAATTACATGCTATACTTGATCCGTACCCTGTTCAGCTTGAATGAATATTTTATTTTTCGGAGGTCAAAACTCCCCATTCGATTGGGACTATCGAAATCGAAGAAGAGCGTCGACATAATGCCTTCTCGATGGAAGAGCTCTACGGAAATAACCTATTTGGATTGGTAAAAATATAACCACCGCACCATTTCAGCTTTGCCATCTGCGGTTTAGAAGCCAGAAAGCCAATCCAGAACACGGTCTGGACTCTGGGGCTTGAGCTCCATATTTCTGCAGTGATGGCATCCATCTCACCCGACACTAACCCATTTTCACCTTTGATGGCAACTGAACCATTCACCGAGCAGAGTGTTTGATTATATATATGGCAAAACCAATCAAAATTTGGCACTCGTCGAATCTTAATCAAATTGAAGTACGCCCGTTGGTCGGAAGAAAGATTTTTTGATTTTTATTCACGAAATAATATGCTCAAGTAACAACACATATTTTGCCGTCAAAATGTTTAGAAGAACAGAGAGAAAAACGCAATAATAACAGTAATTTTAGAAACTAAAGTAAGTATAACACTTTGAGCGTGCGATTCTTCAAAAAGTGAAATTTCACACTACGCATCGCATGAAATATTGTATGCGTCAAGTCCGAGAAGTGGCGCATTTCGGTATGGGTAATTTCCAAAATTCGACTCTGCACGGAAAAAAATCAGCAGTTGGAATAGGGACAACACTTTCTTGCAGTAGAAATGACAACAATTGTGGTAACATTTACTCATTAGGACATTGAAATCTACTTGCTCCTACGTACCAAATACTAGAATTGTGGTAATTTTTACTGCAACAAAGTGTTGTCCCTATATACCAGCTGCTCAACATAGTAAATTCAGCAACAATTTTTTTTCCGTGTGAGTGTGTTGTGTCACAGGACACTCTATCGGCTCATAGTGGAAATAACCCATACAAGAATAGCTATTATTGTTATCGTAAGGTTTTATAGGTCGCTGATCACAAATTTGACATTGTGCTTCCAAAATTCGAATAACATAATGACATTATTATTATATGTTATTATTATTTCAGTTCGGAACGAGTTTGAAAAGGGGAAGCTTCCCTAAGATTAAGATTATAACTCAGAGCAGTGGCAGTGAAGATCAAGATAGCGAAAAAGAGGAGGAAGTGTCAGCTAAAACCAAGACTTTACGTAAAAAACAGGTTAAAATTATAACTACCGCATAAATTCTCAGTTGTTCACCTTATGACTAGCGAAATAGAAATTACAGAGCAGTAACAGCAAGAATGTGCCTGAACAAAATGAAAATAAACCAGCTCCAATAAGAAACAAGCCAAAAGGATCTGTGGAGCGTAGAGACAAGACAGAACAAATAGCAACGCGAGCAAGGTCGACGTCACCTGCTCGATCAGTCAACCAAGGTGTCATCGAAGCAGAAGCAGATGACGCCGAACACACAGCTGGTGATGAGAACGAGCCATCCCTGAGGGATATCATGAGTGGTAATACTATCGAACATTGTTCAATGATTCTTTATCACTAGTTATATATGATTTGTGTTGTGAAAAATTGTAGTACTGAAGGAAAATGACGCTTCGATCCGTAAGTTAATTGGAGATGTTGAAGAGTTGAAGACGAATAAAGGAGTTCCTGTTCGTCGACCTCTCTCAACACGTAATCCTGGTATACACAACGTTGCAGAATCGGATGACGACGATTTTGCAGTGGGAAGAGTAAGTGTAATTTTTCAATTACACTTTCGACTTTTTTCAATTATTTTTTCAATTACAATTCGACTGTTTGTCTTTTTGAATCAAGGTTGAAGTTGGTAAGCCTGGCAGTGGGCTGACTGTGAGTGAATTAGAATGGACTTCAGCCATTTCGAAGGGGACATACACAGCGATGGCAACAACGCTTTTAACGGCTCTTTTTCCAATGCAAGTACTATTGAAAAGTAACTACAAGGGAGGCAAGTGTAAAATAAAAAAATCAGAGAGCGATCCAGCTCCTACTTACGGGGCGCTTGACCAACGTGTTGTAAAAGCAATAAAATGTAAGGCTACAGCTGATAATTATTTAATTTATGGACTTGAAGACAAGAATCAGATCAATCCTGTTTTTCCGAATTCTGAATTTTAGGTTCTGTTCAAGCTGCATATCCCAAGAAATTTGATGACGGAGGATTCGGAAAAGCCGTAAATCAAAAATTAAACTACCTACGCAACACACCGAACAAGAAGGACGAGACAAAACAGTGACTCACAACGTTGAGACCGTTCATCTTAGAATACAGTAGTTTTCGGTCCTAGTCGCTAAAATCGGATTTTACGGACTGAGTGGGGACACACAATCCGGTCCTCAGACTACTATTTTGGGGTGCCAATATATAACTTTCTCACTCTCTTGAAAAAGTCTGCAATATTATCATATATTTACGATAAGAGATATAAAATTATTATAGTTTTACCTTAATAGTTGCAATATTATTGTTATTACAGTCATTATTCTTGAATAAATGTAAAAGTGCACAAAAGTTCAGAATATTCTAATTCACCGTACTCGTACTTCACCGTAAGGTTTTAGCATGCGAAAATCGGACCCAGCTAATTATGTGCATAATTTTCATTGCATCGTTATAATACATGATTAACTGAAATGCGATTTTCACACGCGAAAATCTTACGCATACTTCAGAAATCGAGCCCCAGCTTGCAATCCACTTCATATATAAATCATACATCAGGAATATAAAAATTATATATAAACGGTATATATTATTGATACATGAACTATACATACATAAGATATACGGAATATATATAAATTATATACGAAAAGCGGCAAGAATAATATATATTTTATACATGTTATTACATTATACATGGATTATATATAAAAGATATATTATATGATATATTATTGATACATATTTGTGATATATATATTTCCGTGCGGGAGTTCAAAGCCCCACGCATGGTCAGCCCAAAACCGCTTGTTATCACCGAATACTCTTCGAGCGTTGATGTTTGTATGTCAGCACAAGTGCTCGTTTTTCGAATGTTTGGTTTTCGAATTTACTTCATGAGAGCAGATCGTTGAAATTTACGTTAATTAAGTGAAATTGAAGTTTGCCTTATGATAAATTTGTACAAAATGCTATCGTGAAGTTGAATATTTGCCTGATAATATTATATCAATCCGACCTTTAAATTTCAATAATTATTCCAACAATATCTTAAAGTATATCATTTCAAGTGTTTGTAACTCATCGGCATCTGCTTTAAAATACTGGCTACAATAGTTCATGGTATGAATATTACGTGATGGATGCTTGAACGTGCGCAATGGTTTGATTCACGGACTTAGCAATAGGGGAATGGAACAGAAGACTTGTAGGGTGAAGCGAAAAACGGAAGGGGCGAATCGACGTTCGTCACCTATAATGGTGACTGGTTCGTTGATGGGAACTACTGATGTAAACAGACTCATTACCTCGACGCAATAGTCGCATTCGTAGTTTCTTTAAATACAGCACGCAAACCAGTCACCAAAGATGACTGCCCGATATCGTAGTGTGCTGTACGTGTGAGTTTTTTCCCTTCCGTTTACCGTTTCACTGTGAGTTCACGCTTCATCTTAGTACCTCGTGCTCCGTTCCTCTATTCTCAAGTCCGTGGTTTGATTGTAAACGTCACAGGCCTGGGGTGCCTGAAACGATACATTACTGCGTTTGCGACGACTCTTCATTTGAAAACACTTGACTCGCAACTGGTTCAGTAAGTAGCCGAAGAATTGCTGCGTCAGAATTGCCTGTGAGGCGCTCATGGTACAGATCCCAAGCAGTTCTGTTATCGGTGTCCCTATCAGATACGTCAACCTCACCAGTTTCTATCAAAAACTTGATCGTATCCAAAGAACCACCAGCGGCAGCATAGTGTAGTACCGTCTTGTCGCTTGCATCAGTTTTCGTCAGATCGGCGCTCTGATCAGTGACCAACCACCGCAAGACATTTAAACGCCCACATTCAGCACTAGAGTGAACAAGAAGTTCAGCATTGACATCGATGCTTTTTTTCTCGACGAACCATTTGATGTCGTCTAAGCTAGCTCGTTTAATGGCGCATTTCAGTACTGTACTGCCGCCAATGTCTTTGTCAGTGATATCAAAAGCACTAGACTCCACTAAGCATTTCACTATCTCCCAATGGTCTCCTTTGACAGCCAGGCGAATCAGCTCCGTACCTTTATCAGCTTCACGCTCAAGTTTTACACCCTTAATCGAAACTAACCACTTCACCACGTCCGCTCGTCCCCACAAGACAGCAGTCTTACACAACACCGATTTTCGGCAGTCGTCTCTGTCCTGAAGATTGGCTTTCCTTTCATCTACCAACCATTTAAACACCGTAAACGGAGCATCGGCTATTCCAATGTCATGCAACAACGAGTCGACAGGAACTCCAGTCTTGTGTATAAGCCATTCTAATACCTCTAGTTGGCCGGATCGCGCAGCCGAATGTAGTGGTTTTCGGTTGTCATTAGATTTAGCGTGAAGATCGGCTTTGTTCTCGACTAACCATTTGACCATGGGCTGACTACCACTAAATGCAGCCCAATGCAGTGGCGTTTCGCCATTACAGTCACAACAATTCACATCAGCTCCGCCGCTCTCTACCAGTAATTTCAGCTGGTTCCAGTGCTGACCAATAGCCGCCACGCACATTGCTGTTCGGCCAGACTTGTCTTTAGTATTGTTCAAAAACTCCGCAATCTCGTGCTTTGTACCGAAACGATTCAGGAAGAATTTTAGTATCTCATCATTTCGTTCTTGGACTGCTGTGTGGAAAATAGTTTGTTTGTTCTTTCTGTATCCGTCCTCCAAAACTGGTTTCCAGCCCCCATCCGCTATTTCATCACGCTCGTTAAGACTATCACACGGCGAAGAACTCACGGTTAATAGTCCATTTAAGAAAGTGCGAATGATGTTGTACTCTCGATGAAGTAGAATTTGTCCGATGATGAATTCTTGTGCCTTTTGATTACAATCACTGTCACTCAGTTTGCTGTTTAAGAAAACAGCCACGAAATACTCGGCGAAACTGCGATGGATAAACTGTGATTTATCATTGATTATGCCAATTTTTTCGTGGCCTTCGATTATCTGAACTATATATTCGCTTAAACTGCTTCTTTCCCTTTTGTTGAGGAGAGTTTTCACACCTTCAGCATTAAATAATGTATGAAGAGCGAACTTTTGATGCATTTCTCGAGAAGCTCGACGATGCTCCCTTTTCATTTGTTCCACACTTGAATTAGAGGTAATTGCCATCACTTTTTCTTTATAGAAAATATTATACTTATTTTCAACAAAATGTTCGTACAAATCCACTATATTCATTTTTGTTGGCAACCTGGGTTCGACGGTTGTCAACTCTAAGAATTCTTTGCAAGTATCAAAATTGCGGTCTTTTCTGTCTATATTTTCTTGGTATATTTCCGCCACCATACGCGTCTGTAGTGGAATACCAAGAAATTTATTGGCTCGATTACCGATTGTATTAGCTACCTTTGTAATCAGCGCTTCAGCGTACATTCCTAAGCGCTCGTTGTCTTCTTGTGTAGCACACTCCAGCTTTAGTTTCTTTTTCCAGAACTTGCTCAAGAGCATGTGTTGATGTTCCTTGGAAAAAGGATCTATAGTGTAAGAAAATGTTTGCAACCCTTCCTCTAATGTTTTCCCGAAGTGCGGTCTGGTTGAGACAAATAACTTTTCCACGCCAATTGAATTTTTGATGCCTTTCAGCATGACCTTTGCTGTCTCCATATACTCGGACTCGATCTCATCGAACCCATCGACCAGCAGCACGGCCCCACCGCAGCACTCGATCATTCTTCTCAAAACTTCCTTTTCCAAGTCAGTTTTCAGTTTCGCGAGTTTCACAAATAACTCGTCGTAATTTGGGTGCTTTTCCTTTTCTAGCACCTCTCCGAAGTTGTTTAAATCGATCTTGAACACCCAACGGTCAGGTTTCTTCTTCTTAATTTTTCTCGCTAAAGACGTAAAAACGGTACTCTTACCCATTCCGGCAGTATCGGAAATAATTACTACTTTGCAGTCTTTGTGCACATCAGCTAATGCATCTTCCGTCAAACCGTTGGCAGTTGTTGTTTCATCGACGTTGCGATAATCCACTTCTCTATATTCTATCAAATTAGAAATACATCCTTGGGATTGTTTCCACATTAATTTCCCCGACTCTATTTTTAACCAATGAATGTTATATTTTTCACTCGAATAGTCCGAACACAGCTTTCCAAACTGTTCTATATCGCATTCCTTGTCTAAAATAATGAAGTTGCATGATTGTGATTTTTCACTAAAAGACCGAATCTTTCTGCGATCCATCACCAGTCCCAGAAGTTCTTGCAGAGCGATGCCACTAACAGCGAACACATCGTATTCTAGATCAGACCTGAAGATATCTGCTTTAAGGCATACTTGTGAATTGAATGTACGATCTATGTAAAAATCTTCAGTCTTATCCAATATATTCAATTCATCGCCCAGTGTTATTTCGTCCCCACAAATTAGATCGACTAACGTGCTCGAATCTATCACATCGCCAAAATCTGTCAAGTGTTCTGATACGGAACAATTCCCAAATAATTTGCAGAAGCTGATTGGCGTCTCCCGCAGCCCTTGAAAATTTATAATCTGTTTGTTTAGCAATTTTTCCCGCGAATCTTTGCTGAGGCTATTGAAACGGACTTCAAAGGGTGTTTGTTTACAATTTTTGAAGGTAAAGTTTGACTCATTGATCGTCTGGGTGATGAGAATCAGTTTTTTGGCACTATTTTCCTTCATTATTTTTTTGCACAATTCATCATATAAGTTATGTAAGCTCTGCAAGTCATCTATATTGGGTGACTCACAATCTATGACCAACAAATCGTATCTACGCGGCGATTCAAAGGAACGGATCACTAGCTGTTTGGTCTTTTCTGGCAGCAACGTGCACAGCTGCATGAAGATCAAGCTATAATCTTTCTTGGATTCTGTTGTTTTGCGGATAGTTCTGCAGGTCGCAATAGCGACAGGCAAAGTTTTCCCCGCAGTAATTAAACGTAACACTTGTTCATCTCTATTGTTAAGAAAGTCTTTCAACTCCTGATTTTCAAACATAAACTCGATACCATATCTCTCGAGCACTTCTGGGTACGATGAGCTTAATCCTGCGCTTATGAGGTTCCCAACCTGCTCCTCCATGGATTTGAAGAAGGTCTCGCCGTCCTCAGCTCTGAAAAATACGCCCCCCTTTTTTTTGAACCAGTCTAAGATTTCGGTTAGAAATGAATTGCTAACCAAATCAGCGCTCAGTACATTAAAACGACTGTCTTCGCCGAACTCCTTCCTTATTATTTCCCCGAGTTCGACTTCGTTCGGTTGATTAACTGCAAATATCAACTTTTCAAAAAAGTCGCGAATCTCATCGTCTTCGACGTTGTCATCGGGCAACTGATGCGTCGCGAACAGTAGATCCCAATGTTGTGGAGAGTTCTTCACCACGAATCTGTATTTCTTGAGATCCTTGTATTGCTCATCTAGTATTTTTTTCAATTCGGTCCTGAAAGAGTTCATGTCTTGCGACAGGGTACTATGTGTAGCATTTTGAAAAAACTCCGAATTGAATCTAATTACTTTGTCTTTCACTATTAGGGCACCATTGGCAAGCTTGTCGATATTGATGCCAATATATCTTTCATCGGATCCTTGCTCAGCGGTTTGTTTATAAATTTTCCTATCGATCACGATTAAATGATTGTTCTTGGCCTTTTTTATCAACCTCACAAATGCCTCAGCAAATTTGTGCATGTCGATTAGCTTGTCGGGTTTTGATTGAAACTCCTTCCCGAACATCTCAGAGAATGCTAGCTTCTCGTCTTTGATCTTCAACCACATGGTCTCTTCGTCGACAGTCTTCACCTGTGATTTCATAAGTTTCAAAAGCTCTGCACCAAAAATCTTGCGGAACTTACGTACTTTGCCAGACAAAGTGGTATCATTATTTATGAACTCTGGCAAAAAACATTTTTCCTTAAGATCGAAAACCTGAGTTGCCAGTGCGGTATGATAAAACTTGAAAATCTTAGTGAATAAAGTAATTTTTTTTTTATTGAAGACATGCGTCGCCAGGGTCTTTGCCAATAAATAAGCATCAGATGATTCTCTCAATATTTCATATAGGTCGTGTTTATCCGCAAGTACAAGCTTGTACCGCGCTGATGACTCCGACGAGTTCTTAACATCCAGGATGGCATCGGATCCCCCCAACTTTTCAAGACCAATCTGTGATACCTCGAGGTCTTTGGGAAGCAGGATACCATATTCGTCCGTTGCAAGACGAAACTTCCATGGTTCACGTTTTCTATCGCTGAAGTCGAAGTCGATATTCGTGCAGATGACGCAATCCTCAAACTCGCTCCCGATCAGGTCGGGATGGTCTTTTGATCGTGTTTTTATCCTCCGATAAGAAACGAAGTATTTTTGTATGCTGAAATCGCCATCTGTTTCGTTCAAAAGATCGCTAGCACTGATTGATCTTGATCCGTCTTGACTGTGTTTGGCCTGAAGATATCGACAGACTGTTCGACATGTCGCCTTATCTTCGTAACGAAAAACAACGTCATCAAATTTTTCTGCTGCAACCATTTCTGTCGCCACACTCCAATCGTAACCTTTCTGCAGCCCACGCTTTACAAAAAGCATCAGCAGCTTCAGCTGGTAAATATTTCCGTGCAGCGTCTGCTTAAGACCCGAAGCAGCATATTTGATTCCCGCAAAGGTCGACGTTTTCTGCCGAGAAACGGCATCCTCGTCCTCTTCCTCGGACTCAGAATTTCCGCCGCAATTGTTCTGCTCTCTCGCACTCGAGATAACTTGTGTTTCGGGCTGCAAATCAACACTGGGTGACTCACGTCGTCGTTCCTTACTATTTTTGGTGTATTCAGTCTCAGCCGTTTTCCGTTTTCGGCTATGTCTGGGCATTTCTGACGGCAAGTTGATTGATCTTGGAGTATGCTCCCATGACGTGGAAGCTCCTTGATTATACGATGACGCGATTGTAGTGGGGTGAGCCGGTTGCTTATTGTTAGCTGCAGTTAGTTCTCCGTTCGAATTTAATTCGTCTTTGCTGTGAGATTTATCGTCGTCTGTCGACATCTTGAATGCTAACTTCTTTTAGCTCAGAATGACGACTCGATATCTTAAAAACGTCAGCATCCGCTTATTTCAATCATTAATCTGCTTCTGCGTGTGTTTCTATTACCGGGATGCTTCCCACGAAGAAAAATGTGACACAGAATTTGTCATACGGTCATCATTTCGTGTTCTAGAAATACCACTTTGAAGAATATTACACATACTTATATGTATATTTGATTGTGCGAGAATATCAGTCTATGAGAAGAAAAGCAAAATATCTTACCTGACGGTATAATTTCTGTTGTTTCTCAAGTTTATCAAATGTCATTCAGTTTCCCATCAGTTGCGAATCGCGTCGGAGCTGTTATATGAATCGTGCACGGTCGTCCATAACATGTAACTGCACGCTCCGTAAATCGTTCATCTTCTTATTCTCTTCTACTATTGGATATCTTTTTCATGAATCCATGGACCTTTTGATCGTCAATTTTTCTTTCGATATTTGCGCTTTTCAAATTTAGCAGACTTTATTAGCTAAGAAATGTTTTTTTTGTGAAAACTCTTCGAGTTTTCGCGTTTTACGTGATATTTTCAATTCCGTTTCCAATATTTCACCTTTTGCAGATGCTTGGATGAACGAGAAGACCAGGGAGTTTTTTAGCCGCAATTATCTGGAACAGAAACACAAATTCCTTTTGTACTCATACACAAATTCCAATACCTGCAGCCCGTCATTAATTATTCAACGGTCTATGTACACGGAGAGAAATGTACAGTCAATATTACTTTGCACGTAGAAAAGCAGGGTAAATATTACCTTGCTACCTAGTATTCAGTCCGTGAAAAACAAAACGCTGGAAATATCACTACGTCGTACGGTAAATTCTACCATTTTTAGTGTTGTTAGTCCCATGAATACTCGATGGATAGCGCTGGGATAGCGCTGAAGCAGGCAGCATGGTAATATTTACCGTGCTGGCAAAGTCGTACACACCTATGTTTTTCAGAAAGCCTAGTAACATTTACTGTACATTTCTCTCCGTGTATATTATTACTTCTCATCAGGTATATGAGCCATTCCACGTCAGACCGGACAAAATAAATCAAAAAATGACCTCGATGTTACCGATTTCGCTATCATTTTTTTTACGGGTTCTATGGAACAAAAAAATTAATCAAACAATTTTATTTTTTTTTTTTTTTTGGCCCCTATTTTCCAAGTTACACGGGGGTGAAATTCAGGAAAAAGAGCCAAAAATCGAAAACATACTCCTCTTCAAACGGTCATATCTTTGATTGTATTAATCCTAGAGACTTCATCCAAGAACCATTTCAAAGCTATTGAATGACACTATTATAATATATTTATTTCATTTCGCGGTAACAAACAATTCTATTTGTTATAAACAAATATATTATTCAAACGTGATTTTCATAGAAAATACCAAGCGATAAAATTATCAAAAAAATATGAGCGTATTCCTTGATCAATTCTCTACAAAATCGTTAAGTCAATTTTATGGAGAACCGATGGAAACCATGTGAAAACGATTTATTTATAAGCGACGGCGCGCGCTGCCGCTGAAAGACCCGGCTCGGGTACGGTTTTTCGGTGGCAGCGCGCGCCGTCGCTTATAAATAATTCGTTTTCATATAGTTTCCATCGTTTCTCCATCAAATTGACTCAACGATTTTGTAGAGAATTCATCAAGGAATACGCTCATATTTTTTTGAGAATGTTATCGCGTGGCCCTTCCTTTGAAAATCACGTTTAAATAATATATTTGTTTATAACAAATAGAATTATTTGTTATCGCGAAATTAAATAAATATATTATAATATTGTCATTCAATAGCTTTGAAATGGTTCTTGGATGAAGTCTCTAGGATGAATACAATCAAAGATATGACCGTTTGAAGAGGAGTATGTTTTCGATTTTTGGCTCTTTTTCCTGAATTTCACCCCCGTGTAGCTTGTAAAATAGGGGCCAAAAACAAAAAAAAAATTGTTTGATGAATTTATATGTTCCATAGAACCCGTAAAAAAATTGATAGCGAAATCGGTAACATCGAGGTCAGAAAGCTGTCCGGTCTGACGTGGAATTGCTCATAGAGGCTATTTTTTTTTGTTTGGAATCGCTTCTTCGTATTATATATAGAGATGAAGAAACGAACTATTCACAGTCTTAAGAAGTTGCGCAACATTTGTTAATTAAAGAAAATTGAGACGTTTTGCGAGACATTTTCACGAATATCTCCGTTTCAACGTGAATTTTGAGGAAAATGATGGGCATCTTTTTTGATTAGAATAAAATTTCTTACAAAATGAGACTGGTTAAATGGTCGAAAATTCAAAGTTCAATCTACAGCAAGCGTGAATTTGGAAAAATTGGGCTGTTTTTTCAACCTTTTGTAATAACTTCAAAACTTGGTAGATCATCTTAATAATCCTGAGAACGAATGTTCATGTGAATATAAAAAAGTGTGCGAAACACGGTTATGGCTGATCCAACAGTTGTCGAAATATTAATTTTTGAAAAATTTTAACTGCCTTAATTGCAAATTGCGCCATTGAAAAACCAAATTTTTCCATTGAGCGAAAATTTTTGTGCATACTTGGAAGTGTGTAGTATCGTTTACAACTTTACAAATATAAAAAAATTTCATTTTTCCATGTTTTGAAAAATATTTTAGACAAACATAAGAAATAACAAGACAAAAAAAGGGGAATAACTTTATGATTTTACATGTTTCGAAATTGTTGAGTACTCAATTGGTAATTGAAAGAACGAGTGTTTTGAAAAAAAAAAAAATGTTTTGATCGGGTCAGTGGCTCCAGAGATATGAAGGACAACGCGTTCCGGCTAATAAAAATGAAAGTAATAAATATTCCCACTTGAAACTTCACATGCAGCTTCTCAAATATATGTGATTTAGTTGTTAAGATATTTGATCGGAAGATATGCCATGCATTTAGACTACATGCCAACTCCATGGCGATAAGTCAGTAACGGATAAATAAATAATATGCCATGCATTCCTCAATAATCTCTAATTAATGGAATAGTCCGGCAGCCAGCGACACTAATTTTTGTAAGATTTGCTAACGATTAATTTATTCTTTTTCGTGTCATACTAACGCTGTATTCACATGAGTTTCACTCCTGCCGGCGCACCGAAGGGACAGTGCTTATTAGCAGATTGTTAAACATGCTGAAAAAAACATGGTCAATGTCAGAAATGCTAAAAGCTGAAACTTTACCTATTGTTTATTGACATCTCAGTGAGAAAGAAAAACACTTCCTGCCACTCCAAATGTCGAACGACGTACTCCTGTCGTGGACGTGAAAATATTGAAAAAAAAATAAAAAATTGACTCAAATGCTAAAAGCTGAAATTTTGTTTACCGTTAGTTTAACAATTATAAGATAGTGAAAAAACCTATGCTGTCAGCTATTTGCCAGGACCTGGCTTTGGCAGGAGCAAAATAGTCGCGCACGAACATGAGTCAATCCACGTCAAGCGGGACACCTTTTTGACCGCATGTTCTTCAAAATCGTCGTAATTTTTTTGCCATAATCTCTGGGCAAAATGAATGTTTGAAACATTTTTTTTTCTTCTTCAACTCGAACGGCTTAGAAGCTACAAGGGGTTGAAATTTCGAAAAAACCACCAAAAATCGGTATCGCGCTCTCCTTCAAACTTTAATATCTCCGGTTTCCTTTGTCGTGCAGACATCACCAAGAACTCATTTTGAATCTCTTGAATCGCGCTTTCACGTTACGAATTTCAAATTGATGTCATAAACAATCTTCTATCAGTGGACACTAGGGTGGTCCTTAATAGGGGTGTTGACGAATTTTGACAAGTGCGCCCCCCAGATAGGTTCGAAATAAATAAATAAAAATGTGTGCGAAACCCAAGCACTGCAGTCCAATGGAAAGACGTGCCTCTAAGCTCGTTTTGTTTCCCATTTGAATAACATGGGCTTTTTGACTGTTTTAATCAATTTTTTTCTCGAAGGCCCAATTATTCGTCAAAAAATCTAAGATTCGGCAACAATGTCGGTGGTGATACTCTCTTCCAGTAAAACAAAATTTGTCCACATCCATTCGGAATTCCATGTTGGTTCCCATCCCCAACTTATTGTGAGACTTTCGAGCGAAGCGAAAAAATTGTTTTTTCCTACAAAGTTGTTGAATATTCTTCGTCAATGTCGTACCTCATCAACTCATCAGAATGTGTAGCTCGCATTCATGTTCATAACTTTGAAAATCACCCCCATCCCCTAAAAATCGTACCAAAAATGGTGAGTAAATTAAAAAAAAAAAAAAAATGGATTGGCTATGAAAATGATTCGTTTTCAACAGGAGGGTGACAAAAATAATTTTTTTTATTTTTTTTCTACATTCTTCTTCGATACATTCTTTCAGTCACTCCCACCTACGAAAATTGGAAAAATGATATTTTTTTTTTTTAATTACATTTTTTGATGAAATTTTTTTTTTTTATTTCGTTTTATTTTTTTTATTTTAAGCTCGCTACATAGAATAACGCATCAACTAAAATCGATAACATTGGATAGCGATTTTTCCAATTTTTGTAGATGGGGTGACTTAAAGAATGTATCGAAGAAAAATGTAGAAAAAAAATAAAAAATTCTCTTTTTGTCATCCTCCTGTTGAAAACGAATCTTTTCTATAGCCAAACCATTTTTTTTTTTTTTTTTTTTAATTTACCCACCATTTTTTGTACGATTTTTAGGGGATGGGGGTGATATTCGAAGTTATGAACATGAATGCGAGCTACACATTCTGATGAGTTGATGAGGTACGACATTGACGAAGAATATTCAACAACTTTGTAGGAAAGAACAATTTTTTCGCTTCGCTCGAAAGTCTCACAATAAGTTAGGGATGGGAACCAACATGGAATTCCAAATGGATGTAGCCAAATTTTGTTTTACTGGAAGAGAGTATCATCACCGACATTGTTGCCGAATCTTAGAGTTTTTGACGAATAATTGGGCCTTCGAGAAAAAAATTGATTAAAACAGTCAAAAAGTCCATGTTATTCAAATGGGAAACAAAACGAGCTTAGAGGCACGTCTTTCCATTGGACTACAGTGCTTGGGTTTCGCACACATTTTTATTTATTTATTTCGAACCTATCTGGGGGGCGCACTGGTCAAAATTCGTCAACACCCCTATTAAGGACCACCCTAGTGGACACAGTGTATCAGAATCATTCTAGCAGTGAACACAGTCCTAGTAACCCCCTGGATGAAGGAGGGAAGTGGGTGGGCGGGTGGCCCCCCCTCCCTCCATCCCCTCTCCTATCTCCAATAATAACAATCTTCTATTTGTTATTAACAATTATATTTTTCAAACGCGATTTTCGAGATGACTACCACCTTCGAAAATTCTGAAAAAATACGAGCGTGTTCCTTGATTCGTTCTCTACAAAATCTGTAAGTTTTAAAATGGAACTCCGATGGAAACTATATATTTAAAAAGCGATTGATCCGCCCAGGACGTCGCGCGCGACTGTCTACGCGGACGCGCCGATACCGCTTTAACATGCAAAGTACATATGCAAAGAATATATAGGGAAGCACATTATACGTTCAAATTCATCAAATCCATTACTTTGAAATTATTTATTCGATTTCATGCTGAATACTCGACTTGAAATTAGAAAAATATAAATATGGAGGTACACACTTGACTAAAGCCTCAAAAATAACTGGTGAATATATAACGTATTTTTTGATTCCATCAAATGGAATACGTCAGCGTATCATTCGATTAGTTACGTGCTAAATTAACAAATTTGAAATTACTCAATCATAAGCCACGAGAACTAAACATTTCAATAAAATCTTAAGGGGGGACTTACACCTTCAAAATAACTTTTTTTCGAATCACTTGTACACTGTGATGAAATATTCAATCGATTCACAATCAGTTTTTTTACAGCAAATTACCAATATTTTGAACTATAATTCAAAAATATTACACAATATTTGAACCTTGCCTTACGTAGTTCGCCTAGTTTATGAGTGGTAATTTGAAATGTATTTATTCAGTAAGTAATTAATCGGAAAATATGGTTTCGTATTCCGTTCGATGGAATCAAAAATTACCTTATATTCACTAGTCATTTTCCAGGCTTTGGTCAAGTGTTTACCTCCATATTTATCATTTTCTAATTTTAAGTCGAGTATTCTGCATGAAATCGAATAAATGATTCCGCAAATTAATGGATTTGATGAATTTGAACGTATGTTATGCTTTCCTATATTCTTTGCATTCTTTGCATGTAAAGCAAACGAGCCACGGTCTCGGCGCGTCCACGTAGACAGTCGCGCGCGACGTCCTGGGCGGATCAATCGCTTTTTAAATATATAGTTTCCATCGGAGTTCCATTTTAAAACTTACAGATTTTGTAGAGAACGAATCAAGGAACACGCTCGTATTTTTTCAGAATTTTCGAAGGTGGTAGTCATCTCGAAAATCGCGTTTGAAAAATATAATTGTTAATAACAAATAGAAGATTGTTTATAACATCAATTTGAAATTCGTAACATGAAAGTGCGATTCAAGAGCTTCAAAATGAGTTCTTGATGATGTCTGCACGACAAAGGAAACCGGAGATATTAACGTTTGAAGGAGAGCGCGATACCGATTTTTGGTGGTTTTTTCGAAAATTCAACCCCTTGTAGCTTCTAAGCCGTTCGAGTTGAAAAAAAAAAAAAAAAAAAATCAGTAAGGACGAAAAAGACGGTGTTTTTTGCAGCACTTTTCATCATTTTGATTTGGAAATATCAAAAATGAAAAGTTAAACAAAGAAAAAGTAAAGTATACACATATAAAATTGAAAGTCAACTGATTTCCGATAGGAGCCGAACGTTCGAATTTAATGGGATATGCCAATTTTTCGTTCCCGTCATTCGAATGTCAAGTCCTCCAAATTTAAGAATTTTCCATCCAGGCGCTTCCCAGATCATCGCGCGGATTCATGCGACAGACCGCCGGACCGACAGACCGACAGACAGACCGACTTTTGTCTAAAAACCTGTTTTTCGGATTCCAGAGGGTAGGAAACGTAAAGATTCGTTGAAATTAGCAAATCCACTTTTCGACCGAAACCAATACTTTTCTTAAATCACCATAGGTGATGAAGAAGTAACAAAAATGTTTCAAACATTCATTTTGCCCAGAGAATATGGCAAAAAAAATTACGACGATTTTGAGGAACAAGTGGTCAAAAAGGTGTCCCGCTTGACGTGGATTGACTCATGTTCGTGCGCGAATATTTTGCTCCTGCCAAAGCCAGGTCCTGTCAAATTGCTGGCAGCATAGGTTTTTTCACTATCTTAATTGTTAAACTAACGGGAAACAAAATTTCAGCTTTTAGCATTGAGTCAATTTTTTATTTTTTTTTAACATCTTTACGTCCACGGCAGGAGTACGTCGTTCGACATTCGGGATGGCAGGAAGCAGCGGCGCCGACTCACAGTGGGACGGAATCCCAAATTCCTGGCCAAAAGTCGAAAAAGCATTCAATTCGGGTAAAAATGAGTACTCGGGGGTTTTCGGGGTCGCTGATAACGAATCTGAAGTCAAAATTTGAAAAAACAAAATGGCGGATCCGATACGGCTAAAAATTCCTCAGAAAATCATTCAATTCGGGTGAAAATCAGTACTCGGGGGTTTTTGGAGTTGCTGATTACGAATCTGAAATTAAAATTTGAAAAAACAAAATGGCGGATCCGATACGGCTAAAAATTCTTCAGAAAACCATTCAATTCGGGTGAAAATCAGTACTCGGGGGGTTTTGGGGGCGCTGATCACGAATCTGGAGTCAAAATTTGAAAAAAACAAAATGGCGGATCCGATACGGCTAAAAATTCCTTAGAAAACCATTCGATTAGGACAAAAATTAGCACCTGGGGGTTTTTGGGGTCGCTGATCACGAATCTGAAGTCAAAATTCGAAAAAACAAGATGACGGATCCAATATGGACGACTTGTATGTAAAAAAACGTTTTATTCATACTAAAATAACAATGATTTGCCTAAAATTAGGTTGATACAGGAATATTGAAATTATAATGATGTATACTGTACGGATACTATAGAAATTATCATTAAACTTTTAAGTAAATATAAAATGAGGAAATGCCAGGAAACATGAAAAATTCTAACATGTTTATTCGTGAAATAATCTAGTTGGTTACGTGGAACTTTAGTAGTCGTCATCAGAAGAATCACTTGATTCGCAGTCAGTGGATTCAATTGTGAAATAGCTTGAGCTTTCCTCACTTGTTGAAATGCTTGGCGCAGTTAATAACTGTAATGCTTCTGGCAGCAATGATTTTATTTTTTTGCAAGGTAATTTGCGCAAGCTAGAAATATATGGGTCGGATGTTAATAGAAGCCGTGCAAAAAGGTCTTCCATAGTTTCCACTCGGGAACACTTTCTTGTAAAATCTGTTCTGCACCATCATTCAGCTGATTTTTGATGAGCAGGAAAATATCCTTCCTGGATAAACCAGGTACTGCACGATGATCGGCAGCAGATTCTGAAATGTCGAAGTGTAATACATATAAATAAGAATTACATATTCAATCTTACTTGCTATTATCCGTTCCACAATATTATTCATAACTAGTCATTGATAATTCTTGAATTATTCATGATCATGAATAATGCATCGTAAAATGAATGGAAAGAAAAAACAAGGAAATGGAAAAAAAAAATTTCGTTATTTGTTGGGCGTTTTAAAAGGGGCTTAGCAAAAAATGACTTGAGACAAGATGGTCCTTGTTTAAAGTGTGATATATAAATTCGTTATAAAAAATGAGGGTAATGGGGAAAAAAATCGATTTGGACCTTACCAGGCCCACCTGGGGCACTGGGCCCACAATGTGAGTACACCCCTGGATCGATCTTTCAAAACCATACAACTTTTATTTAAACCACTTCTCCCGATTTTATGTTTTGGTTGTTCAAAATGAAGAAAAATACACTTTTCATTACAAAAACTTGCGCCAAAAGCGGTGGCGCAAAAAATCGCAAGTTTTTCTTGTTTTTCCCATTAGAGAATAGATTAATCTACACCCTGAAACAAGTCCGGCCGTGGGACATTGCGGTGCAATTCAACTTTTCTCTACGTGTTTACAATTTCCCGTTGCAATTTTAAGTTAATTTTCGGACAAATCATTCTTTTATTGTGATCACATACATCATGATTATAAATTTAGAATGCCATGATGATATTGTACTTACTTTCCCCTTTCGAATCCATTTTTTGGATTTTTTTTAACGTAATTTGTCTGGGCTTGGCGACGTTCTGAACACAGCGCTGTAAATTTCGGTTGGAGCGCGATCCGTCTAGTTCGAGCGAGGGTCACTTTTGAACTGGAATACAAAAGCGGGTATAAGGGATGGTCCCCTCCCCTGTCTGCAATCCGACCCTTGGACTATTACTTTACCTAACCCCCCACTTCAAAACCCCGAAAACGAAACTTCGTTTTTCGACTTTTGGCCAGGAATTTCGGATTCCGTCCCACTGTGCGACTCCGTGGGTGCTCGAGGGCTCCAGCACCCATGAGAGGTAAATAGTGGGTGCGGAGCACCCACGACCATACACATCAAAATTCAAAAGTGATCATAGTCCAAGAGCCGGCTGCACGAAAGGTTCCCTCATCGGACTTATGGCTAGATTATATACGAATCGACAGCAAATGTAGTGGTCAAGAGGTTGCCAGGCCTTACAAACCCTGTATCTTGACCGAAGGGTCTAAAAAAGGTCACTTCCGGTTTGTTTTTAATGATTAAACTTCCCTCATCGAACTTATGATTGAAACTAGTGCCAATCGATGATGAAGGTCGAGCACTTTTAGGAAAATCTGGGGTGCCACCCCCAACCCTGTCAGGGAGAGCGGCAGCCACCCCTAAGAAGTAGACATCGTCTTGACCGATTTGTACGAGTCGATAAATTTTGTGTGTGCTCGTGTACACAACTTCAAGCGTAGTCTCCTGGCCTAGCGGCTAGCGCTTACGGCTGGCGTGCGGGTGGCCCGAGTTCAATTCCTGACCAATATTTTTGAATGAATTTTTTTTTTTTTTTCGTACTTTGTTGTTTTTTTTTTTTTTTTTTAACATTGTTAATCTTGATCGATAATTTGAGGTTAACTCCATTGAGAGTGGAAGATATTATAATTGTAGAACACTCAGACAGCGATGGAAACTAGTATCTCGCTGTAAATAGTTCGGGCTCCGACACCGAGTAGAATAAGTTTTTCAATCATTTTGTTATGTTTTGCACCATAATTTTAAGATTGTAAATAAATAAACATTTTAGTTAGAGAAACGTTGATGGTATTTGAACTCATAGTTCGCAGCTTGTATATTTCCATTTTTTTTTTTTTTTTTCAAATTCAATTTTATTCCGAGATGAACCAACATTTTAAAACATTTTTTCAGTGAAGCGGTTCGGTTCCATTGAAGATATTAGAAATCAAAATTCATAACACAATTCGTTTGTAGAAAACTTTGTATAGTCGCGGCTAACCTTGGCACCCTGTATTTTTTGTCTGAAGTAAGGGTTAAGCTTAATTGAATAAGAAAAAAACCGTATGTTCCGTGAGGGAAGTTGCGTACAAAATGCAATGTTAAAAGAAAAAAAAAACTCGATAAGTAAAGTCAAGTACGGAAAAAAAAATGCAACCAAAAATATCGGTCGGGATTTGAACTCGGGCCGCCCGCGTGTCATACGTGAGCGCTAGCCACTAGGCCAGGGGATTGATTGATAATTCTTTATTGACAACATTAGATAGTAGAGATACAGTCCGGTATAGATATAATTTACGGCCCTGGGGCCTTTGATTACATATTTCATAATGGTTTAACGATTGTAGAACATAATATTAGAGGGTACATAAGGTGAGAGAGGGGAAAATTTTCAAAAAACCCCAGCAGCATAAGGGTTGGGTGGTGCGTTATGATCTTTGAGTACGATGTGGTGATGATGGTAATATATACAATGAATCTAATCCTAGGTGAATCTAAGCCTAGGTGACTAGTCTAACTTAAGCTAGCATGGTTAATCTCCTGGGGGAGAGGCTCAATTTAGTTAGGTTTTATACCTGCTAGGTAACGTCTGGTGGTCCTTAGAGCCCATCTAGAGTGGGAGAAAGGATCAGCAGAGCGAAGTTGAATGTTTTCATGCTTCAGGACTGAGGTGTTAAAAGCCAGTGTGAGTTTTTTAATCATATCCGGGATAAGGGGGAAGTTCAGGAGGCGGTGCATTTCTAAGACTGAGGAGTCTATGGAAGTATCAGTTGCTAATCGCAGACATTTGTTTTGCGTAATTTGGAGTTTACTTATGTGCATGTTAGCCGCGTTATGCCAGATCGGACAGGCATAAAGTAGGGATGGTCGAATTATCGCTTTGTACAGCATTAGTTTTAAGGAAGGCTGGAGATAAGGCGAGCGGAAGAGGTTGTAGAGTCTGGAGAGTTTTGCTTTGGCTTTTGAATTAGCAATAGAGATGTGTTCAGCCCACAGTAATTTCTTATCCAGAGTTAGTCCTAGGTACTTAACTGAATTTTTAAACTTGATAGGTTTAGCCTTGATCATTATCTCAGGCGGAGGGTTTCTTTCAGCAGTAAATAGAATGGCTTCCGTTTTAGAAGGGTTTATTTTTATGTGCCATTTATCAAGCTCAGCAGCTATGAGGTGGGTGGCGTTAGCAATGCGATTAATTGCAGCTTTCGGGGAGCTGCTGGACGAAAAAAGCGCAAGGTCGTCAGCAAAACCCGCAATAGAGACGCCTTTAGGGATAAGCTTGTAGAGATCAACATTGTAAATATTGAAGAGGATAGGAGCGAGAATTGAACCTTGTGGAACCCCCGCCGAGATAACCATCAAGTCAGAGATATCAGTGTTTATAGCTACCTTTATATTACGGCAGGATAGATAGGAATTAATAATCTTAATGATATAAATAGGAAAATCTAGGTTGATTAATTTCACTATCAGGCCCTGATGCCAGACTGAGTCAAATGCCTTTTCACTATCAAGTAGAATTAAGGCAGTGTTGTTCCTGTTATGTGATTGGTTTTTCACCTCATCAACTACCCTAAGCAATTGATGGACGGTGGAGTGTCCCTTGCGGAAACCGAATTGTTGGGCAGGGATGATGGAGTTTTGGGAGACATGGAGGTTAATCCTATGGAGGATAATTTTTTCCAGGAGTTTGCCTAGGGTGGGAAGAAGGCTGATCGGTCTATAGCTGATCGGGTGAGTCGGGTCTTTACCCGGTTTCAGGATTGGAATGACCTTGGCTAACTTCCAAGAGTCCGGGAAATAATGTAGTCTCAGGCAGGCATTAAAGATATTAGCTACCAGAACTAAAGCCTTTCTGGATAGGTTTTTCAACGTAATGTTCATGATATCATCGTGGCCAGGAGCAGAGGAGTTTTTAAGTTTGGTAGTCAGAGCTTTGACTTCTCTGGGAGAAGTGTGAGAAGGTAAATCCGAGATATTGTAGGGTAAGGAAGATTTCAGAAATCTGTTGCGTTCAGCGTTTATGTTTTGATTAAAGGAGGTATTACCAAAGTTGAGTGAATTCGCGTGAATGCTAGCAAAATGCTGACATAGGACATTTGCTTTGTCGAGAGGGTCTACCACCAGGTCGTCGTTACCATGTTTTTTGAGTGCTGGAAGATCCGTGGATCTGGGGTTGTTGAAGTTTTTGGCTAATTTCCAGATGGAGTTGTCTTTAAGGTTTAATTTGCTAAGCTTATCTGCCCAGAGTTTTTGTCTCCATATAGAGATTTCGGCTTTAATTTGTTTGCTCAAGGCATTGTATCTTTTTTTATTCGGTCTAAGACGAAATCTTATCCAGAGTTGTCGTTCATTATTTTTAAAACGGATTAGGTTTCTGATGGGGGATGGGAGCATTGGGATAGAAGAGGCACTAACAGAATTGGAAGCAAGTTGCCGTATCGTATCAGAGATAATTTGGGAAGAGTTTGAAATTGCTAGGTTTATATCTTCCACAGTTGTAAGAGTGGGCGACGCAGTTATAATATTAACATCAATTATGTCACGGAACTGCGGCCAGTCAATCTTAGAGTAATCTACCTTAAAGCTATTGGGGGTCGGTACATGAGACAGGGAGATTGTAAATAAGACCGGTAGATGGTCAGACGGAGAGTTGCTTAGCGTATGAACGTTGGTTATGAAGGTCGGGATGTCGGTTAATATTAGATCAATGGTACTTGGGGTTTCCTTTTTTTTTACCGGTACAAAGGTAGGACCGGGTGGGAATAGAAGGAAGAGGTCAGAAGAGTCAATAAGATTTCGTATGGCTATTCCAGACGTATTATTTTTAATACAACCCCATGAGGTGTGTCTAGCGTTAAAGTCCCCTGCTAGGATGAAGGAACCTGGGAGATTTCGGAGAGCAAGGAGGGCTTGCTTAGAAATTGGGTTTTTAGGAGGATTATAAATAGCTAGTAGATTGGTCTTAATGGCATTGTGCCGAATGGTTATTCCAACAAGTTCTGTGGGTGTGTTTGGAAGGTTCATGGGTAACACAATATTGCTATATTTGATTGTTGTTTTGCATATAATCGCCACGCCACCACCAGCTTTGCCAATTCTATCACTTCTTATAATATTGAAACCTGGGATCCTGACTGTTAATTTGGGATTTAAAAAGGTTTCGGTAATGAATGCTATGTCTATTTTGTTAGTGTATAAAATGATTGAAAGTTGTTCGATGTGAGCCTTAATGCTTTGAATATTTAGGGTGAGAAGTTGCAGATAGGTATTGTCTATGGGCATGATTGTTCAAAGAGATAAGCAAAGCTGGCTATAGTTTTGATCTTGTCAAGAGGGGAAGAAGCCACTTTAAGTTGCGAGACCATACTGCGAAGGTCAGTCAGGATATCAAATATTTTGAGTTGTGTAAGTTCATTATGAATAGACTGGATTTCTTCTAAGGCTGAAAGCGTGGCGGTTAGAGCTTGGATTTGGTTTACATTGGAAACTGGTACAGAGTGGGTAGGCGGATCAGCTGATGACGGAGTCCGGAGCGATGATTTGGTGACTTCGGCGAAGGATTGCTTCGGTCCGTTAGACGAGGTAGTCGAGTTGTTGGTAAACATCCGAGAAGTTTGGGTACTGGATGCGGAAGGCTTAGCCGTCGGGGGGGGGTTTAGGGGTCGTAGATGATAAGTATTTAGATCGGGCAGGGCACTGTCTAAAACTGGCAACGTGGTTCCCTTTACAGTTGGCACATAAAGAGTTTGTTTCCTCCTTGTCTAAGGGGCAATCCTGAATTTTATGGTTAGATGCACATCGGAGACACTTTGCTTTAAGGTTGCAGTACTTGCTAGTGTGACCAAAAGCTTGGCAGTTGAAACACTGAGTCACGTTAGAGCCTGTTTTGAATTTTTCAGGAGTAAATGTATGAAACAATATGGTTTTAACATCCTTCAGCATTTTAAGCGTTATATCCGAAGGAGTTGAGATTAGGAACACTGGTAGCTTCTTCTGTGTCCCATCGGGATTGTTCTTAACAAACTGTTTAATGTGATTTACTTGAATTGTATTTACCCTCGTGAGGTGATCAGCGATATCATTCGGGTCTAGGGATTCCGGGAGTCCATGGAGGATATATTTTCGCAACAGGTCATCTTTGAATGCATAAGTGTGATATTCGTAGGACCCAGTCTTTAAAAGCTCGGTGCAGGCATAAAAGTCAGCTTTGAGCGAGAGGTGTAGTTGCGTAGCATTGCCGGTATATTTGAATTTGAACGGACCTTTGCAGATCTCAGTGAGTTTGATGGTAAATCCTTTCACGTTGTCAATGGCACTTTTTATAATGATAGGGGGAATCCGCTGAGAGGATCCAGATTGCACTTTCGGTTGGGTATCCGGTATGATTTCAGGTGCATCTGTGAGAGGCGAAAAGCGATTGGAGACTGGTGTAGTCGGAGTAATGACAGTAACGGTTTTCGAACCAGTTTGGACTTTAGGAGAATTAATGGTGTTGGCAGGGTTGCCAGTTTTCTTAGGAGGACTAGAAGATTTAGCAATGTTAATGGATTTGTTACTTAATTTATTATGCTTCATGGTAGAGGCTGAGCTGTTTGAAGGAGGCCCATCGGCCTTTTTAATTGATTTGCTGCGTGTAGCTAACGAAATTTCGGGATTTACTCAGGGAGCACAAATAGAATTCACGATACTACAATAATACCCAAGAGCAATATTGATACGCGTGTGTTGATCACAAGGGATCAACACCAACTGACTAGGCCAGGGGACTACGCTTGAAGATGTGTACATGAGCACACACAAAATTTATCGACTCGTACAAATCGGTCAAGACGACGTCTACTTCTTAGGGGTGGCTGCCGCCCTCCCTGACAGGGTTGGGGGTGGCACCCCAGATTTTCCTAAAAGTGCTCGACCTTCATCATCGATTGGCACTAGTTTCAATCATAAGTTCGATGAGGGAAGTTTAATCATTAAAAACAAACCGGAAGTGGCCTTTTTTTAGACTCTTCGGTCAAGATACAGGGTTTGTAAGGCCTGGCAACCTCTTGACCACTATATTTGCTGTCGATTCGTATATAATCTAGCCATAAGTCCGATGAGGGAACCTTCCGTGCAGCCGGCTCTCCGACTATCAGGCGCAGACTTTCGTGCTGGCTTCGTCGCGGCAAGATTGCGAGCGCTCGGAAAAATGAGCGACGTTTAATTTTTTCATGGACTTTGAAATATTTCCTGATTTTAGGACTTAGAACATTTTTGCCTTGGAGGAACTTTAAAAAAAATTGCTTTACAGGGACATCGGAAGATTTTGCATCCAAGGAGTATAGAAAATATTTACGTCTGTCGGAGAAGGAAGATTTAATATTTCACTCGTTAAGTAAAAGAAGAAATTTATTAATTGTCTTTTTTATTGATTTTTTTTCTCAATAATTTTTGTCAAATTTTAATTTTTAACATGTTTTTTCTCAAAATATTTTCTTTCTACATTTATTTTTCCAAAAGAAAAACAACATTCTCCTAATCTCAGCAATCACACGATCAACGGCATCGTACAAACTCCTCCCTTCCTCGGCTACTCGATGAATACCATGGGCAAGACAAGTAACGCTATCATCTTCGCCCGAAGGCCCGGGAGCACTTTGACATGATTGGTACTTTTAATTTGGTTTATAGCAACGAACGACGATGTATTTGTGAAGATTTTTGAAATAAAAACTCGAAATGTTCCTTTGTTTTTGATTTTTGTTTTAAAAAATTGACCGGAAAAAAGAGAATTGAAAAAAAATGTAGGAAGAAAAAATGTTGAAAAAAAAAAAATGTTGGAAATGAAAATTCGACAAAAGATATCAAGAAAAAAAATTGAAATTTTTTTGCGAACAAACAAAAAATATATGTTGGAAACAAATTTTTCGAAAAAAAAATTAATAAAATTTTCAGAAAGACAATTAATAAATTTCTCCGGCAAAGGTCAATATTTTCTATACTCCTTGGATGAAAAATTTTTCGATGTCCCTATGAAGTAATTTTTTTTAAAGTTCCTCGAACGCAAAAATATTCTAAGTCCTAAAATCAGGAAATATTTCAAAGTCTATCAATAAATTGAACGTCGCTCATTTTTCCGAGCACTCGCAATCTTGCCGTGACGAATCCATCACGAAAGTCCGCGCCTTGGACTGATCAGCAATCGGCCTTGAGCGTGATTTTTTTTCTCGCGCTCCGCCAGTACTTTTGAACGAGTCATCAAATACACATGAGGAGATGAGCACCCACGGGGTTTTCTGAAAGCTGGCGCCGCTGGCAGGAAGTGTTTTTCTTTCTCACTGAGATGTCAATAAACAATAGGTAAAGTTACAGCTTTTAGCATTTCTGACATTGACCGTGTTGTTTTTAACATGTTTAACAATCTGCTGATAAGCGTTGTCCCGCCGCTGAGGTGGCAGGAGTTGAACTTGTTGATAGGCTATATTGTAACGACCGAAAAAAAGCTAAATCAAGCTTTAGCTAATATAGCAATGAAAAGTGTCGCTGGCTCCCGGACTAGAAGATTTGTGCGGTCGAAAGCATATTATACGGCTGGGCGCCAGTGAAGCGGGTCGCTCCCTCGCTCTCGGTCTCTCTCGCACTCGTTGTGACAATTCGCACCGAGCTGATTCAGATTCAACATTTGATGCTCTATAACTTTTTCAAAATGCGTTTTCAAAATGCGTTCAAAATCTCTGGAACCACTGATCCGAACAGAACATTTTTTTTTTTTCCAAAAACTAAAGATAACAGATATTAAACTTGGATACAAAATTCTGGTTCGTAACAACTTGGGCATCACGCATTTTCATGTAAGACTTCTTTCCTAACGTTAGCTTGCCCCTCATGTTCATTAATAAATAATACCACCTGATCATTCATTTTCGCATTGAGTACTATACATTCCGTAAGTATTGAATCAAATCTCAGCTTATCATTCTGAGCAACTTAACCCTTAGTCTTAGTGGTCACACCGCCAATTTCGATGAAAACTATCAGTCCTATCGGCACCGAAAAAATACTGAAAAATACCTTGAACATTCTAGATGATGTAGCAAAAGTCGCTGTATCAAAATTCAAATGGCAACATGTTTAAAAAAAAAATCGTAAAGAGGTCAATGAATTTTAAAGGTTTTGAATTTTTTCCTGAGTTTTTAGGCCACGGACTACCGGTATTTGCCAGCAAAATTGAGGCTCGGATCATTTTTACCCGTGGTGACCAGGAAGGGTCAAATAACAAATTCACGAATTCAATTATCGAAACTTGAATTCGATCGAGTATCAGCCCTGGTAGAAAATTGAACGGAATATGGAAAGAATCCGTTGAATTTTCTGCTCGGTGGGCAGATTCTGGGCAGAAAATATGGCCAGAAACCCCGCGGTCTGACGACGGATTCTGGTGAAGGATCTGGTCAAGTCATCAGCTGTTCATACACATACATAACCTACAGTCCTGAACTTTGTATGTATGCGTGTACGTGTGACACACGGCAAACTTCCAGAGACAGTGGGAGAGAAAGAGAGAGAAAGAGGAATAGTGAGAAAGAGATAGAGATACCTGCGTGCGCATCCACCTATAGCTATGTATAAGGGTAAATTAACCGTGGCTTCTGATTTTTGGTACACTAAACGTAATGGATTCTGATCCGGACGAGTTGGACAATTCTAGAAACAGCCAATCGGCGCTCTGGATTTTTTTAATCCAGAGCGCCGATTGGCTGTTTCTAGAATTGTCCAACTCGTCCGGATCAGAATCCATTACGTTTAGTGTTTTAGTGTACACGTGTCATCGGCATACTATGTTTGAAATATATAAACTACTCAACAAAATTAAAGCCCCCCCCCCCCCCCCCCCCCAGCATAACCCGCCATTTTCAGACGCCTTGACCGATTCACTTGAAATTTGGACCAGGGCTAGTCCAAAGTGTTTCCAACTTGGGCCCGAAGCCGATTTTCTGTATCTTCGAGGGTTGCGATGTGGCACTCCAAAAACCAACCCTCTGCGTAAAATCAAAGTCACAGGTCTGTGGCACCGGGTTCCAACATCGATTTTGCGCCTAGCCTAGGATTCCGTAGCTAGGAGTGAAAAGTTACTGCTAGGCTAAGGGTTGTTCAGGGGTTGGTTGCAGTTACTCGGGGACAGGTGGGCTGCAAGAGCTCGGCTGAATCGCGAAAATGATTCGGAAACACTTTTGTGTCTCCGATGCTCGAAAATGTGTCAAAATGTTTTGTCCAACCCCGGATGATAGAGAGATGGGAGCGGAGGGGTTGAATAGGCAAGGGTGTATGATTCAGCAGTGGACCGAATCGTCTGGCTCGACCAAAAGTTGTCCAAACATTTTTTGCGCACAAAATCGGTGTTGGAACCCGGTGCTACAGACCTGTGACTTTGATTTTACGTAGAGGGTTGGTTTTCGGAGTGCCACATCGTAACTCTTGAAGATACAGAAAATCGGCTTTGGGCCCAAGTTGGAAACACTTTGGACTGGCCCTGGTACAAATTTCAAGTGAATCGGTCAAGGCGTCTGGAAATGGCAGGTTATGCTAGGAGGGGGCCTTTAATTTTGTTGAGTAGTTTATTTATAAATTTTAAGTTTAGAGGTGTTGAGCACGATCATTTTCATTCATTTTTCCAGCTTGTAACATTGGGTTTACATAACCTCAAACATAGGAGCTAGGAATCATTCACCAGATTTTGGTCAGATACTGGCCAAATACACCATGAATATCTGGGCAGATTCTGCCCAGATGATCTGCGCAGAATCTGTTAAAAGGCCAGATCGTCTGGTCAATTTTCTACCAGGGAGCCAGCAACTTTTTTTTCGTCAGAAAATAGCACCCGCAGTCTTAAAGGGTGAAATTCCACTTCACGAGGAATAAAAATTCCTTCAAGGGGAATATTTGGACAGTATTCGGTCAAAGCCTAAGCTACGCACAACAAATGTAAATCTATGGGTGTAGGTGTAGGACAGCTTCGCAATTCTACCGACTGAGAAATCTAATTGACACCGCGCCGGACCGCGCAGAATGATACAGACAACCTAAATATATTTCCTATCTCGACTAATATATTCTGTTTTACCATAAAATTAAAAAAAAAAAAAAAAAAATTTAAATTGTTTAACCCTCCGCGGTCACACACCCTAGCTGTAAAACGTCGGTCACACGGGGTCACAGTGACCCCACCCGTATTTGAAGGGCTGCCGCATTGACCCTATCATTCCGAATGACTTATATAAAATCAGGGTATCAGTTTGAACCTTCTAGAATGTGGAAATATCAATATTATAAAAAAATGTCTTGTAAAAAATGTCTTGTTTTACTAAAAAAATCATAACTCTAGTAATTGTCAATTTTTTTTCATGAAATTTTAGGGTGGTACTCCTGAGATATGATAGTTTGAGAAAAAAAATAGTTCCATAATGGGCGTTTCAAAAAAAGTATTTATTCTCATATCTGAAGGGGGTCAATTTTGGAGTGAAATAAAGAACGATAATTATGAAAAATGAGCGATTAATTATAAAAGTTGCTTGGAAAATAGTTGAATAATTGTATACACATTGAAGTTATTAACAGAGAAATGTAATTTCGCGATTTTTTCGTAATTTTTTTTTTACTCTGATTTAATGATAATAGAAATTTCGAAGTAATTAAACATATGCACTTGATAGAAAAAAATTTTACGATTCTCATAGTCACACTGACATCATGTAAATTAATCCCAGACTGAAAAAAAATTGAAAAAAAATTACTATTTTTCACAAAAAAGTTCACACGCCGGTCACACTGTGGGTCCAGGTGACCCCAGCTCGCGCACGATGTTGTTTTTTCGACTGCCACGGGGTGACTATTTCCTCGATTCATCTAAACCTTGTCTGTACTTACAAAGGGAACCCCAAAGCACTGTTAGGGGGCAGGCCAATGATCTTGACTGCCAACAACTTATAGTAATTTTCGCTTAAAGTTGCGCGTGGGGTCATCTGGACCCCAGGTGACCGCGGAGGGTTAATGAAAAAAATTCCTAAATATACTCGGTATTCTTAGAAAGAACGCACCCAAAAATACACGTGATATGGCCCGAGACCCCCCCCCCCCCCCCCCCCCCCCATAGTAAGTTTCACGTGATTAATGGATGCCCTCTTGGTTGAATTGATAATTTAATGCCTCGACTTACACTGAAAAAAAAGGATAGCTGCAGTCACCATATTCTGCTTAGCCTCCGCATGCTAGATGGTTGTGCTCCACATCCTAGTAGTATTGTGAGCCGAACCATCTTGGATAGGCGCGGCAAGTATCTATCAGTTAGCTGGCGTTAGATGCAGACGGTGGCTATCCGACATACTGATGCTACATATGCAATAGCACACATCCCGGTATTTTATAGTAAACCAGATCTGATATTTTTAAATTATTAATCGATATCGTTGGTTCTCGCGTGATTTATTGAACATTTAAGGTAGCTCATCAGCTACCGCTGAAGTCTTGAGTGTATAAAAATCAAACAATTCCTAAAAATTATTGGTTTTATTTCTAATTTATTGATATGAATTATAGAGGTCATTAATATAAGAATTATAAAATTTTTTAGTAACAGCTGATCGAGCAGACGTTGCCATGTCGATTTCGGTTCCTGTTTCTCGTCAATTTTTACTGATTATTGTTAATATGAAAGAAACTGTACGATGATTCGTCATGAAATAAGTATCGATATTTTTTATTACTTTTTTGAATTTTGTTACGAATTTTGTTAAGGGGTTACACCACCCTGAGATTTTCAAACAATCGATTTTCGGTTTTATTTTTTTTCTTATAGTGTGAACCTTGAGGAAAATTTTGAGCCCAAAATGAAGTCTATACCTACAATATTGACGAAGATATGATTTTTTTTATACCGCACTGTATTTGTATTGCTGATACCGCGTCAAAACTTTAAACGCGTTTTTCTCGAAACTACATTTTTCGAGTTTGCGGGAATGATAACTCAACAACGGTTATTCCGATCGACTTGAAATTTATACCACACATTTGTAACATTATTATCTATGGAAGTACGTAGGATTTTTTCGATATTGTTAACCGTTTTTTTTTTATTATTGTTTTTAGGTCGGAATTTTTCGCGAAAAACGAAAAAAAAATTCCGCGTGCTGCCAAAAATCCATTTTTGATTTTTTCGGAAAAATCCTACGTAGTTCCATACATTTGATCATACTAAAGAACATATTTTCGGCGAATATGTTTCAGATGAACCGTCAGGCAGATATGATTCCCGCAAAGCAGTAGTGAAAAAAAAATATTGATGCGCGCGGAGGCGTATATCTCCGCCAATTATAGATATTCTGACATGAAAAAAATACGTTTGGAAAGCTGAAATGTTATACTAAAAGTGTGTAAAAAGAGAAATAAAAAACATGCATTATTTTAGCTACAAAAAAATCATGAAAATTCAGTCTTATTTCAGCCTCTCAGGGTGGTGTAACCCCTTAAATTCATACGTATTTAAAAAAATTAACAAATCATTTTCACCTGAAAAAAAAGTTGGGTCATCGGCTAATTTCTTGAACAGTTTTTTTTTTTCCATCAATTTGTTGATAACTTTTTTTCAATTATTATTATGCAAAATCAATCTCCCGAGGATCTTCTACATACTTGATTTTTTCAGATTTTTTTCTCCATCGAGAAGTATTCAAAATCTGCTGTGAAACCCACGTTTAGTGGGAATGTCGGTAAAGAACCACCTTGGGGGGGGGGGGGGGGGGGATTTGAACTTTGTACTTCTGCATTTAAAAAAAAAAAATTTATATGAATGTATAACATCTCAAGAATATTGTGTCAAAATTTTAAATCGATCGGAGCAAAATTAACGGAGTTATGAGCGGGAATACCTGAAGCGGTTTTCTACTCTATTATAATCCCTACATTTATTTCTTCGTGGAAGGGTCTTCATAGACGTATGTAAAATGACCTTGTATATGTTCGAGACATAGTATTCAGCTCTGTACTTTAGGGACCTGGCATCGACAACTCTGTGTAAGAATAAAAGAAATTATCGAGTTCAATTTTGGATTTTTCAGTGTGCAAAACTGAGCGTTTTTCTGAAACTTGTCATGTTTGAAGTCCGTGTTCACCATAACTCAAAATCTACTGGACCAATCGTTTTGAAATTTTGCACAGTACTTCTTCACATAATTCACCAATATTGTCCGAGCTTTTTTTTTTTTTTTTTTTAATAATTATTAATTTTACAACAACAAATTAGCCGATTTTTTCAGCGAAAATCGGTTTTTTGACTTCCAAGTGCTACGAAAAATTGAAAAATCGAAAAAAAAAAAAATCCTCTCGTGATTACCTCGAGAAACATCTCCTTTAAAAAATGGATTTTTATTTTATTTTTTTTTTTTTCGGATGATTCTGTTGCGAGTTATGCTAAATACCGCAAAACCATTTTTTTTTTCGAGGCGCCTCCGGAGATTCACTGTCACTAGCTCAATTTTTAAAATTTTGCAATGAAAATTTAGAAAAATATTGTTCAAATTTTACATTATTACATGGAAATTGACTGAATAAACTGACACTAATCTGTATCGCCAAAAAAATTCTTAAAAACATGCCTTTTTTTTCACCGAATTAGCCTTACCCCCCCCCCCCCCCCCCCCCCCCCCCAAAGGTCGCCAACATTTTCTCGGCCAATTATATTCTGATAGTTGTGTCTGTCATTTTGATTAGATTAACTCAAACAGTTTTCGTAATGTGGTGTCAAATAGCTTAATTCAGGTTTTCTGACTTACAGTAGGCAGGTAAAAGTTATAAGCATAACTGGTAATCTTCGTCGATGAATTCGTTGAAGTTCTTATCGGGTTTCGACTGAGGCTCTTGTAGGTTTCGATTGAGGTGTTTGTAGAGTTTTCGATTGAGGTTCTTGTAGATTTTCCGATTGAAGTTCATGTAGATTTTTCGATTGAAGTTCTTGTGGATTTCGTGTTTTGTAAATCGAGTAGATTTTGTGATTTTGTAGATTTAGTAGATTTCAGGATTTAGTAGATTTTGCTTCAATTCTTGTTCTCGTTGAGTCCGGTCTCAAACTAGCAGCAAATATAGCTAGAATGTAGCTCTGCAGATTCGAACGGTGAACGTTTTGCATTAGGCGACTGCGTGCCTCGTAGTCGTATTGGTAGATTGCGTTGTTCTTCAGGATGAATCGAATCCAAACCTTTAGAGACTTTGACAAGTCACCGTAAAAGTATGAAATTCAACATGTGAATTCTTCTACGTGAATCAAATATAGGATGATCTTTTTCTTCTGACACAAGTTTTTGCAATGGACTTCGAGGATATTTAACAAGTCTTTATTTCTTTGAACCAAAGTTGTTTTATTATCGATGTGATGAGTTGTTTTCAGTTCTAAGTTTTAGAGTAGAATGATGTAGAGAGGGATTTTGGATTTTGGAAATCGAGACCGAAAAGAAGGTAGGAGGTAGGTAAAAAGAAGAGGGGTGCCAATTGGAAACAAGGGGTTGGACTTTTAGAAATGGAATGTTTGGGAGTTGGGGGTTTTCTTTGAATAGCAGCGGAAAAGGATACTTTAAGAAAGAGGGTCGTAAAACTATAGCGATGTTTATGAGGAAAAAAATGCACAGAGGACTGGGTAGAAAAGGAAACGGTTTATGAGGGGCCAGAGGATTAGGATTTCGTCACGGAGGAACTTATTTTAGAGATATATGAAGTAATATGAAATCTATAATCGTGTAATATGAGGGAGTAGGTACATTACACTCGAGTACGTATTTACTTATTTTTACGTGCTTTATTTTTCAATGATTTATTAAAACAATAACTCTTGGAATCCTTTCTCACAAGCGGTGAATTGTTCTCAGCTCAGTATATATACCAGTTTCCGAAAATATATATACAGTGCTCCCTCACTAATTTTCACGGATCCGGGGTATAAAAATATTAGCGAGGGCCCCCCACTATGTCCATGGGCGGAGTGCATGATGCGTACACAGACGTATAGTTACGGCGCATCGTTATGCGCCGACCCGAACAGCCAGGCTATAGTGGGGGACCTACTCCCCTCCGACGGCGGAGAGGTAAAATGTTAGAGAGGTTAAAATTAGTGAGGGAGCACTGTACAGTAGGGTGTCCGTTATTTCCCGAATTGACTTTTTCTACTTGGGTATGGGTCAAATCATTAGTTTAGAGCCTAAAAAGAATTATGCTATTTTTTTTTTTTTTTTCAAGTGCCATTAACCCCTGCCTGTAGGACGATACTTGTCCCATTTGATTAACATGGGATTTTTGCCCTTTTTAGACTTTAATTTTTTTTTCGCTTACTACTTTCATTACCTCACCAAATATTGTTGATTCTACTACTGTTCTGACCTCTTTGGATGGACATATTTTTATATTGGTGAAAAAAAAAGTTTTCACAAGTTTTGATGTTTTTTTCAAAATTTATTTTTACTGTATTTTTCAGTAAATTTCGAATATTTTCGAATACTTTTGAATTTATTGACTTTTCAATGCTTTTTGTTCAAATTAAAAAATATTCGAAAGATGTTAGACAATATGGTAAAAAAAAAATTTTACCGTTTCAAAACTCAAAATTTTTTTTTCCATCAATATAAAAATATCTCGATCCAAAGAGGTCACCACAGTAGTAGAATCAACAATATTTGATGGGGTAATGACAGTAGTCAGCGAAAAAAAAATTAAAGTCTAAAAATGGTAAAAATCCCATGTTAATCAAATGGGACAAGTATCGTCCTACAGGCAGGGGTTAATGGCACTTTAAAAAAAAAAAAAAAATAGCATAATTCTTTTTAGGCTCTAAACTAATGATTTGACCCATACCCAAGTAGAAAAAGTCGATTCGGGAAATAACGGACACCCTACTGTACAGGTGTGTTCGTGAAGCCCTCGACTCAGCTCAATTTTTTTTTGTTTTGCAGCTGTGAGTAATAGTTTTTCGTATACCATATGAATTTTTGACAAGCAACCCCGGACTTCTCTACTTCTGAAGTTAGCATATTAAACGTTGATATAGTTTTACCGATTTTTGACATAAAAAGTCTCTCAGTGCATTGCATTGAATGAACATTCTCTTACGCCAAATACACGATTCAATTCCGTAACATAAATATTTTGGTCAACTCGAGATTATAAGTACCGCGTCAATTAAGCATTAGCAGCGCCGGCCTAACCTCACTTTCTGCACAACAGCGTGTCTCGCGCATAAAGAGGTTGCGAATGCGGCTAGCTACAAGTAGCCTCAAAAAGTCAGTGTAAAATATAATGAATCTTGAAAATACGCATGAAGTATATATATTATAGCAGTCCATGCTGAATCTTAGAGCAACGACTCTCTACTTGACGGACAAAAATAATAAATCGCCTCGTAGCACAAAGAAATTAGACCAAGATGACTAGCCATTGACAGGTACACATAAATTTGAGTCGAATTAACTCTCGCTTACCGTTTTCAAGCCTCCTGACGGATGAAAATTGTCTCGTGGCGGTAATCTGTGGAGTGCACACTCTAAACCAGTCAAACTGGCACTATATAATAAGACTCTAGCTATCTTCTAGAGGAAACTGCCGCACAGCCTCGTGGCTACCAAAGGACTGTAACTCCAGAACTCACAACGCAAGAGATTTAACGAAAGGCTCTAACGGCTGAGCAGGCCTAAGGCAGACTGACGTAGAGTGAGTTTATCAGCAAGACATTTCTTGTAGTTTCAACAATATTGTTTCTTTTCTTCTTAATCTGCGTGCAGTAGTGAGTCATTCCACGTCCAGCGCAGCGCTGGATGGGGAGGGGGGGCTAGCAGGGTCTGTAGGCCCGGGACCCAAGGGTTCCAAGGGCCCCACACGCGCCATTAAAAAATTGCTCCCAAATATGTTACGATAAATTTCATGAGATCATAGAAAAAATATTTTTGAATAGGGTGTTTCAATCCACTTTTCACAGAATCACAGCAGCATATACATCGGGACTACAGTTTGAAAACTCTCAGTTGCGATTCCTTCTCCAAAAATCACGTCATGATCGAAATCTGTTTTGAAGTAGGTATGTAGAGTTCATTCCAGCTAAAAAAAAAAAAAAAACATCAATTCAAGGAAAATAGTACTGGCAATATTTTTCAAGGTCAAACATCGAAACAGGGTTGCTCAGGTCGCTCGATTTCGATGATTTTATTATGGATTTCGGTCAAGTCAAATCGGGGAAAAAGTATTTCCATAAATTATAGTAATGCTCAATAGGCTGGTCCTTATTTCGATGAATTCTAAAATGAATACAGTACGCCCCCTGGATACCTTGCAAAAATACTATATAGAAAAAATTCTTGCAAAATTTGAACTCTTAATTTTAACATTACACATAATTTAACACGTGCCCCAAAGTTCCGAAAGTTTTATTCTGAAAATAAATGTCGATTTTCCAACCCGTTACTTTTTTTTTTTTATAACTCTGATAAAGATTGATGAAATAATTTGAAATCTGGCACAGTTGTTGCTTATACTATATGTTAGACAGAAGTCCTGGAAATTGCAAATTTTTATTTATTCTTCATTATACTATAACAGGTCAATAGATATTTTCGTAATGTTACTCTAAATATTTAAAATATGAACTAATTTATTTTTTTCGTACAAGTTCTATCAAAAAATATTCTCTTTCAGATAATTGAGGAATAATTGAAAGATAAATTGAAACTTAAAAAATAATTCTTCACTTTTTCTGATTAATAAAAATCTGAAGAGTTTCTAATTTTTTTTTTTTTTTTTTTTTGGGCGGTGAATTTCATCCGCACGAAAATGAAACGGCGGAAAATAAAATATTGACAAAACAATTTATTCGTCGATTTTGCTGAATTGTTAAGACGTGCTTACTGAGTCACCTATCCCGCTTTTGTAGGTATACTGTAAAAAGGTCAGTAAATTTTCTGAAGCCTAGGGCGGCTGATCCCATAAATTCGCCCCTGCGGCAACCCTGCTATCTGATCATATCTCCTTACATTCTGTCTTCCTACCTCGCTACCTTTCCCGCGCTGACCTGCTGCACACAGCACTCACAAGATGCATCGGTCAGCAATCCTCTAATCCCGACCTTGCCTACAACCAAGTTATTCTCATTATGCTATTTTAATAGCAATAGCGGACACGCTTCCCGGTCAACCTTCATCTCCTTAAAGGTGTTTGCACACTAAACGACGTTTGCCGTTTGACGGATCACCTACAGGCCGTAACTGCGGGCCGTCTTAATTAAGTCTTAATTCGGCGCTGTTAAATCGGTACGGATTTGGCCAAAAATGTTTCTCGATGTTTCTGATTCTTTTGTAATTTTCCTACATACCTATTCTATGAGTGAAATAAATGAATGGAATATTTTTTTTTCGACTCTAAGGGCTTAGAAGCTACAACGGGTTGAATTTTCGAAAAAAACCAAATGGTAAATAAAGTTCTCAGCAGCTTTATTAAGTCAAATAAGTTAAGTTCTACAAAATAGTTGGTGATAAAAAGCGAGTAGCACGGAGATAATATGAAATAAGGGCGAGCATCGACGAGTATAGCGAGTACCGACAAGTCTCGACGAGTCTTTGAATATTATAGTACTCTCTGGATGTGGCCTGTGCGCTCGCCTGTGTGTGTGTCCGAACCGCGCGTATATAGACTCGTTCGCTTACGCGTTCGAGCTCGGGTTAGATCAGTTTCGATTTAAGATAGATAAGGCACAATAAGTTAAATGGATACTTCTAGAAAGCTCGGGTAACTTAATACCTGTATGCTGCAACAAGTATGTTCGAACTTTGACGCGGATGAAGGAGAACTAACAGTAACATTTCTTAAACTGTGCCGTGATAATGGCAGTGCCGGCGGAAGTGGGGTTCCGGGGGAGCAAAAGCTCCCCCAATGATTTGATAAGCTCCCCCAATGATTTGATGCTTAGTGTTCTGATTGTAACCAAAGCATAGTTTTTAACAAAGTAGTACATATGATTTTGACTCGGCTGACCCAATCAAGAAACACTTCCGCCGCGATTGGATAATGGGACCCTTTTTAAATTATATGAAAATGATGTAGCCGATATATCTCTTAAGCATAGGTGATAGAAAAACTGCCAGTTCCTAACTTGAATGTTAGGGAAAATCGTGTGCGTTATAAATTCAAGAAAGCTGTCAATGTTTTCGAAAAGTAACTTATAATTCTTTCGTTGTTGAAGTTATATGGCTACTAGGGTGATTTTTTCGGAACAACTATTTTTTTTCAACTTTTCAAACATCTTATTCTAGACGTTGGAAAAGGAATCGTGTCCGATTTTCAGCTCTTAATTCCAATTCTAGTCTTCGCGCTCTTCTTAATTTATTTATCATTTTCCTGAAACGATTAGTGTAGTACAAAGGTGGTGACACGGGCCTCCAGGGGCTATACCCTCAAATTCAATAGATCCGATTTTTTGTTCTGGTCTTCTTTTATTATTCATTTCCTAATTAGGAATCACTTGGTTTCTTCATTTTATACCATAAACTTTCCATTCATCATCAACCTGCGTGAAACTAACATTTATTTGTGTATCACTTTTATGGCTGAGTAAACCTACCTGTACGGTGTACCACCCCACAATCCCCGCTTTCAAGTAAACCCTTGCGGCTTTGAGGATCTGAACCCTATACAGTATAACTTATTCTATACCTATAGAATATCTATTATACTTGAAACGGTAGGATCGTGGGCTTACACCCAGGTGGATGGTCGGTGGTGGTTCTAATCATATTCATATTCATTTGTATTTGTTTATTTTACCTTTGTAAATCAAACATTATTTCGTTATAACAGAAGATACATTAACTTTTACCTGCAGAATTCTAAATTACATGTATAATAATACCCAATATAAGACCTACTTTTCCAACAAGCTCAAACCCGTTGGAGAATAAGCTAACCGATTTGTAGCCCAAGTCCGGGGTAGACAAGATTATTCAGACCTCATTAATTAATTAGGTTTCAATTCATAGTATTCTTTTATTTCATTATCATTATTTTTATTATCATGTATTTGGCGTGAGCCAAAAATTAATAGCACCGCTCGGTTACCCCGACGTCACACCATCAAACGGAATACGACACCGTATTTTCCGATCAATTACGTACTAAATTAATAAATTTGAAATGACCAATCATAAACTACGAGAACTACGTGAAGCAAAGCTCAAATATTGTGTAATATTTCTGAATTATAGACAGTTCAAAATATTAGTAATCTGCTGTAAAAAAAACTGATTGTGAGTCAATGAAATATTTTATCACAGTGTACAAATGATTCGAAAAAAAAATTATTTTGAAGGTCTATAAGTCCGCCCTTAAGATTTCATTGAAATGTATAGATCTCGTGGTTTATGATTGAGTAATTTTGAATTTATTAATTCAGTACGTGATTGATCGAATGATACGCTGACGTATTCCGTTCGATAGAATCAAAAAGCACGTTATATTCACCAGTTATTTTCAATATTTGAGTTAAGTGTGTACCTCTATATTTATATTTTTGTAATTTTAAGTCGAGTATATAGGTATTCAGTATGAAATGGAATAAATAATTCCGTAAATTAATGGATTTGATGAATTTTAACGTATGATATGCCCCGCTATGTTCTCTACATGTGAAGCGAACAGGCCTTGGTCTCAGCGCGCCCGCGTAGACAGCCGTGCACAACGTCCCGCACGGATCAATCGCTTTTTATTAAATATAGTTTCCATCAGAGTTCCATTTTAAAACTTACTGATTTTGTAGAGAATAAATCAAGGAACACGCTCGTATTTTTTTCAGAATTTTTAAAGGTGGTAATCATCTCGAAAATTACGTTTAAAAAATATAATTGTTCATAACAAATAGAAAATTGTTCAATCCATGAATTGAAAATTGATAACATCAAAGTGCGATTCAAGAGCTTCAAAAGAAGTGTTTTTTTTTTTTCGATGTCTGTACGACAAAGGGAACCGGGATCCGGAGTCTGACTCCGGACTGTCCGGAGATATTAACGTTCAAATCTGGTTTTTTCGAAAATTCAACCCCTTGTAGCTGTTAAGCCCGTCGGGTGAAAAAAAAAATGTTCAGTCCAGTTATATTTTACCCAGAGAATATGTAAAAAAAATTACGACGATTTTCAAGATCATATAAATGGGCATATCTCTAGAACTTTTCATTTTCGACATTTGAAAAAAAAAAGTAGTGTCACACCCTTTCAACCGGTCTTATCTTATTGTTCAATTCATCACGTACGGTTCTCCGATTTCATGCTTTCGAAAAACGCGATTCATTCATAACAAAAAAATTTTGAAATCGTCTTTCTCTCACTTGATTGTATTCAGAGCACTTCTAAGATGAGTTCTATACGTTTCAAAATTTCAAAAATCTCGATTACAGCTGAAATGGCACCTCTTAATTGAAAACGCTCGGGTATGATACACCCAATGTACCCTTAGCATGAGAATTAGGAAGTATACCCCTCAAGGGCTGAGATATAGGGTTGAAATTGATTCTAACGATGATCGGGTTCTTCGATTCAAAAAAGTAAGACATCCTGCGATAAGGAGTTGTGGGACAAAATGCATATGCAGAATCATTATATCTAAAATATCGAGTATTGGAAGTGTGGGTTATGGATCACGTAATATACCCATGCGGAATACATATTCGACAATCTCTGAGTAACTGAGAGATACAGAAGGTGTCGATCTTCGAACATAATCCAAAATAATACCCGAATTTGGAAAATTTTCATTCATTGTTTGCAATCCTTTCGGCTTGTTTACTTTCATACAAAAATTGTGAATAATTCGGTTGTGTTTCGGACAAATTTCCGGCAGTTTCTGGAGAATACATATTTTTACAACGGAGATTGTTGTTATACCTTACCGATGGGTATCTGCGGATGGTGAAAGCTGGTTTTTCGTAGATCGAGAATACAAAATAAATTCGTTTATTGTGTTTTCCGGTCGTAAATTCAATAGCAAAACGTTAAAATACTCACAATTTTATTACAAATTTCATAAAAGATTTAATAAATAATTCAACCTGTGACATTGGGTAACACGTATAATAATTTATGAGCAATCGATTCAACTAATAATTTCTAGATAATTCAAATCAGTGATATCAAACAATATCACAGATTAGAATTGAAAATAAAATAAACTTAAATATATTATAACAAAAGACCTAAATGACTGCCATAACTTTACGTCGATATGACTCGATATATAAGAACGGATTTGAACTCTAGACAATATATCACAGAGCGATACTATTCTGGAGGAAAAAAAATATCATCGCTCGAACAGAGCTGGCCTATGAAATTTCTGCGACTAGCTACGCTTGAGATATGCCAAGGAAGTATTAGGCGACGGGTATAAGTTGTGTGAAATCATATGCAAGTTCCATTTTGCTGGATCCACTAAAAATCGCGATCGTTAGAGGTCATCAGCTGTAGAGACTAGGGTGATGATATCTACAACTAAGGAAAGTTCACTAGGGCCTCAAGTCGTGACGTCGTGTTGGATGTAGAAGGAAGAACTCGGCCACGGTGATGGTATACAAGACACCAAGTGACTCGGGTTCTGCTTCCCCAGCTCGATCAATCTGAAGATGGAAAGATGGAAACATCAGCATTTTTTTTCAACTAACTATGACTGTAGCTGGAAATTCTTTGATCTCCAGAATTCTAAACCGATCCAAAATCAACTATTGGGATATTCCGTTAAATAATTCTGATCCATCAATGGTAAATAGATTGTTGATAAAACATGTGTTACATACCCATATAACTTCGTCGTTATTCCTGGGTTTGCGCCAACGATCGGTCATAGGTCTCCTTACTCCGAGATTACGCAGGCAAAACCTGAAAGCTGCAATACGATAATATGAATTTGAAAATTATAGTAAAGAAAATCATTACTTATTTATGAAACAGAGTTCAACTGTAAAAACAAAATCATTATTATCATTATACACAGTAAATCACTGAAAATTCGATTCACCAGAATAGGTATGATCAATTTTTTATAAACAATAATTATTGAGACGTGAGGTAGCAAGTAATTATTTGCTATTATGTGACGGTTTTGAAGTTTTGTCTTGTATATGAAATTGGCGTGACGTGCGTGAGTGAAACTTATGGCGTGAGTGAAACTTATGTCGCGCTAAAAACTGCTAATACAAGATAATTTACGTAAGATCATTTGAACGATAGTGTGACACGAGCCAGTTTTTTTTTTTTCACATTTGAATTATGTAAATGGAAAAAGACAGATCCACCTGCAATCGCACAATCACACATGAAACAGCTGTTAACTTGGACATATTGATCGAATTTTTGGCTTTCAACTATTAAGCTTGTCTCGGAACTTGGAAGAAATTGTGTTATTAAAAACCGAAAGCTTGACTATGGCGCGATATCGCTGTTCTATTAAATTTATACTCACGTTTCAAGCGGTAGTGTCGACTTTCTTCCAAGTGCTGTATAGTCATCATCGGTCTTGAACTGCAAAAGCGATGCTGACCAAGGCCAGAGAATAGTGGTAATCTACGTCTTCTCAATTGCATGTGCAGAATTTTAGTGTGCATGACGTCTTCTAGCAGAAGTCACATACCCTTAATGTCCCATTTACTCCCGCATGAAAAAGCTGCACAGGTTACCATTGGCTTTTCAATGGAACCTCAGTGGCCTCATCATCCGAACCAATTAGTACTCAATGTCAAAGTTAAAATGGTATCAGGATATTTCGTGTGAACTTAAAATCTAATGTAAGATGATCATACGAATACAGAAAATATATGAAAATTGAATAATATAAAGAGAGAAATCCGTAGTAAAGATTTGAAATAACTAGTGTAACACAGGTTTCTTTGAAAACTTACTAAATGTTGTAGTTTCTTTGAACAATTATTACGATACCATATAGACCAAATTGCCATCATACTAAAACAGACGAGATTGCGACGAGCGATAACTCAACTATCACTCAGTTTTTCGAAAGCCTTGAATAGAGGGGCAGGGTGCATCAGAAAAATAAAATATTAGTTTTTTTGCCAATATTTGAGGTCACATCAACCAGATTTATTATAATCTTTAATAATTTAACAGAATCGGTAACGAGATCGATAACAGAATCAATGACAGAATTAAATCAGTTTGCTACGAGAGAATGCCCAATTAAGGCCATCCCCTACTCGCCCACTTCCTTTTGGTCGAAATGTGTCACATTTCGATTATTATCCGAGCCCAGGCGTCAAAAACACAAAAAAGGCCAATGCTGCGCAAATTTAAATTAAATTCCGAACACATACGACCAAACAAATGTTCGTTTCATGCGAAAATAGAGCCTTTTTTGCGTTTTTTACGCTTGAGCTCGGATAATAATCGAAATGTGACACATTTTGACCAAAAGGAGTTGGGCGACTAGGGATGTTCCTTCATGGGACAGAATTTAAGCTCTCGTTACGATACAGTATTGGTAGTATAGGCGTGTGTCAAAGTTGACTCGATATAAAACAATTTGACTAGACTCCAGACTCGATATCACAGAGCGATACTTCGTACTCAATGCAAATTTATTTCTCTTGACACAGCCTAAGATCAGTGTACTACTTTTTAGCTAGACTAGCTCAACTCGCGCGCTTCGCGCGCGTCAATGACTGATTTTCGGAACTTGCACATTTTATTAGGATATTAATTGTTCGGTCGTTGATTCTCCTATACCAAAGTACAGGTGTCTAGAGATAAAAATGTTGGTTTGCCCGACTGTGTTGCTCTGCCTAAAAGATTCGCCAAAAATAAAATAAAATAATAATATATATTCTAAAATTGTGAGCTTAAATATTTCAATGCACTCTTCGGCATCATATGAGTCCTACGATCTATCAGTATTCTTTCGCATAAGTACCAATTGAACTTAAGACATGAGTATCACGATGAAAACGATGAGTATTCTTTCTGCATGAGTATCGAGTACCTATTACACGAGTATACCACGACAAAAACCACGAGTGTTTTGCAAATTTGAAATTGAAAAAATAGCAACAGGATATCAATTTTTTAAAAGTCGTTGAGTTTGGATTATATTTTGTAATGGGCAGACGTAAAATTAGTCAAAATGCAGACGAAGAAGAGGAGTTTCAACGTTCACGTCGCGCGAAAAATAATGAGTACCAGCGCAGATATCGTCTCAAGATGAGAAATGAAGCATGTTCGAGTGATACTGTTGTTGACGACATACCAGATCATGAATGTCAAATACGATATTAAACTCAACGAATAGCACGATCCAGTATTCTCGCTTTTGACTCGGATCATGTTAATCAGGTACCTGAGCACTACGTAGTTTTCGTTTTTTCTAATGCAGTGTGATTTCCGGTCATATATTCGGTGAATAGTAGTGTGTTATTTCAACTCAATTGAACATTTTTATTTTCATTTTCAGAACATTTTTCAAAAAACAATATTCTTGATAATTATCTTCGAATCAATCATTAGTTAATTGTTTATACTGAAGTAAAGATTAGAAATGAAAATCACATTCTGATTTTTAATTGAATGATAACTATAATTTTGTTCTTTTTACTGATGGTCCGGGTAAATCAACCGGATGTGTTGTTTTTTTCAACTCCACCGTTCTATTTCCTTTCAAGAGTTGCGAAAGTTTCATTTTATTAGCGTTAATTCTTTTAAAATCCGTCACCGATTTTGCCAGTAAGTGAACCGGTACAGCTGTAATTGAATATGAATTCTTATTTTATCTTATGGAAGGTATAGAATTAATAGTTCCTGCTGTTCCGTCAGAAAATAGGTGTAAAATCCCTGCCATAGATATGGTGCAATAGTATCGTATTCTAATTAATGAATTGCAGGCAAAGAATACATTGCTTTGTTAATTATGAACAACTGTTTTTCTTCAAGTAGCAGTAATAGATCTTTTTCCTCTCATCATGTGAACTATAACCATTAAACTTCGTGTGTTTGTTTGTTTCTCATCTATGTACTTGCATACGAACCATTTCTTTGCAGAAATCCGGTTACTTCTATTTTTTCGCCCTTCACTAATTCGAGTTCGTATAAGTCAGCCATCGTTCTGACTTCCAACTTATGAACTCCGTCCGTTATCGAACCGCAACACATTTCAACGCCACTACTCTTCTGCCTTTCGACGATGGCAAAATTTGACTTTATGTATCCTTGTATTTCTGTAATGTTTAAAATTATTTATCGAACCTGCAATTCTCTGAGTGGTCATTTTTTATTGTATTCCAGCTTTCGTTCTCAACATATTTGTGAATTCAAAAATCTTGATTTGGTTATTGCTTGGTCAATTTGTTTAATCTTCAGCTTACTTATACATTCGGTGGTATCTCCGATTTGCGCGAGTTCCACCAATTCTGGTTCGTAATTTGGAATTGAGCTGTTGATGTTGTATTTTCCTAACACGTTTACTATGGTGTTTGACTGGATTATCAGTTCGTAAGACACCGTTCCTTTGTTAAAATTCGTGTTCGTGCATGGTTTGCAATATGCACCGTCAATATGAATTATCTGTAATGAATTTTTTATATGTTTTGTATTTTTGAACCAATTCATCTAGAGTATGTGCACCAACTATGGTCTGCTATGGTCTATGGTGTCTCAATGAAATCGTGCTTCCACGTGCTCGTCCCGATTCTAATATTCGTATTGAAATTAATGAAACATACTACGATGACCCCATTGTGGAATCAGATATACTTTTCTTTTGTCATAATTTCGACACTTCCATGTCTATACTACAACTACTTTTATCCTATAATACTGAACAGATTCGAATATTTTGATTTCGTGCTTATTGATTTATTGTTGGAATGGTATAATTCTCACCTCGTTGGTTCTGATTCTATCTTCTAGTCGTTGGATTTCTTTGTTCCATGCAATTACTTGTACTCGTTCGGACATACCATTATTAATGAAAAATTTGTAAATTTTGTGATTCTGTTTCCCCACAAGCTTGCTACTTTCAATTACGTCGACGTATCCGACAACCTCCCTTGGATTTAATTAAAAATTATTAATCAAGATTAAAAAAAATCCATTAATTTTAAACTTTCTTTTTGTTTTATACGTATGTAGTCGAATACTCACACAGTCGAATCGTATGGTTTAATTGCGCTCAAGTCTGCAGTCGATGTGAAAGGAATTTCCTCCTCCTCGCCATCGCATAACGATGTTTCATCAACAACTACCAAATATATCATCAAATTATAGTTGTATAATGGATTGACAGCGTTGACGGCCTCGAAGTTTTTTTTTTTCCAACACATAATTTTGTTTGGTTTCAAGAATTTCAATTTTTTATAGCCAATCGATTCTATACTCCGTTCACGGAGAGAACAACCTCCGTCCTCTCTCTCACTCCGCCTCGATCGCGTTAGCGTTGTCGCTATCGCACTCGTTGAAAGCGTGTCGTTCTCTCGGTGAACGGAGTATAGTTCTATAGGCCATGCATTCGTGATTTTATCAGATGATCGTGATGATGATGATTTTCTATTTTTTAAATGTTTATATAGCAACTATACCGGGTATTTTTGCGAATGAGTTTCTGCATGCACGCCATTGAAAAATAGTATTGAATGAAATCCGTCTGCATCCAAGCAATTCAAAATGCCATAAATAATTACGTTACCATAGGATCGAAATTTTTGTACAATGTTCACTAATTACATTTAACGGATTTTTTTTAATCTGAATTAGTAAATATCTGGTCATTGGCTTCAATCTATTATGCCTGTTTTTTTTTTTTTTTTTCAATTCGATTTCAGTGTACGACTAATTCTTGTAAATATTTTGAATTAAAATCAATACCGATGGGCACTCAAAGGAATTTCAATCAAATCAATTTTACTTACTTTTTTCCATTTTCGTTTTATATTTATCGGAATTTGTGCGTATCCTCTTGCTTGCGACGTAGGAGTGATGCAAAAAAATGGAAATTCAAATCCAACGCCAACCCGGGCGGGCTGATTACAATAGTTGAATATGTTTGCATGTAAAAGGTGTAAAAGTATTTGCAACTGAGTGCAATGAACATCCATTCATATGTCGGAAATTACCAGAATCGGCAGCCACCTGTTCTATGCTTCATGCGATGTATATCCACCGTTAGTGAATATTTTTCTCAATCATGTATTAAAAATGAGAAGAATATTGATGTTTTTCAAAATCAAAATGCAAAATGCAATTACCACACTTTGAAATTGATTCAAAATTCAAAGGCTAATGCAAACGGAAGTTCAATTCGAATTAATGTAAAGAAAGTTTGATAGATTCAATTGTATAAAATTAGCCTATCATCTAAAACGTAATGATTATTGATAAATTTCTTTGTAAACATGGTTTTTCACAATATGATTGCTCCTTTGGTTTCCAAGATAGACCTTTAATGATTCAAATGAACGAACTCGTGAAAAAGCAACGTACAATTGTCCGTGATTAAAAACATCTTTACGCAGATCAACGCCAATTCTTTCAAACGTCTGTCCCTGTGACTTATTAATCGTTATGGCAAAAGCTAGTTTTATCGGGAATTGTCTTCGTTTGAATGTGAATGGGTATAAGTTTTCACAGTAGAGGGTTATCCGATTTAAAAACACTATATCCCCAGCTTTATCACCACTCAATATTTCACATTTGAGAAGATGATTTCCAAGTTCCAAGATGAGCAGTCTAGTACCGTTGCAAAGACCCTCAAGTATGCTAAGGTTTCGTATGAGCATCACAACACTATTCAATCTTAGTCGCAGTTCGTACGGAGGAAGCGATGGTGGTGATAGACTGTTTAGATATTCTGGTAGAAGAGCCTCGGTAATATCACCATTATCATCGCAATTTTCCGCATTGTCGACACTCGTATATACCCGTTCACTTGTAATGTCTAGTAGGTCCACAACTCTATTATTTAATTCATTTACGTCAACATTTCTAGCAGATAATATTGCACATTTGGCGGCCTGTTTATATTGCTTCATAGCAATTAGATCGCCAAAAGTTTCGTTAACTATATCCGCATCAGCTGCGGCCACACAGCGTCGTGGTATTTCAATATTGTCATCAAGATCGTTTATGATTCCATCACCAACATTGATTAAGAATTGACTAAACTCTAATTCTTGTGGCATTGCGCGCATATTTTTTGTTAATGAGAATTTTTTAAAATGAATCCATAGTGGACTGAATTTGATGGAGAGACTTACAATTTCGCAACGTGTACTACGAGGCAGTACAGGAAGAAGCTGTCTAAAGTCACCGCCAAGTACAACAATTTTTCCGCCGAATGGTAAATTGGTATTCATAATATCACGTAATGTTCGATCAATCACTTCCAATGCATATCGTGGAGCCATCGGTGCTTCGTCCCAAATGAAAACCTCAATCTGTTGCAAATACTCACTTTCTTTTGATTGTATTTTAATGTTTGATGACGAATCATGGAATAAAGGAACGGGTAGACCGAAAGTTTTGTGGACAGTTCGTCCATTTGGAAGCAGTGTTGCAGCGATTCCCGTAAAAGCCATAGTACTAACCTGTTTGTTTCTACTCTTCAATAAATACCAAAGTGTTGTATACAGAAAGGTCTTACCGGATCCTCCCGGCCCATCGATGTATAAACAGTTGCCTCCGTCAATGGTGTCATTATTTGCAGCGCGAAGCACTACATCTACAACTTCTTTTTGTTGATCATTCAATTGATTATACTTTTCTGCTCCTATTTCTGCTACTTCCAAATCAGATATATCCTCTTCCACTTCATCAACGTCCAATAATTGCACCATTCCCTGAAAATCTGCAAGACTTCTGTTTTCCGCATTGAGCATTGCATTTATTTGGGCATATGCTTTTTTTGTTGCTTGAAGTGCACCCATAGACTGTACATAGTCTTCAGACAGTGCAATCGCAAATTCCTCCCAAAGCTGTGCAGGATGAACAGGTTGGCAGTGTATTAATATGCGTACAAATAATCTGCGTAGCATTCGAGGCATCATCCACACTTCTGCTTCATGCATAGCTCGGCTCCATTCTTCATCATCTTCTATTAGACCTAATGCCAAGCAAGCTTCTGAAAAGTTTTGATGAAGCCTGCCATTCACCGTTCTGAGATCATCGAAACTTGTAGCTCCTCTGACCGTTAGTAACAACAACCGTAAATGAAATAATTCTAATTGAGTAGGACTCACAGAATACATACGTCCAATACAGTTGAAGTGTGATTTACGTTTTTCCCAGTGGGAAATATGTCGACCATCGACTTTTTCTTTCTTGAAAGTATAATAATATGGTATCTCAGTGTATAAGTATTGTTTAGATTCTTGGCTACGAGCATTCAGCGAAAAATATTCTAGAAGCATTGTTTTCTGATCTAAGGCATTGTTCATTTCACGTTCATAATTGGCGGGCTCACCGACAGCTTCCACGTGAATTAATACATTCTGTTCATTTGGTAAATGAACCGGTAACCGTACAATTGAATGACTTTTTTCTTGTAAAAGTTTGCTTGTGATACGCCAATATGCCTCCACAGGCCCTACGTACCGGGCTTCGATATAATCTTTGATCTCATCATGATCAATGACAGTTTCTGATGAAGCTTCACTTACTGTTATAGCGGCCGCATCATGACCTTTGTATATGTATTTGTATAAATATTTCACCGCCTTGATACTTGAGACAACTTCGACGTTGATATGGCAATTGAACAAAACTAACAACATTGGACAAAATGGTACAACATGACGGTTATCAACCATGTATCCACCAGGACGTGCGAAAAACATATCAATATTTCTGCGCCGATAGCTAGGATACCCGTCGCCATCCAGTATTGTCTGTTCTTGATTTAACTTCGGGAAATGTTTAGAACACTTGCCATTTACTAAGCACCAATCACCGCATGGTCCGTGTATCATGTTTTTCATAACAATATCATGCAAAACGGGACTCTGAGTCGGATCGGGTATCTCTGCTGAGATATAACGATCTACTATTTCTGGAGTTGACATTTTGTAGTTTTGTTTAAGGGTTACCAGCATATGTATATGCGGTAAGCCGCGTTTCTGAAATTCAATGACATAGACGTATGCTGCTACTTGACCAAAACATTCTTGCCTCACAATTAAATCTATTAAAAAATTTTTTTTTAAATTGAATACTCGTGCGCAAATGTCTGGTCTGTCAGATGCTAGTTGACCTGGAAGTAGATTCTTTTCAATTTCTGGCCACTTCGGGTTGCATGTCATTGTCAAAAACAGATCCGGCTTGCCATATTTCCGGACTATGGCCATCGCATCCTGATAATTCTGCATCATATTACGCGGTGATCCAACAAAAGTTGAAGGCAATATTACCATTTTGCCAACTCGGCCATTCACATCATTCGATGAACTTTGTAGGTGATCAATGAGCCCTTGATACGTATCGGCACGTAATTGGGACTGATGTGTAGCGCAGTAATGTATTCGATCTTTCTCAATTTTAACATAATTGTCCACTATCCATTGTTGAAATAATCTACGACCCATCAGAAAGACATTGAAGTCATCTCGCACGGCCATTCGATACTTGACGTATGAAGTTCGGGTTACACGTTTACTGCTATTTTGCTTCATCAAATTGCGATGCCATCCTTGCGAACCATATGGATAGAATAATGGATAAACCCATGGTTCAACATTCGGATCCATCGTACTGACACTTTGCAATATCTTAGTATTTCGATTGCGCACAGTAACATAGGATTCCGGAATTTCTCCATCAGCTGTCGTAGAAAATATAGCAGCAACTTCGTTGGTTCTTTGGAAGTTAAATCGACGGCGATCCAGTCCAGGCTTCAATGTAAAAAGCAATTGCATTTCTTGGATAGACTCATTTTTTGTGAATCGACGCTGATTTTCAATTTCTTCGCCCATCATTTGATAAGAGTGTGCAAATATGTTTATTTGACGCATTATTTGATCTAATAACTGAACAATATCACTATCGAGATTTGAATTCCGGCCTAAACGATGTTCCGTTGCTTCGTTAGAGTCCACAATAAATAGTTGACCATAACTTGGAATTTCGTTGGGGGCCGGGTAAAGAGCTGTGTTAATCTGATAATAAATTTGCCCCTGTATCTTGAAACAATAAGGTCCCGGATGTTTGAAATTAACTAAATTTGCATTGAATGACGCAAAAGAAAACGAACTATTATAACAGCGTATGCGTTCATAAAAATTACGAGACTTGTGATGCGTAGAATCGAATAATGCTTTTAGTTCATCTGGATAATTTGGCAACGCATCTAAAACTACATTACCATGATTGCAACAGTCATTGAATGAATCTCCTTTACCAACCACTCTTTCAGCGGAAAAATGCTTGGCACCACAATGTTTGCACGATATATTCATCTCTCCTATGTAGTGCTCAGGTACCTCATTGACATGATCCAAGTCAAAAGCGAGAATACTGGATCGTGCTGTTCGTTGAGTTTGATATCGTCTTTGAACTTCATGATCTGGTATGTCGTCAACAACAGTATTACTCGAACATGCTTCATTTCGCATCTTGAGACGATATCTGCGCTGGTACTCATTATTTTTCGCGCGACGTAAACGTTGAAACTCTTCTTCTTCGTCTGCATTTCGACAAATTTTACGTCTGCCCATTACAAAATATAATTCAAACTCAACGACTATTAAAAAATTGATATCCTGTTGCTAATTATTCAATTTCAAATTTGCAAAACATTCGTGGTTTTCGTCGTGGTATACTCGTGTAATGGGTACTCGATACTCATGCAGGAAGAATACTCATCGTTTTAATCGTGATACTCGTGTCTTAGGTTCTCATTGGTACTCATATGCGAAAAAATACTCATTGATCGTAGGACTCATATGATGGTGAAGAGTGTATTGAAATATTTATACTCACAATTTCAGAATATATATTTATCTTTACAATTTGCTACGCTGTTACCCTTCCCGCGTATCCGCAGAAGCCTTAACACACCTCCGGTGAACAGCAACGAAATCCTAGTTATAATCACTTCAACCAATTCACTTGAAAAACGGTTAGGAAAGTCAGACCAAGTCAGACAGATGTCAATGTACAGATTACTGATGACGCGTATACAAATTACGCGCGCTTGACAACGCGACCGATCGAAGCAGCGCCGCGATCATCTCGAATCTCGCACCTCGAGAACAAACGCCCAATCAGAACACGAATAAAATGCTGACGGGATTTCGATTCCTTCTCCTTTTTAATTACGGATTAGATGTCGAAAATCAGTAACAAACGATACAGATTTTATAGTAATTAATTAGCGATCCTCCGGGCCTTATAATTGACGAGATTTTGAGATCTACTTCTAGATGGGGACCACAGAGTCATTCAAAAAACCCGAATTAATCAGATCAGCGGTGACAAATTTATACTACGAACGATATAGTGATTTTTGACCAAATTCTGAACGATACGGTAACAGTAGTGACGATACTTAATTAATTATACAGAAGCGATAATATTACTAAATTATACAAAAATTAACTGTACATAACACGAGGCCTAAGGCATCTCGCGGCTATAATCTTCGCTCAGGGTACTCTAGGGAAGGTATTTTATCACAAATTTCACACACAAGAAATACTTCTAATATTGACTTTACTCAATGGAAAAACAATACTGTGCGATAAATTATCGCTAGAAAGCAATAAAAAGTCCACGTATCTCAGCAGGACTCGAGATTGTTCGATAAATTAACCATAGATGAGCTTCTTAGCTAGTTTATAGTAATTGAAATTTGATAGTCAATATGCGTAGAAAAATAACAAAAGTATACCGAGCATACCTACATATATCTGCCGATTAACAAAGAGTGTGAATTACCAGGAAAAATGTCCTATCAAATCGACCGCCAAAGTTTACAATATAGCGTTGATGGATATGAAATGCATTTCACAATATTTTAAATTACAGCTAATTAGTTTTCGGCAAAATTAATATTTTTTATAGTTTTTAATAAACTTCTCATGCAGTTTACCATTTTGATTGCGCGACTTCCTCCTAAAATTAGAGTCTATATTTGAAAATCTTGAAGTGGAATCTATTCTACTATATTCACTATAGATTGAAAAAAGGGATGAAAGAAAGAGAGAAGGAATGGTTGATGTCTGTGTTCATACATAAAGTTATCGAATTCTATTGCAGAACAGATTCAACGTGATTTACATCTGCATTGTACAATGTCTGATACTTAAAATATGTTTTTCGTGGATCAATGATATAACAATTTTTATTTAAGTTTTTTAGAAACAGGTCTTGCAGATATTAAATAACATCAATGATCCTCGTCAGACATTCGTTATAAATAATGAATATGTATAAGATTAACAGAATAGAACGACGGCAGTACTCTATGAGGGTGTAAATATATCAGTGGATAAACTTAGATAATGATACTGCAAATGGCGAGTACAACCAAGTATTTTTTCACAAAGTTAGAGAAACGTGCGGTGCCATGAAATTCGCAATAAAAAAATATAATAGTTCATGAACATGGCTGAGACAAATCTGCTTTTGTCGTCTCATGGTACATAGTATTTCTGTTATTCTTTATTCCCATAAGGCATCGTAGTCAAATTTCATTGTTATAGTGATTCTCTGAACATTGTTAGATATTATTAGAGAAATTCGTTATCATAAAATTCTAAATTCACATTAAAAAAGAGTACTATAGACTTTTGGATTATGTCTGAACGGCTCGACGGTTACTGGAAATAGAGCGAATGTTTATGTAGTACATTTTCGGCTAACGCGCAGCCGATTGTTACTGGTAAAGTCGGAATATATTTGACTTCTGCTTTGACAACATGATGCTTCGTTTGACTTGTTCATATTCCACAAAATCATTGAAAATTCTTTCCACGTGCACCCAATTAGTTACAAGTATTTCCACCAAGCAGATTTACTATCGCTAAATTACGATTCGATGCATGGTGCTTGTAGTATACATGCAACGCGGTTGTGTTATCGTCGTCCACGTGAGACACGTCAACCTGACCAGTTCTGACTAAAAATTCAATCGTATCCAAAGAACCACCAACGGCAGCATAGTGCAGGACCGTCTTGCCGCTTTCATCAGTTTTTGTCAGATTAGCGCTCCGACCAGTGACCAACCACTGCACGACGTTTGAACGCCCACATTCAGCACTAGAGTGAACAAGAAGTTTGGCATTAACATCGATGCTTTTTTTCTCTACTAGCCATTCGATGTCGTCTAAGCTAGCTCGTTTAATAGCGCATTCCAGTACCATATTGACCTCAGTCTCTTCGGCGGTAATATCAGAAGCACTAGACTCCATTAAACATTTTACTATCTCCCAATGGTCTCCTTCGACAGCCAGGCGAATCAGCTCCGTACCTTTATCAGCTTCATGCTCAAGTTTTACACCCTTAATCGTAACTAGCCACTTCACCACGTCCGCTCGTCCCCACAAGACAGCAGTCTTATACAACACCGATTTTCCGCAGTCGTCTCTGTCCTGAATATTGGCTTTCCTTTCTTCTACCAACCATTTAAACACTTCCAACGGAGCATCGGATATTCCAGTGTCATGCAACAATGAATCGACAGGAAATTCAGTCTTGTGTATAAACCATTCCAATACCTCTAGTTGGCCGGATCGCGCAGCCGAATGTAGTGGTTTTCGGTTGTCATTAGATTTAGCATCAAGTTTGGCTCCCTTCTCGACCAACCATTCGACAACGTCGCGGCCACCATTGAATGCAGCCCAATGCAGTGGCGTCTCGCCATTACAGTCAGAACAATTCACATCAGCTCCGCCACTGTTCACCAGTAGTTCCAGCTGTCCCCAGCGCTGACCAAACGCCGCCTCGTACAACGCTGTTCGGCCAGACTTGTCCTTAGCATCGTTCAAAAATTTTGCGGTCTCGTCTCTCCTGCCGAACCGAGGCAGGAAGTTTTTTATGATCCCATCATTACGTTCTTGGACTGCTACGTGGAAAATATTTTGATGCTGCGAATTGCGGCCTTCAGTCAAAGCTGATTGCCAAGAACCATTCGTGGACGCTTCTTCTTCGTACGAAGAGTTGTTGAGTAATTCATTTAAGAAGGCACGAATAACACAATGTTGTGACTGGAGAAGGATCTGATCAACTATGAATTTTTGTGCCTGCTGATTATGGTCTACTTTCTTCAGTTGTTTTATTAAGAATATAGCCGTGAAATACTCAGCGAAGCTCCGGTGGACGAACTGCGGTTTATCATTGCGGATATGAGTTATGATGCCAGTTTGGTCATTGCCTTTAGTTATCTTCCTTATTTGGTCTTGTAAGCTTTCCATGGCCTCCCGACCAAGCAGGATACTCAATTCTTCAGTGTCAAACAATACGTATAAAGCTGACTTTTGATGCATTTTCAAGAAAATCTTGGTGAAACTAGCTTCGTAGAAGGTTCCAATCGTCAAGTTTGCTGGGATCTTTTCTCTGTAATAGATATTATGCTTCCGGTCGACGAAATGTCCGTACAAATCAATTATTTCCATTTTCCTTGGCAACCTGGGCCTGCGTTCTGGCGAGTCCAAGAATTCCTCGCACGTTTCAAATTCTCTCACTTCTCCGCCTCCGTTACATAAAAACGCTTCCGCTATCATTTGTGTCTGTAGCGGAATGCCAGAAAACTCGTTTGCTATGTCACGGATTGAATTACTGACCATTTTGATCAACGCTCTAGCATATAGTGCGACCCGTTTTTCAACATCATACCGGTCTGGTCTTGCTTGCCAGAACTTGATCAGAAAGTCTCGTTGATCCTTATTAGAAAATGGCTCCATCGAGTGATGAAATATTCTCAATCTTTTTTCTAATGTGTCAGTCATATGCGGTCTGGTAGAGACGAAAAGTTTTTCTATGCCGTGCCTTTTGAAGGTTTTCAGCAAGTCGATCACTCTTTCCCCAAAGTCGGGAGAGATTTCGTCAAACCCATCGAATAGTAGCGCTACTCGGCCGTGGTTTTTGATAATTATTTTGAGAAGCTTCTTTTCCAAATCAGTTCTGAGGGTTGCGAGTTTTTCCACGAAAAACTCAGTGGCTTGGTCAATATCGTTTCCATCGAAGCTAAGCTCGTTCTGTCGCACTTTTGTGAAGCTGTTCATATCGATATTGATCACCCATAGGTCAGGTGTCTTCTCTTTAATTTTTCTTGCTAAATATCTGAACATAGTTGTTTTACCCATCCCTGAACAGTTGGAAATGATGACGATTTCGTTTCCCTCATTTTTACCAGCTAGATCATCCTCCGTCAAATAGCTGGCAGTTGACTCATCAACGTCTCTGTATTTTAACAGATTGCTAGTGTCTCCGCGCGATGTTTTCCAGATTAATTTGTCCGACTTGTTTTCTAGCCAATGAATATTATAGTTCTTACTTGAATATTCTCTGCACAGCGTCTCAAACTCTCGTCTGTCCTCTTCATTGGCTAAAATAACGATTTTATCCAAATGTTGTGTCTGTCGATCGATTTCACGAAAACTTCGAATTCTTCCTTGATCTATCATCAGGGTTCCCAAAAGTTTTTTTGGGTCGCTGCCACCAATGGCAAATATTTCGGATGTCAGCTGACATTTCAGAATATCTTTTTTAAGAAATACCTGATGATGACATTTACGTTTTATATAAATATCTGTTGGCTTACCCGAATTCTGCAAACCTACGCCCACTTCTATTTCTTTGTTGCGAATAAGCTTGACTAACGTGCTAGAATCTATTACACTCCCAAAATCTGTTGACTTATTTGATTTGATTTTATCAGAGCTGCGGTTCTTCAAGAATTTTTCGAAGCTCATTCCCTTTTCTCCTTGGAAATTGATCAAAGGTCTTTCCAGCAGTATTTGTTGCGAGTCTTTCGTAAGATTATTGAAACTGACGTCGTCGCGTTTCTCCACACAGACTTCGATATTCATATTTGACTGGATATCTACACATTTAGTGATGAGAATTAGTTTTTTGGCACCGTCTTTCTCTAACGGCTCGCGTAATTCGTCACACAATTTCTGCAAGTCTTCTCTGCCTGCCGATCCAAATTCTACGACCAGCAAATTGTTGATTTGCCTTGAATTAAAAGTATCAACCACCGACCTTGCAATCTCTGAATGTGGCGAGTCGTTCAGAGTGACGAACATCCAGCTGTCATCCACCATTTTGAGAATAGTTTGCTGAACTCTGATGAGTGTTAACAAAGTTTCCTCGGCAGCAATCAAATTCAAAACTGATTGATTGGCCTTGTGATCGGAGTTGGGGACCAGGAATTTCTTCAGCTCCTGGATATCATCTTTGAACCCGTAGTGTCTGATCTCCGCCAAGTACTGTGAGCTTAACCCTGAGTACAAGAGACCGTTGAGTTGATCCTTTACTGATTGAAAAATAGCTTTACCATTTTCTTGCGTGATGAATTTGCGATCGTTACTAAACCAGCTAGATATATCATCCAGCAATGAATTATAAGCTAAATTGGCTTTCTCGAAACTGAATTCGTTACCAGCAGCAAGCTCATGTATGGTCATGCGCTTGAGCTCATCGTGGTTCGGTTGATTGACTACGAAGACCAGTTTATCACAGAATTCTTGGAATTCTTGGTCATAGTCAGGCCACATAATCTGTGGAGGAAACTCGTCTTCTTCTTCATAAGCTGAAAGATTATTTATCTCAAATCGGTAACGACCGAGAGAATTGTATTCGTTCCCCAGTCGAGCTTTCAATAACTTCTTTAAATTTTGTATGGCTTCAGGCTGTGTACGACTATCCTCAAAAAATTGCGATCGAATTTTATAAATATTCTTGCATTTGGCTGCTACTAATACATGACCGGCTAGCTTGCAGATGTCATTTGTGATGACTTTGTTTTTTTCTTCAACCTTAACTAAGTTATCATTATCAGCGGATTTTAACAGCTCCACAAATGCCTCAGAGAATTCCTGTGGATCACTGAGGTTTGGAATTGATGATTCACCGAAGCTGCTACTCATCAGTAGGCATTCGTTTCCGATTCTTTTCCACACACGTTCTTCGGAGTTATCATGATTTGAGGAGTTTGAAAGGTTAGAAAATTTAGAATAAAATATGCTCCGAAATTGTTGAGCTCTCCTGGATAAACTTATATTATCACAGAAATCCCTAGAAAATCTCCGTTCTCGAACATTGATAACCTCTTTTGCCAGCGCAGTATGATAACGCTTGATCATACGAAGGCGCAAATCAATCCGTTTTTTTCCGTAGGCTAACTCTGCCAGGGTATTCGCTAGCAAGTAAACATCGGATGTTTCTTGCAATGTTTTGTATATCCTGTGTGAGCTATCAATAGATAGCTTGTATCGCGCTGATCGCGTTGAGGTGGTTTTGATATTGAGGAAATGATCATCATTATCTGCGACTTTGATAAGCTTGACATCCTTGCTCGCGAGATCCTCCAAATTGAAATCATAGTTGGTCCAAACGATGCAGTCTTTCAACTGGTTCATGCTTGATTGGAGAACTTCTTTTATTTTACGATAAGACGTGAAGTACTTTTGCAAGTTGAAGCTTTTATCTCGATATGGAAACAGATCGGACGCCCTGATCATCCGTGATCCACCCGGGAAGTGTTTGATCTCGAGGAATCGATGAAATATTCCACCTTCTGTTTTATCTTCGTACTGTAAACTCAAGTGATCAAAACATCCAATGCCCTTAACATTTTTCCAAAATTGAAAAGTGTAGCCCTCCCTTAGTCCACGATGTAAGAATAATATCAACAGCTGGTTAATGTGTCCGTCTCCGTTATGAGCGAAGTTCATATCCCACGAATAGGTAAATTTATCAAACTTTACTGTCGCTTCCATTTTCATTGCCCGACTGGAATCGTGATCCGCCTGCGAATTCAAGTCCGGAGCAACGTATTTTCCCGTTCCACGGAAAGTCGACTTTTGCTGCGGGCTAGCATCGGATGAATCACATCGTCGCTGCTTAGTATTTTTGGTGTATTCGATGTGAGTAGTAGATTCTCGCTTCACGGTTTGTCCAATGTTGTTCACTGAGAGATCGCTAGCCAATGAAGACGGGGTTTCAATTAAAGGTGATAATCGCTGAGCTGCAGGTAATTGTATGCCGGCATCAACAATATGCTTTTCCGAAGTGCTCAGAAAATCTTCGTTGCCAAGAACGTTAGTTGGTGACAACGCCATATGATCATTTTGGCTTCCAATGTGACCATCGGCTCCTTTTTCGATGAGCAATCGACCAATTGCTTTGTCCCCTTTTTTCACTGCAATATCCAAAGCCGTGATGTCGTGTGTGTCGGCATTGTTGACGTGTGCTGCTCCTTCGTCCGAACATTGCTGCATCCGTTCGACCCTCTCTTTTTTGTTAACAGATTCTGATTTTCCTTGTTTTCTGTGAGTAACATGTGACATTTCATTGTTCGAATCCAAATCGCTGTCACTATCAGGTTCAGAATCGTCCTTCGGCATCTCGGAAATTCACTTCTTTCGATTAATAATCTCGGGATTCTTATGGTAGGTAATTTGACATAAATATCACAAAATTCAGCGGTGGTTCGTCCAATTATTAATCTGCTGTTACACGTGACTGAATTATTTTCTCTTGGAAATATATGGCATGATATTGCGGTCTCATCGGTCTGAGGATCATTGTATGCACACATATGTATCTTCGTGGAAAAGTATCAATATCAGAGTAAAGAAAAAAAATAACTAACGGAACGTTATAAATCCTGTTGCTACGAGCTTTTCCAGCGCCCTTCCATGTATTCTAACAGTCGCTCGTCATGCCTCTGCAGTTTTAGGAATCGCGTGCATAAGGACGCAACATATCTGTAGGCTACGTCGAATACTCTTGTCCTTCTTTCTCTACTGGTCTTAGCTAGAGAATCCGTTCCTCAGATCCACATACCGCCGATCTGGTATATCTTTTTCTCCATGCAGTCTCTTGCTAATATTGCCCACGATGAATATACCTTAACTTTGTTTATGTGTGGACCGTTTGGGTTGCTACGTTTCACCACGTGTAATCAATCCTGTTACTACCCTTTCATCATCTGATGCTGTTGTTGGGTGCATGAGATGGTTAGAGGACTTTTAACGGAGCTCTGAAACACAAAGCCAAACATTTTCTGCTAACAAACAATTAGAAATACCGTTCTCTTCTCAATTATTGAATTATCTAAATTATTATTGCTGATGAAATTACATACTAGCTTGATCCGTACCCTGTTCAACTTAAATATCTATCATTATCCGGAGGTTAAAACTCTCCATTCGATTGGGACTATCGAAAACGCAGAAAAACATCGACAAAATAACCTTTTCGTATTAGTAAAAATATAACCGCCACCGTTTCAGCTTTGCCATCTATGGCTTAGAAGCCAGGAGAGGTCCAACTCCAATCCAGACGACGGTCTGGGGCTTGAGCTCGATATTTCTGCAGTAATGGCATCCACCCCACCCGACACTAACCTATTTTCACCTTCGATGGCAGCTGAACCATTTGCCGAGCACAGTGTTTGATTATTTACGGCGAAACCAATCGAAATTTGGCACTCGTTGAATCTTACTCGAATTGAAGTAAGCCCGACGGTCAGCAAACAGATTTTTAATTTTTATTCAGGGAGAACATATTTCAGAAATCTCACAAAGTAATATGCTCAAGTAACAAGTGATAACAACAAATACTTTGCCGGGAAAATAGTTCGATAAATTAACAAGACAAAGTGTATGGGTATTTTGATTATCAGTAGTGCATACAAAAGAATCAAGCTATTGGAATTGTCAAATTCTAAGGCATGGTGATTCTTTTTTTTTTTTTTTTTATCAAAAACGACGAGAACTTTTGTAAATTTTGTTTGAAACTATAGAACTCTTTTGATGTCTGTAATTTGCAGGTCTGGTTATCAAATTCCATTGAGATGCTGTGAGATGCTACCCGAACTTAGCATCTCATTTCTCAAAAATGATTTTTTTTTTTTGGGGGGGGGGAAATTCGACGGAACTATTGTTAAAGCCTATACAGAACTACAGAACTATTCGGGATGCGATAAGAACTGTATTTTTTTTTTTTGATATGCTCACACCTGATATGCTAGATTCACACAGTTACCCGAAACCGCTTGTTATTACCGGATGCTTCTCGAGCGTTCATGTTTGCATGTCAGCGCAAGTGCTCGTTTTTCGAATGACTGGTTTTCAAGTTTACTTCATGAGAGCAGATCGTTGGAATTTACGTTAGTTAAGGACGTTCCCAAGGAACAGTGGTGTTCAACCTGCAGAAGATCTAACTATGTGAACTAACATGTACACAATGAAAAAATAGTCGATGCGGAGTGCTCTCTTTCACCCTGTCCCACATGCGCAGAAATGAAAAATAGTACATTGTACAACAAGGGGGGGAAATGGGTAATTTCTAGCGAGGGTCAGATGATGTTGCACGAGTCGGAGTCGAGGGCGCCAAAGGCGCCTGAGACAAAGATGAGTGCAACGTCATCACCCGAGCTTGAAATTACCCTCCCCCCCTTGTTGCACACCGTACTTTTTTCAACGAGTGCATGTATAGGCCCTTTTTCGCGCATGTACGATGGAAATTTTGGAAATATATATGTTAATATATATATTAATATGTATATTAATATATATATTAATATATATATTAATATAATATATATTAATATATATATATATTAATATAATATACATTAATATATATATATATATTAATATAATATCCATTACCTCCCTAGGGAAATAATGGATATTACCTCCCTAGGGAGGTAATGAAGTCGACGCTAGAAATGGGCGATTTTCTATTCGTTTTACATGCAAGAAAAAGGGCCTATTACATGCACATGTTGAAAAAAATAATATTACTTCCCGCGTAGTGCGACGTTATCAAATCGCGATCTTCTAGTTACGTTAGTTACTAGATTACGTCAGGAATGTCGAAAACAATCAAAAGTAGCTCACTTTCAACATATTTTATAAAAAAACGAATACCGCTTGCTATAATTTTCTTTACACGACAATATTTGTTATATTTCCAATTGATCATTCCAAGTTTTCAAAAAAGTCGTAAGAAAATTACCATTGTTATATCACGAAACATCCGTTTCAACCTAGGCCAGTATAGGGTTCGTATGTTAAAAAAGTAAATTTTAACAATCAAATTCTCAAAATTTAGTGCCGCAAGGAGTATTGAAACTTTTTCTACGTATGAAGAACATTAATAAGTTTACATATTTAAATTTTCAAGATGATCGTAAGAAAAGTGATTTTCCTTGGGAACGTCCTTAAGTGAACTTAAAGTTCGCCTTATGATAATTCCGTACAAAATGCCATTATAAATTTGAATATTTGCCTAATAAAATTATATTAATCTGACCTTTCCCATTTAATAATTATTCCAACAATATCTTGAAATATGTCGTTCCAAGGGGCCCTTCAACAAATACGTTCGCTTTCACGGGGAATGGGGGGGGGGGGGGGGGGGGGGGGTGTCGGCAAAATGTGACGTTCGGTTTTTGTGTACAGAATTCGTGTTTTGGCACGAGAATTCTACGGGAATAAATACGTACTATTATTAAAACTTTGCATTTTGAATACCTCCAATATGTATTGAATTATGGACAATCTTAGAAATAGATCGAATTATGGATCGATAGACCAAAACAGGCAGTAAAGCGGGGGGTGGGGGGGTCGATATTTGTGACGTATTATTTTGGGGGGGGTCTAATCATACGAACTATTGTTACGTGTGGGGGGGGGGGGGGGGGGGGGGGTAAAATCGTCCAAAAAAGCGAACGTATTTGTTGAATGGCCCCTAAGTGCTTCTAACTCGTTGGCATCTGCTTTAAAATACTGTCTATGATAATTCGTGGTTCTAAGCTGAGTTCACCGGTCACCGCCTTGTAGGATGGATATTGTGTGGGACAATAGGCTCTTTGCCACGTATTGCTGAGAAGTCGAGTGGCGCCGTCTTTCTGCGCCTGATATATTGGCGATAACGTCACTTGGTCCTCCGTCTTGGTGTACGCTAGACGTGCGCATTGGTTTGATTCGAGAACTTAGCAATAGGGGGACGGAGCACAAGACTTGTAGGGTAAAGCGAAAAACGGAAGGGGGGAATCGACGCTCGCCACCTATGGTGAGATGGCTCGTCAACGGGACCTACTGATGTAAACGGACTCGTAACTTCGACACAATAGTCGGAGTAATAGGTTTTTTGAATACAGCGGGCAGACCGGTCACCAAATATTTATACTCGGTATCGTAGTGTGCTGTACGTGTGAGGTTTTTCCCTTCCGTTTACCGTTTTCCCGTTTCACTGTGAGTTCACGCTTCATCTTAGTACCTTATCTTAGTACCTTATCATAGTCCACAAATTTCCATGACTCTTCGACGCCCCCTGTCCAAATAAGTCACAATCCTTGAACCCCTCCCCCGTACAAAACGTCCGATGGTCACAATCAAAGACCCCTGTTATTTCCCAAAAATCGGTATTGACGTTAAAAAATTACTAGAAAAATTATCAATTCAATTATTGAAGCATAGAATTTTTTCAAAATTCCGGAAGAGGGATTCTGGCGATGGACGTCACATTGAGCCATACTCCCTCCCTCCCCCTATCGCATGGACGTCCTTTATGGATGGCCCCCAAGCAGCCGAAGAATCCCTGCGTCACAATTGCCTGCGAAGCGCTTCCGGTATAGATCATAAGCTGTATTGTGATCGGTGTCCACATCATCTACCTCGACGGCATCAAATTTGATTAAAAACTCAATCATATTGAGAAAACCACCAGTGGCAGCATAGTGCAATACCGTCCTGCCGCTTTCGTCAGTTTTCGTCAGATCAGCGCTCCGACCAGGGAACAACCACTGCACGACGTCTAAACGCCCATACTTAGCACTATAGTGAACAAGAAGCTTGGCATTAACATCGATGCTTTTTTTCTCTACTAGCCATTTGATGTCGTCTAAGCTAGCTCGTTTAATAGCGCATTCCAGTACCGTACTGCCGTCAGTGTTTTTGGCAGTAATATCAAAAGCACTAGACTCCACGAAGAATTTTACTATCTCCCAATGGTTTTTTTCGACAGTCTGATGAACCAGCTCCGTACCGCCATCAGCTTCATGCTCAAGTTTTACACCCTTGTTCGTAACTAACCACTTCACCACATCCGCTCGTCCCTTCAAGGCAATCTTGTACAACACTGATTTTCCGCTACAGTCTTTGTCCTGAAAATTGGCTTTCCGTTTTTCTACCAACCATTGAAATACAGTCAACGGGGCATCGTATATTCCAGTGTCATGCAGCAACGAATTGACAAGAACTTCCATCTCCTGTATGAACCACTTCAATACCTCCAGTTGGCCGGATCGCGCAGCCGAATGTAGTGGTTTTCGGTTGTCATTAGATTTAGCGTGAAGATCGCCTCCGTTCTTTACTAACCATTCGACCATGGGCTGACTACCACTGAATGCAGCCCAATGCAATGGCGTTTCGCCATTATCGTTGGAACAATTCACATCAGCTCCGCCGCTCTCTACTAGTAATTTCAGCTGGTTCCAGTGCTGACCAATAGCCGCCACACACATTGCTGTTCGGCCAGACTTGTCTTTAGTATTGTTCAAAAACTCCGCAATCTCGTGCTTCGTACCGAAACGATTCAGGAAGAATTTCATTATCTCGTCATTTCGTTCTTGGACTGCTATGTGGAAAACAGTTTGTCTCCACTTTCTATATCCCTCCTCCAAAACTGTCTTCCAGGTCTCATCCGCTATTTCATCACACTCGTAGTGAGGATCACACAGCGAAGAACTCGCGGCCAATAGTCCATCCAAGAAAGTGCGAATGATGTTGTACTCTCGATGAAGTAGAATCTGTCCAGTGATGAATTCTTGTGCTTTTTGATTACAATCACCGTCAGTCATTTTGCTGGTTAAGAAAACAGCCGCGAAATACTCAGCGAAACTGCGATGGATAAATTGTGATTTATCATTGATTATGCCAATGTTTTCGTGGCCTTTACTTATCAGATTTATATATTCCCTTAAACTGCGTCTTTCCTTATTGTTAAGGAGAGCTTTCACACCTTCAGCATTGAATAACGTATAAAGAGCGAACTTTTCATGCTGCTCTCGAGAAGTTGGAAGAAGCAACTCTTCCATTTGTTCCACACTTGATTTATAGGACCTTACCTTCATTTTTTCCTTATAGAAAATATCATACTTATTTTTAACAAAATGTTCGTACAAATCCACTATATTCATTTTTGTTGGCAACCTGGGTTCGACGGTTGTCAAATCTAAGAATTCTTTGCAAGTATCGAAATCACGGACTTTCCCTTCTCCATTTTCTTGGTAGATTTCCGCCACCATACGCGTCTGTAGTGGAATACCAAGAAATTTATTCGCTCGATTACCGATTGTATTAGCTACTTTTGTAATCAGCGCTTCAGCGTACGTTCCTAAGCGCTCGTTCTTTTCTTGTGTAGCACACTCCAGATTCAATTTCTTTTTCCAGAACATGCTCAAGAAAATTTTCTGATGTTCCTTGGAAAAAGGATCTATAGTGTAAGAAAATGTGTGCAACCCTTCCTCTAATTTTTTCCCGAAGTGCGGTCTAGTTGAGACGAATAACTTTTCCACGCCAATTGAATTTTTGATGCCATTCAACATGGCCATTGCTGTCTCCGTACAATCGGACTTGATCTCATCGAACCCATCGACCAGCAGCACTACCCCACCGCAGCACTCGATCATTTTTCTCAAAACTTTCTTTTCGAAGTCATTTCCGCGACTGTCATTTCCGCGAGTTGTCAATTCCGCGGGTTTTACAAGAAACTCGACGAAATGTCGGTCCTTCTCATTCTCTAGCACCTCTCCGCAGTCGTTTAAATCGATCTTGAACACCCAAAGGCCAGGTTTCTTCTTCTTAATTTTTCTCGCTAAAGACGTAAAAACGGTACTCTTACCCATCCCGGCAGTGTCGGAAATAATTACTACTTTGCAGTCTTCGTGCACATCAGCTAATGCATCTTCCGTCAAACCGTTGGCAGTTGTTTCATCGACGTTGCGATAATCCACGTCTCTATATTCTATCAAATTAGAAATACTACATGGTGGCAGGGATTGTTTCCAGATCAATTTCTCCGACTGTATTTTTAACCAATGAACGTTATAGTTTGTACTCTCATAGCACAAACACAGCTTTTTAAACTGTTCTGCATCGTATTCCTTGTCTAAAATAATGAATTTGCGTAATTGTGATGTTTCTCGATCTATTTCACTAAAAGACCGAATCTTATTGCGATCCATCACCAGTCCCAGAAGTTCTCGCAGGGTAATGCCACTAACAGCAAACACATCGTATTTTAGTTCAGACCTATAGATATCTGCTTTAAGGCACACTTGTGGATTGAATGTACGATCCATGTAAAAATCTTCAGTTTCACCCAATGTATTCAATTCATCGCCCAGTGTTACTTCGTTCCCACGAATTAGCTCGACCAACGTGCTCGAATCTATTACATCACCAAAATCTGTCAAGTGTTCTGACACGGAACAATTCCCAAATAATTCGCAGAAGCTGATTGGCGGCTTTAACAGCCCTTGAAAATTTATAATCTGCTTCTTTAGCAATTTTTCCCGCGAATCTCTGCTGAGGTTATTAAAACGGACTTCATAGGGTGTCGATTTACAATTTTTGAAGGTGATTTTTGATTCTTTGATCATCTGGGTGATGAGAATCAGTTTTTTGGGACTATTTTTCTTCATAATTTTTTTGCACAATTTATCATATAATATATGTAAGCTCTGCAAGTCCTCTGGATTGGGTGATCCACAATCTATGACCAACAAATCGTATCTATTCCGCGATTCAAAGGAACGGGTCACTAGCTGTTCGGTTTTTTCTGGCAGCAACGTGCACAGCTGCATGAAGATGAAGTTGTAATCTTCCTTGAATTCTGTTGTTTTGCGGATAGTTTTGCAGGCTGCAATAGCTGCTGACAAAGTTTCCCCTGGAGTAATTAAATGTAACACTCGTTCATCCCGATTGTTAAGAAAGTCGTTCAACTTCTGATTTTCAAACTCAAACTCAAACTCTATACCATATCTCTCGAGCACTTCTGAGTACGATGAGCTTAATCCTGCGGATATGAGGTTCCCAACCTGCTCCTCCATGGATTCGAAAAACTTCTTGCCTTCCTCAGCTCTGAAAAATAGGCCCCCTTTTTCTTTGAACCAGTCTAAGATTTTGGTTAGAAAAGAATTGCTAACCAAATCAGCGCTCAGTACATTAAAACGACTGTCTTCGCCGATCTCCTTCTTTATTATTTCCCCGAGTTCAATTTCGTTCGGTTGATTGACTGCAAATATCAACTTTTCAAAAAAGTCGTGAATCTCATCGTCTTTGACGTTGTCATCGGGCAACTGATGCGTCGCGAACAGCAGATCCCAATATTGTGGAGAGTTCTTCACCACGAATCGGTATTTCTTGAGATCCTTGTATTGCTCCTGCAGTATTGTTTTCAATTCGTTTTTAAAAGAATTCATGTCTTCTGACAGGCTACTAAGCGAACCATTCTGAAAAAACTTCGAATCGAATATAATTACTTTGTCTTCCACTATTAACGCATCATCGGCTAGCGTATCGATATTGATGCTAATATAATATTCATCGGATCCTTTTTCAGCGATTTGTTCAGGCTTCATTCTATCGATCACGATCAAATGATCATTGTTGGCTTTTTTCATCAACCTCACAAATGCCGCGGCAAATTTGTGAACTTCGATTAGTTTGCCGGATTTTGATCTAAACTTCTTCCCGAACGTCTTGGAGAACACCAGCTCCTCGTATTTCAACTTCGACCACATGATCTTTTCGCAGACAGTCCCGGCCTGTAATTCCATAAGTTTCAAAAGCTCTGCACCAAAAATCTTGCGGAACTTACGTACGTCGGGAGACAAAGTGGTATCATCATTTATGAACTTTTCCAAAAAACATTTTTGCTCAAGATCGAAAACCTGAGTTGCCAGTGCAACATGATAAAACTTGAAAATATCAGTACGTAAAGTCAGTTTTTTTTTTTCTTTTTCTTTTTCGCAGATATGCGTAGCAAGGGCATTTGCCAATAAATGAGCATCAGACGATTTTCTCAATATTTCGTGTAATTCGTGTTCATCGTTAAGGACAAGCTTGTATCGCGCTGATGGCTTCGACGAGCTCTTAATATCTAGGATAGCGTCGTATCCCCCCAACTTTTTAAGACCAATCTGTGACGCCTCAAGTTCGTTGGGACATAGGCTACGTTCTTCGTCCGTTGCAAGACGAAACTTCGATGGTACACCTTTTCTATCGCTGAAGTCGAAGTCGATATTCGTGCAGATGACGTAATCCTCAAACTCGCTGTCCATCAGCTCGGGATGGTCTTTGGATCGTGTTTTTATTCTCCGATAAGAAACGAAGTATTTTTGCATGCTGAAATCGCCGTCTGTTTCATTCAAAAGATCGCTGGCACTGATTCTTCTTGATCCGTCTTGATTGTGTTTAGCCTGAAGATATCGAGAGACTGTTTGACGTGTCGCCTTATCTTTGTAACAAAAAACAACGTCATCGAATTTTTCTGCTGCAACCATTTCTGTCGCCAAACGGTAATCGTAACCTTCCTGCAACCCACGCTTTACAAAGAGCATCAACAGCTTCAGCTGGTAAATATTTCCGTGCAGCGTCTGCTTAAGGCCCGAAGCATCATATTCGATTCTTTCACATCGTCGTTCCTTACTATTTTTGGTACATTCATTCTCAGCCGTTTTTCTTTTAAGATTATATCTGTGCATGTTTGACGACAAGTATGATTGATCTTGAAGTATGCTCCCGTGACGTGGAAGCTCTTTGATCATACAATGACGCGATTGTAGTCGGATGAGCCGGCTGCTTATTGTTAACTGCAGTTAGTTCTCTGTCCGAATCTGATTCGGCTTCGCTGTGAGATTTATCGTCGTCTGTCGACGTCTTGAATGCTTACTTCTTTTAGCTCTGAATGACGACTCGATATCTTGGGAACGTTGGCATCCGCCTCTTTCAATTATTGATTTGCTTCTACGTGTATTTCTATTACCGCGGTGATTCCCACGAAGAAACATGTGGCCCAGAATTTTTTATGCGGTCATTATTTTGCGTTCTAGAAATACCACTTTGAATAATATTACACATAATATATATATATATAATTATATATATTCGATGGTGCGAGAATATCAGTCTATAAGAAGAGAAGCAAAATATCTTACTTGGTGGTATAGTTTCTGTCGTTTCCCGAGTTTCTCAAATGTCATTCAGTTTCCGATTAGTTGCGAATCGCGTCGGAGCTCTTATATAAATCGTACACGGTCGTCCATAACATGTAACTGCACGCTCCGTAAATCGCCTATCTTTCTCTTCTGTTCTCCTCTATTGGGATATCTTTTTCATGAACCCATGGACCATCTGATCGTCAATTTTTCTTTCGATACTTGCGCTTTTCAAGTTTAACAGACTTTATAATTTAGCTAATAAATGTATTTTTTGTAAAAACCCTTCGAGTTTTCGCGTTTTTAGTGATATTTTCAATTCCGTTCCCAATATTTCACCTTTTGCAGATGTTTGGATGAACGAGAAGACCAGGAAATTTTCTAGCCGTAATTATCTGGAACAGAAACACAAATCCCTATAATACTCACACACAAATTTCAATACCTGCAGCCCGTTGTTAATTATTCAACGGTCTATGTATATTATTACTGCTAATCAAGTATAGTATAGTCTGTACATGCAAGGTGTCCTATTTTCAACACACCAGTTCCATACCTCGGAAGCTAAGATAGCTGCAGGGAAAAGTTCGATTCAATATTTATCTGCATTGATTAATATCTTATACGGGCAATAATGTTGCGCCAGCAGCACATGAGACCAGACAATTGAGCGACATTGTGGAGAAGATTCCGAGCACAATCACATGCCCAAGCGGATTTTTAAATGCTGAATTTTCATTTGTCAAATTTTTTTTTTTCAATCAATTCCATTCCGTTTATTGAACTTTAACGCACTGTAACTCAATATAATTATGTTTGAATAGGGGTTTTGCCCCTGCACGTTTTTGACAACCAACCAAATTTTCACCAAATATTTTTTCAGTCTCATCACGATTTTGCAGTCGAACAAATAACAATTACAATGCCAAGCTCACGAACATCTCCATAATCGCAGGTATTGAAATAGTTGGAAATGATGTTATTTAAATGAGTCTCAAACTCGGTTTTAAACTCCTCAATTTCAGATATTTTGCACTTTCACCGTCTGCTCAAACCGAATAGTTGAGTCGTAGCATGGAAATCGATGAAGACTGAGATAAATCTCTGACAAAAACGTCTGCAAAACGCCTTGCTGGGATAGCAGTTTAAGGGGGACCACTAGTGTAAAATTTTTCAAAAATCGTTTTTTTTTTTTTTTTTATTTGATATTCCGATAGTCTATACCTTTAAAAATGACATACTAAAATTTCAAGTACATATCTCAAAAGTAAGCGATTATGGCACTGACAGAGATAATACGAGGCTACGAGTAGCAGATCATCGTCAACAGGCTGGTTCGAAAGAGAGTCGATCGGCTCGAAGGAAGGCTTTATCAGCCCTATGCAGGTATAGGATTCTACTTTGGGACTTTGAGAAGATCGATTTTTTTGTTGTTCTTTGTTTCTATTGAAAGAAAATGATCTTCTGGAACAATCAGAAGGCATTTTGTACGTGCAGGCATGGCTGATTAAGCGTAGAGTCATTAGGGGTAACTGTGCGCAGTGGGTAAGTGTGCGCACCTAGCTTATCTCCGAACGGAATAAACGGGATTAACGCTATGCTACAGCACATCAGACCGGCCTTGATGAAGAATTAGTTTAGACAAAAAAAAGTGATGCACTGCGCTGCATTTGTTTTTTTTTTTTTTGTTAAAAAAACGAAAACAAGCGATCCCAAAATAGTTTTTTCTGTCACGGCAAATAGTGTGACGCCTAAACCCGGATAAAAATCAAAATAAATTTATTTTATTCATACGAGGAATTCATTTAAGATTAAGGCTCGGCAAAAATTTCGAAGTTATATTCGGTGCTGGTGAAGTTTTGAGCATCTATATACAATTTGTCTCGCTGGGGTAAGTGTGCGCGGGTAAGTGTGCGCAGGCTTAATCATCGGTCGAAGACCAGATTATGCCTCAAGTTGAACAAAACGTTCTCACTTCAAGAAATGGATCTTCTAATAACAATTTCGACCAGCCAATGGTAGGGGTTGGGGCAAATGGTGTTCGCAACAGTCAAACTCGGGCTCCTGAAAACGCCTCCATAAGGGACCCTCATGTAGAAGGACATTTATGGAGATTTACAAGTTTTGGTCAGATAACTTGCTTATTTTACTCAAATTTTATTGTTCAGAGCATTTATATTCATAATTGTGGAAAATGCACTCGTATTTCCAGGGTGCGTATACTTACCCCACACGAGTGCGCACAGTTACCCGCAATACGGCTCAAGTGTGCGCATTCTGAGTTTTCTTAATTAATGTTGTTTTTTTCTTAAGTGTGACGGTTTTTTGTAAAACTACTTTAGTTATTCGATAGTCAATTAATAAATGCTCTATCCAACGAGTATGGGTTGTTTTTTGTAACCCTTGTTTTTTGAGCTTGACAACCCTCCAAAGAGCAAAGTGCGCACAGTTACCCCTATAATGACTCTAAGTTAATTTTTTTGCGATTTTTCATTCAAGAAAATTTTAAACGCGTTTTTCCAAAACTGCTAGACCGATTGTTATGAAATTTTAACCACATATTCTGTATAGCTATATCAACCGACTGCAGTAAAATTATCTTAAAATATTGATTTTCACTACATTTTTTTTTTTTTGCAAAAGAACAGTGAGAAAAAAAACACATTTTTTTTTTTTTTTTGCCGCCATTTCAATATTTTTGCATGTACATTAAAAATTCCAGTTCAGTCGGTTGCTAGTTTTATATTGAACCTAAAACTTTTCAAGTTTTCTGTTTCGGATGACTCATTTCAAAGATTTTAACACCAGCGCACAGGGCCGTCGAGAGCGTAACCGGGCCCCGGTGCATCAGGGCGTTCGTTTCATGCGAAAATAGAGACTACAGATGGTTTTTACATTATTCGCCGAGGAAATCGAATTTGAAAAATGTAAAAACCATCTGTAGACTCTATTTTCGCATGAAACGTTCAATCTTTCTTCTATTTTTATTTGAAAGTTCATATTTTTTCCCGTAACCGGGCCCCCGGAGCCCTCCGGGCCCCGGGGCAACTACCCCGGCTGACCCCCCCTCTTGTCGGGCCTGCCAGCGCAAACCCACCCACTAATCGAGGCATTGTATTTAAATGACGTTTTTGTAAATGAAAAGTGCATAAAATGAATGAAATTTTTTTTGATTGTACTTCAAGAGTGTATTCATTAAGCCTAACAAACCTACCTACATCAATATCTTTATAAATGATCTCATAAAAAATTCACAAAAATAGCTTCTTTTTCGAGCGCGCACAGTAGAACACCACCTTAAGTGCATCCCTTACTTGTAATTGGATTTTCGTCTTCATTGTTTCTTTTTTCAGTTCAATCCTAAGAACAGCATGCGATCAATCGTGCGGAGTGATGGTATTTTAGTCCAGTAAAAATAGGTCTGAAATGCATGTTTTGTGTCAAAGAGCTAATTTTTTGAGGAAAGTTGCATTTGAACCCCCCAAAAGTTCATGCAGAGCGGTAAAGTTCTCAGCCCCCGGGAAGGGGTTGAAAAAGATTGAAAACTACCCCGAAAATGCTCTTTTGGCAAATAACTAAAAAACAGGGGGAGATATGGAAAAAAAATTTCAGAGAAAGTTATAGATACCAAAATTTTGCATAAAAAAGGTCTGAAGGGTTTCACCTCTACTCCCCATAGTTTAGCCGCAGGGGTAGACGCAAAGCGTAGAAAGCAACAGATGTATACCGCGTTTGCCCCGCTCCCACTCACTGCAGCCTTCGTCATGCTTGCGTGCATGTGTCACTCGGCACTCCGTCAACCAAACGAGTGCGAGTGAGAACCATGTTCTGTTTTTTCAATAATTACTGAAAATCTCGATCGGAGAATGAAGTACATACAATTTTGATTTTTCGCCGATTCACGGAGAGAAATTTTGGAGCAATTTTTTTTTATTGATTCAAACAGTTGAATAACTTCATACCTCTTTCCAATTGTCCTGTGATACTTTTATAGAACCAAAATGGAAAAAAAAAAAAAAAAAAAAAAAAATAGACAAGTGAACTTTTCCGATCTTGACTTTTTTTTGATTGGATTGTTTTTCAGAGGGTCTCAGTCTTGATTTAATAGCGTCTGCACATTTTTTACTTTTGATAATGATTAAAAATGTCCCAGTTGAGGACACCATTGAAGAAGGTAATTAAAATGATCACATTTATAAATAAATATACTTTTCATTTAAGAGAGCCTAAGACATCAACTTTTAGTCACTGTTTGAATCAATAAAAAAAATTTGCTGCAAAATTTCTCTCCGTGAATCGGCGAAGATATCAAAATTGTATGTAGTATTTCATTCTCCGATCGAGATTTTCAGCAATTATTGAAAAAACAAAACATCGTTCTCACTCGCACTCGTTTGGTTGGCGGAGTGACACATGCACGCAAGCATGACGAAGGCTGCAGTGATAGTCCAGTCATTCTGTCCGAAAAAAAGGCGAAAACGTGAAAATCAACCGAGAAAGCTGATTTTTGGATATTATGTCGAGCGGGCTTAGGAACGCTCATCCTCAAATTGTCGACCAAGATACCCAATGTGCTTTCTCCGCCATCTTGGGAAATAGGTGCAAATTTTCTTTTTTTTTTTTTTTTTTTGCGATAACTTCGCTCCCCGTCGTGATACGAAAATTCGAGTCGTGACTTTTTCACGTACTGTCGATCCTTTTCGAGATATCTAACGAGAATGAAATCATTGAGAGGTGAAACTGTTTTTTCGCTGTTTTCGCCTTTTTCGTGATACATATCGAAAAAATGTACGGCATCAAACTTGTACAGCATATCGTCGGTGATAATGCAATACTGCGTAACTAACATTTGCAATACCGCGTAAGTACAAAAAAAAAAAAAAAAAATGAGATTGTGTGCATTCGATGTATTTTTTATTTCTACATCGAATGCACACCAAATCTCGTTTTTTTTTTTTTTTTGTACTTACGCGGTATTGCAAATGTTAGTTACGCAGTATTGCATTATCACCGACGATATGCTAATACCTACAATTTCGTTTCATTCTTTTATTCTTTGGATGGAAATTACGCCTTCTAGCGCACCGTGAAGTCGGCAACTCCATGCAAAATTTCAATTCTGAGGTTCGCGCGGTTGTATAGGTCTTCGTTGTGACAGATTTACTGTTCATGATAATAGTATATTATGCTGCAAGGACCGAACGACAGTGATTTTTGGCCAGGGTGAAGTTTTATTTATTTATTTTTTTCGCAGGTTTTTAGGTTTTTCATGTCAGAATTGGAGTTTTTATCTTTTCAATTCGTCATAACTTTCTCAAATAATAATAGATTTCAACTTCTCTAAATTTCAGAAAAATTAAAATTCATTTTATTTCAGAAAGTTACACTGTTAGAAAAGTGGTGTCAAAATTGACACCGATTTAACACCGCTCCGTATTCTATAGAAGTCCACACCGATTTTGGTGTAAACACGTGTTGTCAAAGTCCCAGTGTTAATAGATGACACTGTGGCTCAACACCGAGATGGTTCGTGTGTTTTAACACGGAACAGTGTTGATTATAACCGACACCAATAACATTCAATAATGCAAAAACCGCGGAGTCAAAACTGCGAGGGTAATGTACACCAAGCGGTGTTAAAACAAAGATCGTGCTATGCACCGAACGGTGTCATAAGAATGCATCATTCCTTATACTCTACACCAAAAAGTGTTAGAATAATACACCGTTAGTAGTACTATTCGTTACTAGGTTTGTTTGTATGTATGTATGAATAAGTCGAGATATTTACGCAATATAAATTTTATTCATCGCGCATTGCTCATTGCTCATTACATTGCACATACATATGATAATAATAATAATTAACATGAATAAGATAGACTCGATATAGTGCACATCTTTGTCGATTTCGGTAAATAAATACATAGATATAAATACGAACACTTTAATACTTTTTACTGAATTGCGTTGCCACTTTTAAACACTTTTATCCATTTCGTTTCACCGATGAATTTTACTCGTCGTAATTCAAACACTGGTGGCAAATAGGTTGCGCTTGTTCAGTTTGTTGCAATTGCAAATCCACGACTGTGGATCCTGCACGAGCGGGACTTCTGCCATGTTGGCCGAATGAAAACTGCTAACTGAGCGTTGTTTCACCCTGCTAAGGGTTTGTGCTAACACCGTTCAACTCCAAGTTCACACCAAAGTCAATGACAATTTCGATTGCACCTGAAACGGTGTACATATTTGAATCATGTGGGGCCAAGGTAACACTGCACTCGATGACAATTTTGAATCTGAGCCCCACAACGGTGTACATCTTGAAAAATATTGCCTCCGGTGTGACTTTGATTCCAAATGGTGTTAAGTTTCATAAATTGAGTCACAAGGTCAGAAGTAACACCAGTTTTTTGATCGACCACATGGTCAGGGTTCTTTTTACCCCTGAAGTGGTGTTATAATCAACACCGAATCTTTTGACTACGAACACCGGGCCGTTTTACACCGCTACTTTTCTAACAGTGTATATGACCGATTAATAGTATATTATGTGGCATGCCCGTAAACCAAGTGTTTTTTAGCGTGAATAATGATTTCAGGACGAGCGAAAGGCGAGCCGAAGGCGAGCTAACACATGAAGAGCTAACACAATCGGCTTTTTTCACATCCATTTCACGTAAAAAAAAGTTTCAATAGTTTTGAAAAATTTAAAGTCACAAAATGTCCAAATCCGGTCGGTTTTTCCTGGAATTTCTCTCATATCTCTTTAACCAGTTGAGTCCCGTGACTTTTCTTTACATGAAAATTTGCGGGAATAAAATAGCCGCATTTTATGATGAATAATGGACCCCAAAAAAGTTTGGGGAACGAGATCAATATCGCGTTTTTCGCGTTTTTTTCACCATTAACTGAAAGTCGACTTTGTCTCGCGGCAACATCGAAAAGTACATCAAATTACAAAACTTTTGACCCACTTGATTTTTGGGCGCGGACATGTAGTTTAGGAGCTACAGCGATTTGAAAAAAATAGTTCAAAATTTGTGAATCGGTGTTACTCGCGACCTGTAAAAGGTAGAATTTTCATTATTTAGAGAAATTTTTTTTCAACCCATTACTCAACTTGACTGAGTTTGACACAAATCGAAAGGGGTGTGGACAACCAATTGTACATTTCATATGGAACTCCCCATATGTAAGAAGATAATGTGAAAAAATTTTAATATTGTTTATCCGTTAAAAAAATGTGATTCTATTATTTAAAAAAAAAAACATCAAATATCGCAGGTGATTCCCCGTACGATATAAATTTGATATCCAATGGGATTCAGTGCTTCCCTTATTTCTAATCAAGTTTTATCATCTCCTGTTTGTTTTTTGATCGCAAAAGAATGAAACTGTGAAACCTCATCTATTGCGAGTAATATGTGAGTAACATGGCGTAACATGTTGGTACAAATAATTAAGACAATACTGCTGACTGAATAAAAAAAGTTTCAATAAATGTCTCAAAATTTTTATGCTGTATTATTTTTAACTCGAATAAGGTCTTCGAAAATATTCGTGGACTATAGTGAGGTAGAAGGAGCCGTTGAAAACATTATTGTCGTTCTGGAAAGTAATTATTTATCAACGAACATCTATCTTTACACTCGTGTATGTAATTATTGTTGAAATTTAAAACGAAACAACAAATTTTTGAACATAAACATGACAGCTGCAGAATTTTCGACGTGGCTCACATAAAATGCTTCCCACGTCTATCTTCGAAGATCATTGTGCTCTGGTGGCCGCATTATCCCACCTTTCCCTATATTTAATCGCAGTAGACGATTTATAATGGAAAAAATCTATTTCGTACGGAAAAATAAATGCTGTGCTGCACGGAGTATCAATTTAATGGTACTACCATGAAATAAATTACTTCAGGTAAAATTTCTTCGTATCCTTCGCAGTGAAGATGTACACGATCTAATAACAGATTTCTCTTGATTCAAAAAACGATGCTTCTGATTGCAAAAAATATGTTTTTTCAAATAGAAGAATCGGTATTTTTCGGTCTAATAAACGCTTATTTGAATCAGAAATGGTTTTACAGGGTGGAAAGAAATGATTGGTCGCCACTTGGCCAGATGATTCTCCAGCTCGAGATCGGTGGGGATCTATCAAAACTTGTAGCCGCAAAACTGTCCTTGACAAGGTCAATTTTTTTTATTGGCTGTGAAAATCCTACTTATTTAGACGAACAAAAGTCTCTGACGAACCATGGGTCGCAATCGAACCCGTCTCATCAGAAAATGTCTGCGAAGTTTTAATTTTTCCCTAAGAATTTGAGGCATTTTCAAAACTTTGGACTCACTTTCCGGTAGCTTGGGCTCGATTGCGACCCATGGGGTGGGGGTCGATATTTTGAAAGATCAGAATTCAGAACGGCCAAAAATTCAAATATTAAAAATTTGAATACAAAAATAACGAGAGACAAATTAATTCGAAATTCTTATTTTCGAAAGATCATTTCTTCGAATGACATTATTCAACAGGCGGTCACCTGTCAGAACGCTGGTTTATTCGAAAATGTATTTTCTGATAATTTTTACTCTGAATAAGTATTATGTAGAAAATATAAATGTATAAAGTCAATATTTCTAAATTTTTAATCTTTAGAGACCAGAAGTTCGAAAGACCAAAATCTCGAAAGATTTAAACTTCGAAAAATAATATTTCGAACGTATTTTCTCTGCGTAGATGAATTTGGATCAAAATTTTTATTGTTTATTGAAACATCATCCAAAAAACCGTATGAAAGATTCGAGATTCTGACCTTTCGAATTTTCGGTCTGTCGCTAAAATATATTCGAATACGTGAAGATTCGAAGTCTCGATAATTCGAAATATTGAACTATTCGAATTATCAGACGTTTCGTTATCTTTTCAATTAGATATTTCGTCTTTCGCAATTCTGACCGTTCCAATTTTTTATTTGAGTACAAATATCTTTCTACATTTCGATATACGTAATTTTTTAGTTAATACTTGATAGGCCTTCTCTAAACTGGCCTTTTTGAATTTCGTGCCATCGCTATTTCAAAATTCGAAATATTGGTCATTCGAAATATTGGTCTTTCGAAGTTTTGACCCCCAGCCCGACCCATGGTTCCTCAGAGACTTTTGTTTCACTGCGAAGTAGTATACTACTTCGCAGAAAGCCTATCTAGGCTTTTTACAGACAGTAAAAAAAATTGACCTTGTCAAGGTCAATTTTGCGGCAACAAGTTTTGATAGGTCTCCACCGATCTCGAGCTGGAGGATCATCTGGCCAAGTGGCGAGCAATCATTTCTTTCCACCCTGTACTTGAACCCATTCATACATTTTACCTCAATTATTGATTCGGTCGATCGATTGAAGAAATTTGTCTTTGTTTCAATACAAGTATTCTCTCAGAGCATTTGAGTAACCCATATTGATCTAAAACAATATTATTTGGACCAATAGATTTGGGTTCGGAAGAAACTGACGGAATATTTCATTGAAATGAGCATTTTCTGGATTCAAAGAAAACATCTTCTAACTTCTATAGAAACATGCATGGTACAAAAAATTCGTAATCACTTCAATAAAAGTATTTAATTAATCTGAGGCATGGTGTGTATGAGTACGAACATTTATTGAGTTGAATGAAAGAGTTCAATTTTTGGAACCACGTAGTCAAAAGTTTTATTTGAATTTTCATCTGTTTGACTGAAGTAAATCGATTTGATGTTTTAGTAACCCGTACACTCCCGTATAGCAACTATGCATTGTTTGAAATGATATCATATTTGCTCTCATTAAACAATGATATTTCCATCACAAAAAAATTTACCTCACCATAATGACAATTACTGGATAATATACAAATAATTAATTTACTTGCATCGAATAATTTTTTTTTCTTTCAAATAAATTTCTTTAACAGTCTACAAACTGAGCAGAATCCGTTTTTTGTGGGTCCATGTCTAAATAACTTTTGCATTAAAAACTTGGTCAAAAAAGCCGGTCAAAAAAACTAGAAGGAAAAAACAACTTTGCACAAAAAAAACTTTCGACCAAAAAAACTTTAACAGCAAAAACTTGTTAAAAAAATAATATTCACTATAGGTACAGCGACTTTTTGGGAGCCTTATATTTACGCTCCTATGACAACCACCGGACGCTGATTAGTATTTGTCGGTGTGTGTCGGATGACTCTGAAGTTAGCGATCAGTATATGAAATAATTTTGAGCCCCAGTAACGTAGTTTTTGGGAAAGTTTTTTTGACTGAAGTTTTTCAAAATCGAGTAATTTTAAAAGAGAATTTTTTTGCGGAGTTTCTCTGGTCAAGTCGTGTTGACCGGGTTTTTTTTTTACTGAGTTTTTAGTGTAAAAGTTATTTAGACATAATCCCTGTTTTTTCTTCTTCTTTTCACTGCCAGACGCGGGGCTAACTTTTATTCTTAAGTTGTTAACAAAAATTTTGAACACCCGGGAACTTTTGAAGTATTCCGACATTAGCTGATATATTTCGCGACTACACAGTGAATAGCATAGGCTTTGCCGTGACTTTGGATACAAGATAGGTCTTGAATATACTTATCAAGAATTTAGAGATTTGATAACAGTGCGAAACGAGACTGACGATTTTCTGCGCACAGGCGTCGACGCAGCGGAAACTCGGATTCGGAGAAGTCACTATAGATTCAGCCACTAGAATCCGCGATTCCACTTGCACTCTCCGAAACCCTTACTCCGTTCGATTCCCACTGGATGGACATTTGATCGGGCGATCAACCTTGAAAATCTGTGCACTCAGTTGGTCATGAGTTGGTCATCAGTTCAGTTTTGGTTGATGGTTTAATGGGATCGACCGGAACTCGACTCATGATCAACTGATTGCACACGTTGATCCCCCGCTCAAGTGATCCGTGAGGGAAGGCAGAAACATTGGAATGTTTGATGCCTGGTTTACGCAGCGCGGTGACTTGACTTAATTTAATGATTGACCAATCAGGAGGCTCGATTCACCCCGATTTTTCGGTTTTCAAATTAAGTTGAGTTACGGCGCTGCGCAAACCAGGCATGAATTATCGTTGTCTACAACGCCACCTAGGTGACAAATACTAAACTTTCCGGGTAGCAACAGTACCGCGGAAAGGGGCCGGGATTAAATATAGAATAACAGAGACGTGACACTCCCCAGACAGCACAGAACTGAAAGTTGTCTAAAAGAGGTCTTATAGGCGACGAATGCACCATTTTTGACGTCTAAATGTTGTCTCAACCCTGAAAGAAGTCTTAAAGACGTCTTTCAGGGTTGAGACAACATTTAGACGTCAAAAAATGGTGCATTCGTCGCCTATAAGACCTCTTTTAGACAACTTTCAGTTCTGTGCTGTCTGGGTCGTGGGGTTTTATAGGACTTATTGTAGAAAATATAGGATTTATTGCTCATTGCTTAAAAAATTACTCAATTTAACAAAATATACTTAAAACACGAATTCTACTTTCACAGGACGGTGGCTATATCTAATGTCTACCGAATTGGGGTTCGGCAATAGTTGGCGGACAAAAATAATAAATCGCCTCGTGGCACAGACCGAAGACCAAAATGACTAGCCATATTGACGGGTACAAATAAATTTCACTTGAGTGCCCGGGAAAAAAAGTTCCATGTATGGTCATGTATGATCATGTATAAAAGTATATATGATCATACATGACCATACATGCTCATACTCGATCATATCTGTTCGGATATGAATTTTGACCTGACATGATCATGTCTAATCACGTGCGTCATACATGATCATACATGGCCATATATGATGTTACGAGCTCATACATGATCATGTGCGGCCATTTCACTTAGTAACCTGGCTGTAATAATCAGACTTATACATGCCCATATGTACTCACACATGTCCATGTATGACTATGTATGGTTATGAACGATCATAAATGAGCATATACAGTCGTATCTGAGCATACCATTAATTGCCCAATCTGAACTATACATGACAACCTATGATCTTACATGCTCATATTTATTTATTTATTTCATTATTTATATATGCTCCCACATGCTCACATATGCTTCCACATGCTCATATATGCTTCCACATGCTCATATATGCTCCCACATGCTCATATATGCTCCTACATGCTCATGTATGCTCCCACATGCTCATGTATGTTCAGATCAGGTCAAATTTCATACCTGATCATGTATGGAAGTTCATATATGGCCATATCTGATCATATATGGAACTTTTTTTCCCGGGTGGAATTAATTCTCGCTTACCGTTTCCAGCCTCCTGACGGATGGAAATTGTCTCGTGTCGGTAATCTGTGGCGTACACCCTCTAAACCACTCAAACTAGCTCTATGAAGACTCCCGCTATCCTCTAGAGGGAACTGCCGCACAGCCTCACAACGCAAGAGATTTGACGAAACGCTCTGACAGCTGAGCGGGCCTAGGGCAGACTGACGTGGAGTGAGTTGATCAACAGGACATTTCACGTAGTTTCAACAACTATAGTACAATTGTTTCTTTTCTCCCAATCTGCATGCGTATGTAGCAATCCAAGGATGGTTATCGCGGTTGGGTGTTATCTACAGTACAAGGAAAATTGCGAGACCCGGTAAAATAGTTAGTATTCACTCAGAGAAAAAACGAGCCAAGTTAACTATAAAACTACAGTTAAATAGGCGCTTCAACTATATTTTTAGAGTTTTCATAGCAATATATTATATTGTTATAATAAAACTGGTTGTATAGTTCAATCAATTATGTAGATATTAGTTGACGTTACTGATTAAAAAAATCAATTTATTTATTGAATTATAAAAAAGAATTAATTTCTTTAATTCTTTTTTTTTTCAGACAATATTGAGCATCACAGAATGAATAGAAATATTAGAAAAAAATTAATTATTATAGGTACGATAACAAAAATATCTTGCTTTACATATACGAAAAAAATAATTTTGTAGTTATAGTAGCTGAAACTCACCTACCTACACTCAACTAACTTTCCTTAGTTACAAAAACAATTTTTTCTTTTCGTTCTTTCATCATATGTCACTTTCTAAGCTGAGCTGAGGAACTTTCGATCCCATTTTCGACCAGGATTAACCCCACGAGAGATTCGTCGCGAATTCTGAATCACCCTGTATAGAAAGCACATGAGTTATTCCACCGTTTAAAAGTGTTTTGTCTTCTTTGACTATGTCCTGCTCATTAACATGAATTCCGCAAACTTTACTACTTTTGGTCAAATTTGTGTCCTTCAACTTCAAACTAGCCTCTTTCCATTTTTCAGAATATGGAATCGGTTTCAGGCTAGATGTTAAGAAACCGTAAGAAGAACACGTTTTTTCCCCCAAAACCCCGTGGTTTCCAACGATCCCCAACTTTGATTTCAAATATTGCAACATCCCTATCTGGAAGCCCGCTGTTTTTTACCCAAACACTTAAAAAAATTTGAAGGATCTGCATGGAGATGGGATCAGGCGGGAGATACATTCGATTCGAATTTTCGATCCGCACCTGCTTGGATAATGAAGGATAAAATCAGCCTAAATCATATAACTGCAGCGAATACTAAACTGTATCTCATTATTTATTCATATCAACTTGACGTGCGGACGCGATTGCGGTCCGGCATTGCCGCCGCGATAACAGCCTATGCCAAGCGACAAATTTAATCACGTAGAACACACAGTTAATCTGAATGTAATTTTTCAAGGAGACTATTATACAGAGAATTAAACATTATGAAAGAATCAATTTTCAATTTTTTACACATTTCGATAGTCCGATCCTCATTCAGCATATTTTCCGGTCAAGATTTTATTTTTCATTTTTTAATCGAGGACAAGAGAACACCCGCAACCCAATCCGAAAATTAAGTCGAGTTGAGACGAGTAGTAGTCCTTTAGCCAGGTACTTTTTTGCTGCAAAATTTTACGCGCGAGATTTTTTTTTCTATTTCAATGATTGAGGGGTGTTCCCTGAGTGTACACGCATCAAGTTAGCGCGGTGGTGGAAACGGGGGGTATGCTCCAGCCGCGATTTTGGAAAATCGTTTTTATATACATAGTTTTTTATTATAGTAGAGTCCTTTTGCCGAAGTCTGTATTCCTCAAGGTTTTCACGGAAAACGTGCTTGTCGCATGCAGCATCACTGCCCAAGTCAATTAATGACGTCGTTCCGAAAACTGTCAACTGTATAGGCAATATTCACTTGTGAACATGAACTCGGAAGGAAGTCATATTATATTAGGTTAAAAAAAGGTAAAGCAGTTTATTACATTTCTTTGTACATTTATTTGTAATATTATAAGTTGTTTCGACTATAATTGTGTCGTATTTTTTTTTTTTTTTTTACATTTCTATACTCCTAATACTTCAACTTTACTTCGACCTCGTAGATAACTTTATAATGCGGTTTGACCCAGGTTGTTCTCACATTGATCAATTTTTAAATAATCTTCTCAGGACTGGATATGAACCTTTTTAATTTTTCTTTTCGCGATCCAATTCGGTTCACTGAGTACTACAACTCGTACCATCACAATATAGAATCCGGGCTTTGTTGTACTGAAATGACTTGAATAGCTTATAGCGCTGAACACAAATTCTAAGATACTCTCTTTTATCGCGAGGGATCGGAAAAAGTACAATGGAATTGGAAAAGTTTCCAGATTGACCAATACGACAATCTTATAACAACATACTTATATATTTATTTATTTCGAATTTGAAGTGAAAAGTCTGTATGAAGTGTGTGACTATGACAGTATATGTAAATTGAAGTTAAGGGGGGGGTAGGGTATTTTAATTTTTTTTTTTCCATTTTTTTTTTATTTTTTTAAATGAATGTATAACATTTCAAGAATGTTGTGTCGAAATTTCAAGTAAATCTGAGCAAAATTGACGAAGTTATGAGCGTTAGCGTAGTACGTTGCACCGCCCGACTTGCACAGCTGCCGCTCGGCTGCCCGCAGTACCTCCTGCCTGTCTCCTGTATTGTATCTATAACGCCAAATTGCGTAGACAAGGTCAAAAGGATGCTCTTGACCATTCATGTGAAACCGATTTGCTATATGGACCTGGGATAGACGATTCAATGTGAGTATAAAAGAATTATAGTATTTTATTCCGCACTATTTACTGTGCAAAACTTTAAGGTAGTTGTTCCGCGACAGTTATAGCAAAAAGTTGACGCTAGAGAGTATAGCACAGTCAGCTAGAATTCGTTATTCATCAACCCAAAACTTTTTGCCGTTTATGTACTACTCTTAGCCAATCCCGTACGACTAGCTGTTCGTTCGAGCCTGTATTCTAAAATCTGGCGACACTGTCCGAGTTTGTATACACTTTAGATCTGGCGCATGCGCGCTTTATACATCTTCCGCAGGTTAAATGAACGCGGTGCTGCCAGCTCGTTTTTAGTGTATCCCTTCCACTACTTGAATGAGATACATTTTTCATCATTGATTAATCAATATCTCAGAAACTGTGTTGTAACTATGAATCAAACTTTTTCTAAAAAATTCACTACTTGTTGTTAAATCTTGATTTAGTTTTTTATAACATTCGTAAGAACGGTTTCTGAGTTATAACTAAATATGTAAGTAAACCTTTCGGTATCCCGTGTAGTGCAATGTATAAGAGCCTACAAAACTCAATTTTTGAAATTGAATATCTCCGAAACTGTATTGTTCATATATTTCATGTTTCACCATTCGATTCAGAATTATTCAAAGAATAATCTGTCAAAATTTAAAAAAAATCCTAAGAAAATGCACTTCATGGAACAACTACCTTAAAGCGCTCTCCTGAAAAACATCACTTTCAAAGTCGGTGCACACGATTACTCGAAAACTAATTGACCGATCGTTCTGAAATTTTGCACAGTACTTCTTCATATAATTCATCAGGTAACGCTGTGAGCTTTTTTTCGTTTCTTTGAAAATTATCAATTTTACAATAACAAATAGGCTGATTTTTTCAGCGAAAATTGCATTTTTGACTTCAAAGTAACGGCAAAAATTGAAAAATAAAAAAAAAAAAAAAAAAACTCCACAGCGTTACCTCGGAAAACTTATCCTCTAACGAATGCCGTTTAGATTTTTGGTTTCAGATAATCCTACGTCGAGATATCCCGTGCACGGCGAATCAACTTTTTTCCGCAACGCCTCCGGAGATTCCCTGCCATTCACTGGATTATTAATTTTTTTAAAAACAAATTTAACTGTATATTCTTGAAATATAACACTATTATGTGGAAAAATATTTAATCAATTATCGCTATCCATATCGCCAGGAAAAATCATCAAAAATATGCCTTTTTTTCACGTAAAATACCCTACCCCCCCCCCCCCCCCCCCCCCCCCCCTTAAGGCGAGGTTTCAGTCGCTCCGTAACTTCGAAACGGCAACGCGTAAGCTATACCTATATATAGTATAAGTCATGTGTCCACCGCCGCCGCGAATGCCTTGCGAAAGTTCCGCTTCACGTGAAAACAAAAGCTCTAAATGCAGAATTTGGACAACGATGTGATTCTCCGATAAATTCTCTAGAGCGGTAAACTGGATTTAGACACGAACAGCATGTGGAAAAGTAATGCAAGCACTTTCTGTTTCGAAACAGCTGGTCGTGGGTTCTGATCTGAACTACAAAAACAAATTTTTTTTTTCACAAATTCGCGATATTCTGGTCATCCGCTCTAGAATTATTAAAAAATGTATTATTTTTAATTTTTTTCTGTACTTATTGAATAAAGCGAAACTTTCGATACATGTTGTCTCGGTTGGTCAAGAAGGACTGAAACCCGGCCTTAAAATACAATGACGATTTTTCGCTTTAACAAAAAATACTTATTTTACAATTATTTCAAAGTTTTTAAATGATCAACAAACTATGGGCATCAAACTTTCCATTAAAATGTATATTCCTCAAAGTAAAATTCAGAAGATATTCACGAGTGATCGAATTTGGTATATATCTGTTGCATATAACAAACCTCAAGTCTGAATAATTTTGTAAATAACTTCGAATCGATTGCCTGAAATGATATAAAATCTTATATTCCATAATTTGTGAAGAATTGATTCGATCCAGCACGCGAAATTCACTTAAATCGAGAAAATCTAAACCTACTCATCACTCGGTGAAAAAATTATACTTGAAATACTGACCATAGATGTACGAAAATTTAGTTGTTAAACGCAATAATAACGCCTGGAAATGTACTGCTGCAATTAATGGTAATTGTCGATTGTCGACGGCTGCTGAAAGCCATGATTTTCTACCCCGATTTCCGTGTAAGCGTTGCCAAAAATTCATAACGTCAAAGATTAGTAGACGAGTTCGTATCCTCAAGTTTATAAAATTACATGACAAATAAAGAGATTACTCGGGACTTTGTCGCTATGAAAAGAAACTTTATATATTTGATGTACATAATATAATTCACATTTATACGAAGATTAAAATAGTGGAGGTACTGTAAAAAATTCCTAATGCCAAAATTATCCTAGCTGAAGTTGAACAACAGAGTTACATAGAAGACACTTGCAGCGTAGTCAAATATCCAAGTTCAATCATGGCTGGATATAAAGACAAAATCATACACAGAGATCCAGTTTCAACAAGCCATAAGCGTCGAATGAGAAAACCTTTGGTCTCAGAGTGCTACTGACTGCCAACGATGTCAGATATACTTCTGTAGAGCTTCCGTTCGTCATCGTCCGGGTTCACGTCAGTAAAGAGCTCCTCATCTATTACCAGACAATTCTTCGTTGTCGACATTATTGGTTCTCACTTTACGGTGATCAAATCATCGATTTGAAGTGTTGGATTTCTATTGTGATAATATATTCAACCGAGATGAAGAAATTCATTATCACCTGTATATTCGTATAGGTTATTCTACTTATTTTTCGCACGATTGTCCATTGAATCTCAAATGCCTATGCAGCACTGACGTGACTTACAATAATTGTACCTACTGCAAATTAAAAACTCACCCAGTCTTTGCAAAGTCCGTCCACATTCGGACCATTTTAACAGAAATGGTTCGTTTCATCGAGCATGATTCGAATTTAAAAGCATCACCAAATAATCTCGGATAAAATAGATATATGGAAGATCATCGCCGTGTGCGGCACCTGTAATCACGATGCTTATACAGGTTGGACCAAAATAAAGGGGTACCCTGATTATAGGAGTGGTAATAGTCTTCATCTCTGTCTTCTCCGTCTTCATCAGATAATCTGGGCTGTGAAGGTCGGTACCCCCATTACCATAGATGAAGGCTCCTCCGTGAATCCAGACCATCACTGGTCGCGATACTTTCAAGGATTTCGTAGCTACGTTGAGGTAAAGGCAATCTTTAGCGCCACCGCCGGGTTGAGGGCACTGCGATCCCTCTTTCAAAGCGTTTCGTATATGTGGTAGTGGAAAAGGATAATTTTTATGTATAAGCATGCAACTAAATCTAAACATTCCTAGCTTGGTATTGAGTAACGAAATGGGGTTCGTACATTACACCCATGATGATATTTGAATGCGATGGAGTATGGAATAGAATAGAATAGTATAGAATCCGAAAGCTAAAAATAATCATGCGAACGTCTTCTATGAGAAATTTTAAAATAACACTTATGTTATAACTTTCTACCCAGATATTATGTCGAAAATGAAATATTATATATACGCCAAGAATTAATGAACAGATACGAGTGATTATTTATGTTGGGATCCAGTTCACTTGAATTAAAATAATCATCCCTAAGAAAGTGCCAGTACTCTTCATTTCTATAATACATTCATATTTTTATGGTGATATGTACTAGGAACTTCCGGAAGATAACATCGGATAATATCTTCCCTTGGTGATTGTGGATGTATGGGTTTGTACCAATTCTGAATGTGAGTGCAGTTGATTTATTGATGGCCGAAGATGGTTCAAGAGAATTAAGTGCGGAAGCAAGAGTGGTCAGATCTGTCGCTTATAGAAACGAGCGTACGTTTTGCAAGGTAAACGGTTCTGTATGAAAGGAAAGTCGGTCTTTACCCTAGAGGGGTACACTGGGTGTTTTACACCCAGGCCCTTCTAATTCATCACGTACGGTTCTCCGATTTCATGCTTTCGGAAAACACGATTCATTTATAACAAAAAAATTCCGAAATCGTCTTTTTCTCACTTGATTGTATTCAGAGCACTTCTAAGAAGAATTCTATACGTTTGAAAATTTCAAAAATCTCGATTACAGCCTGAATGGCACCTCTTTGAAAACGCTCGAGTATCATACACCCAATGTACCCTTAGCATGAGAATTAGGAAGTGTACCCCTCTAGGGCTGAGGTCTAGGGATGAAATTGATTCTAACGATGATCGGGTTCTTCGATTGAAAAAAGTAAGACATCCTGCGATAAGGAGTTGTGGGACAAAATGCATGCAGAATTATTACAGCCAAAATATCGAGTATTGGAAGTGTGCTCTCTTAATTCTTTCGAGTGAAAACAGCGCCACTCCGAGAAAATAGAGTGAAATTTCAGTCTAAACGAGTGAAATTTCAGTCTAAACGGAGTGAATTTCACTCCAAGCAGAGTGAATTTTCACTTCCTCGGAGTGAGAACAGCGCAACTCCAAGACCAGCGCCGTGCCTGGACGATTTCGCGCCCTGGGCAGTATGAAGACAAATTCCCCCCCCCCCCCCCCCCCCCCCCCCCCCCCGGAAACAATGGATTACATCAAATTGGATCAAATTTTATTGAATTTGATCTAGTTGGATCTAAATTTTGGAAAAAATTATATCTCAATAGATTTTGGGAGATCCGTTTAGATCTACTCAAATCTAGCTAGATCTAGTAAGATCTAGAAAAATTCTTCTGAGATCTGTCTAGAGCCAACAAGATCTAGGGATGGATCTACAAAGATCTGAAATAGATATCAGGAGATCTGTTTAGATCTATTTTTTTTCCCAAAATTCAGATCTTACTGGACAAAGTTTGATCTAATTAATTTTTTTTACGGGCGCATACTGAAAAATATACTCAAACGCAATCTAATGCAGATGTCACTAAAAGTTTCAATTTGAAACTGAACACTAGCACCACAGTTTGACCGATTTGCGAGGCCCTGTGCGAGCAGAAGACTGTAGGGGAAACAAAAACAACTACGAACTACCACGGTCTACGTATACCTACACTGTGGTCACAAATACTGCCTGTCAGATAACGATTCAATAATGAGGTTGAAGTTCGTAACGTTAACGCAACAAAATAATTCAGAAAAATTTGTGGATTTCATGACTTGATCGGTTCGGAAAAAGCAAAATACGGTCCATCATTTCCCGAATCGAGTAAAACACACTCACTTCGCCTATTTGGCAACTCTAACAACGTTTGAGTCATGAAATAGTGAATTTCTTCCGAAAATTGTGTTACGTTAATGTTACGAACTTCAACTTCATATTTAATAACGAAAGATATTCAATAGAATCTGAAAAGCACGAAATAAAATGAAAAAAAGAAACGAACTGTGAGCTTAAATGCGCCCCCCTCGTGATGGCGCCCTGGGCCAGCGCCCCGTAGGCCCATGCCTAGGCACGGCGCTGTCCAAGACAAAGAGTGAATTTTTCACTCCAAGAAATGTAGAGAGTGGGTTATGGATCACGTAATATACCCATGCGGAATATATATTCGACAATCTAAGAGCCGCGGTGGCTCGTGGACAAGAGCCCCGACTACGAACAGGTAGATCGCGGGTTCGAATCCCCCCTGGCACCACTGAAATTTTTAAATAGAAAAATACTCATATGCCTCAACCGCGGCTCTGGTGGTTTGGATCCCACCTAAAACAGTAGAGCCAGTCAAGGTGCAAAGTTGGAAGAAGGAGGGAAAGAACGGAGAAAGAAGAAGAGGGAGAGGAGCACCTTGACTATAGGGAAAAAAAGATAACAAAAAAAGGTCGAACCCCGAGGGGAGTACCTGGGAGAGCCCAAAGCAAACCAACCAAAAAAATATATTCGACAATCTCTGAGTAACTGAGAGATACAGAAAGTGTCGATCTTCGAACATAATCCAAAAGAATACCCGAATTCGGAAAATTTTCATTCATTGGGTGATATGAATAAAGCGAAGCATATATGCTCATGCTCATACTTCTATGTGATTTGACTGTACACAAGTGTACAGTAAATACACACAAAAGTGTGAGCATGAGCATATGCTTCGCTTTATTCATATCACCCATTGTTTGCAATCCTTTCGGCTTGTTTACTTTCATACAAAAATTGTGAATAATTCGGTTGTGTTTCGGACAAATTCCCGGCAGTTTCTGGAGAAATATATATTTGTACAACGGAGATTGTTGTTATACCTTACCGATGGGTATCTGTGGATGGTAAAAGCTGGTTTTGCGTAGATCGAGAATGCAAAATGAATTCGTTTATTGTTTTTTCCGGTGATAAATTCAATAGCAAAATGTCAAAATACTCACAATTTTATTACAAATTTCATAAACGATTTAATAAATAATTCAACCTGTGACATTGGGTAAAAGGTATAATAATTTACGAGCAATCGATTCAACTAATAACTTCTAGATAATTCAAATCAGTGATATCAAACAATATCACAGATTAGAATTGAAAAAAAAATAAACTTAAAATATATTATAACAAAAGACCTAAATGACTGCCTAACTTTACGTCGATATGACTCGATATATATACAGGGTGTAAATCTTAACTCTGTACATACGTATAGGGTGTGTAGGGGCTGCTAATACAAGCATTTTGAGGTATGACACCCAAGGTCGGAAACTTATCCCAACGGCTGTGGAGGGCTTTGAAGGTTCTGGTACCGCGCGCTTTTCGTAGTGTAATGAATCAGATGTGATCATTTTCGACCCAAAATTTTATTCAGCCATAGACAACAGTACAAATGTTCTTGCGTGAAATCAACAAAACGATAAACTTGGCAATAAAAAAATTACAAAACAATTTCCGGTGCTTTTAAACAGAATTTGAAAAAGTTATGGAAAACGAAAAGCCCAAGTGTGCAAAACCCCGAATCGTTTTCCATAACTTTTTCAAATTCTGTTCATAAGCACCGGAAATTGTTTTGTTATTTTTTTAATGCAAAGTTTATCGTTTTGTTGATTTCACGCAAGAACATTTATGTACTGTTGTCTACAGCTGAATAAAATGTTGGGTCGAAAGTGATCACATCTGATTCATTACACTACGATCAAGCGTGCGGTACCATATCCTTCAAAGCCCTTCATAGTGGTTAGGATGAGTTTCCGACCATGGGTGTCATACCTCAAAATGCTTGTATTGGCAGCCCCTACACACCCTATAAGTATGTACAGAGTTAAGATTTACACCCGTATACAACGGATTTGAACTTAGACAACATAATATCACAGAGCGATACTATTCTAGGGGATAAAAAAATATCATCGCTCGAAATTTCTGCGACTATAGCTACGCTTGAGATATGCCAAGGAAGTATTAGGCGACGGGTACGTTCAAAGTTGTGTGAAATCATACGCAAGTTCCATTTTGCTGGATCCACTAAAAATCGCGATCGTTAGAGGTCATCAGCTGTAGAGACTAGTGTGATGATATCAGATATCTACAACTGTGGAAAGTTTACTAGGGCCTCAAGTCGTGACGTCGTGTTGGATGTAGAAGGAAGAACTCGGCCACGGTGATGAAATACAAGACACCAAGTGACTCGGGTTCTGCTTCGTCCTCAGCTCGATCAATCTGAAGATGGAAAGATGGAAACATCAGCATTTTTTTTCAACTAACTATGACTGTAGCTGGAAATTCTTTGATCTCCAGAATTCTAAACCGATCCAAAATCAACTATTGGGATATTCCGTTAAATAATTCTGGTCCAATGGTAAATAGATTGTTGATAAAACATGTGTTACATACCCATATAACTTCGTCGTTATTCCTGGGTTTGCGCCAACGATCGGTCATAGGTCTCCTTACTCCGATTTCACGTAGGCAAAACCTGAAAGCTGCAATACGATAATATGAATTTGAAAATTATAGTAAAGAAAATCATTACTTATTTATGAAACAGAGTTTAACTGCAAAAACAAAATCATTATTATCATTATACACTGAGAGAAATTTTTATTTACCAGTAATAAAAAAAAGTATTTGGATTTCTTTCGATCCAGTACTTCATATTAATAAATATTGATTATAAATAAGGATGATTCTATTACATATTAATAATTTAGATTGCCGGAAAATAAACGAAGCTTAGTCATAAATAAAATTTTATTAGTATTTAATAAAATTTTATTAATATTTTATTCATATGTGTTTTATTAAATACTAATAAATTTTATTACTGTCTAATAAAAACTTCTCTCAGTGTACACAGTAAATCACTGAAAATTCGGTTCACCTGTATTGGTATGATGAATTTTTTATGAACAATAATTATTGAGACGTGAGGTAGCAAGTAATTATTTGCTGTTGTGTGACGGTTTTGAAATTTTGTCTTGTATATGAAATTGGCGTTACGAGTGAAACTTATGTCGCGCTAAAAACTGCTAATACAAGATAATTTACGTAAGATCATTTGAACGATAGTGTGACACGAGCCAGTTCTTTTTTTTTTCACATTTGAATTATATAAATGGAAAAAGACAGATCCACCTTCAATCGCACAATCACACATGAAACAGCTGTTAACTTGGGCATATTGATCGAATTTTTGGCTTTCAACTATTAAGCTTGTCTCGGAACTTGGAAGAAATTATGTTATTAAAAACCGAAAGCTTGACTATGGCGTAATATCGCTGTTCTATTAAATTTATACTCACGTTTCAAGCGGTAGTGTCGACTTTCTTCCAAGTGCTGTATAGTCATCATCGGTCTTGAACTGCAAAAGCGATGCTGACCAAGGCCAGAGAATAGTGGTAATCTACGTCTTCTTAATTGCATGTGCAGAATTTTAGTGTGCATGACGTCTTCTAGCAGAAGTCACATACCCTTAATGTCCCATTTACTCCCGCATGAAAAAGTTGCACAGGTTACCATTGGCTTTTCAATGGAACCTCAGTGGCCTCATCATCCGAACCAATTAGTACTCAATGTCAAAGTTAAAATGGTATCAGGATATTTCGTGTGAACTTAAAATCTAATGTAAGGATGATCATCCGAATACAGAAAATATATGAAAATTAAATATAAAGATAAAAATCCGTAGTAAAGATTTGAAATAACTAGTGTAACACAGGTTTCTCTGAAAACTTACTAAATGTTGTAGTTTCTTTGAACAATTATTACGATACCATAGACCAAATTGCCATCATACTAAAACATACGAGATTACGACGAGCGACAACTCAACTATCACTCAGTTTTTCGAAAGCCTTGAATACAGGGGCAGGGTGCATCAGAAAAATAAAGTATTAGTTTTTTTGCGAATATTTGAGGTCACATCAACCAGATTTATTATAATCTTTAATAATTTAACAGAATCGGTAACGAGATCGATAACAGAATCAATGACAGAATTAAATCAGTTTGCTACGAGAGAATGCCCAATTAAGGCCATCCCCTACTCGCCCACCTCCTTTTGGTCGAAATGTGTCACATTTCGATTATTATCCGAGCCCAGGCGTCAAAAACACAAAAAAGGCCACTGCTGCGCAAATTTAAATCAAATTCCGAACACATACGACCAAACAAATGTTCGTTTCATGCGAAAATAGAGCCTTTTTTGCGTTTTTTACGCTTGAGCTCGGATAATAATCGAAATGTGACACATTTTGACCAAAAGGAGTTGGGCGACTAGGGATGTTCCTTCATGGGACAGAATTTAAGCTCTCGTTACGATACAGTATTGGTAGTATAGGCGTGTGTCAAAGTTGACTCGATATAAAACAATTTGACTAGACTCCAGACTCGGTATCACAGAGCGATACTTCGTACTCGTGCAAATTTATTCCTCTTGACACAGCCTAAGACCACCGTACTACTTTTTAGCTATAGATTGGATGTCGAAAATCAGTAACAAACGATACAGATTTTATAGTAATTAATTAGCGATCCTCTGGCCCTTATAATTAACTAGATTTTAAAGTCTATTTCAAGATGGGGACCACAGAGTCATTCGAAGAACGCGAATTACTCAGATCGGCGATAACGAATTTATACTAAGAACGATATAGTGATTTTTGACCAGATTCTGAACGATACGGTAACGGTAGTGACGATACTTAATTATACAGAAGCGATAATATTACTAAATTATACAAAAATTAACTTATAAAAAAATGCTGGCTGTAGGGGAGAGAGGTCATGAATGGGACGCTTTTTATAAATGTGTAGTTTTTTCATTTTCAACAAAGCACACATATTTTTAACTTGTAACACACTCAACTCTGGCTCTTTATAAATGAAGTTCGGGACATGAAAATATAATTTCTTGTTTCATAGAGTCGTAAAACCTATGTATACATGAGATCACAAATGTCCCATTCATTGGCAAAGTGATGCTTGAATGGGACGCTATAAATATTGCATGGGACGGATGTATTTATGCTAATTAAGTTGGCCCAAAAATCACTTTGAGTGGAATTAACCACAGATCTCTGTGCCCAGTAAACGAAACTGGATTGGCGAATCCGATCTTTGAGATTACGAATTGAAACGGACAGAAAAGAACCAAAATTGACATCAATTTGAAATTTTTCCAATTATATCAATCTGGAATCTTAAAAAATCGGATTCGCCAATCCAGTTTCGTTTACTGGGTGGTAATCGATTAATCCGCATCCTCGCAAGCCTCACACTCGTAGAACATCTTCCTACTACCACCATGGCATTCACAACAAGTCCACTTTCTGCATGTCCCATTCAATAATAGCACGTTATTGGGTAAAATGCAGTGAATATATCAAATGATCGAACATCTTCACAATATCAGTGATCGGGACATTATAGGAGATGAACGAATGTATGAAAATTAGGGTGCTTGAAAAAAAAAATCTAATTTTTTTTTTCAACTCTTACCCCCCTAAATGTTCGAGATGGATGAGAAAAAAATCCTCGCGAAAGTCGGTCGCTGTAGCTCAACTCTAAGAGGTCGCAATTTTCATTTTAGTTTAAAATCTCTGGATTTTAAATGATTTTATTTAATCTTCTAATGAAGGTAATCGACTCTTCTTATATAGATTTGGAAAGCTTGAAAACCCAGCTTTCTGAATATACAATGGTTGATTGAAAAAAAATTAAAATGAATAGATGTAATTTCACTTTGAATAAAAAACCGAAAATTCCCATGTTAAATGAATGGGAAACTAAAATGAAAATTGCGACCTCTTAGAGTTGAGCTACAGCGACCGACTTTCGCGAGGATTTTTTTCTCATCCACCTCGAACATTTGGGGGGGTAAGAGTTGAAAAAAAAAATTAGATTTTTTTTTTGAAGCACCCTAATGAAAATACGTTAAGGTTGTTAGCTTGTTATAGTCACAGCCAAAAGTTTATTTCAGTTGACGATAGTTCTAGAATGACCACAGTAATAAATAAGTCACAAAATCAAATATACACACTATCAATTACATGCTATGATATGCAAACCGTATCAAATGTTTTGATAGTTAAACAAAGTCGTTCTAATATTTTTTAAGATTTTTTTAAAACGGCCAAGTTGACAAACTTTTGTCAAGGTACAGTTCACATTTCTTTTAGGCATAGGCACACGCGCATTGAGTCGAAGTTATAATAGATCGTGGCAACATTGCGTGTATATAACGGAAGAATCCGCTCGAGCCGTCCGTTTGAGCTACGTGAGCGCTGTTGTCACGTCTATCACATCAGCATTTGATTTACACGCAAATATCTAAAAGAGACTTGAGTTTAACTAACAATATCTTTCTTATTACACGGGAAATACTTTTGTTTCTAGTCTCAAAATGTTCGTTAAATTTCAATTCATAACATACTAGTTTTTTATTGAAATCTGTCGCCTAGTTGAATCATGAAAAACGTTAGAGTGATAAAAGTTGGTATTTTCCCTATGTACGTATGCAAATAATGTAAACTTCAATAATTTGTTTCATCACTAATATACGGCAAAAATCAATGAACTTCATATCATGTTGTAGAACGTGTTTCAAGCTATTCACCAGTAAAATTTCACACAGATCTGTCGGTAACCGCTTTTACAAGCTAACAACCTTAAGTGATTTCAAATAACTGCAATAACAAAACAATTACAACCAGTAACGTGAATGTAATGAGCACTCACTTTATTTGATGTTGACTCCTTATCGTAATCTACCGTCGAAACAAACACGTTTAGACTGAATGGCACACGGGATTCGACAACGGCGAAACAAATGACATCTCATGGTGTTTGGTTAAAAATTTTCCGTCGTCTCCTTCATACCTATCACGCAACTGTCCCATTCAATAATCGTCCCATTCATGACCTCTCTCCCCTACGCCACGGGTAACACGAGGCCTAAGGCATCTCGCGGCTATATAATCTCTGCTCAGGGTACTCTAGGAAAGGTATTAATTTCACGCAGTGTGATAATGGACTTTTTACCCACGCTTCGCGTGGGTAAAATCCCCATTTTCAGACCTTATGACAGGGGTCGGCACACTCATTAATCGAAAGAGTCAAAGCTGTTAATTCTCTTAACCCGTTCACCGGCACTAATCCGTTTAACGCTATTTCTTGGATTTCGGCAGGTATGGGTGGGGATATCGCGTTCCTAAAACCAAAAGGGCGTATCAAAAAAAAAAAAATTTTTAATCAACCTAGAAATGTTAGAAATAAGGAAATATATTGAAAGAATGAAAAAAAAAATAAGTTGAAAAAAAACGATACGCCCTTTTGGTTTTAGGAACGCGATATGCAGGTATGACAAGACCCGGACGGTCGGACGCAGTTCTTGCCGTCGCAAATAGAGCAAACCACCCCTTAGTTCCTTTTATTTCTCCTGAAGGCTGCCCCTACCATTGCATTTCCAGGTAAGGACGAGTGGCCGTTTTCAGGTAGACCGAGGGGATTCACGGTCACACTAATTGACACTTAGAGCCGGGCTGGCTCGGCGAGCCGGCGTGGCCGACTCCTGCCTTATGAAGTAAAATTTTGTACTGTATCGTTTAATTTTGTAGCGTAATGTACTATTTATCACAAATTTCATACACAAGACATATTTCTAATATTAACTATACTAAATGGAAAAGCAATATGCGATAGATTATCGCTAAAAAGCAATAGAAAGTCTACGTATCTCAGCAGGACTCGAGGTTGTTCGACAAATTAACCATAGATGAGCTTCTTAGCTCGAAAAACAAAGCGATAGACTAAATTTTCATACGAACGACCTCGTGCCTTTACAAAAAGATCAAGACCTTACCTTAGATTGCTTCGATACTTTACACACTCAACTACATATTTTAAATAAACTTGATACGATACGATAATCTTGTCGGGCGATATGATACTGGATGAAGTGATAGCAGCGGTATGTAGTGCAGAGACTGAGCGAAGAATAGGCCGAATGATCAGTGTAGCTTCCTTAAATAGCCCTTAATTGCTCGTATTGGCTCATCCTTCTGAATGAAGATGGTTCATATGTGGCACATCACGCTCTCGTCAGGTGTCGTAGCATCGACGCACGCTTGATGTTGGTGTCTTATACAGGAGAAATCTATCTTACCCTGCCGTTGCTTTCACCCTTCTTCTTGCCAAATTCCGTTAGAACTTCCTGGCACTGTATTCACAGGAAATCTCGCTCGCCAGAGCTATTGGGTAATTCTGCTAGGGCCTTACAGAACTTGCCAATCCCTAGAAGGCGATATAATAGCTCCGTGTTGAGCACACAAGAAGAGTATCCGTAGGTTGGAACGCTAATTCTGAGGTTTTCTTGACCAACCACGGCCGCGATAACTGTCTCCGAGACAGTAGATAAATCGAGATCTGCGTCAGATCCGCAGGCTGATTAGTCATCAGGTGGGAGGCTGCGAATATGCTTTTGCATGGCCCTGTACGCCACCCTCAGGCATACAGATTAGTGAACCGTAGCTTTGTCGGATGATGGGAGGATTTTCCCTGTATGCCGTCAGTCCAAATCGTAGGGGGTAGTAGACTTTCCCGGTCGAGAGGAGACGCCTAAATCCCTGGCCTTAATCCCTGGCCTTAGCGCTTTCTGGGCGAACCGAAGGCTTACATATGCCTGTAGAGCCATCGATGACGAGACGAGAGGTTCCTTACTGTAAGGATGAGCGATACCTCTCTAGCGTAGCTTCCACGATTGTAGGGACATCTCGTGGTGTACCATGCTCGAGTTTACTTTATATTACTAAAATAAAAAAGTGACTTAAAGCTAATATTTTTCCCTAAGTTTTCCCTTTTCCTGGAGTCCCTCTCTACGCCACGTACCGCTGTAGTTTTGACAGAGTTTCTTGTGGCGCGATTAACAAAATAACACGTTACATATTATGTGCAGATATTAATATATCGACGTGATAGGTATTATGTGATATACACACTCAATAGACAAAGAATCGCTCGTACAAATATAAGTTATTCCTGTCTCATAACGACGATTTTCTTTTATTGAATCTAATTGACATTACGGATTCGGAAGGTCTCGGGGTCCTAAGAGTCCCTCGGAAACAATGTTGGGTTTACAATCAGTTACCATCGGGTATTAAGGTGCCACAGTACCGGAAGTCAATTATCAGATTTTCGATAGATATATGTCATACCGAGACGTCAAATACGAGGAATTTCGTCGACAAATTGAGCCTTATTTACGGGACGCAGATAGGTGAAATAAGTTTTCCTGAAACAAGTGTGTATTCCTACGGGGCGCTTACTCCCTGTGCTGAGTGATAGACGTTTTAATCTCCTGGATGCGGCGAAAATACGACAAGTCGGTAATGGCCGGATTCTGATGCCGCCATGTTGGATATGTATAAACGACCTGTCACTTTTATTTATTCGCAATACACATTACTGGGTAATCTACGCTGAAAATCACTAAGTAAGCGCCCTACAGATCAATTTAAGCTTTTATAAAAAAATAATACCCGTGGAATTCGTTTCCTCGTTTGGGCTCAATTTGTCGACGAAATTCCTCGTATTTCACGATTCTGACGTCACAAAATATATATAGGACACGCCAGTACTGTGGCACCTTAATCGTATTCTTCTTTAGTTTTTCGCGCTGTGTATGATTTTTGTTGATTGATTTGCGTTATGAGAATTTTTTGACTCAATTTTTTAACCATTGTAGTATAGCTAGTTTGTATAGTAATTGAAATTCGATAGTCAATATGCATAGAAAAATAACAAAAGTATGCCGATTTACAAAGAGTGTGAATTACCAGGACAATTAATGTCCTATTAAATCGACCGCCGAAGTTGACAACAGCGTTGATAGATATGAAATGCATTTCACAATATTTTACATTACAGCCAATTAGTTTTCGGCAAAATATGATTTTTATAGTTTTTGATAAATTTGTCATGCAGTTCACCATTTTGATTGCACGACTTCCTCCGTAAATTAGAGAGTATTCTATATTATTTGAAAATCTTGAAGTGAAATCTATTCTTCTAGATTCACCATAATGTTACATTGAACAAGGAAATGAAAAAAAGGAAGAAGAAATTGTTGATGTCTGTGTTGATACATAAAGTTATCGAAGTCTATTGTAAAACAGATTCAACGTGATTTACATCTGTATTGTACAATGTCTGATATGCTGATACTCAACTTGATACGTTTTAGTGGGAAAAAAATATCTATCTTTCATTATCAGAGCATATGGAAAAATATGTTTTTCGTGGATCAATGATATAACAATTTTTATTTAAGTTTTGTAGAAACAGGTCTTGCAGATATTAAATAATATCAATGATCCTCGGTCAGACTTTTGTTACAAATTATATATGTATATAAGATCAACAAAATAGAACGACGCAGTACTCTATATGAGGGTGTGAATATATCAGTAGATAAACTTAAATAATGATACAACAAAGTATATATTTTCACAAAGTTGGAAAGCTGAGATAGCACCTTCTTCCTTCCAGCCGACGATATATATTATTCATGTTATTTTTTATTCCCATAAGGCATCGTATCGTGGTCAAATTTCATTGCTATAGTGATTTGCTGAACATTGTTAGATATTATAAAAGAAATTCTTTATTATAGAATTCTAAATCAACGTTAAAAAAGAGAACTAGAGACTTTTAGAAGATGTCTGAATGGCTCGACGGTTACTGGAAAGAGAGCGAATGTTTATGTAGTACATTTTCGGCTCACGCGCAGCCGATTGTTACTGGTGAAGTCGGAATATATTTGACTTAGCTGCTTGACAACATGACGCTTCGTTTGACTTGTTCATATTCCACAAAATCGTTGAAAATTCTTTCCTGCACGTGCACCCAATTAGTCACAAGTATTTCCACCAAGCAGATTTACTATCGCTAAATTACGATTCGATGCGTGGTGCTTGTAATATACATGCAACGCCGTGGTGTTATCGTCGTCCACGTGAGACACGTCAACCTCACCGGTTCCGACTAAAAATTCAATCGTTTTCAAAGAACCACCAACGGCAGCATAGTGCAGTACCGTCTTGCCGCTTGCATCAGTTTTTGTCAGATCAGCGCTCCGACCAGTGACCAACCACTGCACGACGTCTAAACGCCCACACTTAGCACTATAGTGAACAAGAAGCTTGGCATTGACATCGATGCTCTTTTTCTCTACTAGCCATGTGATGTCGTCTAGGATAGCTTCTTTGATGGCGCGTTCTAGTATAGTATTGCCGTCAGTGTCTTCGGCAGTAATATCAAAAGCACTAAACTCCACTAAGCATTTTACTATCTCCCAATGTCTTTTTTCGGCAACCTGGCGAACCAGCTCCGTACCGCCATCAGCCTCATGATCAAGTTTTACACCCTTCTTCGTAACTAACCACTTCACCACGTCCGCTTGTCCCCACGAGGCAGTCTTGTACAACACCGATTTTCCGCAGTCGTCTCTGGCCTCAAGATTGGCGTTCCGTTTTTCTACCAACCATTGGAATACAGTTAACGGAGCATCGGATATTCCAGCGTCATGCAGCAACGAATCGACAGGAAATTTAGTCTTGTGTATAAACCATTCCAATACCTTTAGTTGGCCGGATCGCGCAGCGGAATGTATTGGTTTTCGGTTGTCATTAGATTCAGCCTGTGGATCGGCTCCGTTCTCGACTAACCATTTGACAATGGCGCGGCCACCATTGAATGCAGCCCAATGCAGTGGCGTCTCGCCATTACTGTCACAACAATTCACATCAGCTCCGCCGCTCTCTACCAGTAATTTCAGCTGGTTCCAGTGCTGACCAAACGCCGCCTCGTATAACGCTGTTCGGCCAGACTCGTCCTTAGCATCGTTCAAAAATTTCGCGGTCTCGTCTCTTCCGCCGAACCGAGGCAGGAAGTTTTTTATGATCCCATCATTACGTTCTTGGATTGCTACGTGGAAAATAGTTTGATGCCGCGAATTGCGGCCCTCAGCCAAAGCTGATTTCCAAGAACCATTGGTGAAGGCTTCTTCTTCGTACGAAGAGTTATTGAGTAATTCATTTAAGAAGGCACGAATAACACAATGCTGTGACTGGAGAAGGATCTGATCAACTATGAATTTTTGTGCCTGCTGATTATGGTCTACTTTCTTCAGTTGTTTTATTAAGAATATAGCCGTGAAATACTCAGCGAAGCTCCGGTGGACGAACTGCGGTTTACCGTTGCGGATATGAGTTATGATGCCAGTTTGGTCATTGCCTTTAGTTATCTTCCTTATTTGGTCTTGTAAGCTTTCCATGGCCTGCCGACCAAGCAGCATACTCAATTCTTCAGTGTCAAACAATACGTATAAAGCTGACTTTTGATGCATTTTCAAGAAAATCTTGGTGAAACTAGCTTCGTAGAAGGTTCCAATCGTCAAGTTTGCTGGGATCTTTTCTCTGTAATAGATGTTATGCTTCCGGTCGACGAAATGTCCGTACAAATCAACTATTTTCATTTTCCTTGGCAACTTGGGCGTGCTTTTTCCCGAGCGCAAGAATTCCTCGCACGTTTCAAATTCTCTCACTTCTCCGTCTTCATTACATAAAAACGCTTCCGCTATCATTTGTGTCTGCAGCGGAATGCCAGAAAACTCGTTCGTTATGTCACGGATTGACTTACCGACCATTTTGATCAACGCTTTAGCATATAGTTCGACCCGTTCTTCAACATCCTGCTGGCCTGGTCTTGCTTGCCAGAACTTGATCAGAAAGTCTCGTTGATCCTTATTAGAAAATGGCTCCATCGAGTGATGAAAAATTCTCAATCTTTTTTCTAATGCGTCAGTCAAATGCGGTCTGGTAGAGACAAAAAGTTTTTCTATGCCTCGCTTTTTGAAGGTCTTCAACAAGTCGATCACTCTTTCCCCATAATCGGTAGAGATTTCGTCAAACCCATCGAATAGTAGCGCTACCCGGCCGTGGTTTTTGATAATTATTTTGAGGAGCTTCTTTTCCAAATCAGTTTTGAGGGTCGCGAGTTTTTCCACAAAAAACTCAGTGGCTTGGTCAATATCGTTTCCATCGAAGCTAAGCTCGTTCTGCCGCACTTTTGTGAAGCTGTTCATATCGATATTGATCACCCATAAGTCAGGTGTCTCCGCTTTAATTTTTCTTGCTAAATATCTGAACATAGTTGTTTTACCCATCCCAGAACAGTTGGAAATGATGACGATTTCGTTTTCCTCATTTTTACCAGCTAGATCATCCTCCGTCAAATAGCTGGCAGTTGATTCATCAACGTCTCTGTATTTTAGCAGATAAGTAGTGTCTCCGCGCGATGTTTTCCAGATTAATCTGTTCGACTTGTTTTCTAGCCAATGAATATTATAGTTATTACTTGAATAATCTGCGCACAGCGTCTCAAACTTTTGTCCGTTCTCTTCACTGTCTAAAATAACGATTTGATTCAAATGTTGTGTCCGTCGATCGATTTCACGAAAACTTTGAATCCTTCCTTGATCTATCATCAGGGTTTCCAAAAGTTTTTTTGGGTCGCTGCCACTAATGGCAAATATTTCGGATGTCAGCTGGCATTTCAGAATATCTTTTTTTAAAAATACCTGATGATGACATCTACGTGTTATATAAATATCTGTTGGCTCACGCGAATTCTGCAAACCTACGCCCACTTCTATTTCTTCGTTGTGAATAAGCTTCACTAACGTGCTAGAATCTATTACACTCCCAAAATCTGTTGACTTATTTGATTCGATTTTATCAGAGCTGCAGTTCTCCAAGAATTTCCCGAAGCTCATTCCCTCTTTTCCCTGGAAATTGATCAAAGGTCTTTCCAGCAGTTTTTGTTGCGAGTCTTCTGTGAGGTTATTGAAACTGACTTCGTCGCGTTTTTCCACACATACTTCAAGATGTATATTTGACTGAATATCTGCACATTTAGTAATGAGAACTAGTTTCTTGTGACAGTTTTTCGCCAGCGGCTCGCGTAATTTGTCACATAATTTCTGCAAGTCTTCTTTGCCAGCCGATCCACATTCTACGACCAGCAAATTGTTGCTTTGCGGTGAATCAAAAGCACGGACCACTGGCCTTGCAATCTCTGGACGTAGCAACATGTCCAGAGTGAGGCACATCCAGCTGTCATCTTTTTCGTATATTTTCACTTTGCGAATGCTTTGCTGAACTCTAATGAGTGTTAACAAAGTTTCCTCGGCAGCAATTAAATTCAAAACTGATTGATTGCCCTTGTGATCGGAGTGGGCGATCAGGAACTCCTCCAGCTTCTGTATCTGACTTTTAAACCCTATGCCGTATTGTCTGATCCCTGCCAAGTACGATAAGCTTAGCCCTGAGCACACGAGACTGTTGAGTTTACCCTCCACTGAGTGAAAAATAGCTTTACCATCTTCTTCCGTAATAAATTTGCGATCGTCATTGAACCAGTTGGATGTATCATCTAGCAATGAATTGTAAGCTAAATTGGTGTTCTCGGGACTAAATTGGTTGCCAGCAGCAAGCTCGCGCGTGATTATGCTCGCGAGTTCAACGTAATTCGGTTGATTGACTGCGAAGACCAGTTTATCAAAGAATTCTTGGATTTCTTGGTCGATGATCATGTCATCGTCAGGCAACTCAATCTGTGGAGGAAACTCGTCTTCTTCTTTATAAGCAGAAAGATCATTTATCTCAAATCGGTATCGACCGAGAGAATTGTATTTGTTCCCCAGTCGAGCTTTCAATAACTTCTTTAAATTTTGTATGGCTTCAGGCTGCGTACGACTATCCTCAAAAAATTGCGATCGAATTTTATAAATATTCTTGCATTCGGCTGCTACTAATACATGACCGGCAAGTTTGCGGATGTCATTTGTGATGACTTTGTTTCTTCTTTCAACCTTAACTAAGTTGTTACTATCAGCGGATTTTAACAGCTCCAAAAATGCCTCAGAGAATTCCTGTGGATCACTGAGCCTGAGGTTTGGAATTGATGATTCACCGAAGTTGCTACTCAACCGTAGGCATTTGTTCTCGATTATTGTCCACACATGTTCTTCGGAGATATGTTGATTTGAGAACTCTGAAAGTTCAGAAAATTCCGAATAAAATATGCTCCGAAATTTTTGAGCTCTCCTGGATAAACTTATATTACCACAGAAATCCCTAAAAAATCTCTGTTCTTGAACATTGATAACATCCATTGCCAGCGCAGTATGATAAAGCTTGAACATCTCAATGTGCCTAGAAATCAGTTTGTCTTTGCAGGCGTGCTCTGCCAGGGTCTTCGCTAGCAAGTAAACATCGGCTGTTTCTTGCAATGTTTTGTACATGTCGGATGATCTATCTATAGATAGCTTGTATCGCGGCGGTTGCACCAATCGCATGGGGTTGGTTTCAATATCGAGGAGAGGATCATTATCTGTGACCTTGATAAGAACGATATTCTCGCGCGCGAGTCCCTCGGAATCAATATCACAGTTGGTCCAAATGATGCAGTCTTTCAACTGATTCATGCTTGATTGGAGAAATTCTTTTATTTTACGATAAGATATGAAGTACTTTTGCAACCTGAAGTCACTAGGTCTTCTGTTAAACAGATCGCCCGCTCTGATCATCCGTGATCCATCGTGGAAGTGTTTGACCTGGAGGAATCGATGGAATATTCCACCTTCTGTTTTATCTTTGTACTGTAAACTCAAGTCATCAAAATATCCAACGCCCTCAACATCTTTCGAAAATCGAAAAGTGTAGCCCTCCCTTAGTCCACGATGTAAGGATAATATCAACAGCTGGTTAATGTATCCGTGTCCTTTATGAGGGAAGTTCATATTCCGCAAACAGGTAAATTCATCAAACTGTACTGTCGCTTCCATTTTCATTGCCTGACTGGAATCGTGATCCGCCTGCGAATTCAAGTCCGGAGCAACGTATTTTCCCGTTCCACCGAAAGTCGACGTTTGCTGCGGGTTAGCATCCGATGAATCACATCGTCGCCGCTTAGTATTTTTGGTGTATTCGATGTCGGTGGTAGATTCTCGCTTCACGGTTTGTCCAATGTTGTTCACTGAGAGATCGCTAGCCAATGAAGACGGGGTTTCAATTAAAGGTGATAATCGCTGAGCTGCAGGTGATTGTGTGCCGGCATCAACAATATGCTTTTCCGAAGTGCTCAGAAAATCTTTGTTGCCAAAAACGTCAGTTGGTGACAACGCCGTATGATCATTTTGGCTTCCAATGTGACCATCGGCTCCTTTTTCGATGAGCAATCGACCAATTGCTTTGTCCCCTTTTTTCACTGCAATATGCAAAGCCGTGATGTCGTGTGTGTCGGCATTGTTGACGTGTGCTGCTCCTTCGTCCGAACATTGCTGCATCCGTTCGACTCTCTCTTTTTTGTTAACAGATTCTGATTTTCCTTGTTTTCTGTGAGTAGCATGTGACATTTCATTGTTCGAATCCAAATCGCTGTCACTATCAGGTTCAGAATCGTCCTTCGGCATCTCGGAAATTCACTTCTTTCGATTAATAATCTCGGGATTCTTATGATAGGTAATTTGACATAAATATCACAAAATTCAGCGGTTGGTTCGTCCAATTATTAATCTGCTGTTACACGTGACTGACTTATTTTCTCTCGGAAATATATGGCATGATATTGCGGTCTCATCAGTCTCAGGATCATTCTATGCATACATATGTATCTTCGTGGAAAAGTATCAATATCAGAGTAATGAAAAAAAAAAATGTAACGGAACGTTATAAATCCTGTTGCTATGAGCTTTTTCAGTGCCCTTCCATGAGTTCCATGTATTCTTACAGTCGCTCGTCATGCCTCTGCAGTTTTAGGAATCGCGTGCACAAGGACGCAACATATCTGTAGGCTACGTCGAATACTCTTGTCCTTCTTTCTCTACTGGTCTTAGCTAGAGAATCTGTTCCTCAGATCCACATACCGCCGATCTGGTATATCTTTCTCTCCATGCAGTCTCTTGCTAATATTGCCCACAATGAATATATGTTAACGTTGTTCATGTGTGGACCGTTTGGGTTCCTACGTTTCACCATGTGTAATATCAATCCTGTTACTACCCTTTCATCATCTGATGCTATTTGGGTGCGTGAGATGGTTAGAGGACTTTTCAAACGGAGCTCTGAAACACAAAGACAAACATTTTCTGCTAACAAACAATTAGAAATACCATTCTCTTCTCAATTATTGAATTATCTAAATTATAATTGCTGACGAAATTACATACTAGCTCAATCCGTACCCTGTTCAACTTAAATATCTATCATTATCTGGAGGTTAAAACTCTCCATTCGATTGGGACTATCGAAAACGCAGAAAAACATCGACATATGCCTTTTCCCTGAAAGAGCTCTACCAAAATAACCTATTCGCATTAGTAAAAATATAACCGCCACCATTTCAGCTTTGCCATCTGCGGTTTAGAATCCAGAAAGAGGTCCAATTCCAATCCAGAACACGGTCTGGGGTAGGGCTTCGCACAATACCAAGACTTGTCTTGGTCTTGTCTAGTCTCGTCTTGGTTTTTCGAGACAACCCTGCTAAAAATTCCCGAGTGGTCCCATGTGGGACCATATGGGTCCATTCCCCACATCGTAATTTGGAACAAAGGTCCCCATAAGGTCCACATGGGTCTGATCTACACGCAGTGAGGTGGGACATTGATGGTCCTATGTGGGTCCTACATGGGTCCAGTGGGGTCCACATATGGGTGTAATCCCCACATTGCGACGTGGGACATGGGCCTGAATAGTCCCACATGGGCGCCGCAAGCTCCAGATGGGGCGAGTCTCCACGCCACAAGGTGGGGATCTGACCTATCTGGACCTCACTAGACCCACGCGGACCTGACAGGTCCATGTTCCAAATTACGATGTGGGGACTGGACCCGTCTGGACCTTTAAGGTCTGCTTGGGACCAGTGAGGTCCACGTTGGGTTTGATCCCCATACATTGTAGCCTGGTTTACAGACCTGTTGGGCCCTTTGTGGCCCAATATGGGTCCTATCCCCATGTCATAGCTTGGGACGTTGACCTAACCCATCCCATGTGGGTTCCACATGGCTGGTGGTCCTACGTAGAAAAAATGAATCTCAACATACTTCCAAGGTTCTCCTATGTGGTCCAACATGTGTCCCATTTAGTCCTGGGTAGGACCATGGTGGTCCTACATAGGAAAAATGAATCTCAACATATTTCCTAGGTTCTCCTATGTGGTCCAACATGTGTCCCATTTAGTCCTGAGTAGGACCATAGTGGCCCTGCGTGGGAATCCGGGGACCCAACAAACTTCCTATATTGTGTTCCTACGTAGGTCCTTGTTATTCCTTTATGGAGCCCTGCTGGACCGATATAGGACCACCCCCGTTCTACCATACTACCGGTACCCTACCGGAACCAGTGTGGAACCCACATGGGACCACTCGGGAATTTTTAGCAGGGAAGACCAAGACAAGACTTACGGAAACAAATCAAGACCAAACCAAGACCCATACATTAGTCTCGACAAGAGTCTTGTGAGTATTGGGTGTGGTAAAAAGATGTGTGTTGTTCGCTGCATTTTCACGTCGACTGAATCTAAAGTCATCATTTTTAATTTTCGAAGTTGACATAACAGCCCTAGCGTTTCCTGCTTCATTTATAGTATACACCATATACATATAAGAGATAGACCACGTGAGAGGGTCGAAGAGCTGTTGGCGGAATAGAAAGAGAACGCTGGAAAGAGGGCCATGGGACGGCACCCTCTGTCCTTGTCGCACATGCGCTTGTGGACAAGGGTTCTCTTTCTATTCCGCTGTCGCAGCCACTCACACATAAATAAAGTTCGTTGAACAGTAATTTTGATTTCGTATGTAAAAACTACCAAGACCAAGACCAACCCTTGTGGAAATATTTATATTTCTCTGTCAAAACTGAGAAATTTTCTTAATAAGTATGAATAACACTTCTGAAATTCTTATTTTTTTTTAAAAAAGTCTGAAAAAGTCTGAAAAAGTCTTACTAACTCCGATAAACTCTTCATTTGACGTAAAAAGTCAGAGTATTTGCAAGATTTCGGACTCTTCCAGAAGAGTTTTTCTTAGTTATTAAGACTTTCGGCAGGGATTTTGTGCGGCTACGGAAAGAGTTATTCGGAGTTTTTCTCAGTTATTAAGACTTTCCGCAGAGAATTCGTGCGGCCACGGAAAGAGTTATTCTAAGTTTTTCTTAAATATTAAAATATCGAGTAGAATTGCTGCAACAGTAGGAAAATTATTATTCAAATAAATAAAATACACAAGGCAAGGAGGGGCAAATATTAATTATTTATTTATTTATTCAGTATTTATTTATTTATTTATTACAGTACTCAATTCGATCCTTTTCAATTTTTACATAATTATCCACGGAAAATATGGCAGCTACTTCGTTAGTCCTTTGGAAGTTATACCGACGTTTGTCGACTCCTGGCTTTAGAGTAAAAAGCATATGAAGCTCAGGCATTGGCTCATTGCTTTCTATTGATAATCGTCGTTGATTTGCTATTTCTTCGCCCATCATTTGATATGATTGTGCAAACACATTTTGCTCTCGCATTATCCCGTCGAGTATAAATAAAATTCCATTATCGAGTTCATAGTTTTGGTTCAAACGATGTTCTGCAGCTTCGTTGGAATCCATTATGAACAGTTGACCATAACTCGGAGGTTCATTCGGAGCAGAATACAATGATGTATTAACTTGATTATTTTTAGCAGTCGGATTCTGGCCAATCAGAGCGCGGTACTTGATGATGTGAAGGACATCCCAATTCGTTATTATACTGATAATTATTATTGTTATTATTATTATTATTATTATTATTATTATTATTATTATTATTATTATTATTATTATTATTATTGTTCTTATTTTGATAATTTACCTCTAGCTTTGCAAATGTTTTCATAACTGTCAAATACCGTGATAAAAGTCAGAGAACTTCGTGAATAATTTCTAATTTTCTCTAACCTGCCGCTCTGCTTGGCCAAATCCGAATGCGAAAAATAATCCGTCGAATACCACTCGACCTTCAAAATGAATCGGTTATTTCCCTCATGTTTTGATCCTGCGTGGCAACGAACGGGCCAAGTTTTGCACAAAAATCCCTCGCGCTGCGCGCTCGTGATTTTAGATCTGCAAAACTTAGCCCTCTCGATGCCACGCAGCAAAACAATCGTGAAATATCCGATAATTTTGAAGGTCTTGTGATATTACTACTGATAATAAATTTGCCCTTGAATTTCAAAACAGTACGGTCCAGGGCGCCTCGCCGGAAAATTAACCAGATTAGCGTTAGAAGAAGCAAATGAAAACGAACTATTGTAGCTTCTTATAGGGGAAGGTAGGGCAAAACGGACCGGGAGGGCAAAACGGACCGGAGGGCAAAACGGACCGAGAGGGCAAAACGGACCGCCTGAAAAATTCCTTTTAAAATATTATAAAAAATTGAATTATTTATCGTAAAGGTAACCCTCGAACTTAGTGAATTTTTTGAGGAAGGTCTCAGTCAATCAAGTCGAGTCAGGCTCAGTGAAGTCATCGCAAACGACTAAAAAAGAAAAATTGACTCGACTTGATTGACTGAGACTTTCGTCAAAAAATTATTAAGTTCAAGGGTTAACTTCACGATGAATCATTCAATTTTTTTGATAATTTAAAAGGAATTTTTCAGGCGGTCCGTTTTGCCCTCTCGGTCCGTTTTGCCCTCCGGTCCGTTTTGCCCTCCCGGTCCGTTTTGCCCTACCTTCCCCTACGTTTATAAAAATCATTTGATTTCGGATGTACTGCCTCAAAAAGTTCGCGAAGTTCAACCGGGAATGTAGGCATGGCATCAAGTACTACATCACCGTGGCTACAGCAGTCGTTAAAAGAATTGCCTTTATTAGACACTTTCTCTGCAGAATAGTATATTGTGCATCTAGGGAGGAAAGTAAGTTTTTGCTCACAAGCGCGGAGCTTGCTGCCCGAGCCGACTTGTGCTCCCGAGGTGTGTCCAGCGCCGTGCCTAGTTGAAATGGCACCTGGGGCAACAGTTTCCCATGGCGCCCTGGTTATTATTGAATTTGACCGGCGAACGAATTAAAGAAAAAAAATACAATTTTCTGCTTTTATGAAACATCTGTTTTTTTTTTTTTTGCATGTTTTGTCAAAATAAATTTTAACTTCTTCATTTTCGGCCGGAAAAAATTGATTTGGACTACGGTACGGCGCCCCATACGAGGTGGCGCCCTGGCGCGGTTGCCCCATTGCGCCGCCCGTTGGCACGGCGCTGGGTGTGTCAAATTGCTGCCCGAGCTGGAAGGGGGAAGAGACGAGGCGAGCCGAAGGTTCTTCCCTAGGGAAGAAAGACTTTCCACACGGCTTTTCTACCAAGGGACGCAAAGCTTCTTTTTGCTCCCTCGCTACTGGGAGCAAAATAGGCCTTTCCGTTCATATGTGAAAAAAAAGTGTTTTGCATTACAATGAATACATAATACGTCCATTCTTCCAATATAATGCTCTTGCCGCATTTCTACATCATTATTTAATAATACTAGGCGACCTGAGCGACTACACGGAGAAATTGTTATGAGAATGGCTGTCACACTGGTATAGCGAGATTGACTTATCACGGATTCTGAAATCCCGTACTATAGGTATGGTAAACGTTCTCACAAATGCGGCAATGGTTACCATACTTATAGTACGGGATCTCAGAATCCGCGATAAGTCAATCTCGCTATACCCAGTATGACAGCCATTCTATAATAAATAAAGACTATTCTTATAACGTTCTCTCCGTGTACAACTTGCTGCATTTGAAATCATTTATGCTCTACGTTTGCGTTGATTTGCATTGTTTCTCTCACGACGTAACCGCTGAAACTCCTCCTCTTCCTCAACATTCCGATTAATATTTCGACGGGGCATTGATAAATCGTGAAAAACACCTTTGCCTAATTAAATGTTCAGAATTAATGTGCAAATGATTAGCTAGGCCGATCAGACAATATTTTTAACTGTGAAATCCTCTTAATAATCAAGGTAGTCGTAAAACAATCTTGTACTCGTTAGTATAGAATCAATAAGGTACTCATAATACGCAAAAAGGTACTCTCGCTAACATTATTGTACTCCTCACAAGCATTTAAAATAATCAAACAGCTAAGTTGAATGGCAGAATGCAGAATATGAAAACATAAAAATGAATATTTTAATCAACATTGAAATTGATACACCAAAAACATAATAAGAAATTAGAATAACGGTATCATGAAAAAACAAATATGAAAATAAAAAACGAAAAAAAAAAAAAAACTGCAAATCGAACTCCGGAAATAAGAGATCAAGAAGACAAATATTTTAACACTAAAAATAGATCAAATTTAGAGGCAAACTTATACTCATAATCGGGCGTATCGGAATAAAACTTTGAAATCCAAACTGGAATCTCATGAAAATTCAAGGTTGAGCATATACGCACAACATTTTTCAAAGTATTCTGATATTACATGTAATTAATACATCTGTATGATAGCGTATGTAATCTGTATTATGACCCGAAAACATGAAAATTAAATATGATTTGATAGTTATATTTCTCACATTAACCGCTGTCCTGTCAAAAAAGCGACCACAAAGCAACTTCTATCAATCAAACGAAAGCAGACTTCCTGTTAAACAACTTCAAATGGTTCAAATCGTCTGAAATTAGGTCCTCAGCACGTCACCACTGGCCAACCGACGTTTCGGAAAAGCGATGACGGAAATGCGAGGTTTGACACCCATCACTTTTTTAATATACGGATGACAGTTTTGAAATTATAACTGCCAAAAATATTCCTACCAGTAAAGTTGTGCTTTTTCGAGCCTTCGGAGTTCGAAAATATAGCTTCAGTCAGGTTTGAGCCCTTCGAACTTAAAAATCTAGGAGTTATTTGAAGAAAACGCGAGAAATTGATGGAATAAGTAAGTATGGCCGCTTTTGTTCTTCATTTTTAGGACATATTATTTACATCAAAAGTGTTGAATACCTTATGATATTGTATTCTCTGTTTAATAGAAAGCCTAAACTTTCGTTTTGCACAATTTTTATGATACATAACCTCGAAATACTTTCAAAGGGTCAGTGTTTATCCACTAGTCCTGACAACCGCGATTTTCCAGTGAATGAACGGCGCTGTTCATTCACTGGTATACGTAAATCCAGTGAATGAACGATATGAAAACGGCACCGTTCCTTCATTGGAACCGGTATTTCCAGTAAATGAACGACACTAATTTCGATTATCTATACTAATATTTGCTGAATCAGTCTGTTCATTTACTGGTGCAAAGGCTGTTTATTGATAGGGTCCCAGTGTTCAATTACTGGTGAAATTGCTATTTTCGTTTTGAATAGGTTTTTTCATATAGATTCCTGTTCGGATAACACGTTTTAACAAGCGATGCTAAATATTTAGGATATAATGTGTCGAATAGAACTGGTTTTGTAAGGTAATAACCATCCAGTACAAAGAAAACCTTCCTTGAAACTGACCGTGCACTTGATTGTTCATTCACTGGTGCACTCACCCTATATACCCAAAACCGCTTGTTATTACCGGATGCTTCTCGAGCGTTCATGTTTGTATGTCAGCGCAAGTGCTCGTTTTTCGAATGTTTGGTTTTCAAGTTTACTTCATGAGAGCAGATCGTTGGAATTTACGTTAGTTAAGGACGTTCCCAAGGAACAGTGGTGCTCAACCTGCAGAAGATCTAACTATGTGAACTAACATGTACACAATGAAAAAATAGTTGATGCGCAGTGCACTCTTTCGCCCTGTCCCACATGCGCAGAAATGAAAAAAATAATATAACTTCCAGCGTAGTGTGACGTTATCAAATCGCGATCTTCTAGTCACTAGATTACGTGAGGAAAGTCGAAAACAATCAAAAGTAGCTCACTTTCAATATATTTTATAAAAAAACGAATACCGCTTGCACGGAGAAAAAAAAACAGTGTCCTGTGCTGCGCACGGCATTAATCTAGTCAATATGGTATTTAGCTTTCGGGGTGATGTGCAAATCAGTTTTCACTATAGTTCTAACAGTACTCACTGCTGTGACGGAAGTAACTATTGCTGTCGTGACAGTAAAAAGTGAGGTTAGATTGAAAATGTATGCTTCTAAATACTACATTGACTAGATTGATGCCCTGCGCAGCACAGGACACTGTTTTTTTTTCTCCGTGTGCTATAATTTTCTTTACACGACAATATTTGTTATATTTCCAATTGATCATTCCAAGTTTTCAAAAAAGTCGTAAGAAAATTACCATTGTTATATCACGAAACATCCGTTTCAACCTAGGCCGGTATAGGGTTCGTATGTTAAAAATGTAAATTGTTGGGATGTTAGAAGGCAAATCAATAATAAGATTAAACACGGGTTGAAGAATAGGTTCTTTATTTAAGTCCGCATCTCTAGGCTCTTGATAGAGAACAGAAGCAGGAGAGACTCCTTACGCTGTACCGCGTAGTGGGGAGAGAAGACTCTCCATACATATACATGTATATAGTGTAAAGGGAGATTAGGCGATACTTCTCACATAAATTTTAACAATCAAATTCTCAACATTTAGTGCCGCAAGGAGTATTGAAACTTTTTCTACGTATGAAGAACATTAATAAGTATACATATTTAAATTTTCAAGATGATCGTAAGAAAAGTGATTTTCCTTGGGAACGTCCTTAAGTGAACTTGAAGTTCGCCTTATGATAATTTCGTACAAAATTCCATTATAAATTTGAATATTTGCCTAATAAAATTATATTAATCTGAGCTTTCAATTTTAATAATTATTCCAACAATATCTTGAAATATGTCGTTCTAAGGGGCCATTCAACAAATACGTTCGCTTTGACGAGGGGGGGGGGGGGGGGGGGGGGCAAAATGTGACGTTCGGTTTTTGTGTAGTACAGAATTCGTGTTTTGGCACGAGAATTTTACGGGAATAAATACGTACTATTATTAAAACTTTACATTTTGAATACCTCGAATATGTATTGAATTATGGACAATCTTAGAAATAGATCGAATTATGGATCGATAGACCAAAACAGGCAGTAAAGCGGGGTGTGGGGGGGGGGGGGGGGTCGAGATTCGTGACGTATTATTTTGGGGGGGTCTAATCAAACGAACCATTGTTACATTGGGGGGGGGGGGGGGGATAAATTCGTCCGAAAAAGCGAACGTATTTGTTGAATGGCCCCTAAGTGCTTCTAACTCGTCGGTATCTGCTTTAAAATACTGTCTATGATAATTCGTGGTTCTAAGCTGAGTTCACCGGTCACCGCCTTGTGGGATGGATATTGTGTGGGACAATATAGGCTCTTTGCCACGTATTGCTGAGAAGTCGAGTGGCGCCGTCCGCCCGCGCCTAATATACTGGCGATAACGTCACTCGGTCCTCCGTCGTGGTGCATGCTAGACGTGCGCATTGGTTTGATTCGAGAACTTAGCAATAGGGGGACGGAGCACAAAACTTGTAGGGTGAAGCGAAAAACAGAAGGGGGGAATCGACGCTCGCCACCTATGGAGATATGGCTCGTTCATGGGAACTACTGATGTAAACGGACTCGTAACCTCGACACAATAGTCGCAGTAATAGGTTTTTTGAATACAGCGCGCAAACCGGTCACCAAATATTTATACTCGGTATCGTAGTGTGCTGTACGTGTGAGGTTTTTCCCTTTTCCCTTCCGTTTTTCCGTTTCACTGTGAGTTCACGCTTCATCTTAGTACCTTATCTTAGTCCACAAATTTCCATGACTCTTTGACGCCCCCTGTCCAAATAAGTCACAATCCTTGAACCCCTCCCCCTTACAAAACGTCCGATGGTCACGATAAAAGACACCTGTTATTTCTCAAAAATCGGTATTGACCATAGGTTAAAAAATTACTAGAAAAATTATCAATTCAATTATTGAAGAATAGAATTTTTTCAAAATTCCGGAAGAGGGATTCTTGCGATGGACGTCACATTGAGCCATACTCCCTCCCTCCCCCCATCGCATGGACGTCCTTTATGGATGGCCCCTAAGCAGCCGAAGAATCGCTGCGTCACAATTGCCTGCGAAGCGATTCCGGTATAGATCATAAGCTGTATTGTGATCGGTGTCCACATCATCTACCTCGACGGCATCAAATTCGATTAAAAACTCAATCATATTGAGAAAACCACCAGTGGCAGCATAGTGCAATACGGTCCTGCCGCTTTCATCAGTTTTCGTCAGATCAGCGCTCCGACCAGGGAACAACCACTGCACGACGTCTAAACGCCCATACTTAGCACTATAGTGAACAAGAAGCTTGGCATTGACATCAATGCTCTTTTTCTCTACTAGCCATTCGATGTCGTTCAAGCTAGCTCGTTCAATGGCGCATTCCAGTACCGTACTGCCGTCAGTGTCTTTGGCAGTAATATCAAAAGCACTAGACTCCACGAAGAATTTTACTATCTCCCAATGGTTTTTTTCGGCAGTCTGATGAACCAGCTCCGTACCGCCATCAGCTTCATGCTCAAGTTTTACACCCTTGTTCGTAACTAACCACTTCACCACATCCGCTCGTCCCTTCAAGGCAATCTTGTACAACACTGATTTTCCGAAACGGTCTGTGTCCTGAAGATTGGCTTTCCCTTTTTCTACCAACCATTGAAACACAGTCAACGGAGCATCGTATATTCCAGTGTCATGCAGCAACGAATTGATAGGAACTTCCATCTCCTGTATGAACCACTTTAATACCTCTAGTTCGCCGGATCGCGCAGCCGAATGTAGTGGTTTTCGGTTGTCATGCGATTTAGCGTGAAGATCGCCTCCGTTCTTTACTAACCATTCGACCATGGACTGACTACCACTGAATGCAGCCCAATGCAGTGGCGTTTCGCCATTATCGTCAGAACAATTTACATCAGCTCCGCCGCTCTCTACCAGTAATTTCAGCTGGTTCCAGTGCTGACCAATAGCCGCCACACACATTGCTGTTCGGCCAGACTTGTCTTTAGTATTGTTCAAAAACTCCGCAATCTCGTGCTTCGTACCGAAACGATTCAGGAAGAATTTCATTATCTCGTCATTTCGTTCTTGGACTGCTATGTGGAAAACAGTTTGTCTCCACTTTCTATATCCCTCCTCCAAAACTGTCTTCCAGGTCTCATCCGCTATTTCATCACACTCGTAGTGAGGATCACACAGCGAAGAACTCGCGGTCAATAGTCCATTCAAGAAAGTGCGAATGATATTGTTACCTCGATGAAGTAAAATCTGTCCAGTGATGAATTCTTGTGCTTTTCGATTACAATCACCGTCAGTCATTTTGCTGGTTAAGAAAACAGCCGCGAAATACTCGGCGAAACTGCGATGAATAAACTGTGATTTATCATTGATTATGCCAATTTTTTCGTGGCCTTTGCTTATCTGATTTATACAGGGTGACCCAAGACCCCCGGACCGGAAAGAATGGGTGAATTCCTCGTTGGATTTTGAGACGAAATTTCCTTTTCGAAAACTTCGTCCGATCAACGGTGTCCAAGTTATTAAAGATAAAGAGTAGCCAATCAGCGCCTCGCTTTAGGTCCGTGCCAGTGCCGGGTCAATAGTGAACGGCGGGCAGGGCCCGTGGTTTATAATAATAATAATAATAATACGCGTCGATCGTAAAGTGAAGAAGAAAGTAGCCAAATGTAAAATAAACCACGGGCCCTGCCCGCCGTTCACTACTGACCCGGCACTGGCACGGACCTAAAGCGAGGCGCTGATTGGCTACTCTTTATCTTTAATAACTTGGACACCGTTGATCGGACGAAGTTTCCGAAAAGGAAATTTCGTCTCAAAATCCAACGAGGAATTCACCCATTCCTTCCGGTCCGGGGGTCTTGGGTCACCCTGTATATTCCATTAAACTGATTCTTTCCTTGTTGTTAAGGAGAGCATTCACACCTTCAGCATTGAATAACGTATGAAGAGCGAACTTTTCATGCTTCTCTCGAGAAGTTGGTCGAAGCTCCTTTTTCATTTGTGTCACACTTGAATTATAGGGATCTGCCTTCATTTTTTCCACATAGAAAATATCATACTTATTTTCAACAAAATGTTCGTACAAATCCACTATATTCGTTTTTGTTGGCAACCTGGGTTCGTGGGTTGTCGAACCTAAGAATTCTTTGCAAGTATCGAAATCACGGACTTTCCCTTCCATATTTTCTTGGTAGATTTCCGCCACCATACGCGTCTGTAGTGGAATACCAAGAAATTTATTCGCTCGATTACCGATTGTATTAGCTACGTTTGTAATCAGCATTTCAGCGTACGTTTTTAAGCGCTTGTTGTCTTCTTGTGTAGCACACTCCAGCTTTAGTTTCTTTTTCCAGAACTTGCTCAAGAACGTGTTTTGATGTTCCTTGGAAAAAGGATCTATAGTGTAGGAAAATGTTTGCAACCCTTTCTCCAATGCTTCCCTCATGTGCGGTCTGCTTGAGACAAATAACTTTTTCACGCCAATTGAATTTTTGATGCCTTTCAACATGACCATTGCTGTCTCCGTATATTCGGACTTGATCTCATCGAACCCATCGACCAGCAGCACTACCCCACCGCAGCACTCGATCATTCTTCTCAAAACTTCCTTCTCCAAGTCAGTTTTCAGTTCCGCGAGTTTCACAAACAACTCGACCGCTCGTTGAACAACATCACCATCGAAATTTGGGTGTTTCTCCTTTTCTAGCACCTCTCCGACGTTGTTTAAATCGATCTTGAACACCCAAGGGTGCTTCTTCTTGATTTTTTTCGCTAAAGACGTAAATACGGTACTCTTACCCATTCCGGGAGTATCAGAAATAATCACTACTTTGCAGCCTTTGTGCACATCAGCCAATTCATCTTCCTCTAAACCGTTAGCAGTTGTTTCCTCGACACTGCTATAATCCACGTCTCTATGTTTTATCAAATTGGAAATAGATCCTTGGGATTGTTTCCACAATAATTTCCCCGACTCTACTTTTAACCAATGAACGTTAAATTTTTCACTTAAATATTCCGAACGCAGCTTTTCAAACTGTTCGGTATCGCGTTCCTCGTCTAAAATAATGCATTTGTAAGATTCTGATGTTGCTTGCTGTATTTCGCTGAAAAATCGAATTTTTTTGTGATTCTTCACCAGTCCCTGAAGTTCTTGCAGGTCGATGCCACTAAAAGCGAACACATCGTATTCTAGTTTAAGGCCGAAGATATCTGCTTTAAGAAATACTTGTGGATTGAATCTACGAGCCATGTAAAAATCTGGAGTCTTACCCAATGTATTCCATTCAACACCCAGTGTTATTTCGTTTCCACAAATTAGATCGACCAACGTGCTCGAATCTATCACATCGACAAAATCTGTCAAGTGCGTGGAACAATTCCCCAATAATTTGCAGAAGCTGATTGGCGTCTCCCGCAGCCCTTGAAAATTTATAATCTGTTTGTTTAGCAATTTTTCCCGCGAATCTTTGCTGAGGCTATTGAAACGGACTTCAAAGGGTGTCTGTTTATAATTTTTGAAGGTGAAGTTTGACTCATTGATCGTCTGGGTGATGAGAATCAGTTTTTTGGCACTATTTTCCTTCATTATTTTTTTGCACAATTCATCATATAAGTTATGTAAGCTCTGCAAGTCATCTATATTGGGTGACTCACAATCTATGACCAACAAATCGTATCTACGCGGCGATTCAAAGGAACGGATCACTAGCTGTTTGGTCTTTTCTGGCAGCAACGTGCACAGCTGCATGAAGATCAAGCTATAATCTTCCTTGGATTCTGTTGTTTTACGGATAGTTCTGCAGGTCGCAATAGCTGCAGGCAAAGTTTTCCCCACAGTGATTAAATGTAACACTCGTTCATCTCTATTGTTAAGAAAGTCTTTCAACTCCTGATTTTCAAGCATAAACTCTATGCCATATCTCTCGAGGACTTCTGGGTACGATGAGCTTAATCCTGCGCTTATGAGGTTCCCAACCTGCTCCTCCATGGATTTGAAGAAGGTCTCGCCGTCCTCAGCTCTGAAAAATACGCCCCCCTTTTTTTTGAACCAGTCTAAGATTTCGGTTAGAAATGAATTGCTAACCAAATCAGCGCTCAGTACATTAAAACGACTGTCTTCGCCGAACTCCTTCCTTATTATTTCCCCGAGTTCGACTTCGTTCGGTTGATTAACTGCAAATATCAACTTTTCAAAAAAGTCGCGAATCTCATCGTCTTCGACGTTGTCATCGGGCAACTGATGCGTCGCGAACAGTAGATCCCAATGTTGTGGAGAGTTCTTCACCACGAATCTGTATTTCTTGAGATCCTTGTATTGCTCATCTAGTATTTTTTTCAATTCGTTCCTGAAAGAGTTCATGTCTTGCGACAGGGCACTATGTGTAGCATTTTGAAAAAACTCCGAATTGAATCTAATTACTTTGTCTTTCACTATTAGGGCACCATTGGCAAGCTTGTCGATATTGATGCCAATATATCTTTCATCGGATCCTTGCTCAGCGGTTTGCTTATAAATTTTCCTATCGATCACGATTAAATGATTGTTCTTAGCCTTTTTTATCAACCTCACAAATGCCTCAGCAAATTTGTGCATGTCGATTGGCTTGTCGGGTTTTGATTGAAACTCCTTCCCGAACATCTCAGAGAATGCTAGCTTCTCGTATTTGATCTTCAACCACATGGTCTCTTCGTCGACAGTCTTCACATGTGATTTCATAAGTTTTAAAAGCTCTGCACCAAAAATCTTGCGGAACTTACGTACTTTTCCAGACAAAGTGGTATCATTATTTATGAACTCTGGCAAAAAACATTTTTCCTTAAGATCGAAAACCTGAGTTGCCAGTGCGGTATGATAAAACTTGAAAATCTTAGTGAATAAAGTAATTTTTTTTTTATTGAAGACATGCGTCGCCAGGGTCTTCGCCAATAAATAAGCATCAGATGATTCTCTCAATATTTCATATAGGTCGTGTTTATCCGCAAGGACAAGCTTGTACCGCGCTGATGACTCCGACGAGTTCTTAACATCCAGGATGGCATCGGATCCCCCCAACTTTTCAAGACCAATCTGTGATACCTCGAGGTCTTTGGGAAGCAGGATACCATATTCGTCCGTTGCAAGACGAAACTTCCATGGTTCACGTTTTCTATCGCTGAAGTCGAAGTCGATATTCGTGCAGATGACGCAATCCTCAAACTCGCTCCCGATCAGGTCGGGATGGTCTTTTGATCGTGTTTTTATCCTCCGATAAGAAACGAAGTATTTTTGTATGCTGAAATCGCCGTCTGTTTCGTTCAAAAGATCGCTAGCACTGATTGATCTTGATCCGTCTTGACTGTGTTTGGCCTGAAGATATCGACAGACTGTTCGACATGTCGCCTTATCTTCGTAACGAAAAACAACGTCATCAAATTTTTCTGCTGCAACCATTTCTGTCGCCAAACGGTAATCGTAACCTTTCTTCAGCCCACGCTTTACAAAGAGCATCAACAGCTTCAGCTGGTAAATATTTCCGTGCAGCGTTTGCTTAAGGCCCGAAGCAGCATATCCGTGTCCCGAAAAACCCGACGTCTTCTGCCGAGAAACTTCGTCCTCGTCCTCCTCCTCGGACTCTGAATTTTTGCCGCAATTCTTCTGCTCTTTCGCATTGGAGACAGCCTGCGTTTCGGGCGGCAGATCAACGTCGGGTGACTCACGTCGTCGGTCCTTACTATTTTTGGTGTATTCATCCTTGGTCGTTTTTCGTTTAAGGCTATATCTGGGCATTTTTGACGACATAGCCATTGATCCTGAAGTATGATCCTGTGATGTGGAACCTCCTTGATTATACGATGACGCGATTGTAGTCGGGTGAGCCGGTCGCTTATTATTAGCTGCAGTTAGTTCTTTTTCCGGATCCGAATCGCCTTCGCTATGAGAGTTATCGTCGTCTTTCGACATCATTGAATGCTAACTTCTTTTAGCTCAGAATGACGACTCAATATCTTAAAACGTCAGCATCCGCTTCTTTCAATTACTGATTGGCTTCTGCGTGTGTTCCTATTACCGGGGTGCTTTCCACGACGAAACATGTGGCACAGAATTTGTCATACGTTCAGCATTTCACGTTCTAGAAATACCACTTTCATAAATATTATACATATTATTTGATTATGCGAGAATATTAGTGTATAAGAAAGAGACCTAAATATCTTACCTTACAGTCTAATTTCTGGCGTTCCGCAAGTTTCTCAAATGTCTGCCGTCGAATATCTCGAATTTCTCGGAAACGGGCCGGGCTATCAATCGTATTGTCCTTTCGGCAACCAATGTTTGACGAGGAATGAGTTCGAGCTGGCGGGTAAAAATCAATTGAATCGAATTTTTTTTTCCCATCGCAAAGTGTGGGAGTGCCACTTATTCCGACTTAAATCAAAGCCTGAGCATAAAAAATGCAACAAAAAAAAGCGTTCCTGAGCCCGATTCTGTATGGCATCCCGAACACAACCATCCAGAAACATCTTTGTTTTCGACAACGATGAAGAAATACCGTGAGTCTTGATATAAGATAAGTTTTGAGTATATACTTATCAAGAATTCAGAGATTTGATAACAGTGCGGAATGAGATTGACGATTTTCTGCGCATAGGCGTGGACGCAACCGAAACCTGGATCCGGAAAAGTCACTAGACACAGTCACTAGAATCCGCGTTCCGCAATTCCGCTTGCACTCTATCCGAAAAGTAGAAACATTGGAATGTTTCAATCGACGGCGTGGTAGCCGTCTTGAAAGGTAGCGTTCAGAAAATTATCGTTGTCTACAGCGCCATCTAGGTGATAAATGCTGAACTTTCCGGGTAGCAACAGCACCGCGGAGAGACGTCGGGATTAAATAGGAGCGATAAATAAGCGTGTCAATAACGACTTGTGGGTTTTAAATTTGAACAAAAATATAGAATTTATTGTAGAAAATAGGATTTATTGTAAGAAGATCAAGAAGAATAGCCAAGGTTAAAAATCTGGTCTAGAAAATACCTCGTGGGAAAAGATTGAGAATCCGAATCATAAAATTGCTCAGTGGGGGGAGATGTCAACCGATTATAGAAAAAAAAAATTAAATGGAGACTCGAATAAAATATCGATTGATATTGACGAAACTGTCTTCCCCGCACCTATTGGCGAGCCTCAAGACTCTATTCAATAGTATATTGTGTAACAAGGGATGAAACAAGGTGAATGCAGGCCAGGGTGAAGTTGTCTGCCCGAAGCCGAAGGCGAGGGCAGACATCACCCGTGCCTGCATTCATGTTTCATCCCGTGTCACACACTATGTTTTTCATGACATTTGCTCTGGAACTTCAACTGTCAATTTCAATAGTCTGAAATCTGCAACAGGGCAGTTATTTCTCTTTGCAATCCCAAGGGATTGTAATAGACCCATTTTGCAATCCCAAGGGATTGAAAAACACCAATTCGCACCGCTGATTCATTGAATTCGCGATTTGACAACTTTTCACGGCATCATCCTGAAATCAGCCTCTTTCAACTGACAAAACTGGCAACGAAACTTGCAGTTTCAGAGCAGATGTCATGAAAACTTTATTACATGAATTGAGTGCTTCTTGCTCAATCAATTTCTTAATAAAACCCAATACTCAAAATACGAATTCCACTTCCACAGGACAGTGGCTATACTGTCGACCGAACCGGGGTTCGGAAATGTTTTACTAACGTAAATTATAAATCGCATCGTGGCACAGAACAAAAAGATGACTAGCCATTGAGGGCTAACGAATAAATTTGAGTGGAATTAACTCTCACTTACCGTCTTCAGACTCCTGACGGATGAAAATTGTATCGTTGCGGTAATCCCAAAGATTGCACACTCTAAACCACTCAAACCGGCTCTATAAAAACTCAAACTATCCTCTAGAAGGAACTCTCGAACAGTCTTGTGACTTCCAAAAGATTGTGAACTCCAGAACTCACAACGCAATTCTTCTTATCTTAATCCGCGATTATGTGCATGTAGCAATCTGCAAGTGTAGTGAATGTTGTTATCGCGGCTGGATTTTATCGAGGGTATAGATTAGGGCGGTTCAAAATAACGCTACGATTTTTCCCAGTATTGCTTATCGATATTTTTGTTCCTGTTCATAGAAAAATGGCTCTCGCACAATAGCTGAGGCCCACACGATTTTTTCGACTACTGCCGCATCGATGTTGAAATTTCGATAAATCGTGAAATTGTTGGGTCATAATTAAGATGCGCAGCAGGCTCAATTAAGGGGTAACACCACTCTAGGATTTTGAAGAAATCGATTTTTTTTTTTTGCTTAAACAATACTTTAGGGTCATACAAACAATAACCAATTGGTCCTATGGTAAAAAAAAAAAATTTCAGAGGTTTTAAATTTTGATTTCGCCACAACGCCTCGGAGCAGATGTTCGGCGTTTATGCGGTAACGCTTCGATATTTTGCTTTTACCTGACGAAATAATGAGTGCCTTTCTTACTTACAGAGTAGAAGGTCATTAGGTCACCTTTGTAGGTCACCAGGGTGCTCTGATGCTATAATATACACTATAATATACGTGTATGTGCTAGTACTTATAAAACTTTGAACGCGTTTTTGTTGAAATCACATTCTTCAAACTGGGCGGAAACGCTGCTCGAAAACCGTTCGATGAATTGTTTTGAAATTTTGACCAAAGCTTCACAATCACATTATCTAAAGAAGTACATAGCCGTTTTTCCATTGATTATAAACTTTTTTCTTTATAAACAATTTACTGCAAATTTTGATGCCGAAAAAATGAATTTTTGTTTAAACTAGTGCCATTTTTGCAAAAATGGATTTAAAATAAAAACCCTACCGCGAATATTCGGTGAATCTGAACGACCCCCTTCCTACGGGAAAACCAACACAGGCGCGCACTGCGTGCGTGAGGCTCGGCGGGCGGGGCCAGGCGGCTAGTGGTGCTTCTACCGAATCTTCCGTACTATGCCGACTCCGCATAGCCCATCCGCGCTAACTCGATAAATACTTAACTTAAAAAGCAATCATCACGCTGAACACGGAAAAGAATGAATGCGAATAAAACGAATTCACCTGATGTGAACATTTATTTTCAAAGTTTATCAACGAATTTAAAATCAAATATCAATTAATTGGGTGTAAGTATTGATTATCAGTGTCTAGGATCGATATTTAAGACGAAATGGAACATGTAAGTGGAGGGTGAAACATTGAAGACAAAAATTGGTTTATTTATCGATTTATTTATTCATTCATTTTTCAGAACTCGATTTTATTAAAAACGTCTGTTCGGAATACAAGTATTCCATCTAATGAACATTAAGAATTCGTGAGAAAGTTTTCAGTGTTTGTGTCAACTTTGGTTTCATAATAACATAATGAATCATTTGATCAGAGTACAATGCAGAGAATGGAGTCATCGAGGATAAGGCTACCACCCACAGGCCACGTCCTTAGGTCTGAAACAGAAAAATGAAATTTATTAACGATTATTGGTTAATCGAGGGATCCATTGCTGTTGAATTATGGTGTACGCACAAACTTATCAGAGATTGAATGCTTGGGAATCGAAGAAAGGCTATCGATGAGTTACTGTCGAACGTAGTACACTTTTACTCAAACCATTTTTGTCTCTCAACGATGACTTCTATCGGAGAACCTAGTGCTGACACGTACCTCAGCGAGGCTTCATAGCGTGCGAAGGGGCTTTGCCGCAGGAGTTTGTAGTGCGACGAGGCAGCGTACGAGAAGCTTCGTTGCAAGGGTTCGTGGCCCGTCGACGATATTCATCGAACATTTCTTACTCGTCTAACAACCATTCAACGTTCATGTCTCGTAGCAGGCGAAGGAGCTTCGTCGCAGATGATCCTAGTGCGACGAGGCAGCGTACGAGACATGAACGTTGAATGGTCGTTAGACGAGTAAGAAATGTTCGATGAATATCGTCGACGGGCTACGAACCCTTGCAACGTAGCTCTTCGTACGTTACCTCATCGCAACACGAACATCTGGGACGAAGCTCCTCTGCCTACCACGAGACATGAACGTTGAATGCTCGTTAGATGAGTGAGAGTTGTTCGATAAATATCGTCGACGTGCTACGAACCCTTGCAACGAAGCTCCTCGTTCGTTGCCTCATCGCGCTACGAACGTCTGCGACGAAGCTCCTACGCCTGCTACGGAACATGAACGTTGAATGTTCGGCAGACGAGTAAGAAATGTTCGATAAATATCGTTCTTGTGCTACGAACCCTTGGAACGAAGCTCCTCGTACGCTGCCTCATCGCACTACAAACTCCTGCGACAAAGCCCCTCCGCACGCTATGAATCCTCGCTGAGGTACGTGTCAGCACTCGGTTCTCCGATAGAAGTAATCGTTGAGAGATGAAAATGGTTCGAGTAAAAGTGTCACTACGTTCGACAGTGGCTCATCGGTAGCCCTTCTTCGATTCCCAAGCATTCAATCTCAGATAAGTTTGTGCGTACACCATAATTCAACAGCAATGGACCCCTCGATTAACCAATAATCGCTGATGAATTTCATTTTTCAATTTTGATTTTCATGAGATTGAATACTAGTATTCCCAACAGGTGTTTTGAATAAAATCGAGTTCTGAAAATAAGTGAATAAATCAATAAATCAATAAATAAACCAATTTTTGACAATGTTGTTTTCAATGATTCACCCTCCACTTACCTGTTCCACTTCGTCTCAAATATCGATCCTAGACACTGATAATCAATACTTGAATCCGACTTAAATCCAATTAATTGATATTTGATTTTAAATTCGTTGATAAATTTTTGAAATAAATGTTCACATCAGGCGAATTCATTTTATTCGCGTTCATTCTTTTCCGTGTTCAGTGTGATGATTGCTTTTTAGGTTAAGTATCAAGCCGCGGATGATTCGGTAGAAGCACCACTGGCCGCCTGGCGCCGCCCGCCGAGCCTCACGCACGCAGTGCGCGCCTGTGTTAGTTTTCCCGTAGGAAGGGGGTCGTTCAGATTCACCGAATATTCGCGGTATGTACTTCTCTAGCCAATGACATATGGATTGGGAAATAATTAATTTTCTTGTTTCACCTCTTATACTTTCGGAGTTACACGTCCGCCCGTGGAGGTATCGAAAAAAAACGCGTTTTTGAAGACTGGCTCTGTCGCCGCCATTTCGTATCAAAAATGCAATCACACATTTTTTCTACATACTTCAATATGTGTTTAATAAGCCCTGATAAAAGAAACCCGATCCCTTCTTCAATATTCTAGAAAAAAAGGATCAAATTTAGGCCTTTTTTGCCGACTCTAGAGTGGTGTTACCCCTTAATCCCTCGTTGAAATTGTGGTAGAAAGGGATTCAATGAGCTGCTGAGCATTTTCAACCACAATTTCAACGAGAGATTCAATCAGTTGCTGCACATCTTAATTATTAACCAACTTAATTTCATGATTTTTCAAATTTCGATATCAATGCGGCAGTACTAAATATCATCCAGCAGATGTCCGCTTCGAGGGAATTTCTTTACATGTTGAGACGAACGAGAACCTCGAAGAGCGCCTCGATATCTGAACTTTGAAATGCCCAGAAACCTGCATTTTCTCGAAATTTCAACATCGATGCGGCAGTAGTCAAAAAAATCGTGTGGGCCTCAGCTTGTGCGAGAGCCATTTTTCTATGAACAGGAATAAAAATATTGATGAGCAATAGTGGGGAAAATTGTAGCGTTTTTTTGAACCGCGCTAGTATAGATAGATGGATAGATAGATCATTTATTGAGCTCTCTAGGACAGGTCCCCTTTTAAGCGCTGACTCTTGAGGTTCATACCGTGTGTTTTTGTGGAAGCGGACCATGCTTAAACGCCGAAGATACCTCAACGTAGTGTACGTACGCCAGAGATATGCAACCAAACATACATTCTACAGCTTTTGTTATTCTGAGGCTTGGCGGCGAGCTGTCTCTGGGTTGGGACATTCTAAGCTTCAAAATTGTTATCCCAAAAATTCAATTCCCCGGCTGACAGTCGTCATGCGCGCGCCGTTTCAAAGGTGGAACTTCACTTCACAGATTCGACACGAGAAGCTTCGAGGAAGCATAACTTGTGAACAAAGTAACGTAAGCTCAATTGCTGAGAGCACCTGAAAGGTGAAGCTTCAAGCTCGGAAAATTTTCAAATACAACTCTCTAGGTTCATTTTTCACTGAGTTATGAGACTTTGAAATCTGACATTTTTCAGGGAAAAAATTGGGTGACCCGCTAATTTTTGTGCGTAGTGTATTATGAGTTTTTTTTTTTTTTTCTACTGTAATTGTGTCGTTTTTTTTCACATTTTTATACTTCTAATACTTCAAGTTTATTCCGACCTAGATAATTTCATAATGCGGTTTGACATAGATTGTTTTGACATACGATTTTTAATCATTTTCTTCTCAGGACTGAATATGAACCTTTTTAATTTTTCTTTCCGTTGTCTAATTCGATTCACTGAGTACTACAAGCCGTTATATTTATCAAAGCATTCCGTAAATATTTGCAAAAATGCGAATGGTCTCTCGCTCTCCCGAAAAGTTTGACCTGCACGACTAAGCACTTTTGTCGTGCGGCCCTTGCTCCTATGACTATTTGACAGTACGTATACATATAAAAATTAAAGTACAATGACGATGTTCGCTTTAACAAGAAATACTAATATTCACAATTAATTGGTAGTTTACGAATAGTCGACAAACAATGGGCACGAGCAATCGAATTCGGCCAAACAAAGTTATAACCTGCTATATCTGTTGCATAAGAAACCTCAATTCCGAAACGAGAGCATGCAACATCTAGTTTTTACCGAGCGCGATGTAATTTTGCGAATAACTTCGAATCGATCACCTAAAATGATATAAAATGTATATATATATATATATATATATATGTACATAATCCATGAATCATATGGAGAATAGAAAGAAAATTACCTTTTTATGCATCTTCAAGTCTGGGCATCTCACTTATTTTCAATAATATCTAAACCCATGCATCACTGACGTGAACAAATCCTACATGAAATACTGACATTAGATGTACGGAAATTTAGTTGTTAAACGCAATAATAACGCCTGGAAATTTATTCCTGTAATTAGTGGCAATTGTCGATTGTCGACAGCTGATAAAAGCCATGATTTTATACCCGAATTTCCGTGCAGCGTTGTCAAAAATTCATAATGTCGAAGATTAGTAGACGAGTTAGTATCCTTAAGTTTCTAAAATTACATGAGAAAATAAGATATTACTTTGGCACTTTGTTGATATGAAGAGGAATTTGATATATTTTATACACATATAATTCACATTCATACGAGAATAAAAATAGTGGAGGTACTGTAGAAAAATTCTGATATATCGTCGTGTGTTCCCAATCTGAAAATTATCCTATAGCTACAGTTGAACAACAGAGTTACACTTCAAATATCCAAGTTTAATCATGCGGCCGGATATTGAGACAAAATCACACACAGAAATCTAGTTTTAACGAAGCCAAAGCGTCGAATAGGAAAACCCTTGGTCTCAGAGTGCTACTGACTGCCAACAATGTCAGATATACGTATGGAGAGCTTCCGTACCTCATCGTCCGGGTTTACGTCAGTAAAGAGCTCCTCATCTATTACCAGACAATTCTTCGTGGTCGACGTTATTGGTTCCCACTTAACGGTGATCAAATCATCGATTTGGGGTGTTGGATTTCTATATTGATAATATATTCAACCAAGATGAAGAAATTCATTAGCACTTGTATATTCGTATAGGTTTTACTTATTTTTCGCACGATTGTCCATTGAATTTCAAATGTCTATGCAGCACTGACGTTACTTACAATTGTACTGCAAATTATAAACTCACCCAGTCTTTGCAAAGTCCGTCCACATTCTGACCATTCTATCAGAAATGGTTCGTTTCATCGAGCCTGATTCGAATTTTAAAGCATCACCAAATGACGTCAGATGAAATAGATATGGAAGATCATCGCCGTGTGCGGCACCTGTAATCACGATGCTTATACAGGTTGGTACAAAATGAAGGCGTACCCTGATACGAGTGGACTCCTCGTAACGATCCAATGAAATCTATAAACGTTGAAAACAAAAGAATCCATTGGTACCGGAAAACCCCTTCATTCTCGATCACCATGTACACAGAGGTACTGATGATGAAGAAAAAGGTACTGATGATGAAGAAAAAGGTACTGATGATGAAGAAGTTAAGGAATACTTCCGCACATCAGTTTTTAAACCAAAGAGATCCTTCGATTCCGACGAATATACAATACAGTCGGACCCCGCGTATATAAAGTCGTCGGGACTGAGCTGCTTCACTTATTTCACGAAATGAGGGGGCCCCACTCTTCTATCATCGTGGGTGAAGTGCGCGAACGTTCTGCGCAGTGAAGTGCGCGTACACTCTCTGCGCAGATTATAACTAGATACATAACCTCAAAATTTCAATACGCCATATACCGCGCCATATTTAGAATGTCTAAGGGTGAGATGGTGGGGGTCAGGAGTGTCCAGAAAATTTATATAGGTGAAGCTGGAAACTTTATATACGTGAAGCCTTTATATAAGTGAAGTTTATATACGCGGGGTCCGACTGTACATAGCGTATCTAGTTACCTTCCGTCGTAGCGTTGTAAAAGAGCTTGCCAAATGATGTCGGGGTGTCGTAACAAAACTTGTAGAAGTATGTTGGAGTCTTCTTCTTTCGCTGAAACTCAATCACATTTTGGATGCCAATGACGAATTGTAAGTCACCATAGCATTTTACGTATTCTTTCAACGTCTCCCTAGTTATCTTTTTATCACCGAAATAAAAGTTTCTGAGTACTTTCGAAACGTCAGATATTTTTGACGAAGGTTCATCAACCAAGATACGAGTCACCATCGTGTCAAACTTCTCATCGGCTAAAGCAATTTTTTCATCTGTAAGGCCTACGATCATTGAAAAATAAACATGTATTTATTCCTCGACTGTATTTCGATCGAATTTGACGAATATCTGCGCAACTATAATAGTAGCATGAATTTACCCATAAATAACAGAAGTCCCTCGTGGCTAGTGTATCCCATCAATAAAGGTACATCCACACCTTCTGCCGCAAGCTCGTGTGGAGATTTCGGCATGAATGGTTCTTGGCTTTTGTCATCAACATTGGGCCGAAACGGAAATATGAAACGGATTTCGTCCTATAAGAAGGAAGACAGACTTTGACATGTATATTTTGAATACTACAAATTTGCGGAGGCCTTGCCATACGCCGTAATATTTAATAATGTGGTGATCTGAAGTTCAAAACACATAACCATTTTGCACTCCCACATGAGTAATTCAGGGCATTTTTATATTTGTTAGAATCAACGAATACAAACGCGCATTCTTCACAATATGTTTGAACGAACCTCTATGCTTCGAATGGCTTCTTGAGCCTCGATAAGCTGGTTAGCTGGAACTGTGCGAAGATACTCGATCATCTCATGAGGATCTGTGATTTCTTTTCCAAGAGCAGCAACGTAGCGATGCATGAAATCGACAGGCGTCGGAGTGCATGCCCAGGGGTTCAACGCGACGCCACTTTGGAGGATGGCCTTGTGGAAAAGGCCTGAACATCAAAAGCGCTGATTAAAAATGACCAACAACTGATTACTGATCAATATGTATATTATAGAAGATGACAGTGATTATGATACCTTTAGCAAGTGGTGACAAGAGAAGGTAATGTACAGAGGCGCCACCAGCACTTATTCCAAATATGGTGATATTGTTTGGATCGCCACCAAACTGAGAGATGTTTTCGTTTACCCACTTCAAGGCTGCCACTTGATCCTTCAGACCCATATTACCAGGCGCCACCTCATGGTCGAGGTGCAAGAACCCTATAATCTTATTGTTTCTCAAACACGACCGAGACTTGAATGGATGCACTTGCAGCGATAAACAAACTTACCAAAGACACCAACCCTGTAATTAATGGACACGAAAACAATATCTTCCTTCATCAGATAATCTGGACTGTGAAGCTCGGTACCCCCATTACCAAAGATGAAAGCTCCTCCGTGAATCCAGACCATTACTGGTCGCGATACTTCCAAGGATTTCGTAGCTACGTTGAGGTAAAGGCAGTCTTCCTCTCCACCACCGGGTTGAAGGCACTGCGATCCCTCTTTCAAAGCATCTCGTACACCAGTCCATGCTAGTGGAGGCTGGGGATCCTAGTGGACCGTATAAAAGTTCCAATCGTCAATTACATTTTATTAGTGACTCATTGCATGAATTCTGCAGTTGATCACGTAGTTAGATTTGAAAGTCCAAATTAGCTTCACAACTTCAAATTTAAATTACGACCCCAGAGAGATATAGTTACTACACCCATTATCTGGTGAATTACTTTATCAGTCATTTTTTTTTTTTTTTTTTTTTTGTCAAAGAACTTCTATAGACATCGCAAACACTTGTTATACAATACAACGGATTGAATGGATCAGTAATCACGATGTAAACACGTCCGGCTAGCTCAGAGGCTGCCATTGAACTCCATCCGAATTATACCTAACTCCGGTCATGCAATTCACAAATTACTGATGTAGTCTCGATACTCCGGCAATGAGTGCAATAGTTCTGAATAATACTACACAGTAAAAAAGAATAACTTGGGCCAAGCATTTTTTTTTAACAACCGATGAACAACCGACAATCTCTCGAGCGAAGTAAAATTCTCTGGAACCAAGAAAATTTTCATGATTTAAGAAAGATTTTACTTGGTCTCAGAGAATTTCACTTCGCTCGAGAGATTGTCGGTTGTTAAAAAAAAAGTGCTTGGCCCAAGAAAAAATGCTTGGCCCAAGTTATTATTTTTTACTGTGTAGGCTGTGTCCACAGAGTCCAATTCATTATTATATATTATGTATGCAGTTAACCTTGCACCACATTTTATCGTCGAACCTTGACTTAACAAGGTGATTCAGAATTCATAGCTGATATTCGAGAAGGTTGAACAGAAAAAAAAAAAAATTTGTTCACATATTAAATTCATAACGATAAGACATCTTTTTTCTACAATTATTCATATACTAAATAAGAAACTTTGACCTAGCAATTTCTCTAATATTGAAACCAAACTTCAGTGGCATCACTATCAGGATTCTATGAAATGAACGAATAATACGGAAACAAATTTTGAAGAAAAAAAACTTGAATGAATTTTTCTTTAATTTTAATAATTCAAAATAAGAAAATTAATTCAAGAAATAGAAAACTGATAAAATTTCTATTACAATGTTGACAAGGTTTAACCCGGTAAAATAGTCGACACGAATTCTGAATCACCCTTTTTTATGTATATATGTCGATATATACTATACGTAGTAGGTACATTACATATTGGTGGAGTTCGCCAAAGCATTCGGCAAATTTCTGCAATGTGAATTCAAGTACATTAGCGGTGTAGTGAATAAACGTTGTTCAATCGCGACACAATCTTATCCGAGTGATAGTATAATACGATGATACCAAGGCTGTCAGATTCGTGGCACCATTATAAAATTATTGAGTGTGGGTACAAATTTCATTGTATGGTTTGTATTTAGCAATGGGAATGAGCTGTGACCGAATCTTAGTCCTATAATCAACAAATTTTATCCGCCGGGTGTCCTGCATCTTTCTGTACTCTGCATGCCTTATTCATGACTCAAGATCAAGACTTACCCTGAATCTCAAATCGCCTACAGGAGGCTTTGCATATGGAACGCCTTTAAAGGAAATAAATGAACCTCCGAAGGCGCTTTTTATTTCGGCACCGCGCAGAGATCCCTGCTTCACAGTAACAACTGGCTCAACCATAACAGACTCGCTTACTCTGACAGACTAATATCAGAGTAAGCGTATAGTGGCTACTCGTCTACATCAATATCCCCTCTTCGACAATTTCTTGTAATAGCACCATGATTGAGCATTTTCGCATCCTCGTATAATATCTTGCAATTAGTTAGCAAAAAAAATCGTAACATTAATTACGAGGATCCGTTAAATTTGTCGATTTTTCCACACTCTGCGAAGTTCTTTTTTTTTTTTTTATATATATATATATCTTCAGAAGTATGAAAAATACAGATGTGGTGAAAATTGGACGAAATACTGTTCGGAGGAACATTCTTGGCTAATTTTTGAGTATTTTCTATTAATTTAGTTTTTTTGCCACTAACGAGAAAATTGTTTTTGAATCTTTAGTAATTTAATCTTATTTTATCATTGAAGTGTATTTTCCTATTTCATTTATTTCGAGGGTGAATGATACGATCACATTGAAAATACAGTATATTTCGCTTTATTAGGTTGATTATGGATAAGAGACACGTGCTCTAACCTTGAGTCACGTATACATATGTAACGTGTAAGTTATGGCATGTGATTCTCATGTAAAAACGTGTTGACGTCTGCAGATACCAAGTAGCCCAGTAAATCATGAATATTTATCAAGAAAATTCGAATTTATGTTCATAAAAAAAAAATGAAAATGCACATTAAGAGAAAACGGTTGGGGGGTAGTGGTGCTAATTCACGGTCACGAAATTGAACTATGTTGATTTATTTTTGGTAACTTAAACATCAGTCCGCGGAATACCATACCTAATCCAAATGATTTACTGGTTTTTCCGAGGTTTTTGTTTCGATCTTTTTTTTCGTGTGAATTCGAATTTGAATTTTTTCAATAAATCTGATGCTGTACCTGGCAGTAGTACCTAATTTTTTATGAACGAACAGGTATATAATATCATGCATGGCTTCAATTTATCAAAGTTTCCTGTTCCTAATGGATTCAAGCTCACTTCCGTATCTCTCACCGTTCTTGAGATATCGAAGACAAAAACTCGCAGAACATGAAGAAAAACAAACAAATAAACATTTAAACCCCGGTGACTGATGGAAATTTTGCGACGGAGAATCGTTAGGTAGAATTCCAATTTGAGATGACATAAATATATCAACGGAGTGTCATACGAATCGAAAATGTGACTGTCCAACCTTGGCCCTATTCCACGTAGACTGATTCGACTACATTACAAATAAGTTCAATTACACATTACGAGTGTAATGTGTAATGAAATGAATTCCCAAACCTTGGCCTTAGGTAAGCAATAAGCATTATGTGCAAGTTGCAAATCATATGTGCACATTTTTACAATTTATCATGTTACTCATATTTTAATTACTCAACTCTGAAACATACGAAGTGATATATAATAAACCGAAGAGCCTGCGCTTCTTTGTTCAGATCAAGAGCCGCCAGTATCGTGGTCACCGATTTGGGTGAAGGTCGATATGGAGATGGGAGCAGCTCCAACGTCGCGGATTCTGCAAGGTCAAAGAAATTTGACCAAAATGGTTCAAAGTCACATGAGAATTATTATCAACGTATTAATTTTTACTCTTGGAGGTAGAAAGTTTTACAAAACTTAGAAACCTTTGTCTAACGTTGTCGTTATCTAATATATAAAATTACTCTACTTGTAAAAAAAAAAAAAAATTACATCCCTTGTGCTTTTATTCCTGCAAAGTTGGATCGAAGCTCTTCAATTTCACTTATGTGTTTAATTCGGTAAAGTAGGCAATAGCACCTACAAAACGTTATATGGTATAGGAAGCCTCTATCTATGGTCACTGTATTTCCGCTGTACACAGTTAGAAAAAATTTGACATAAAAGATCATTTTATTGTTACAAATTAAATACAATCAATGTAATGCAATGTACTACTGACTGCCAACGATGTCAGATATACGTTTGAATAGCTGCCACACATCGTCGTCAGGGTTCACAACGATGGAGAGATTCTCGTCTATCACCAGACAATTTCTCGTTGTCGACGTTATTGGTTCCCACTTCACGGTGATCAAATCATCGATCTGCGGTGTTGGATTTCTATCGATAAGATAATCGCAACCAAGTTCAAAAAAATTCGTGACCCCTATACGTTCGTAGGCTTTACTTTTTTCGTACCTACTATCGTACATTGAATTGCTACTACCGAGGCGGCAGTGATCTCACCTTCAATCAAATCAACTATAAACTCACCCAATCTTTGCGAAGTCAGTCCACATTCTGACGAATCTATCAGACACGATTTGTTCGATCGAGCCCGATTCGATTTTTAAAGCATCGCCAAATAACGAACGGCAGAATAAGTATGAAATATCATCGCTATGTGCGGCACCTGCAGCATGAATAACATTGCTTTCATACAGAGGTAAAAATTATGTGAAAATTACTTTGGTACTTGCTGTACATATCCATTTTTAAACCAAATAGAACAATGAACAATACATGAAGAATTACCTTCCATCGTAGTGTTGTAAACGAGCTTGCCAAATGATCTCGGGCTGTCGTAACAAAACTTGTAGAAGTATGTTGGAGTCTTCTTCTTTTGTTGAAACTCAATCACATCTTGTATACCAATGGTGAATTGTATGTCACCGTAGCATTTAATGTATTCTTTCAATGTCTCCCTAGTTATCTTTTTATCCCCGAAGTAAAAGTTTCTAATTTCTTTCGCAACGTCAGGTATCTTTGATGACGCTTCCTGATTCAAATTTTGAGACACTGTGATGTCGAATTTCTCATCGGTTAAGGCAAGTTTTTCGTCAGTGATGCCTACAGATATCGAAACGTAAAAAGGTATTTATTTTCGACTCTTTCCATCACCATTTTACGAATACCTGCGCACCTATTATATATTAGCATGAATTTACCCGGACAGAATACAAGTCCCTCGTGGCTACAATATCCAATCATTATTGGTACATCAACACCTTTTACTGCAAGCTCTTGCGGGGATCTCGGCATAAATGGTTGTGGGCTTTTGTTGTCGATGTTCGGCCGAAACGGAAATATTAAACGGATTTCATCCTAAGAAAGAAGTTGAAGTTTGTTATGTGTGGTAGTCTGAAGTTCAAAATACATGGTGGGAGTTCGAAATGAACAATCGTTCATAACTTAAGGCACTCTAGAACTTGTTAGATCAACCAAAACACAAGAAAAAGGTCGGGTTAACGACTGTGCAGTTTAACCAACCTCCGGGCTTCGAATCGCTTCTTGAGCCTCGACAAGCTTGTGAGCCGGAACTGTACGAAGATACTCAATGATCTCATGAGGGTCTGTTGTTTCTTTTCCAAGAGCAGCAACGTAGCGATGCATGAAGTCGGATGGCGTCGGAACGCACGCCCAGGGGTTCAACGCGACGCCACTATGTATAATGGCCTTTTGGAAAAGACCTGAACATCAAAGGCTTCGATTAGAAATGACTGGTGTCCAATTACTGATCAATGTGTGTACACGAAGACGATGTGAACTCAGTTCATAGGTTTAAGCATTGTAATACCTCTAGCAAGTGGCGACAGAAGAAGGTAATGTACAGAGGCACCACCAGCACTTACTCCAAATATGGTAATATTGTTTGGATCGCCACCAAACTGCGCAATGTTTTCGTTTACCCACTTCAAGGCTGCCACTTGATCTTTCAGACCCATATTTCCAGGCGCCACCTCATGATCGAGGTGCAAGAACCCTGTAATCTTATTGTTTCTCAAACACGACCGAAACTTGAATGGATGCTCTTGCAGCAATAAACAAACTTACCCAAGACTCCAACCCTGTAATTAATGGATACGCAAACAATATCCGTCTTCATCAGATAATCTGGACCGTAAGTGCTGCCATTACCATACACGAAAGCTCCTCCGTGAATCCAGACCATTACCGGTCGTGATCCTTCCAAGGATGTCGTTGCCACGTTAAGGTAAAGGCAATCTTCGTCACCATCGACACCCAAAGTTTTCATATTTGGTTGTGGGCACTTCGATCCCGGTTCCAAAGCATCTCGTATGCCAGTCCATGGTAGTGGAGGTTGGGGATCCTAGTGAACCATACAAATCTCTCAACCGTTGGTTAGATTTTATCAGTGATAGACTATAACGGATCAATAATCACGATGTTAATGTGTCCGGCTACACTGAGAAAAAGGTCTTGTTGACACAACCAAAATTTGGGTTATTATATGGACAATCAAATTTTTTTGTTCAGTCAACCAAAAATTTTGTTGGAATGGCCAAAATTTTGGTTATCCTAACAAAATTTGGTTTTCCCAACAAAATTTTGGTTATCCCAACAACATTTTTGGTTGACTGAACAACAAATTTAATTGACTGAACAACGAATTTGATTGTCCATATAATAACCAAATTTTGGTTGTGTCAACAAGACCTTTTTCTGAGTGTAGCTAAACGGCCGCCTTGAACCCTAGCCGAAATATAATCTAATTGGTGCGATTCACAATATTATTAAGTTTCTAAACTCTAGCGATGAGTCGAATACTCCTGAATGATAAGTTCAATGGCTAGGTGTAAATTAATCATCATATCTTGGCAATTATGCTTGTACAACATTTCATCGTTATACCTTCACGATATAATGCAAATAGTACTGCATTCAATCGCAGCGGAAGTGTTTCTTGATTGGGTCAGCCGAGTCGAAATCATATGTACTACTTTGTTAAAAACTATGCTTTGGTTACAATCAGAACACTAAGCATCAAATCATTGGGGGAGCTTTTGCTCCCCCGGAACCCCACTTCCGCCGGCACTGACTGCATTAGCTGCATACTACGACATTCCGAGACTTTACAGAAGCATATCACATATAGCACATATGTACATACAGCACATGTTCGAGCGGGTCTGCCGCAACGTAAACCAAAGTACTTTGGCAGGCTTAAGGTGCTTTCCTAGGCAATTCCACCAGTCCTGAAAACATCGTGAAAAAATGTGATATTAAACGGAATATCTCTGCCTGGGCACCGAAATCAATGAAACAAAATACGTCGCGCAATTCTATGTGCGACTCCGAACATGTACAGCCCAAAAAATGTTCGTTTTGCGCGAAAATAGAGAAGATATCCATGAAAAACGGTTTTAGAAACGTTTTTCATGGATATCTTCTCTATTTTCGATCAAAACGAACATTTTTTGGGCTGTACATGTTCGGAGTCGCACATAGAATTGCGCGACGTATTTTGTTTCATTGATTTCGGTGCCCAGGCAGAGATATTCCGTTTAATATCACATTTTTTCACGATGTTTTCAGGACTGGTGGAATTGCCTAGGAAAGCACCTTAATGTAGTGAATGGAAATCGTTGATTCATTCTCACAATCTTAGCGCAGTTATTACAAAATACTATGATAACAAGACTATCGTGGCCTTCGTTACATTGTAAAGATAACAATCACACATGAGAATGTGAATCGGTAAAATTTTATTTCCTCACAAATATGAGAGAAGACTGCTTCACTCCTTATCATCTAAGAATTAACATCATAAATACCATAAAAATTTACAAACAAGTTAGCAAAGAGGTTTCCTTGGTTTCAGAAACTTTTGTTCTATCGTTGGAAATGTGATATGCCTAGATGTTACCACCGTGTATAATGTAATGTGTGATAGAAAAATATTGCATGTTGTATTTAGCATCGAGTAATTTGTAACCAAATCTTAGTCCTAATCAAAAATTTCTATCCGCAAGGGTTCCCGCGCGTTTCCGAAGTATGCAATACCTCGTTGGACTCAGGACTTACCTTGAATCTCAAATCGCCTACAGGAGGCTTTGCAAAAGGAATGCCATTGAAAGAAATAAAGGATCCCCCAACGATGCTTTTCGTCTCGGCTCCGCGGAGCAATCCCTGCTTCACAATAACAACTGGCTCAACCATAACAGATTCCAAGACAGACTCTCTAACTCTAACAGACTGACCTAATCAGGGAGAGTAGTAACTGTTCGTTCACATTAATATCCCCTCCCCTTTGCCTATCTCTTCTAGCATAGCCCAATGGTTGGGTGTTTTTGCGTCCTAGTATGATATCTTACTACTAGGCCGATAGCAAAAGTAGATTATCGCACGTACACCTTCCAAGGTATCTGGCCTTCGGGCTCAAGTAAGCATTTCAAATATGCACAATTTAACAGTTATATGTGCGACTTATATTCTAGTTCGCCTCTAAAACATCAAAAATCATGTGATACTTCTCACTATCATACTCCAAGGTTCCATATTCTCGTCCCACTTTTATCACCGAGATCATTTTTACATTGTGTGTAAACTTGCGGCTAATCGTAAGAGCTGTATCAGTGATATGAGCGGTCAACGGCATTGACATAGGCAAAGGCAAAACCACGAACACAAGGCCGGCAAATTTTTTTTCGTAACACATGCACGATTTTCGCGTTTTTTTACCCATAAAGCGGGCCTAAAGTGGCGGTTTTCAGACGTAGCGGGCGTTTTCAGTTTTTATTTGCCCGCTAAATTATTTTTCAATATTTTCAAGAAAATGATCAACAATGAAGAAAAAACGCGAAAATCGTGCTGTTCCAAAAAATATGGTGTGCACCAAGGGCTAAGTCGGCTTTTTGACCTTGTGTGGTTGCAGTACTCGTCTTCGGCTCGCAAATGCACTCGTCTTCGACTCGTGCTAACTCGTCTCCGACTCGTACTGCAAGCTCCACACTCGGTCTAAAAAAGCCCACTTTACGCCCTTGGTACACAATAGTACTTTGTGGGCAACGTGGACAGCGTGGAGACATCTACACTAGTATAATATCAAACCCATGATGTGTAATTACATCTAATGAGGCTTCCTTCTCTGTACCACGACTTATCACAATTGTTGGTACTTTACTATTGTTCTAAAATAATCAGTCCAGACTTATAGCTCTATGAGCCCCTTAGCATTGAAACTTTTTTTAAAATTGATACATCGGCTCCAAATTTTGGGCTAAGGAAACACCTCCGCAATTTAAGGCAGAATCCATCTCCATACTCTCCAGTCTCCTGATTAGGATGGTTCTCATCTCAGTCTTATATAAATTTTTGAAATACTAAGCAGGGTTGACAAATTGTATCGCCGTCTCGCGATCAAAGCAACGAACTATTTTTTCGCGCAAACATCGATGCGCCTTACTATATACAACTCGCTTGCCGTTATGTGATTTCTAAATCAAGATTGCCTGTAATCAGGCGCATTTGTCTCCTGGTTCATTATAATGATGCCTAGTATCAGGAAATATTTATCATCGGATAGAGATGTGTTACTCTCCTGAGTAAGATGGTTGTCAGTATCATATAAATGTTCCTCTTGCTGAGCATCTGATATACAACGTAACTTTAAGCATACGTTTATCGCTCCTATCAATATTAATTGTTTTTAAATTGAGTATCAAAGTTGAAAATTTCGGCGTCTGCCTGCCAGGAGGGCGCTACGGACAGTCGAAGCCTACTTAGTCCGATAGCAAAATTGAAGAGCGAAACAAAATCACTTGATTGGAAAGTGAACCTTGAACCTCACTTCGCTTCGCCCAGTCATTGAACAACATTATAACATAAACCTGGTTCCGTGCAACACCTGCAGTATTAACGACACTAAAATGCCCGAGGAACTACGTTTCGATGGTCGAGTGGTGATTGTCACCGGTGCCGGAGCAGGTAATTAATTATTAAGTATATCATTTATATGTTTAAAGCGATCCATCTGTGTTTTAAATCACAATTTCAAAACAAAAACAAATAAAAAAAAATAAAAAATTTCAAATTAAAAAAAAAAAAAAAAAACAACTTGTCACATTCTTTTATTCTTCATCCACTTACTCCTTCAAAGATTCACAATTTCTTTTCCACATTAAGTTAAGTTACATTAATTGCCTCATTTTATACATTTATCTATGTGTAACAAGGTCTCGGAAGAGCATACGCTCTTTTGTTCGGATCAAGAGGTGCCAGTGTCGTCGTCAATGACTTGGGCGGAGGTCGAGACGGAGATGGGAGTAGCTCGAAAGTCGCAGACTCTGTGGTCAAAGAAATTCGACAAAATGGTTTAAACTTTAATTCAGTTTTCTATAAACATAGTTTCTCTTTTTGTTCAACATCAGTGCACCAGTGAAGTAATCCTTCTTTGCAATTGTCAAATCTAGTAGTTTTTCAGACGCTATCGATTAGATACTTTGCTTTCATGCACATCAGTGCCTCACTGATTTTACTTTGGCACAAATTCCTGATATTTTTAAGCGGAACAAATCAAAAGGCAACATTCGTCTTCGTGGTTGTATAATTGAGCATTCAGTGTGTTCAGTTAATCCGTCATTATCAGCAATCCAATAAATAGGATTGAATTATTCCAGGCGGAAAGGCTGTCGCTAATTACGACTCTGTTGTTGATGGTGAAAAGATTGTTGATACAGCGATCAAGACTTTTGGTCGTATCGACATCATAGTAAACAACGCGGGTATATTGCGCGACAAATCGTTCCCTAAGATATTGGATCAAGACTGGGGTATGTATGCAGATAGAAACTGCCTATTGATCGTCGCCAAAGGAAAGAACTGTTCCTGTTCCTAGTTTAGCATCTGAAATTTCGCAGATTTGATACACAACGTTCATGTGAAGGGTGCTTTCAAGACCACTCAAGCTGCTTGGCCATATTTTAAGAAACAAAAATATGGCCGCGTCATTGTTACCTCTAGCAATAGCGGACTTTACGGAAATTTTGGTCAGGCTAATTACAGCGCTGCTAAAATGGGCCTTGTTGGACTAGCCAACACTCTGGCTATTGAGGGAAACAGCGCTAATATTTATACCAATGTTATTGTACCGACCGCAGCTTCCAGGCTAACTCAAGATATTCTTCCGCCAGGTTTGTACCTCGTTGTATTATCATGTAATTCGTTTCTTAACTCGTTATCTTGTTGTTAGTATTCACACTTTTTTATCTTGCCGGTTATTCAATCGTTTATCAATCAAACTCGTAAGCGGATTAACAACATTATCAAGAAATATTAATATAGGGCTTTTCTATTATCATAAATATCTTAAATCGTCATTTCTCATGGTCAGATACAGCCAAAGTCCACACAGGTCATAAATCTTGAGACAATAATAAAGCTCAAATTTCGAAAACTATATACTGGGTAATGTTTGTTTCAGACTTTTATAACGAATTAAAACCTGAGCTTATAGCGCCTATAGTTGCTTGGCTTTGTCATGAGGATTGTAATGAGAATGGATCTGTTATTGAGGCCGCTATCGGCTGGGCTGGAAAATGTAAGTTGTGGTTTACCAATGAAGACAAAATCGATATCATCTATATCTCAGCGTTTTCACTACTCTAATTGAGTTCTAACTTCTGTAGGTCACTTGATTCGCTCAACTGGTAGTAATTTGAGAAAGAAATTGACCGATAGTGTTACTCCAGAAGATGCTAGAGACAATTGGGAAGCTGTTACCGACATGACTCAAGCAAAGCACCTTGATTCCATACAAGTAATAAGCGCAATATCTTCTCGTTTTATCATCAAAGATGTATTAACGATATTAAAGTATCTATTTTTCACCCCAGGAAGCCTCTATGGAACTATTGAACGTGGTAACGCAGCTGCGAGAAGGTTCCTCTGAAGAAAAACCTGTAATTATTTTACAAATTTTCTAAAAAAATCGAGTTCTTATTCAAGATTTATGAGACTAATACTGAAATCATTGTTTTTTTTTTAAACAGAGCGTGGTCCTCAAGCATAGCTACACTTCTCGAGACACCATTCTTTACGCTATCGGAGGTACGATACATGTTATATTTAAATTTCTGATCAGTAATGAGATAAGATTTTTTGATAACAAATCAGAATCAGATGAAGAGTAAACAGTTATTCTTTATAAACGATTTATCGATGAAGAAAAGTCTTCTTGCTTTCTTAATAAGACATTCGAATTAAGTAATCCTCACAGTGAACTAATTTTCTAATTTTTAGTCGGAGCTACGCGGGAAAGTTCATCAGATTTTACATATTTATATGAAAGTCATGACAATTTCTCTGTGCTACCAACGTATTTTGTTATCTATGGACCCATGGCTCTCACATCCACCTCAATATTCGATAATGTTCCTCACGGAATACAAGTGGATCCCAGTAGGGTACGTTGTATATTATAAACGCCGCTTTCGAGGCTGTGATGGAGTCGATACCCCCTAGAAATTCACCTTGATGGAAATAAAAAAAATCAGTCTTCGTAAAAAATCAGCTTTTACAAGTACTTGCCCAATCACATGCTGGAATCGACTCTACCACGGCCTTAAGGGTTTATGCGCACCTTGCAGTCTGAAAATATTGATATATTTCTATTTCTATTTCCTGACTCCAAGGTGTCTATACCCACTTGAACAATCTTTTTCGTGCAATTCTTAAATCATAAATCCGTTGTTCATTGATGCAGGCACTGCATGGTGAACAGTATCTCGAAATCCTTAAGCCAGTACCTTCAGAAGCCAGTGTTGAAACACACTTCAAAATCCTTGATGTTCTCGACAAGGGCTCAGGAGCCCTAATCATAATGCAAGGTCGGTACCCAGGCTAATAATGCATATTTTAGAGGGATATGACATACACATTGTTTTTAGTATGGTTGTACTGGAAATGAATTCCTGGATGTCTGAAAGGCTTTGAAAAATATGAAACTCTGAGTTTTTAACATTCAAAAATAGATTCTGAAAGATTTTTTCTCGTATCCCGTATTGTGTCTGAAAATGGTTTTAAAACCTGTTACAGCGGATACCATAGACTCTACCAATGGCGAAAAATTAGCCACTGCTCAACTCTCAGCTTTTGCAATTGGTTCCGGTGGTTTTGGAGGACCGAGAAGCTCCCCGCACCTCATTCCGACGGAACCTGTACCCAACAGAAAACCAGACGTCTCAAGAACTCAAAAAACCAGCATTGATCAGGTAGTTTCTAGTTTATTGTTGTTTGACTAGTTTTAGAGTTTGTGGTGATGGTTGGGAAAGTTTCTGATCTTAAGGTACAGAAATTGATAGATCGATGAATTTATTACCGTTTCTGGTATCCCCAGGCTGTTGTGTATCGTTTGAGTGGAGACCTGAATCCTCTGCATGTGGATTCGTCGATTTCTTCACTTGGAGGATTCGAAAAACCCATTCTACATGGTCTTTGCTCTCTTGGATTTTCGACGCGCCATGTGCTCGATACTTATGCTCACGAAAGTCCAGACTTATTCAAGGCAATAAAGGTAATAATTGAAATTCCGTTTCTATACTCGTAAATACTTTTTAAGGATATGAGAAACTTCATAAGCCTTGAGAATCACACGTTTTCAAGAATGTGAGGAGACAACAGACTTCGATATCGAGTCTATTCCGTCTTTTTTTATTGCATCTTATCCAACAATTTTCAATCAAGAGTATTTACTCGCTTTCTACGCGAAAAATTATCTTTCTACTTTGAACACTGTAAACTCGATCAGTTTCATCAGAATCTTTATATGTGAAGGCAAAAGGTTGCTCATTATTGGTAAAAACCCGTCAAGCTGGATAATTATAGATGTCTGTATTCCAGATTGAATTAATCGAGTAGAGGTAGAATTACCAAGTATAATGATGCGGAATAATAAGTAAATGATCCATTCAAAGGTCATCAGTAATTATTCCGTCTGTTTATTCATTTGAACTACCACAGGTACGTTTTTCGAAGCCAGTCATTCCCGGGCAAACTTTACGCACTGACATGTGGCGGAATGGAAATCGTATACACTTTGAAACAACTGTCCTAGAAAACAACGATAAAGTGATTTCAGGTAAGGCAAATTCATCAAAACTTGTAATAGATTAAAAATTTATCGTTTCGGATCAAATTTAGGTAGTATACAAATTTTCGATCGGAAGCGCAACCGCTCATTGGTGTATTGTCACATTTGTTTCATATTCTGCTGAGTTGATGCGTTAATACGGAATCGCATGCATCCCAATTCAAAACACGATATCAATTTAAGGGGATATGGAAGGTGAATTATACACCTCGAATTTTTGACAGCCTGTTTCCCAGCTAAAACACATCCGATCGATGTGAAATTGATATCAGTGACACAGAAAAAGTGCACGGAGGGCATGATGCTTTTGGATTTCGAAAAAGCGAAAATGTTTCGGGTGTTTTCATAATATTTATCAACTAAAATGTCAGCAACAACGATTATTCGTTACAGAGCACTCTTGATATAAAACTGTAAATTTTATTTTCGCTTTTTGGAAATCCAAGAGCATCATGCCCTTCGTGCACTTTTTCTGCATCACTGATATCAATTTCACATCGATCGGATGTGTTTTAGCCGAGAAACGGGCTGCCAAAAATTCGAGGTGTATAATTCACCCTTCGTATCCCCTTAAACAGTGAATGCGAACACAGTGCGTAACGAAGGGAATAGTTAGCGCCTGATCTATGGCAATCCAATTCACACTCCCGCGAGACAAAAAATCATTGACCAGGCGTTTATTTCGAAAACAAATTAGGATTTTAAGATTGGAAGAACCTTATCATACGGCTTAGGTCAAACTGCTTTCTAAATAGTGTACCGATTTTGAATAAATTTGCTAGAAAGATATTTCTAGCAATTTTAAACCCACAAAATCGGCGAATCTTCGACACTGATCTTTATCGAAGCGTATATGAATGCGCGCGCTTGTAATCTTCAAGCCCGATCATGTTGTTTGAGAATATATACTGTGTGTGAGTTCAAAGTCTATATCTTTGCGCAATCTACACACATACATGTCTCATTAATATTTCTCGAGCTTAAAAAACGTCAATTATATAAACCACGAGCCAGAGTCCAGCAGTCTTTATTGGTGCGGATGCGGCTAATTATACCTTCACAAATAAAATCGCAGCTCCCTCCATCGAGAGTATGAATAAATATGCTACATCACCGCCGCCACGTTTGACCAAATTCCAAACCAGTTGCTTTATAACGCCACCGCGTATATTTCATACGCCGTTTTAGTGTAAGTTTTCTAGAGTATTTTATCGCTGAAAGTTTTCATCACCGCACAAATCATTGTATATTATAATCAATTTATCAGCAAGTCATAAATTGCAGGTGTACACATTTGATATACGTGTCGTCATAATTTTTGAAGGTAAAAAAGCGCTCTGTCATTTCCCCGTTCCTAAACACAGTGCTACGCCCCGTGATAACGGAATATTATGTTATCGCGGAACGCGATAGCAACTCGTTTCGATTTTTTGATAAGAAAAACACTCAGAATAAAAAAATAAAATATCTCAAATACACAGTATTTCAAAATACGATTTAGTAAACACGCGGTATCCGCAAAAGGAGGTCGTCTCTTTTACGCATTATCATAATCAGGTATTAATCCCGTTGAAAAATCATAATCATATTTTATGGATAAGTAGGTACTTTTGAAATACTAAATACTATTTAAATACTAAAAAGAAAAAAAACCAATTAAGGTCTAGCTCTGATACTTTCGGGGTCTTAGTATTTTAATAGTATTCACGTATCCATCAAATATCATTAGAATATTTGCGAAAGACATTTTTACCCTGCTTTGTAACAACGAATGATAATCCTAAACGGATTATCTGATTACCGATAAATCAGATTGTGAATTTACGGAATTGAATTGAATTGAATTGCATTACCTGTTTCATTTAGCAATTCAATCATTTTCTCACCCATTGTTGTGTTCCTATAATTATCTTTTATTTTTAGCTGCTTACATTGACTTGAAAGCTGTAAAAATGCAGCCAATTCAACCTGCTGTCTGCTCAGCTGAAGAGAATTTAGAATCTGATGCAGTTTTTGCGACGATAGGAGACTATGTCAAAGGGCATCCTGACCAAGCGAAAAAAATAAATGGAATCTTTGTGTACAACATCACTAGTTCTGGCGAAACCAAAAGACAATGGAGTAAGTATAATTTTCTTTTTTTTTTTTATCAAAAAGTCGGAAGAAAAATGATGTACTTTGAAGAAGAAATAATGTGAATCGTTTTCTAGCTCTTGATTTAAAAAAGGGCGAAGTTTACAAAGGAGATTTGAAGTCTGGTAAAGCTGACACAACATTGACCGTAGAAGATAAGGACATGGTTGCTATAGTGAGTATACTTGTGTACTTTCATAGCTTTTTCTAATTCCATTTTTGATTTTGGTTCTAGAATTACTATACTATCGTTTGATCATTTTTTTCAACCATCCTGTATTGTTGTTAATTCTTGTATTATTCATTTTCTTACAGGCTCTTGGTAAATTAAATCCACAAGTAGCTTTCATGCGTGGAAAATTGAAGATCAAGGGTAACATCATGCTGACACAAAAACTTAAGGCACTTATGGATGCTAACAAAGCTAAACTGTAATATTTCGTAATATGTAATTTCAACCACTATTCAGTACTACGACTAGAGTTTCAGGGAGTTTGGGAGCTACTTTTTCCTTCTTTCTTTCAACAACGACGAAATAACATTCCGAATTTTTTTTTTTTTTTTTTCATTTTATTTCTCTCACTTAATTCGTGGTGATTATTATTAGGTATTCTCGAATATACGTACTAGATACAGGTCATTTTTTTTTTCTAATTTTACTTCTATACTTCATACAGTTTATTGAAATCATTCATACTTAATAATAATATTAATAATCTTAATAACAATTTTATAAATAGTTGTATATTATAATAGGCAATCGTGTACAAATATATTATTACATACATACATACATGTGTATACGTATGCATGCGCAGGGTGTTGTTATGTGGGGAGAATGGTGAATCGATAGATTTTTATTACTTTGTATATTTTTGGTAAATACTGAAACCAGTGTTTAATAAACATTTATTATCGTTATTATAATCACCAAGTTTCAAAATTCTATTACCAAAATATATATACATGCAACGAATTGTGCTTTTTGATGACCCAAAAGTTCATAATAGTCCAATCAAATAAGGTCTGAATTAAAAAAATTCCGAAGTGGCCTGCATTTTTGGCATTAAGGGGTTTTCGACCCTCAGGAACCCGAATCTGAAGTCATTTTTGAGATTCAAGGTCACAGTTTTGAGAAAACAGCAAAATTTTACGTTTTTTTCGAATTTCTGAAAAACGGCTATCGACAGGTGAAAAGCGACTCAACCATCGTGTAGAGCGGAAAATTTGCGATCGAATTGGGCCCTTTTATGTCGGAAACGAAGTCGGATTGACGAATTTACAAGAAATTTATCCGTTTTACTAAAATCCCCCGAATACTGTCGATAAAGGAGGGCAGTGCTTCGTAGCAGACAGCTGACAGGCCTCGCTCAACAATTTTAAACAATGAGCCTCGGGCCTGATTTCTGCGCCGTATCGTACTGCGCACGTCGAACTAGGCTCAAAGCTGTCTGCTACGAGGCACTGTTCTCCTTTATCGACAGTATTTGGGGAATTTTGGTAAAACGGATAAATTTCTTGTAAATTTGTCAATCCGACTTCGTTTCTGACAAATGAGGGCCTAATTCGATCGCAAATTTTTCGCTCTACACGATGGTTGAGTCGCTTTTCACCTATCGATAGTCGTTTTTCAGAAATTCGGATAAAACGTAAAATTTTGCTGTTTTCTCAAAACTGTGACCTTGAATCTCAAAAATGACTTCAGATTCGGGTTCCTGAGGGTCGAAAACCCCTTAATGCCAAAAATGCAGGCCACTTCGGAATTTTTTTAATTCAGACCTTATTTGATTGGACTATAAGAAATGATGAGAAAGAAAATACGAGGTAAGCGCAAATTAAATACATGCAAGTATATAAAATTGAATAAAAATAGTTTATCAACAATTCTTCATACTTCGTTACGTGCCTTTATTAATTTTTAAATAATTTCATCAGATTTCAAGTTATTCAAATACGTTCGTTACGCAACAACCTTTCTTCAATCAACTTTTCGAGTATTTTAGTTAAAAAAAAAAAAAAAAAACTACTCAAATCCGTTATACCGTTCTAATTTATTTGCTACTAGTCCTAAAGACCGTTAATTTTCGTGAGAGCGTTCTCGAAAGTCATTCGTGTGTTTCGAATATCCGCGCTACTCGCAAATAAAGGTAATGGTGCTGCCATCTATTTAACAATATCAATGTTAACTTTGTTCCATTTGTCTACAAGACAACAAAAACAACACTGACATCGCATTCTTTCCAACTCTTGATATCATTCACAGTTGCAGTTATTTCCGCGGACCATTTCGCTACTTCTTCTTTCATATAATGGATATCGGAGCATTCCGTCATCATCCGTGATCATAGTTTGTGGTAAGCCGCGACCGATACGATACGATACTACGTCAGAGTTCGCAATTCGCATCGAGATACGTGAACATACTCTTAGTGCCGAATTTGCCGCAACGAAATTCCTATACTAAGCTAATAATACAAAACTACGACGAATAAAAAAACAATCGAACTGCAATACCACCGACGAACTGACATTGAGCTAATCGTCTAAATATGGAGAGAGCAAAGGTCGGGGCAATGGGGAGCTCCGAACTCGAAATACCGCCCCTACGTAGTCTCGACGATTTTCTATTGGAATCCGCACGTTTCCAAATACCGAATTACAAGGATTTAGACAAATGGGGTAACCGGGTTGTTAACAATCTATTCTACTACCAAACGAATTATTTTCTCATGTCCGTCATCATATTCGTGATAGTAGGGTGAGTTCATCATTCATTTATAGTACTTATACCTAAATTCGATTTTATCTCTCTTATCTCTCCCCAATAAATTATTCCTCGAATTTTTGTTTCATTCACTTACACAGCTTGATTCATCCGGCAAAAATGTTTGTCGGCGCTACATCGATGTCTGTAGCTTTAGGACTGTTCGCCTACGCTTCGTGCGAGGGAAGAGCGATCCACCATACCAAGAAAGAGTATCCTGCAATTGGGGTCATTGTCATACTTCTTGGCAGTAGTTTTCTTGCTTACACCGTCGGTTCACTCTTAGTATTTTTGATCGGTATTCTACTACCGTTTTCTGGTGAGTAAACATAATCTCTGACTCACTTTAACATATGGATACAATTCTAATTCATTCTAATCAATGGAAAAGAAAAAAAGAGGAAAAAAGTACAGAGAGCAAAAATGATCCTTGCGCATTTATAACTTTTAGCTCAAATTCTCGGTACTTTTTTCTAAAAAAAATATTTTACTTGTTCACAGTGACTTTTATTCACGCGTCGATGCGACTACGTAGCATAAAGAACAAACTGGTGAACAAGATTGAAGGATTTGGACTGAAGCGGACCCCGATGGGTTACCTATTGGAGCAGCTCGGTATAGAGCAGGAAGTCTTTGCCTGATTTAATTATCGTCAGACATTGTTTCATTAAATTATTTAAATAAGATGAGATACTTATAGAGCTCTCTGGTAGTCAGTCGTCGACGAGCTTAGGATTATTAACTTTGCAGTACCACGTTTTTCATCATTTTTTTTTTATCTAAGCATATTTATGAATAATAATCAACGAATTGCTCGTAATTTTCGAGCACGCTTCAATTGGGAGAGGATATAGTATTTTATTCTAACGAAATCTAGAGACGAATTTTTTCAACGCGCGCTAGTCGTTATTCTGCGACTATTGGCTCATTTATGTACCAAAATATTATCGTTTGTTTTTTTTTTTTCAAAATAGGTGATTATTAGGGAATGAGGTAACGAGAAGGTGCTACAAAAAATTTAAACTTTAATCCAGCAAAAAAAAAAGATTTTGTTTTTTTTTTTTTGTTCATTTTTTACAAACAAACAAACGATAATATTTTTGTATAATTATATAGAATATATTGAGAGGTATGTTAATATATTATCGCTTTATAATAGAGACGAAAGTTTTTAGAGAATTATTTTTAGCTCTTTTTCTTTTATACACTTATAGTAGTATTGAATCAGCAATATTAAAAACTAACATCTATATAATATATCTAATAGTTACGAGTTACAATCGTTAGCAAAAAAAAAAAAAAAATCTAACACCGACTTAAAGCTCACGCTACTGTCTATTATATTATGCTTCCACGAATGAGGCTACGATTTGTATATATAATACACACGTATTAATACATATATGATACTTCTGAAGCAAATAAACTAATTAGTCAAAGATAATGGCTCTCAATGTTTTAGATTAGTTATTCAAATACGATTCTAGGTAAACCCAATTACCTAAATTAAGATTATTATACTATTATTTTACGAGCGACCGTAAGTTGAGGGGGACAAAAAAAAAAAGAACAGCGTTAGCCGAGAGGCTCTTGTTTTCTATTCTTCAATCCGAATTGCCGAATTCTCAATTCGTATGGGCAATTTCTAGTCTTATTTAACGACGAGCCACAACGCGCTGAACAGAATCTTTAACTCGAGATTTCACGTTACAGGATGTCTTCAGAGCGGAATACCAAAATCAAGGATCAAACACGAGCTGCATGAGTTTGTTGCCGATAGTACGAAGAATTTTTCAATGAAACGCGGCGGCTACATTCGTCTGTCCGATAGCTGACGCGTCTGGTTCAAGGCGACTCGCGGAATACTATCGAATACCCTTATGGTGAACAAGTGACCTACGAAGTATCGAGCACCGGAAGACCGCGGCTTGTTTTCATCGTTGTTCCTACCTTCCTGTGTTTCTTTGGTCACTAAAACTATGAATTACATGCTTCTTACGCTCAATAAACAGTCTTATACTATATTATGCGCAGGGATAATGACTAATCAGTTTTGATAAGGTGGTTCCCCGCTTTTTCCACTCCCAATTCGGAACCCGGTAGGTGGCAGCACCTATCTATGCAAAAGATTATGGAAGTGCTTGACGTTCTCTCTCTCTTTCTCTCTCTTCCTTTTTCGACTTATCGCTCTTGCGAGCATGTAGTCATAAGTGCCTGACGTTTGTCCAGAACTGGTGCTTTTATCCCATGGAGTAGGAGAGCTATTTTCGAAACCAAAGATGCGGGTCTACGTAATAGGTGGCACTGTTGCGAGCGCAGAACCCCGAACTTCCTGCGAAACGCTTGCGCGCGCGCGCACTCCAAGGCATCATATGACGTCACTGACTGTGTGGTGAATTTTCCCACTCACCGGAAAACAGCGGTCTCGCACTGCTAACAGCGCCATCTATTACGTGCAAAATTCGACCCACTTTTTCGATACATCGTGAATAGGGAGATAGCTCTCATTCTAGTCCATGTTTTATCCCATTCGATTTCTGAATATTATACCAAAGAAAAAATAATGAAATAAATATTAGGAATAAAATACCTATAATCGATTTTTAAAAAACCGCTGCAGAACATGATTGAACATGTGCACTGTGCAGTGAATTCTGCATGAACTATTTAACAAAACTTATCAAGCATCTAAACTTAGTAGGTATAATTTTGTGAACATATTTTGAAGAATAAATTATTTCCATATGTACTACTTATGCATTTATCTATTTGGTTTCATCTGAACCCTATGTTTCGCAAAACAACCTTTAAATATCTACGCGTATTTTTCTCTCGCTGATTTCATGAAAATTTACACAATTTTCTCAGCAAACTATAAAATAATTGAAGGATAATTCATTATTTGAATTACCAATCCGTATTTCTTTGATCATCGTGAATTTCTCTTTCATATTCGTTTGGAGTAGTCCCAATGAATTAACTCTAAAATGTACCATAAACATTCTCGTCAGTAAATAAACTGAAATGAAATGGTTTCAACTTCTAATTTCGAATTGAATCGAATAACCCGATTGGACATGATTGGATGATTAAAGATCATCTCGTATATCGTTGGAAAGAAATTTATTGCTCGTGAAATTGGAGCCATTAAACATCTCTCGACTCGTTTAATTCTGGCTTGGAGAAAATTCGGATTAGCAGGGGGTACGATTTGTATGTTTTACTCAATCCGCGTCTCAAACCATTTTAGTTTAATGGCCAATTTTTGTAACAACAATACTGCAGCTAAAAATACTTCCCCTCGGACTTATACGAGGGATAGACCAAACCGCCCGGCTCCAGCTTGACCTCGATGTAGGATGAGAGAGATAGAGATCTTCGGACGTATACATATGTATGCGCATCACCTTTGCCTGGAAGAGCTCATATAGGTATACATATACACCGTTAGAAGAAAAGAGTAGAAAGACCCTCATGATATCCGTCTCATTCTATATAGCGAAGTGAGGCTAATAATATTGTATGTGGGCTTATAACGGAGGTTGACTCCAAGCCTTCTATACAGCCCTCCCTTGTTTATCCTCCTTCCAAGCAACTCTCATATCTCTTGGATGAGCGCGCGATTCAAGTGCGACCTTCAAGTACCCAATCAGCACAAGTCATCCTCTTGTCGAGATACAAAAAGGGTGTAAAAATAACCAGATACGACAGTAGTGGGGGACGGTAATTATTGCTGGGACTATAGATGAGTAGTGGAAATGTGTATATGTCTGCAGTATTTCGTTGTGCCCGGGGGCATTATCGTAAATTAACAAAGACACAAAACTTATATAACGGTCGCCCTTTGAATTACCCAGACAGCACCCAATATTGCCCAATATTGTGGCAACATTATAGCAACATTGCAATGTTCCTACAATATTGATACAATATTGGGCAATATTGGGTGCTGTCTGTGTATGCAGCAACATTGGAGCAATATTGCAATGTTGCTGCAATGTTGCTACAATGTTTCCACAATATTGGGTGATATTGGGTGCTGTCTGGGTACGATCATAGCCCCATGATCATTATAGGAATGTTGATCCTGTGTCGGTTCCCAATGTGATTTCTCTTTCTACTCGTCATTGCCTTACCTATAGCTTTTATTAGCAGCTTTTTGGGCGCGTTTTGAAGATGGATCGGTGGTTTGAACGTTCAACACTCCAACTGTTTGAGTATCAACTCCTATACTCCAGTATACATATAGCTGGGGCATCGATAATGATTAAGCTGCGTGACCGCTGATTGTTAGCGTCTCAGAAAGACGTAGTGGGGTAAAAAAATGGTGACCCTTAGGTGTCACGCACCTCTTATGACCCGTGACTCGTGGGTCATGGCTCGATGACGTGAGAACATGCGTAGCGCATGCATCGAGACAACAAGCCTCAAAGAATTTTCTTGGTTCTCCGCCACTTGACGTGTAGCCAATTTTAACTCCGTTAATTACGGGATGTCGTCTCGATCGACGTGGGCGACATGCCAATGCTGGGTTGTGCCCCGCCGCACCCTCGGCTTGCCGAATCTCCTATCTTCCGCTCGAGACCTTCGCCCCTCTCTCTATCTCTCACGCTCTCTCTCTCTCTCTCTCTCTCCTTACCAATATACCGTAAACCCTCTACACCTCCTTCCTCCCTCAGTTATCCGGCGAAATCCACGCGAGTTTAAACGTAATGCCCGGAGATCGTGACGACGAGCCGACGCGATACTCGTTAGCATTGCGTCGCGGTACGCCGCAGTACGTCGCAGAGGGCCGTGGACGACTAGGCGGCAGGCAATCTGCGGGCTGCGGGCTGCCGGCCAGCCACCCAATAATATTGGCCCCGATTCATGCTAGTAAGGTAGCGTCTCGCGGCCAGAACAGACTCTACTACCGTGCGCGTTACCCTCAAAGCCTATCGTTCCGCGAGTCACGCGTCACTGTAATCACGCGAACAGATTTATAGAGAGGGATCGACTTTGTCGTTCAGGTGCGCGGGTACATCGTTAGACGTGATCGGCGTCGACCGATCGACTGATCGGTGAAGACGGAGGCCCAGCCAAAACGCGGGATCTACAGGGAACCAGGACGTGTCCCTTGGGATCCCACCCTTCGGAGGAGCCAGACGATCGAGCTTCAAAATTGGTCCAATATTTTCCCACGTAATGATATGACAATCACGAATATTACCCTGCACTGGAGACCCTCCTGCCCGATACGCGGCCGCGCCCGCCGTCTCGAGGGACGACGCACGCCACATCCTCGACGGCTGTCAGTCGCGCGCGTGACCCTCGTAGAAACCTCCCTCGTTAATATTGCAGCACCGTGGCCTCGAGCCTTCTTTGACTCGCCGCGCCCCGCTATTCCCGGATACCCCCTCGCGCTCCCGTCAAATATCGGCTACAAACGCTGCTGACCTTGGCCTGGCCTCTACGCCGCACTTCCGCGGGGCCAACAACGTCGCTCTGCGCCAAACGTGCCCGCAGCATGTAACGTACACAAGTAAATACGTCGGATATAGTACAACGTAGGTAGGATACTATACTTCAATGCGCACGCATCCACCCATCTATACGACAGGGTGCAGCAGCTTCCCCAATCCCCGCGCTCGCTGTCACCTTGTCTACCCCCCACTTATTTCTCTTTCTCTCTCTATCTCTCTCATTGATCTAACTTTGCGGTTCGTCGCTCATCGCACCTCCGCGCGGCGCGGCGGCTCGGCCCAGCTCTTGGTTCTCACCGAGTTTTGCCCGCGGCCTTCGCGGCGATAGCGGTGCGGAGCAAGGTCGCGTTTCCGTCGATACATACGGCTATTACTACATCATTATATCGGGGTTAGCGATACGGTGCGGGGCCAACAGCGAGTCATTTATTATGTTACATATTATACAATTTCCTAGAATCGTGTCGTTGTCGTTATTGCGCCCTCGAGACGTCTCTGCTGCCACGTGTTACCCACGCGCCTCTCCTATCTCCCAATTCAGCAATTAACATCCGTCTATGTATCTACTTTCTATATCCTTTGAAAAAAAAAAAAAAAAAAAAAAAAAACAACCTCGTGTATTCGTATATATGCAATACTTCTGGCTGCAGTGTAACGCAAAGTAACCCGCCTCGCATCGCTGCTACTGCTGCTTCTGATGCTGATGCTGATGCTGATGCTACAAGCTACTAACACCATTACAACATCAAAAACCACATGTCGATACACCGCTGAATGATTAATCGTGATGTGCTATTCGTCGAGGACGACTGCTGCCCGCAATATCATATATTATACGGATAAAGTGACGCGGAACCGCTACCACTTGACCTTATCTTTTATACACTTCGTTCCGTCTGTCATTCCACCCTTCAACATCTGAGGTGCAACGCTGTGCAGATCTCATCAAGCGTGAAATTATAAATAAGAAGTCACAGGCTGTGGTTTACGAAGAAAAGGAGATGCCTCATCTTTGCAGTAGATATTACTCGCTGGAGGACGTTGACCAAGAACACAGCTGCAAAGTAGGAAGGGTTGCAGAGATCCGAGAAGAAATATGGGGCCTCGGGGACAGGAGTGATATGAATCACTTGGGACTTGAGTAAAGTGGTGGACGACGACGAAGAGCGAAGGGGATGGCGTCGAAACGTGACACGGCACTTGTTGCCGGCTCAACATCGTCGGTAAGATCAACGACTTTGTCGTGTAGCGAACCGCAACCCACGATCTGGAGTAGTTATATACGTAGTTTAAAATCACCATTATAGACTCATAGAGGCTAGAATAATTGCCGATAAGCGTGATTCCCTGCAACAAGCAGATGCATAAAGTATTTGATCAAATTTTTATTTCATGTATTCATTTCAAATGTCATTGACGAGCATGCTATTCACATGGGAGTTACAACGTTGAAGCTGACGCCCGCATAGTGGACTCAACTTCGAACGCCACAGAATTGACTACACTACTTTTTTATGGCATTTGAAGACCGCGTATCATAACACGTAGTGTACATACAAAATTTTAAAGAAATTCTCTGTATATCTGATACTTGAAAGGAATTACGCTATAATGACTGCACCGTGCGATATATTCAAGACATTTTATAATACGCTGCATTTGACCTCGCCAAATGTCTAATTGCTATTCAGGTGAACTCTTACTCGGTATCGCACCTTGGAAGAGGTTGCCGGAAATGAAACACGAGGAAACGCAACGTTAAACTTTAAACGTTGAACGATTAGTTATAATGGATTTGATCGATGCCCTCTATATACCTACATTCATATAATACACGGGTAGTCAAGTATTATTAGAACATGGTCTAGCACCGGCTTGAAATACCCGCGCAGCTTTGTGGGTTTATTTAGTTTTTCTTGCAACATTCATTCGCGAGAATGAGTTAACCATCCGCCCCGGCTTAGCTCGGTGGTGATATTCGCGCCTGAGGATTGCACACCTCCTCCGTTTTAACCGCACGATAAATTGTGACTTTATCTGGAGCAGTAAACAACGTATATACGTATATCCCTATATATACATTAGATGTGTGTGCATATCGTGTCCCATTCCCATAACAATTTACAAACTTACGATATAGACGAGGGATACGCGAGGGCAGGTAAGTAAGTTGAGTGATGTAAGAAACGTTGTTGGGTCAACATAGAACGGCCCACGATGGGCTCAACGTCGTCGAAGTCTCGCGGACCTCGGCGCCCGCAAGCGCGAATACACAGTGAAAATACTTGAAATACAACTATGTCGCTTTGGCGTGAGCAAACTTGCGTGCCTAACAGTTTAATCTAACTTTCCATCGCTTTTATCGGGCGACAGATACATGGGTGTATACCTATGTAATGTGTATATTCTGTATATACCTTAACACCTAATATATGTATACACAACATACTACAACATTCCATTTGTTTTTCCCTGATCCATTCGTTCGACCGGGCGACGTTGACGCACTAACTATTATAAGTGAGGCCCGGGATGATATATTATCTACTTCTGGAAGCAGGGTTTTCTTTGTATCTGACGAACCCTGGGCTATAATAATCGACCCTATAATCCAAAGTGAAAAGGAGTTCTTGCATTCGTAATTGGGATATCTCGCGCAACTTTACTATAACTGTTTTCGATAAGAAGAACGATTCAATTTTAAAGAAATTCGGTGATGTATAGCTGCTATAAGTTAAACGAATAAAGAATGGCCTGTTCCAAGAGATGAGAGTTGACTCTGGGTAGCTCGACGTCTTTTAGCCTTGGCGCGTCATCGTCGGTTGGTCGTCATATCCCGTTGATTCTTTGACTGTTCTTCACCGACCCAGCTCGGCCCGATAACTTCTTACTGTTACTAATTCTGTGCATAGGAGGGTATGGCCGTTGTGCACGTGCAGTGGCATCGTAGAGCTAGGCAGTAACCAGCTAGCTACCACTACGTATTATAATTGTCGCGTGTTGTGACTTGTGTCTGACCCACCCGGCCGTGATCTCTGCTGTGGCTGTTAGCCGGCGAATGAGGTAGAACACGGCCAACATTCCTGCAGCATCACCTCAGCCTCTACTCTCAGACTCTCAGACTCTCTACTACACAGTCCACAGTCCACAGTCTCCGCCGTGCACGCACGACTCTACCCTCAATCATGAATCTTATGTTCCGGAAGAACTTTGCGGTGGACAAGGGAGCCGGTGGTGTCGAACGCGGGAACAGTGGTGTCGGTGGTGTGGTCAGCGGCTGTGGAGGAGCAACCGGTTATCGACCCTCAGGGATGCGGGGTCGTACTGGCGTTGGCCGGGATGCCGTGCGGAGAAGTCGGGAGTTCGGATATTACCCGATGGACGAGCACCCTGCGCACTCTTACAGGACCCATTTGTTTTTCTCCCCGCCCGCCGTAGGCACCACCGGTGTAGATGACAGCGGCCCGCAGCTGGGTCCGACGACTCGGCGCAACTCTGGACCCATTATCAAGTGGGGAGCAGGCGGAGTGGGGGGTGGTGGCGTCGGCGGGGGAGGTGGAAGCGGTGGAGGTGGGATGGCGAAGCGGAAGCAGACCAGCAACCAATTGCGAGATCCTGCAGAGCCATCGACACCCTCGGCCTCCAGGCAGGTTAGATAAGATTTTTTTTTCCTTTTTTTATGTAGACGGAAGAATCGTCGCTCACCGCTAACACTGCAGCTGCACCTGTCTGTAACACTTCTAAGCATATATATAAGAGAGAGAAAATGGAATAACCCGCAATAAAGTTTGGTTTTTGAATCAGCACCCAGTTCTTTAGCCCCTGTAGATGACTCAGGCCTGCACCCCGCACGCGAATACGACCGCGAGGGATGCAGGAAAATCGATTGAACACTCAACGATGGCTCGGCGAAATTGGCTATTCCGAGCAATGCCACAGTCACCAGTTCTTGACCGCTTTGTGCACGTCGGACACTGCTCTTACTGACATTATCTTTGTCGTCCGTTCAGGTATCATTTAGCGCCGGAAGTCCGGCAAGTGCTGTGGGAACTTACACCCCACTCGTGGTATCCGGAAACGCTCAGTTATCTGCGGGAGAGCCAAGGACCCTCGCGACTTTGGACAGAGACTGTTTCATCATCCCTCTAGCGTCCTTGGACCATTTTCTTCCAGCCGGAGTACCGGTAAGTCAATTACTGATCGGTAAACCCTGTGGAGCGTTTTCACGGACTGAAATGTCCGCCTTATTTAAGCTAGCGCCGATCGTTGACCGGAAAAAAACTGGCAGCCCTTTATCCGTCCTTGAAGTTGAAGACCCGAAACAGTGCGTTCTTGCGCACCTTATGTCGCCTCTTGAGCCCCTCGATCCTTTGATGGAATCACCCCTCGCCTGTCCTCTCGTACTCCAGCGGGATACCGCAGCGGAACTCGTCGCCGAACTTGCGCCAACTGCCGCTCAAAGCATACTGCTTGTTAACATGGAGCGAAACGGTACGTAGCTCAACTAAGGAACTTTGGGACTGGGATTATATCATCAAGTCACCATTTGCAACGAGATTATGCCTCGATACGAAAACGCTTTTGAGATTACATTTGGTCCGAAATGTACCTGTGTAGGCACCCAAAAGGGGACCATGTCACTTGCTCTCCTACTCCAGTTAAAAGTGGATGGCTGTATGCAAGAAGAGGCTCATAATTTGTTTCGTTCCTGAGTCCATTATGTGTCTAAGTGAATTTCAAGACTAAGCTCTCTAAAATTTGAATTAGTGAAACCAGTGACTATTCACTGATTGTCAGTGATTTTCACTAATTCAAATTTAGAGAGAACGTTAGTCAAGAAGTTATTGTAAGATCGCATAACCACCTAACGTATTGCATATCATTACAGCCGAGTTTCCCTTCATCTCGTATTACTTCATAAACAAACTGACAAGAGACCCAGCCGAATTTCACCATGAAGCACAGTGCCGAGCGCTGCAGAAGTTTGACCCACGTGAGCTCAAATACGCAGCTAGCCACACACTCGACGTTTTCAACGAAGTCGCGACGATTGCACGACCACCACTCGAACCACCCGGAGGTCGGCCGCCACTCGCCACGACTGGCTACATCGTCTCCGTCTTCAAGGTATTTGAAGGAGATGACGGGCTCAAGTTCGAACGTAATTGGCTCTACTGGACCGGTAAGATGGGTGGCTGATTAATTATACAAAATTGTATGCACTGGCTAATCGTGTGCCGTTTTTGGTTACCACGAACGATGGTTGATGTTATGTTTGTATATTAAATTACAGGGGCACGAATGATATATCGGTATCTACCGAAATCGGTTGGACTGCGACGCATCACGCTCCACAAGTCGGTATCCCACGGAGACAAGATGTATCTTTTGATCTGTGAATGTGCCCAGCTGCAGGACAACCTGTCCGCCGCAGCAATTTTGTTACCAGCACTGCGCGCCCGTCTGTGTGGTTACACTGGATTGTACAGGCCCTCGGTCTGCTTCTAATTATAAAATCGTAACAAACTTTCTTCGATTGAGTCTCAAGATGAGTCATCGTACATGGGATGTACCGTCAATATTTTGCAGCTACTTTTTCATTGCGTGCGGTGGCAACCATCATTATTTCCCTTCTTGAATAATCGATTAGTGGAAATATTTAGTATACCGTTGATCGAAAAAGATGATTTATCCAATTTAGAATTTCGGTTAATCATATGATCGATTGATCGGTCAATACAAGAGGTATTACCACTATTGAAATTACATCGAGATATGTGCAGCTGAAATTGTCGGCAAATTTGTGGAACTCGCGAATGTCTTACAGAGACACTCTCATAATCTTACTCGAGGCGTCCCATGGAACCAATCCATGGAATCTCCTTTGAATCGTTGTGATATACGAGAATCGTTGTTAGTGTTATCTTAAAGGATTCTATGCCATTTGTGAAAAATTCACGAAATGCTGGATAAATTTCGCTGTACTCCATACTATATGGGTAGAGTCTGTGAAAGCAGGCAATATCCTTAAAATTCGTGATATTCCCTTGGGTGCGTCGTAAAACTTTCATGCACAAAATCTCATCACATCAGTCAAATTTTTTTATCCTCTAAGATCCTTGGAGGCTTTAAAATCTTGACATCCAGGCTACAGAAATGGAGAACGTGGTTAACTCTTCGGACAATACGCAACCTTCTTTGAACCATTTTTCGAGGTATTCATGAGCCGATATGTCGCCGATATGTTGGATTGATTTATAACGATTACTAGCGTATACAGACCGATCGATCGGTCATGTTTTTAATTCATACAGAATCTCGTTGATAACCCTGTAGGATAATGATGAACTATAAATTAGTACACTGTGTTGATTTGTGGTGAGATTAGCTATGCAGGCCGTAGAAACGTGACGAACGATACGAAAAAAATAGATAGATAGTATTAAATATATTAGCATTTAAAAAAAATTAGCGAAAAAAATAAATAATAGGTAGGTGATATTCTCTTAGGACGATCAGCTAACATTATATATACCAGTCTGCGTAACACCTATAGTACTTATAATAATGATATTAATCTGTGGCAACTGTCCAAAAGAAAAGAGCAATAATAATTATCAGCGCGTAGAATTCGATCACATCCGTATTAAACGGGTGGTATGGCAGCTGCGTTACTGACAAATTTTTCGACCAATAATAATTATATATCTATATTAGGCAACGCTTTTTCTACGTAACGCGATAAAAAAAAAACCCCTTTTTAAAGACTTTTTCCTAGGAGCTAGAGCTCGCGTATACCTGCAGTATAGACTATAATGAAAGATGGAACAAAATACAAAGTTTATTAACCGTTGATAATCTTTGTATATACGTAAACGTATATACGTTTGAAATTCAACGATTCTTATATAATCTGATATTATAATATAATTATTCATTAATCTGGTGAAAAATTATCGATTAGACATCGACTAGACGACAACGCTTATAGTAGAAAGATTAAAAAAACGTCTACTTTTCGAATTTTCGCGGTAATTATCGATTAGTATAAGCATGGGAGTAGGTATAGATTCAGGCAGACGCACACAGTCTGCAGTCGTTTAACTTCTCGCTAGAACGCCGATATTTAATATCGTCAGTCCTTGCAGCTAAACGTTTATTAAGAATTTATCATTCAAAATACAGGGCGTCCAGAAATCTATAAGTAATAATATTATACGCTACTATTATATTACGTATATTCGTAGTAAAGACATATCTTACGATTAAATAAGGCTGTGATATTTAAAGAGCGTATCACATTTGTTTGTTTGTTCGTTCGTTATTCGTATTGTTATATACGGGAAACGCGATTCGTACGATAGCTTTATAAGTATTTTGGATGCCTTTGCCGTTCGTGCGAACAACTAATTAGTAATTATAATTATAATTATTGCATGACTCGCCTTTCAACACCGCAAGCCTCGATACGGGACAATAAGCTGCAACGCGTATCATTCGAAAACAGCTGCAGCTCTAAGCCATATCCCATATACTGATTACTATAAAATTATATGATTATGATAATAGAATTATTAATAGGTCCTCTCTTTCAAAGTAATTTATTATTATCAGTAGTAGGTTATCATAAATACCAACGATAGTCTATAATATATAGACTTTAATTAATATCAATTTTAACGATTATTCTCTATTTCTCTCCTTTTTATCATCGAGATAAATATAGACATATTTATATAGGTAGTTTCAGTGATTATCAATCACTAATTTATCAACTAGATCAGTTATACAAATGAGGCGAAGGTATATTCGCAATAAGGACGAAGTAATTCAGGCTATAAAACGGAAAGGGAGGAAAGTAGTACAAATAAATGCAATGTATGTGATCGATTGAAACTGCACTAGATGGCAGATGGCAGATAGGTGAGAAGAGTTTAGGATGCAACTGAACGAAGTGGATTGATCAATTTTTCATTCAATAGAATCGGTACAACTTGATCGACTATAGTCAATTTTTGCCGTAATATATTACTTACATATATGAATATAAATTAATATGTTATAAAATCGAAAAATCTTTGCCTGATACTTTATAGAACCGTTGAATTATAGCGGTATATACGATACTACTATATGATAAGTTAGTTTATAATATAGGTATACTAACTAAATACGATATAAATAATTAAATTATAGAACGATATTAATAATGCATATCTGAGATCGATATATACATATATATATATATATATATAATCGCGATTTTGTTATTATCTTTGATTAATCGCGGGTTTTACAAACGAGATATATTATGATGTATTTTATTGAAATGATTTTTCGCACTCTGCATAATAAGTTTTTATGTGTATATCTATTACGATCATTTTTATACCTATGCCTACTCGAGTCTAATATTTATGTTTTCACACGCTGGCAAAAAAAAAAAAAAAATAATAATTTAACGATTTAAATGTGTAAGAGTATATGTATATTATAAGGAGTATCGCGCGGTGCGCGAATAAGAGAAACAAATACCAACTGGCCTTCTGCAGCTCGTTTATAAATTTATGATATGTAAAAATATTTATCGATTTTAACGATTATATACCCCTACATACACATTTATATACAAGTGGATATGTAAGTAAACATATAAATGTTCAAGATTTTCTTTATCGCACTGCACCATTACGGAAAATGGGGTAAGAGCAAAAGAAAACGAAACCAACAACATTTTTCGATGATACTTTTTTTTTTTTTTTTACTTTTTTGTTCGATCAGAAGAAAAAAAAAAAAAAAACTCTGTCGTTGAGGCGCCCGTGTGCAAAAAAAAAAAAAATTCTTTGAAAGATGGCATCATGACGTCAGTTTATTAAAGGGGCCATTCAACAAATACGTTCGCTTTGGGGGGGGGGAGTCAGCAAAATGTGACGTTCGGTTTTTGTGTAATACAATTCGGGTTTTGGCACGAAAATTTCGTTTTGATAGATCGAATTATGGATCGGTAGATCAAAAAAAGCAATAATGCGGGGGGGGGGGGGGGGGTCGATATTTGTGACGTATTATTATGGGGGGGGGGGGTCTAGTCAAACGAACCATTGTTACATGGGGGGGGGGGGGGGGGAAGGGGGTCTAAAATCGCCCAAAAAAGCGAACGTATTTGTTGAATGGCCGCAAAAAATTGCTTGCATCGGATAAAATTACCGACATGATGAGTATTTTTCGCCCGAAGCGCCACAATTCATTCAAATAAATTATATACGATTTTTAAGAAATTTTATTCAATGGGAAAGTACGACGATATACGTATGCTGTACAACATAAACTCAAATTAAAATTCCGTGCATCGTTATAATATGTATACTATTTTAAACACTATATCAATGCTCAAAAGAACCGTCGCACAACCGTCGACATATTATCCGACGTATCGACGAATATCAGCTTTAATTATAAATAATTCTATATATGGATATATCTACTCGAGTAAAGTCGGCGTTTATTCAAACTCTCTTATTTTACCGCTTGGCCTTCGTGCTTTTCACGTACAATACACACAATTCAGCACAAAGGTCGACCCGTGCTCATTTTACTCGATTTCTTCTTTACCTACCCGATTTTCGAAATTGACTTGCTTATTCTATTTTTCTTTTTTTTTTTTTTTTTTCAAATATTTATCTGCGGTAGTTACGAAGTAGTGAAATACAGCAAATTAAATAACATAAACACGTTATGTATATTCATGTTCCACGAAGAAAAAAATATCTTATAGTGACACTAAACGTACATAATTCAAGAAAATTTATGATAGCACAAATAATTTTAAACCGCAAAACGAAAAATCAAAAATGAACTATAGGTACTATAGGAATAGGTAACAAATTATTTATTCCGCTGGGCGGAAATTGTATGTAATATGTACAATATTAATATATTTTTAATTTATGCGCATAATATTATATTTACTATAATATTATTGTAAAATAATAAAGTTTGGCTACATATTTTCCTCGACGTAAAATTAGTTTTCATCGTCACCTCAATTCTTCTTACATTTAATTATTATTCATGTATATGCTTACAACATAATTGAGCATCACTATACTCATTATTATATTTACAATTAAATATACTCAATAAGATTTTATTAATACATTCCGAAAAATGATAGCAACATAATTCCTACAAGATATTTTCATACCTACATACATATCCAAATAACAATAACAATTTAAGGCCAATGGAGCTCGCCTCCAAATGGTCGGAAATTGAAATACGTTAAATCATTACAAAAATACGTATATGTTAGTATCCTTTGGGTCCTCGGAATCGTCTTCTACCATCCAGCTGCATAAAAGGATTGACGAAATTTTTTAGATTTTTCAAAAACGTAAATCGTGTATTGGCTAAGGGTATCCCCTCAATTGTACTATAGCTGTATTACAATTCGCGAGTTTTACAGTTATCATAGTTTTATAAACTTGTTTTTCACCCTTTGCAAATTGAAACACGACAAATAATTACAATTATGGGTAAGTCGAGTGAAATTTACTTACAAGCGAATGTTTACATTCGAAGAAAGTTACTCTGAGAGCTTGACATTCACTGGGTACAGTTCCATCTGATGAATTCAGGCATTCCCTGGGAGTGCGTTTATGCTGAACAAATAAAACCCTCAGCTCAATTAATGGGACTTTTAATTGCTCTGAATTGTCTTTTATACAAATCTAATTCATTGGACTATAAAATTTGCAAGATTTGAAAAACGTGATAAGCTTCCCTTCAATATTATTCAGTTAGAATAAATTGACTGCTTAAAATCGTAGAAGCAAGAAAAAAGAGAAAACAGAGGAAGAAAGGAATCGGAGAAAAACATTGTGAAACAAGATGAAGATAAGTCCCAGGAAAATATAACCTCAAAATTCTGTTTAACGTCGTAGAAAATTACGTACAATTTTACAGCAGTCACTTTCGAGAAGGCACATTTTAAGATCAGCTCGCACCCCTGCGCATCTCGACTTATCCTTCAACTTTTCGTTCTCCTCTTCGTAACGGATCATTGCGGAGAATAGATTTGGTTAGGTTAGGTTAGATTATCCGTTAAATTCGGATCTTGTTTATGCAGTCTGCTCCCTCAAGTCCTTACACCTAAAGCATTGACTGAATTTTTTAAAGAATGTCCCCTTACGGACCCATGTGTGAGCAGACTAAAATTCGTAGCGAGCTAGCGCCCTCGCAGTAATTCTCGCAGCATATTCAGTAGAAGCGAGTGAAAAATATTGAAACTCGTTGGATCTGTGTTGCGATTACCGACTGGAATGAACCGTTTCCGTGATGATAAGTCAGAGTAGGTAGTGACAATCGCAAATATCCCCGAGCCCACGCACGTGTTTTTACCGGCTCCGTAGCATATTCAAATTTTTGTTTCAAAGTGCATGGAGACCACTTTGAAGTATGGGAAAATAATTTTGGATAACTTTTTACGATCCAGCAGTTCACTCATACGATCATTTTCACACGATCTTATATTAAGATATCATCATCAATATTCACTTTTGAACGAAAAAATACATTAATTGATCGACACGTCAAAATAATGACATCTTATGCGAGACATCGACCATCGTAGTACTTTTTTTCATAACGCATGCATGAAAAAGTCGCTTGTTTAGGGCCCACTGGAGCGATCATATTTGGTCATATTGTGGCACTTTTCTAACGTTTCCGTAGGCGATGCCAACATGAAACAATATTGCATGCCAGACGTGCGCATAATGTTTTGCGCATGTCTAGCGTGCACAACAAGATTCATGTTACGCACCGCGCCATGCAAACAATCCTCATTTATCCCAAGTTTATCCCTGTCGACGCGCTATCTCCGCTCCGTGCATACTAATAGGCAAGCTGAATCGTCTCGATGTTTTTGGTATGGTTGTTTACATCGACAACAGTGCCCCAAAACAAGCAACTTTTTCGTGCATTTGTTATAGAATAGTACATTACGTACATTATTAACAAAATTTCTAAATATCTTTTGTGATAAGAGTTCACAATATATTTATCTAAATATATTTAGAAATGTTGTACCTGATAATATTTGGCATAGAAAAGAAAAATCGTAATCTCGTTTTCATTTATATTGTTTGGTATATTCCGAAAAGCTTTATTCTTCAGCCAACACGTGTTTTTATAATATGAAAACTTGTCTTATCGAAGTTAAGATTGATTGACGTGAAGTTTTTCCGATTTTTCGGCACTCACGATGGTGTAACTCCCGAACGAATCGGAAGTCCATAATTTCTTTTGGAGGAAAACTTGATTGTAACTGGTCAAATTCAGGTAAAAAGTTTCAAAAAAATCGGAGGTGTCGCAATTCAAAAAATTTTGATTTTTTTTTTTTTATCGAAAAAATCTTGGAATCGTGTGGTTGGAAAAATTTGCAAAATTTTTTTTCAGAAAGCTCGGACTTATTGACACATTTTATGCTTCTATCATTTTTCGAAAAGAATCAAAGCTCTTGTAGTTAGAGCCAGTTGAAAAAAGTCTGTTTTCGAAAAAGTCGAAAAATCGGAAAACGCATAAAATCAATATCGGTGGCCTAATCGAAAAACGATTGAACAGGGGTTCTTTTCTTCGATAGACGAATTGAGAAAAAAAATTGACATCAAGATCGGCGTCGGTGACCTTCACTGATCAGGTGCAGCGCTGGCGACTTTTGTGTGGATGGTGTGGAGCACTCCACACCCTGAATGCCCACCGTGTGGATATTCCACACCCTAAAGGCCTTGTTTGAAAATTAAAATTTTTTAATGGATTTCGAAAATCTCTTGATAAAAAGAAGTATACAAAATTTTCCGAAAATAACCATATTATATTTCCCTATAATCAACACTTGCGAGCCCCCTAGCAGATTCAAATCTCGACCATATTGATGAATACGTTTATCCTGAAAAAACAATATTCGGACTATCGCACTTCGGAAAAACTACTTAATTAAACTTTGAGCAAAAATGTTGTGATTGCCCCCCCCCCCCCCCCCCCCCCCCCACCGCCCCGTCACCTGAGTTACTCCACACTCTGAAATTTCGTAAGTCGCCGACCTTGATCAGGTGAAATGCCATGGAACCCCCCTATTAGATTCAAATAAAAGCTTCTACTCATCTTATTCTGGTAATAAATCGGTGAGCTTCGGGATATTGCCTATTATACGATATTACGATAAACGAATTACGATAAGCATGTAACATACGAGTACGCTGTGTCAACTGTAGTATCGTATTAAAAAAACGTCTTATATTATCATAGCATTTTTCCTGGCACATTTCTTGATAATATGCCGCAAAAATTGGCCGTCGTGAAATTTTTCGATTTTCGTTGATTTTTTGATGACTAATTAATTATGCCTAAAACAAAAGACTCGGCCGCATGCTGTAAGACGATGGTTTCCGGTTACACGACATAAAATTACGTTGTTGAAAAAAAAAAAATGAAGCCATCGTGCGCTAATACGGTAAAAATTCACTGGCTCTTAGACTGCCAGACAACTTTGGTCAGAACCTAGCATGCATACACTGAGAAAGAAGTATTTTTCCTATCAAAATACCAAGTATTAAGGCCAACGCGCACTACGCGGAAGCGAACCGAACCGAACCGAACCGAACCGAAATTTCATTAACATGCTTTTCTTATATGTTTTTCATGGAAGTATGCACGCACACTCCTAAGAAAGCGTGTTAATGAAACTTCGGTTCGTTTCGGTTCGGTTCGCTTCGGCCATAGTGCGTGTTGAGCTTTACCGAGCAAGTTTAGTTGTAGTCAAAATACGTATTGCTGTCAGCAAAATATGAGAATAGTACGCTGCGTCGCCGTACGTATAGTTCTGAGCAAAATACAATGTATTGTTAGTAGAGCAATACCAAGTTTTGTTCTCAGAACAATAAATATTGTCAGTGGAAAAATACAGTTTTCTCAGTGTATACACGGCAACACAAGTCTATAACTGGGGCTAGTATAGGTGTTGTAGGAGTACTTGCCTTGACTTGCCTACCGCGGAATATTAAGGAGACCCTAACGACTTTTGACCAACGTATAACATCGGTATATCAACCGTGAACACGTGGTATTAGTATTAACAGAGTAAACGCACCGTAGTAAAACTGTGTGTTGTAGGAATAAATACCGTATTTTTGAGCTCGGATGCATACCGTCTATACACCGTAGGTAATCACTAATAATACGGTATTGAAGCGGAATTTTCTCAGTCGTGATGGCAGATGAAGTACGCATGAGAATACGGTATGAATGTGGTGAGAATACGGTATGAATGTGGTGAGAATACGGTTTCAAAACTGTGGAACTACGGTACACATACTGCGGTCAAACCCAATAGGCCTCTTGGATAACATACAGACACGCTACTAGTGTGCGTGAGAGCTGTGTACATATACGGCTGACAGCGCCGCCTAACGTGGACGTTTGACAAAACTTGGACGTGAATTTCATGCATGTATACGCCACACAAGCTTAGTCTACTTTGTGTGTAAAGGTATCCAAGAGGCCTATTGCTTGAGCTGGCCAGAAAATTTGACGGTTTAGGCAGGGTATGGTAACTGTGTTCATACCGTATGAAAACTGTGTTCAGTACCCGTGAATACGGTGGAAGTGACGGTAAAACACGGTGCGCAGAAAGGCGCAAATATACCGTATTTCTGAAGTGATTATCCGTGGTAAATCCAGAAATATACCGTTCAACATCGGTATATGAACCTTCTCTCAACCTTGAGAAAAAGTCGTTAGGGGATGCTTTCCTTCTCTCTCCTTCTCCTCCTCCTTACTTCTCTCTCCGCCTCCTCCTCCCCCCCCCCCCCCCCCCATCCGTCTGAAGTCGGATAAGCGTTTCGGAAAACAGGAAACTGATAACATCGATGAATTCCGAAATTTATGTAGTACACAGACCGAACAAATACGTGGCAGAATAAAGCTCTTGTTTCAATTTCTCGGACGATTGCAAGTTTCTTCAGCCACGTGTAGATTTTTTTGTTAAACCTTCTTTTGAATATCCTAAAAAACCTGCAGTAAAACAATTATGTATCAAAGATCCAACATCTGTCCACAAATATGTGCAGCTGTATGTGGTAAGAATTAATTGACGTTATAAATTGACAAGATTTCTCTAATTTTCTCATCACATTTGATAATGCCCCACACCGAAAAAATATGTATGTGACGTAGATTTTTAAATATATTTAAAATGTACTTGAAAATATATGTAAAAATATACGTGACATATAAAAAGTTTATATGAAAACCATATGAAATTTCGCCGATTCGTATATGTCAAAAATATATTTCAATGTATGTGTTAAAATATATTTATGCATATATGTTAGAATATATTTACGCATATATGGCAGAATGTATGCGTGAATATATGTGAACATATATACAGGGTGATTCAGAATGCGGTACTTTCCTTACACCGGTGGATTCCTTGTAAAAATCTAAGATCAAAATTATTCATCCTAAAATGTCGAAAGCTAAGCCGTTTTCAGGTAGTAGTAGTTTAAAGTAAGCCAAAGTAAGCCAATACGAGGGCAGATACGAGAATGGCTCAGCCGCCGCTACGCCGTTATTGTTGATCAGACGTGGCTGGTCTGCTGTATGTAGCTAAGCTATACAGGCGATGCAATGGAAACAGAAGCGTGCGAATGTTACCGAACTATGAATGTAACGTCTGATCGTCGTTTCTTTGCAAGATCGCGGTGGCGGGCCAACAATAATGGCGTAGCGGCGGCTGAGCCATTCTCGTATGTGCCCTCGTATTGGCTTACTTTGGCTTACTTTAAACTACTCCTACCTGAAAACGGCTGAGCTTTCGACATTTTAGGATGAGTAATTTTGGTCTTAGATTTTGACAAGGAATCCACCGGTGTAAGGAAAGTACCGCATTCTGAATCACCCTGTATATTAAAATATATGTATAAAATTATTTGCTTCTTGTATGCAAAAATATATATTTAAGTATACTACACAAGAATATACGCCGAAATATATGAAAATAATGATTATTCAAGCAGAGGTAAGTACAAATTTATGTAAAAGTTGACTCATATAAATAACATTTTTTTTATTTTTTATTTTTTTTTTTTATTTTTTTTTTTTTAACATTTTATTTTATTTTTTTTTTCAAGTACAGTCGGACCCCGCTTATTTCAACTTCACTTATTTCAAGTTTCACGTATATCAAGTATTTCTGCTTCACTTATATCAAGATTCTGCTTTCTCCTACCCCCCACCATAACACGCATTTCCACGAATCCAAGATAGTACCCGCCCGCTTCGGTGCGCAGTGGGCAGTGCGCCGCAGTGCGACAAAGGAGTGGGGACCCCTCATTTCTTGATATAAGTGAAGCAGCTCGGTCCCGACGACTTGATATAAGCGAGGTCCGACTGTACATTTTAAATATATTCAAAAATATACGTCACATACATATTTTTTCGGTGTGGGTGTATTCCGTTTGATTGACTATGCCCATCACAACAAGTTTTCAACGTAAGCTAATGTAATTGGGCATTCGAAATTCATCAACGGTTTTTCAACGATTTGTATCTTTCCTATAACCAGCATCACTGATCTTCATCTCCGCTGGATTTCACATTCAATGGTTGAATGATTCCTCGCCGAAGATACGAGAAAAGTTACCCTCTGGCACGAAGATATCAGACGAGGAACCTGACAACACTACGTTTTTATTCATCGGTGTAATCTATGCAGTGCTGTTTAGCGTGATTCTAGTCGACATATTAGGCAGAAAAGAAATGTTACTACTCGCTATGATTGCTTTCGTTATTTCGTGCTCATTAGCTATCAATTATGCAGGATGTTACTGGCAGTCTTATCTGGCTCGGTTAGTATGTAATTCAATTAATATTGATTGCTCATTATATCATGATGTACTACAGCCGAGATTTTTGGAAAAAGAAGTGCTCGATTCATTGCCAGGAATTATCTCAGTGTTATGGTATCCACCTGGATTATTGGAATGAAGCATGTATAGTAGTTGTATACCGCACAGGTGACAATTCAGTTTTGTCATCGAACATGTTACTTCTTGTGTCCATACAGAGTCCTCGCTGGTTTTGGAATCGGTGTTGCCTTCACAGTTACCCCGATGTACATAAGTGAGATAGCAGAGAGCAGGATACGAGGAGGTCTTGGCGCTCTAATGTTTGTAATGTTGTACATCGGTGGGTTTGTACTAACCGAAATTCGTCCCTGGGTAGACCAAGCTGACCTTGTAAAAGTAGGAGTTGTTATTCCACTTGTCTCTATGATGGCATTTATCTGTGTCCCTGAGTCGCCGTACCATTATGCTATTAATAAAATTTCGAGCCGTACGCAAAAAACTCTCACCTGGCTTAGAGGAACGACTGATGTTTTTCCAGAACTAAAAACCATTGAAAACAGCACTGAACTGAACTCAAGTAAGGAAGCGACCTTCATGAATCTATTCAGAGTGAGCAGCAATCAAACGGTCAGTATGTAATTCTTACACCTTTTCATGCAATTTATTCAAATTTAATAATGATCTCGTCACAAATCTATTTTACTGTTTTAGGCATTAGGCATCGTTTTGGGGTTGTTGACTTGCCAGCAATTATCTAGTATTCTGCTAATCCACGCCGCCAGATTCTCCTATTACAAGACTGGTGAAATGGTTCCTCGATATTTTTCTAGTAGTACCTGGGTAATAATCATGCTTGTACCAGCCATCGCAATCGTCCCTTTGGTCGATAGAATTGGAAGGAGACGGTTACTTCTCACCTCTGCATCACTCTGCACATTTTTTTCATTAGGTGAGTTTAGAGAGAAGATAACAATCATCCACAGATGAATATACCTACTAGTGGCAATGATTCATAAATTAACGTCTCTGATCTTACTGTTTCTCAAAGTAATCGCAGTCACGTACCTTGGACTATACGAGGAAGACTCGTGGATTCTGGAAATATTACTGATGGGATATTTATTCAGCTACTCAATAGGAATTGGACCAATTCCAATTGTGATTTCTGGGGAATTTTTTCCTTGTGAAGTTAAGGGACTTGCACTCGGAATTACTACTGCCTATACCTTTGCACTTGAAATTGGAATATCATATTTGTTTCAAAGTATAATAACTACGTACAGCTACGTCGACGCAATTAATATCCTCGTATGCTGCAACATAGCGTCTATAATTTTTATATTTGTTTTTGTTCCTGAAACAAAAGGATGGTCTTTGACCGAAATCCAACGACTGATCAGTGAATTCAAACCAAACTTCGAACCCATTTCACAACTTAGCCTGTCGGCTGAAACAGTGTAGGGTGAATTTGTAATTAATTAATTACAAATTACAAATAACAATTGTAATTATTAATTGAAAGTCAAATCAATTACAAATGTTATTGACATGTTTTTTTCGAATCAATTACAATTTACAAATGTGTTTTAAAAATCTTTGAAAACTTAATTGTTAAATAAACAATGGATGAACAAACTTTCTTCGAAGTACATATTTTTTTTATACATTCTATGACACTTTCCGCGCAAACGAAAAAAAAAAAATTGAGTCCAGTGTCACTTGTGGCGAAGTTATGAATTTTTGAAAAAAAAACCGAGCTCGAATTTGTTTATGCAAATAACTCAACGAATTTTGCACTAATTGAAAAACCCTTTGGCACAAAAATCTAACTGCCCGAGGACAATCGACATGCAAAATTAAAAAAATATCCGAGAGTTGACTGATCCGGTTGACGTGGAATGGCCCGTGTTTAAGGGATTCGTCTACGCTTTCAAATGAACCGAGAGAGACAGCTATAGCCAATTTTTTAGTTGACTGTAAAGGTGTGCGGGTACCCGATTTAGTCGGGTACCCGAGTCGGGTATCGAGGTCGGGTGAATATCGGGCGGGTATTGCTGTAACCGAGTCAAAACCGGGTACCCGAGTGAAACTCGGGTACCCGAATAAAATTCGGGTGCCCGGATAAAAGTGGGTACCCGAATCCGGAGTCGTATCCTGCTATACTCAAAGAGTCGGGCATGAAATATAGGTACTAGCTGGTAGATAGTTAGATACGCTACACGGAAAATCAAATTCGGGAGAACCAGGTAATAGTAAGTAGTATACCGAGAGTTTTTGGTGAAACTGTCGGTATAAGTTGAGGTGAACTTGGGTAAACTCAGACATACTCGGGTAAAATCGGGTACTCGGGTAAAATCGGGTACCCGAAAATTCGGGTACCCGAGTTCTGAACCCGGGCGGGTACCCGGACCGACCCGACCCGACAAATTCAGCTACCCGCACACCCTTAGTTGACTGACATCTCTTTGAACGAAAAAGAATATTTTTTACGTGTTAAATAGATGGGAATCCTGAATCCTCGTTGAGCGACCTATAAAAGTCTCCACTTTAAATTTTTTTTCAAGCAACTCTATTATTAATATCCTTTTTCAGACATTTTTTTCGAGCAAAGAAAAAAAACTGTCCAAATTAGGAAACAGCACATTTCCAAACGTTTTTTTTTTTTTTTTCTCGATAGAAGGGGTTTAAATGGGTCGGAATTTTTTTTTTCAAGTTTACCGAAAAGCTGAAAAGAACCAAGAATCTTCATTCCAACAATTTTTCTCTCCGTCCCCAATTTATCACGCTAAGTGAAAATGATTGAGTAAAAATATTTCTGGAATGCAATGACCAAAAAATCTGAAAAAATTTGCAAAATGTTTTTTCATTCCCAATAACATGTGCAAATTATTGCGGAATTTTCGGAGACCTCAAATTAAATGGGTGGTCCACTTGACGAAGAAACCTTCAAAGTTAGCCGGTAACTTTATTATTTTTCAATTTTTTATATACGAAACAATTATTTCGTTTTATTGCTCCAGTCTAGTTTTCGAGAAAAAAAAAAAAAACGAAATGGGGCTCTCCTATAGTAAAATGCCGGCCAAATTCAAATCTAGGTTTCGAGCGAACCGATGGAGATACGACGTTCTACATGTGACTGAAAAATTGCTCCTCATCTGCTCTTATAATTGCTCTACCTTTCCTTATTTTAATTGCTCCCTCCATCCGTTCGGTCAAAACCGTAGATTTGAATTTGGCCGGTATTTTACTATAGAAGATCCTCATTTGGTTTTTTTTTCTTTCTCAAAATCTAGACTGGAGCAATAAACGAAACAATTGTTTCGTATATAGAAAATTGAAAAGTAATAAAGTTACCGGCTAACTTTACATAGGTCCAGATTTGCACACTATAGAAATAATATACTGCAACGTTGTCGTGTTTGGTCAATTTGGACACTGTTCAATCTCCGACACGATCTACGTTACCGAAACTCGAGTAACTTACACTTGTCGATACAATCTACATTGCCGACTTTACCATGCTGACAATTCCGACAGTGATTTATATTACCGACCTCATCTCGTAACGTCTTTATGAGTTTCAGCGCTTTCATGCTACTCGCGCGGCTCGGCTCGAATTTAACACAAACGAATCGTTGAAAATGGCATCAGCGGTAGAGTCAATGATAGTTGACGAAAAACAAATTTCCGACAAGCCGGTCGACAGAGAAAAGGTATCGTTATAAAACCTCGCCTATTTCATATTCATTTATATTCTATCAAACCGCTAATTTAATTCAGTAAAACAAACTAAATTGAGTCGTAGAAATCCTAACCTCAATTTATGATAAACTTACAATATTCACAGACATGCCCGTTGCTGCTTAGAGTCTTTTGCAACATCGGACGTCATCACAATATCGTTGATTACAGCAGAGGTAACGTCCCTTCTAACGAATTACAAATTTACACCTGGTAAGTCCGATGACAATCCTAGACCATGCATTACATCGTAACTAAATAATATATTGATATTATTAATTTTCTTTTTTTTTATCATTTTAATTATCAAGGATGGATGCAACACTGAGAGAGATAACGGCGCTAGTGAAGGAGGTGAATCCAGACGCTCGTAAAAAAGGAACATATTTTGATTTCTCTTTAGTTACACCAGAGATGCGTAATTCTGGTTATAGAATGCGCGAAATTGGTGTAACATGTTCAGGTCAAAGGGGAGCTGACGATAACAAAACTCTTGCGCAAGCTAGGTAGCGTTTGATTATTCTTTTTATTGATACCATTATTATTTTGTATTCGGTGCTAGATGTTTGTTTAATATAGAGGGGAAGACACAATTTAACGATGTCAAAACAATAAGACATAGAAATATGTGATTAAGATTTCCACAAGCTGAGAAGATTTTAAGCTGATGTAGCGGAAATATCCTTCTCTCCCTAATTCTTTCAAAGTATATAATTATAGTATATTTTTTTATAGGTTTACCATAGGAGATTACTTGGATATATCTATCACACCGCCGAACAGAATGAGTCAGCCGATGATGCGGCGAGGAGGATTACGTCAGTATTGACTTGTTTCCCCAACTTGATTTACTATGTCAATTCCAACAAAAGTTTTGAACCGTTTCTTTAAGGTTTAATGATTATGTATATTCGTCTGTTTTATATAATGAATAATGATGTACTAGTTAAGCGTATGACTTAAGATATTTGCGTGAAATTACAGTTAGGTACGTTATATTTGTATAACTGATATGCAAAATGCATTTAAATACAACGTTTTTCAAACCATGAAGTTCTTGTTGCTTTTAAAAAGGAATTCAGTGTTGTGTGAATGTGTGTGAATATTGAAATATCGTTTCAGTTTTGTCGTTCACGATATTGTAGAATAACTACAAGGTAACATCTTTGTATTTAACAAAGTACGATTTTTTTATTATTGTTATTACATAGAATTGTTAACTGAATTCAGTATCAAGAATTCTTCACCGATATAGATATATTATAATGGCTATAAGAAGAAAAATTCTTAAATGTCTACTTACGACGGCATTGTGATTAAATCTCTAGTACCTATTGTATATTTTAATACAAACAGCAATCACTGATACCCTGTTGTCTTAGAGCGAATAATTTAATCACAAGAAACAATAAGATTGTGGAAAATATTTTTAAATAAAATAGTCAGAACAAGACTAAAGAAAATATCATTTTTTAGTACGTAATATGTTATCATCAAAAGACATTATTTAGTTATTCAAAGGCTGGTACCCTAACTATGCCATTAAACAACGATATTTCGGTGCAGTGATGGTATATTGTGAAATAAAATGGCCGATCAACGGTGAATCCACCAGCGGCAATTCCTCCTCCGCTATTTACTGAAAGAAATAAGTAATCAGATTATTTGACATAACATGATATCAATCGATGAAAATTGTTATGTAACCAAGACCCAACAAATTTGTATACTAAACGAAGTTGATTCTATCCCAGCCAGACCTACAGGCCCAGTCAAGACTGGGAGAGGATCAAACTCATTAGATCAGCTACAACCTGTACGTCACATGGACCTTTATCATTCACTAGATTTTGAAAGCTTTAGAGTCTATTCCGCATTCTGAAAAATATTATACTTCTGATTCGTGTATCTATTCATACGAACACAATTATCAGTATCCTCTCGTTACGGACTGAGCCTATCGACGCTGAGAATGAAAGCCGCATAGTCACAATAGATTCCATTGTGTTACGCGAAACGTTTTTAGAAAGCACAAAACACAAATGCATTGGTCATCACGACCATCCGAATTAAAACTTTATGCCTAGCTAGAATAAAGAATCAATTGGATCAGTGATCGCAATGTTAACGTGTCTGGCTGGTTCAAAGACTGCTATTGAACTCCTATTTCAATAATCCAATGGTAGAGGCTGATTTCATACCATAGCTTTTAGCTTCATCTATGAAAGCAAGCAACATTGTCAAATGACAATACCTAGGGTATGAAATAATTTCCACTCACATGGAGAAGGAGCTGCTTCAGTACCAGTTTCGTCGACTTCAAAAAATGCTGTTTGTACCGCATCGGTGATAGCGAGAGGACCGTCAGCTATTCCAGAAAAATCGGCGGCACGTCGGAACATGTGGTTCATTCCCAACTAGAATGTACAATGTCATGTATAATATAACTTACGATACAACGTTTCCAATCTAGGGTACCACAGAACCGGGGTTTCCAATATGGGACACATATTTGACGGCATAAGATGCAAGGAAATTTCGTCATCAAATTGAGCCTACCAGTGGACACTCATTTCACCAGAATAATTTTTGATCGAAATTCAAAAGGGTATTCTCCTCTAGACCTCCCGAAGAAAATCAATTTTTTTTTTTTTTTTACTTTCCTATATATAGTATGAAGCCTTAAAAATATATGTGAAAAATGCTATAGCAAGATTCGTATAATTGACAACACTATAGTAATTCTAGGAACACACTGTACAGTACAGTAGAGAGGCCGAGAAAAAGACAGCTTGTGCTCCTACCGAGGAGGTACTTCAAAAGAAACCAGAACTGTTTGAAGAGAAGCAAGATCTGCCAAAAAAAAGCTTTTATGAGAAAGCTGAGGAAGAATTCGTTTATGGTTCTGAGTCAGCTGATTAACCAATAAGTATCAATAATTTGATTCAGCTTGATCAAAAGGGTACAAAAAGTCTAGGTGCATTTTTTTAAAAAACTAAGTTATTTCACGTTCACGGTCAGTTCACGTGTAAATAACGTCCTACAAGATTGTTGTTAATGTGTATACGTTACCGCTCTTAGTATCGGTTTCAGATCGTAATAATGTGTAATCTTGAATTTTGGTAGATTCAATAGGATGGATCTGGGATCTACTTCCTGCAAAATTTGTCTCAGATTCACTTGGTACAAATTATTTTGGACTATCTTCAATCCCCCTATTTTATTCGGTAGAATGATGATCATACTGAGCGTTTCACCCTAAAAATCAGAATGGATAATTAACATGTAACTGTTATCTATACTCTGTCGAATTTTTGATTGGGACTAGCAATGGAAGGACTGGTTGGAAAATAGAGGACTGCAATGTTTGCAATCTTGTCTAGTAAGTTGTAACAAATCTATGCAATAAGTTAGAGTAGACATGCAGATCCTTTTTACTGGGTATACCTTGTAAGGAATTTCGATGAACTTTGCATCCAACTTTGGAAGGTCTCCAAATCGATAGGTGTGCATCCCTGACATGAAGGGTACAAGTTTGATGGTTGTTTCATTAATGTGGAATGTGCCGTATCGGGTCCCGCAGTGCTCAAACGGGAATTGCCATTGACCCTTAAAGTACAGTGCATTGACTAGTACAAATTCAGAGTTTGGCGGGAAGCTGTCTGTGAAAACACATTTGATGCGCTTGAAAGCTGAGGTGTTTGATGATAATGCACCATTGAAATCGTAACAATGTTGGAGCTTACAAAATAACATTCCCACTTAGCATGTCAGCTCAATAGGTACAGTGCAATAAAAATTACCTGGCTCAAGAACTTTCGTGATTTTACCGTTGGTTCGTTTCTCACACCAAGTATTTATTCTCTGTGCAGCAGCTTGTGTGTATCTGAAGTTTATGCACTGACTTGGTGACAGGAATATCTTGGAAGTTAGTTCCTGATACGCAGGTTTTATGCTAAGATGAGATGCGAAAAATATCTTATTGGCAATACGGAGTCCAACTGCTTCCTCAGCCTGGAACGAAAATCGAATTGATTATGAAAACATGAAAGTATCTATGTCGAACAGTTAACTAGAAGCTGCAAATATCCATATGAATGCAGAAGGTATGCAAGGTGTGACGACCTTGCGCAAGTTTTATTTAGCAGTATGAAAGTTTACAGGCCTATTAAAAGCGAATTCTCTATCTAATATAGCTTACACTCAATGTTTTGAGAAGAGACATACAGCCAGATTTGCCGATGCTGTTTTCAATAGGAAGCTGAAGTGCTATGTGCATTTCAGAAGCAGTGTCGCCACCAGCTCCGTATGCAGCCATGGCAAGTAACATTTGAACGCTTATTGGAGAAGTGATCAAGTTGCCAGGGTTACTTCTGATGAGCACCTGAAATTTCAAGGTCAATATATATTAGGGTCGACGCTAAATTCCATCTTTAGGAGTGAAGCCCCACAGTTTGAAGGAAAAAAGAAAAAGAAAAATTTTGGTCCCAAAATGAAGTTTCTGAAATGAAGTTAACACGTGCCGGTAAGGTCTCAAAGTTTCCTATTTAAAACACATGCATTTTTACGGATCTCAATTCAAAAATGCACTGTGAGGCTAATTTTATTTCGAAAAATCCTAAACTATGTCAAGGTATCAGGTATGTGTACTACTACATGAGGAAGAATCGAGGATATCATACCGTTTAATCCGATCATAATTTCAATCCAAACTAATATTCTCTTTATCGATTTTACGGCCTAAAATTTTAATTTTCACTAAATATCCTGCGGATGAAAATTCAATGATGATTTGAATATCATTTCTGAAGTAAAATTTCTCGAGGAATTCAGGGTAACTAATTGAAAAAACTCTACTCTCAACATTTTCTGAGATATATCGACTTTTATGGAAAAAAACTGGTGAAAATTGAATTTTTGGATGTATTTCTCACTCATGAATATTTATTGTAAAAAAACGGTGATTTTATACACGATTGAATATAGTGAGTACTACTAGATAATTGAATGATGAATGATGATAATTCTCCCATATTGACATTGAGAAGTAAAAAATATGATTCTTTGAATAGGCACTAGTACTCACTTTGAAAAAATTTTTACAAAATTTTTCACCACTTTTGGCAACGGCCTGAAGTCCAGTGTGATCATCGCTGAATTTCGCACCAGAATCAGAGAGTTGCCCTAAAAGACAAGGAGGATAGAGTATAAATTTCACTGCTGCAAAGAACGCATGAGAGTGTATGGCATACTATGATTTCACACCATAGGATGGCAAAAATCTCGAACAAATTTCAATACAGCGTTTATTATCTCTTTCATTTGAGTGTCAATTGTTTTCACAATTCAATAAATTACCATTTTAGATTGCTTTTATATCTCTATTGTTACTGGGACACAAAAGCTATTGGGCTGAACCTGCCATTCTATCAATGAATCTCTTTATTCTACTTATTGTTAGTGTAAAGTTTAGTTTTTCATAAGATTCTGTCGAAGTAACTTGCCTGAGCTATGGCCAGCTGAGCCTCTGCCAAATCTCTCAACTTCATTATTTTCTGATAGTGAATTCTTCCCCATGCACACTCTGTCCCAGTGTCCGTATCCACCACATCTTCTGCATTTAGAATGCTTCGCTGGACACACCTGTCTTTCCAAATGACTTGGGAAACCACATTGAGGACAGTTTTTATTGTCTGACCCGGATTCTTCAACTGCTTTGAAATGTGTATATTTTCTTGCTCTGGAAGCTTCCTGACCCTTTGAGTGGCGCAGCGATTCACTTTTTTGTTCTTGTAATTCAGCTTGCCTTACGTCTGCTATTGCTGTAGTCAGGGTTAAATCAGATTTTGATTGTAAGCGAAGGGATGTTGCGCTGTCTCTGATTCCTATCACAATCCTGTCTCTGATAAGGTCCTCCTTTGCGGTAGAGTATTCGCATTCTTCAGCCCAAGAATACAATGCTGTGATAAAATCGTCAACACTTTCGCCTGATAATTGAACTCTGGAGTTAAAATAGAAGCGTTTGAGAATGATGTTCTTCTTTGGGGTGAAGTGGTCGTTAAATGCTTTGAGTACTTCGTTGAAGGATTTTGTTTCAGCATTAGGAAGTATCCTTAGTAAGATTCCCTCTGATTTTACTCCCATTGTGTAGCAGAGCAAATCCGTCTTCTCCTTATCGGTTTTCCAAGATAGATTTGCAACGGAGATAAATCTGAGAAATCTTTTCTCCCATATCGGCCACGTTTCCGGCTTTGTGAAGTCGAACGCCTCTGGCTGATTGATATTCACCTGATTTTTATTCGCCGGTAGAGCTCCTCGCCGTTCACGATTCGACGGGTTTTGCATGATTCATTTGATGCTTTCTTCTTTTTTTGAAATTCTTTTATCTCTAGCCAAATTTTATTCGGTTTCGGAAAAAACGGACACACAACTGCCGCTTTTGTGTAGATCAAGCTCCGACTGCAGCGGTTCGCGCAGAAGTGGCGCAGAAGTACGGGGATTCCCGCTCGACGTGCTAACTGCTAACATGGGGTAACTTCGGTTACAGCCAAGAGCAGGTCTGTGGCTGTTGATTGGTTGTTTCCGATCAACCTGACGATACTATTGGCTCCCGGAGCAGCGGATGCTATGGCTGCTCAGTAACCGAAGGTATACTCATGAAGTATAAACTCAGCCTAACTTACGCACCGCCCTCTGGCGATGAGCATGAAGAAGTATATTCATTTGATTTTTCGACAACATATTGATTTCGGAAGAAAATCTCATTTGTTCCCTAACTACAGTGGGGTGTAAATGGCATATACGTAATATTTGAATCAAATTTTTCCGTGAATCATTGCTATTTTTTTTAACAATAAAAAATTTGGAATTCCACTTTTCAATATTTTTTTTTCACTACAATTTGTACGGTAAATGTATTTGAAATGTTGAGGATTCATTTAGGACTAATTAGTGAATGTATCCTTAAAATTTCAAAGCTGTACATACATCATTGCGTTCCTTTTTCCGTAAAATTACTGAGGACCCTTCTTAAGTTGACGATAAATGATGAAAAAATCATGAACGAATTGCTCCTCATCTGCTCCTAATTGTTCTACCATGACTTTCAATTGCCTCTCATTTTTAAGACATAAAATAATCAACGCGACAGAGACGATCAATGACCACTTTTCAATGGACGTTGATTTAGAATCCAATTAGTGAGAAAACATTTCTGCACTGGATGAGGGAACCATGAAGTTGAGGGTCCGAATAATTCACGAAACATATTCAATATTATCTATCTAATGGGTGTATTCATCCAATTTACATGGTAGACCCTTACAGCTTGGCTGTGTCAAGCGTATAGACCTGTTCAAAGGACTGAATGAAATAGGAATGGAAATTTAATGAATACTTTAGCGTTATAAATATATTTTGTTTTATCTATCACACCCCGAAAAGAATGACTCAGCCGATGATGCGGCGGGAGGATTACGTCAGTATTGACTTGTTTCCCCGACTTTGATTTACTGTGTTGATTCCAACAAAAATTTTGAACCGTTTCTTCCAGGTTCAATAATTATGTATATTATGTAATTATGTATATTAGTCTGTTTTATATATTAATGAATAATGATGTACTATATTCAGCCTATGACTTAAGATATTTGCGTGAAATTACAGTTAGGCACGTTATATTCGTATAACTGATACGCAAAATGCATTTAAATACAACGTTTTTCAAACCATGAAGTTCTTGTTGCTTTCAAAAAGGAGGTCAGTGTTGTGTGAATGTGTGAATATTGAAATTTCGTTTCAATTTCGTCATTCACGACGTTGTAGAATAACTACAAGGTAATATTTTCGTATTTAACAAAGTATAATAATTTTTTTATTGTTTTTATTACATAAATTTATAAACTGTGAATTCAGGATAAAAAATTCTTGACCCATAGATATATTATAATGTCTATAAGAAGAACAATTCTTAAATGTCTATATTCAATTATTTTTCTTTATTTCGTATATTTTCTTTTAATTATTCTTCTATATTTATTCTATTAAATCTCTAGTACCTATCGTATATTTCATTACAAACAGCAATCACTGATACCCTGTTGTCTTAGAGCGACTAATTTCATCACAAGAAACAATTAGATTGTAGAAAATATTTTTAAATAAAGTCAGAACAAGGCTGAAAAAATATCATTTTTTAGTACGTAACATGTTATCATCAAAGCAGATGATTTAGTCATTCAAAGGCTGGTACCCTAACTATGCCAGTAAACAACGATATTCCGGTGCAGTGATGGTATATTGTGAAATAAAATGGCCGATCAACGATGAATCCATGAGCAGCACTTCCTCCTCCGCTCACTACTGAAAAAAATAATCAGACCATTTGACATAACATGATATCGATCGATGAAAATTGTCATGTAACCAAGACCCAACAAATTTGTATGCTACACGAAGTTGATTCTATCCCAGCCAGACCTACAAGCCCAGTCAAGACTGGGAGAGGATCAAACTCATTAGATCAGCTACAACCTGTACGTCACATGGACCTTCATCATCCACTAGATTTTTAAAGCTTTAGAGTCTATTCCGCATTCTGAAAAATATTATACTTCTGATTCGCGTATCTATTCATACGAACACATATCAGTGTCCTCCCGTTACGGACTGAGCCTAACGACGCTAAGAATGAAAACCGCATAGTCACAATAGATTCCATTGCATTACGCGAAACGTTTTTAGAAAGCACAAAACACAAATGCATTGGTCATCACGACCATCCGAATTAAAACTTTATGCCTAGCTAGAATAAAGAATCAATTATATGAGTGATCGCAATGTTAACGTGTCCGGCTGGTTCAAAGACCGCCATTGAACTCCTATTTCAATAATCCAATGGTAGAGGCTGATTTCATACCATAGCTTTTAGCTTCATCTATGAAATCAAGCAACATTGTCAAACGACAATACCTAGGGTATGAAATAATTTACACTCACATGGATAAGGAGCTGCTTCAGTACCAGTTTCGTCAACTTCAACAAATGCTGTTTGAACCGCATCGGTGATATTAAGAGGAACGTCAGCTATTCCAGAAAAATCGGCGGCAAGTCGGAACATGTGGGTCATTCCCAACTAGAATGTATAATGTCAATTTATGTCATGTATAATATAAATTACGATACGACGTTGCCAATCTAGGGTACCACAGAACTGGGGTTTCCAATATGGTACACATATTTGACGACATAAGATGCAAAAAAATTTCGTCGTTAAATTGAGCCTACCAGTGGACACTCATTTCACCAGAATAATTTCTGATCGAAATTCAAAAGGGTATTCTTCACTAGACCTCCCGAAGAAAATCAATTTAATTTCAAGTCTTAAAGAAGTCACAAAGACGTTAGACGTCCTTAAGACGTCAAAAAGTGGCGCGTTTGACGTCCGTATGACGTCTTCAAGACCACTTTTATTTTTTTGCTGTCTGGGTGATTAACCAATAAGTATCAATAATTTGATTCGGCCTGATCAAAAGGGTACAAAAAGTTTAAGTGTATTTTTTTTTAAACTAAGTTGTTTCACGTTCACGTTTAGTTCACGTGTAAATAACGTCCTCCGAGATTGTTGTTAATGCGTATACGTTACCGCTTTTAGAGTCGGTTTCAGATCGAAAGAACTCTTGATCTTGAATTTTGGCATATTTAATAGGATGTATCTGGGATCTACTTCCTGCAAAATTTGTCTCAGATTGACTTGGTGCAGATTATCTTGGACTATCTTTAATCCCATTATTTCATTCGGTAGAATGATGATCATACTGAGCGCTTCACCCTAAAAATCAGAATGGATAATTAACATGTTGCTGTCATCTATACTCTGTCGAATTTTTGATTGGGACTGGCAATGGAAGGACTGGTTGGAGAATAGTAGACTGCAATGTTTGCAATCTTGTCTAGTAGGTTGTAACAAATCTATGCAATGAGTTAGAGTAGACATACGGATCCTTATTTTATTCGGTATACCTTATAAGGAATTTCGATGAACTTTGCATTTAACTTTGGAAGGTGTCCAACTCGATAGGTGCACATCCTTGACATGAAGGGTACGAGTTTGATGGTTGTTTCATTAATATGGAACGTGCTGTTTCGAGTCCTGTAGCATTCAAACGGGAACTGCCATTGACCCTTAAAGTACAGTGCACTGACTAGTACAAATCCAGTATTTAGCGAGAAGCTGCCTGTGAAAACACATTTGATGCGCTTGAATGCTGACGTGATTGATGCGATAATGCACTATTGAAATGGTAAAAATGTTCAAGCTTACAAAATGACATTCTCGCTTAATATGTCAGCTTCATAGGTATAGTACAATAAAAATTACCTGGCTCAATAACTTTCGTGATTCTACTGTTGGTTCGTTTCTCACACCAAGTATTTATGGCCTCTGCAGCAGCTTGTGGGTACCTGAAGTCTATGCACTGACTTGGTGACAGGAATATCTTAGTAGTTAATTCGTGATACGCAGGTTTCATTCTAACATGAGACGCGAAAAATATCCTATTAGCAATACAAAGTTCAACTGCTTTTTCAGCCTGAAACAAAAATTGAATTAATTACGAAAGCATTGAAGTATGTATGCAGAATAGTTAACCAGAAGCTACAAATATCCATATGAATGCAGAAGGTATGCAAGATGTGACGATCTTGCGCAAATTTTCCCCAGTAACCAAACGTGACGATCACGACTTGCATTCATCTGTCGCAAGCATCTTTTAGCAGAGTTGCAGCAGACTTGTAAATGAATATTGTAAAAAACTTGGACAATCCTCTTTCGCAAGAATCTTTTGGTAGATTAGCAGCAGACTTTTGCATGATTATTTCAAGACACTTGAAATAATCAACATCTTGCGAAAGTTCATAGCATGATTGCGGACGCAGGCTACTAGCGGTTAATATGTCTTGCATCTTGCAAGAATTGTCCACAAGTCTTTCGAAAACCTTGTAGCAGATGGTTACTAGGGTTGTTCAGTAGTATGAATGCTTCCAGGCCTATTAAAAGCGAATGCTCCATATAGCTTACACTCAATATTTTAAGAAGAGACAAATAGCCAGATTGGCCGATGCTGTTTTCAATAGGAAGCTGAAGTACTGTTTGCATTTGAGAAGCAGTGTAGCTACCAGCTCCGTATGCAGCCATTGCAAGTAATATTTGAATGCTTGATGGAGAAGTGATCATGTTGCCCGGATTAGTGCTGACGAGCACCTGAAATTTCAAAGTCATACATACTGGTGATTTATTTTTTGAAATTCACCAACTATGAATTATATTTGCTTCTTGCAGGCTCAGAGCCTATTCAGAGAATCATATTCTTTACTTTCCAATGTCAATATGGGAAAATTGTCATCATTCATTATTCAATTATGTAGTAATACTCACTTTGAAAAAACTTTCAGAAAATTTTTCACAACTTTTAGCGACGGCCCGAAGTCCAGTGTCATCGATGAATGTTGCACCTGAATCAGAGAGTTTCCCTAAAAGACAAGGAGAACAAAGTGAATATAAATTTCACCGCTGCAATGAATGCATGAAAATGTATGCCATACTATGATGTCGCACAAATTCCAATTACAAAAATCTCGAACAAATTCCAATACAGTCTTCACTATCCCTTTCATATGAGTTTCAATTGTTTTCACGATTCAATAAATTACCATATTAAATTGCTTTTATATTTGCATTGTTATTGGGACACATAAACTATCGGGCTGCACCTGCAGTCTGTCAGCAAATCTCTTTATTCTACTTATTGTTAGTGTGAAGTCTAGTTCTTTATAAGATTCTGTCGATGTGACTTGCCTAAGCTATGGCCAGCTGAGCTTCTGCCAAATCCCTCGACTTCATTATTTTCTGATAGTGAATTCTTTCTCATGCATACTCTGTCCCAGTGTCCTTTTCCACCACATCTTTTGCATTTAGAATGCTTCGCTGGACACACCTGTCTTTCCAAATGACTTGGGAAACCACATTGAGGACAGTTTTTATTGTCCGATCCGGATTCTTTGACTGCTTTGAAACGTGTACATTTTCTTGCTCTGGAAGCTTCCTGACCCTTTGAGCGGCGCGAAAATTTACTCTCTTGTTCTTGTAATTCAGCTTGCCTTACTTCTGCTATTGCTGTAGCCAGGGTTAAATCGGATTTTGATTGTAAGCAAAGGGATGTTTCGCTGTTTCTGATTCCTATCACAATCCTGTCTCTGATAAGGTCCTCCTTTGCGGTAGAGTAATCGCATTCCTCAGCCAAAGAATACAGTGCTGTAATAAAATCGTCAACACTTTCGCCTGATGATTGAACTCTGGAGTTAAAATTGAAGCGTTTGAGAATGATGTTCCTCTTTGGGGTGAAGTGGTCATTAAATGCTTTGAGTACTTCGTTGAAGGATTTCGTTTCAGCATTAGGAAGTATCCTTAGTAAGATCCCCTCTGATTTTACTCCCATTGTGTAGCAGAGCAAATCCGTCTTCTCCTTATCGGTTTTCCAAGATAGATTTGCAATGGAGATAAATCTGAGAAATCTTTTTTCCCATATCGGCCACGTTTCCGGCTTCGTGAAATCGAACGCCTCTGGCTGATTGATATTCACCTGATTTTGATTCGCCGGTGAAGCTCCTGGCCGTTCAGGGTTCGGCATGATTCATTTATCTCTTGGTTATTCTTTTTTTTAAATTCTTTTATCTCTTACCAATTTTCATTCGGTTTCGGGAAAAACGGACACAAGAACTGCCGCTTTTGTGTACATCAAGCTCCGAGTGTAGCGGCTTGCGCAGAAATACGGGGATTCCGCCTCGACGTGCTAAGTGCTAACATATGAATAAATTCAGCCTGTGGCGTCATAACATCTTCGTGCGTACCCACTACGCGGCGCATAAGCAGAATTACTATCTCACTAGCGCTATACTGGACAACGCTTCCGTATATATACGAGCATCTAGTAACTTCTAATGTCCACTGGACAACATGCGCGTCTAGGGTACGGTGTGTTCGGCTTAGCCCTACTGACGAGTCCGCCGAGCACACCAGGACGAAACGCAACTAAACTCATAGAAGGTTCGATTCCTTCGACGCGTGGTTCGACTCCACGTGGTCACAGGAATGGATTCCTTCAATTGGTGACCCCGACGTGATGCTTCACAACACGGTCTCGGCTAAACAAACGTTCATATACATAATATAAACGTATATGCCTCGAGTCTTGCTCTCACGTACATTCTGAGTTTCTGACCTTCCACCTCTCGCATCTCAACAGATGTCAAAAGGACAATAATATTCTCTCTGGGACAACCTATGAAGAATGCTATTCGACTTTCGACTATCTCGTTCGATACTCCTAGACAGCATATCGTTGTCACTAGGAGGGGAGTGATGTGGCGTCATAACATCTTCGTGCGTACCCACTACGCGGCGCATAAGCAGAATTACTATCTCACTAGCGCTATACTGGACAACGCTTCCGTATATATACGAGCATCTAGTAACTTCTAATGTCCACTGGACAACATGCGCGTCTAGGGTACGGTGTGTTCGGCTTAGCCCTACTGACGAGTCCGCCGAGCACACCAGGACGAAACGCAACTAAACTCATAGAAGGTTCGATTCCTTCGACGCGTGGTTCGACTCCACGTGGTCACAGGAATGGATTCCTTCAAGCCCAACTTACGCACCGCCCTCTGGCGATGACCATGAAAAAGTGTGCTCATTCAATTTTTTAACAACATGTTGATTTCGGAAGAAAATCTCACTTCTTCCCTAACTAGTTTGGTGTGAACGACAGATATTACGTTTTAAACAAAGAATTTCAGGCACGTCAAATACAAAAATAAACATCTGCTTTCGCAATTACATTCCGATTCCTGAAAAGAGAAACACAAAAGATTACTATTGAGTGTGATTGTGTTTGTATTGTATGAAGGAGAGACGAGGCAAGCAGATAACAACAATCCCAAATGCTTCAAGCGAAGGACGACTTTTGTATTCATAAAGGCTGAAACACACAAGTGCACAGCACCGCACGGCGCCGCACCGAAAACAGTGGTGCGCATCGTCTTTTTTCTGTAGTTTCTCATAAAATTGTGCATGATTTTCATTATTAAATACGAGGCACCACTGTTTTCGGTGCGGCTCGTGCGGTGCTGTGCACTAGTGTGTTTCAGCCTTTAATTCGAATTCGTCTTGAACCCAAACTATGCTCATCAGCACGTGAGGGATCAGTTAGCTTTTGAAACTTATAAAAACTCCTGAAGAAATTTTTGTCTAACGTTAATCATAATCGGCAATATAGAACAAAAGAACGCTTAGGACTTTTGTCTTCCGCAAAATAATCTCTTCACTTCACTAGATTAATTTCAACTACTCTTGAACAAACCTATACGAATTAAATACAAGCAAAATAAAAGTATATTTACTCATAAGATAAATCCTACGTGGTTATTGATTGACTTGAACAAAATAAAAATGAGAGCTTCCTTTAAATATAAAAAATTTGCTTTTTCCCGACACATTTGTTTGAAAGAACCATATTTTTTTTTAACCCTGCTATTATATTATATTATAAATACCCCGTTATTATACTATTCCCGACACAACGGGAATAATGATAAATTCTATTCTATTTTATTCTATTCTGGGTTTTCATGAAATTTCATGGACTATTTTGATCTTTTTTCTGGGAAATTGTCTCGATTAATAGGAGCCAGTTGCTGATACAATTTCTACTATGATTCCGTAGGGTTGGCCAGATTATTGGCCAGGACTTTTTAGAATCTTAATGAGCTGCTTGAGTAAAAAAAGTAGGTTTGATGGCTTGCACGGAGGGATACGGGTTTTATGCAAATTCGCTAACAAAGTTGACGAAGCTCACATGGAAAATGTAGGGTCAGTCGTTCTGCGAGAGAGCGAGAATGTAGGCTTCTTTCCTTAAACATATCGCGTCCCTAATGCCATAAAGGCATACGCTGTATATAGATGCTACCTAAGAGCCATAAAGGCATATAAATTTTTTTATTCGCCCAATCGCTTCAGAATAACTTGAAATGAATTTTCTAAAAAAAAATAAAAAAACTAATGCCAAAAAGGCATATCTTTTGGGACATAGGCCTTTTTGGCATTAGGAAAACTGATTTTTTTTTTTAACTTTCTATGCGTTTTTCATGTTTTCAAAGCGATAGGCGAAGTTTGAAAAAACTATATGCCTTTTTAGCATTAGTATGCCATAAAGGCCTATAACGAAGATATGCCTTTATGGCATTAGGGACGCGATATAAAAAGCATCATTTCAATTTGAACATTTGCCGTCTTATTTATAAAATTCGAACAGCAGTAGAGTATAGAGTGAGTAACTGCTATCGAAGTTTATGGAATAGAATCTACAAATACAAATGCGAGAAACTCACACTCAAGTGTCAATATTTTGGAATGTACAATTGGTGATATTTAGTTTTTCTATAGAACTTTTCATAGATCTTGCTGTGATGGAAATATAGTAAAATTTTGGGTATAAATACCATATAAGTTTCACGATTCAAAAGCGGAATGTTGCGTGGATTACATGAAATTTCAGTAAACAGTTTTATTAAGGGGTTACACCACCCTGAGAGGCTGAAATAAGACTGAATTTTCAAGATTTTTTTGTAGCTAAAATAATGCATGTTTTTTATTTCTCTTCTTACACACTTTTAGTATAACATTTCAGCTTTCCAATCGTATTTTTTTCATGTCAGAATATCTATAATTGGCGGAGATATACGCCTCCGCGCGCATCAATATTTTTTTTTCACTACTGCTTTGCGGGAATCATATCTGCCTGACGGTTCATCTGAAACACATTCGCCGAAAATATGTTCTTTAGTATGATCAAATGTATGGAACTACGTAGGATTTTTCCGAAAAAATCAAAAATGGATTTTTGGCAGCACGCGGAATTTTTTTTTCGTTTTTCGCGAAAAATTCCGACCTAAAAACATTAATAAAAAAAAAACGGTTAACAATATCGAAAAAATCCTACGTACTTCCATAGATAATAGTGTTACAAATGTGTGGTAGAAATTTAAAGTCGATCGGAATAACCGTTGTTGAGTTATCATTCCCGCAAACTCGAAAAATGTAGTTTCGAGAAAAACGCGTTTAAAGTTTTGACGCGGTATCAGCAATACAAATACATTGCGGTATAAAAAAAATCATATCTTCGTCAATATTGTAGGTACAGACTTCGTTTTGGGCTCAAAATTTTCGTCAAGGTCCACACTATAAGAAAAAAAAATAAAACCGAAAATCGATTTTTTGAAAATCTCAGGGTGGTGTAACCCCTTAACGCTGGGAATCCGTTTTTTATATTTATTTTTGAAATTGAACAAGCCATACTTTTTCTTCTGTCTTTTCATAAATTATACAGCTATAAATCAAAGCGAAATTCAGAAAAACTTTCCATAAATAGTTCCGAGCTATAAGGTACATTTTGAAAATATAGCAGCTGGTCGGTATAATATGGATATACCTATATAAGGCATGTAGTAAAGTAGTTGGCGGCGCATGAAATAAGGAACCTGCGCTTTACGAACTCGAGCTACACGATCTTTTGCATATAACGATCTATATCTTGCAGAATTCCGACTTGAAATTTATGAATTGACCCGAAATTCATAAACTTTATATGAACAAAGCAGAATTGAATAAAAAATTCTAAAAATTACCATGAATTGAACATCACGCGCGTATACAAGCGCATTCGAGATTATAATCAATGGATTTGAAGGGATTGAAAGTTGGATTTTAACCCTAGACAGGGCAACTTATTTTTTTCACCTTCTATCGGGTAACTGGGGTACCGGAGTACCCCAAGCGTTTCTGAATGATGCAAGCCTTTCTAGTTGCAATAAAGATAGGATTTTTGTACGTCATTTGCTTCGTTATTGAATCAGGAAGACGATGGTATATATTCAAAGCCCTTTCTTTCGCAAGAGAAAATCGAGAAAAACTTGTTTAGAGTAACAAAAAGTGCGGTGAAGAACTAAAAATGACTTTTTTCAAAGTTGGCTTGGGGTACCTGGAGACCCCAGTTATCCCGTCTAGAGTTAAAAATACATAATGAAATTCCAGAACTTTTATTTTATTTTTTTTATTTGAAAGAAAGAAATAAGGTGGTGTACCCTGGGGACGCTGCGTGCTTTACAATAGGCAGAAATGTGCCTGTGGGTAAGCTTGCAGCGGGGTACCATAAAATACTTTCAATAGGCTTATAAAGTATACGAGGAAAAGAGTAAATATAACAAATGTAGGACAAACAACAAATGTGTCTATGTTTTATCATAGTTTAATTAACAGCATGATAAAACTATCTTCTTTGGCAACGGTATAAATATGAGCAAGATTATTTAAGACATATACCTACTTCGAACCTATAGATACTATAATAATCTGGTAGCGCTGTGAATTAACAATCAGTGGTACTTTTTTTTCTTCCATTCCAAAAGCAACTGCAAAAAAAAGTCCGAAGAGCCCGGGGCTTTATATTAGTATTAAGAGAGCTATCATGCATTCGAGAAAATTCCCGTATTTTCGCGTTGCGTCTAGAATCCGTCGTTTTGAGGTGTTAAATAACAGACCGATTTGCAGCGGAAACATGCGACATCTCACTAAAATTCGGCGTCAACGTAGATGTGTCGATTGCCTATAAATAAAACGCAGAGCCGGCGACGATCAGAAGAGTTTGAACCACTGAACTATAGTTTGATCTGTCATACATATAGTAAGACTAAACCCAACTCAAGATACGCAAAGCTTATTTCTTCAAGACTATTTGTGCGAAAACGTTTGATTAATCGAGTCATTACATCTTTAACATCAAAGAGATCGTAAATATGTCTGTAATTCCAATGCTGTTCTCTAACTGGTGGGAAAATTTCGAGGAGCCTCACAGAATCTTAGACCAACACTTCGGCCTAGGACTTCGACCCGAGCAAATGCCACCATCAAACCATTGCTTAACGGGTTGTGGACGGCATTTTCCACCATCAGCTCTCTACTGCAGACCATGGGGAGATCTTCTGCGTACCGCAAACGGAGGTTCATCCGTTGTAAAAGCCGACAAAGATCAGTTCAAGGTAATCCTTGACGTGCAGCAGTTCAAACCCGAGGAACTGAACGTTAAGGTAGTCGACAAGTGTGTCGTCGTCGAGGCTAAAGCCGGCGACACAAAGTTTTCCGTAAGCCGTAAGACGCATCACCTACAGGCCGGTCGGTCACCTACACGCGTACGTGATTGGTCGGCGCTTGGTGTGCGTGACCGAACGGTCTGTAGGTGATGCGTCTTACGGCGCACGGAAAACTTTGTGTCGCCGGCTTAAGCACGAGGAAAAACGAGACGAGCACGGGTGGATATCGCGTCAGTTTGAACGTAGATATTTGATCCCCGATCAGTTCAACGTTGACGAAGTTTCGTCGAGCTTGTCTTCAGATGGGGTCTTGACTATCACCGCGCCGAGAAAGAAGCAGCCAGAGATCAAGGGTGAGAAACAGATCAAGATACAGCACACCGGTAAACCGGCTGTTAAAGATGCTCCGTGCAAGAACCAAAATTCTGGAAACGCCGTCGAGGAGCAGAAGAAGAAGAAAAGCGATGCGAAATAATCGTGTAATCGATTTTTTACTGATTATAATATATATTTTACTAGCCATTACATGCCACAATTCCATTTTAATCTATAAGAGTTTGAAAAAAAATCTTTCCATTTCTTTATATCGTTATGTATACACCAAATATCGTACAGTTTGAAACTATGCGTATAATAACTATTGCCATGATAATATAAATATTCCTCTTTTCGTATTGAATAGGTATTATATATATATATATAATAATAAATAAATAATACGTATATATAACTAAAAATTATATTTCGCCTTTTGTTGTAGTCAATACTTATTATGACATTGAAGTCTGCATCGTTGAAACGCAACGAAATCCGAAAAAAAAAAAAAATAATAATAATTTAAATACATTAATTTACCAAAAATGATCCTGCTATGTTTGAAAAGTAAAAACGATTAGAAATAACTTGAAAATGTTAATAAACCTAGTAGGATCATTTTCATGCCGTGTATATTTTTTTTTTAATTTACGTTGAATTTCGTTGCGTTCCAACGATGCAAACTTCCATGTCATTACTTATTAATCCGTCTCGCCTGATCCCAAATAACAAATATTTCGTAAGTTATCCGAAAAAAGTAGTAGGACTAGGCAGTATTGTTTTGAGTTTTTCTATTTAACATTCGAGTACCAATGTCAGAGTCAGCATAACAAGAACTTTCTGTTTAACGCGCCGAGGCGGTTAAGCCATATTTTCAAAATTTGAACCACAATATTAATATAGTATACATACTAGGTACGTTGTGTTATTTACAGATCGTTAGGCGTATCGGTCATTGTTTATATTTCATTTATTCATCTAAAAGTAGATCAACAATATTTAGGCACTACCTTTACCTAAAGCAATAATATTGCGAAACATTTTTCAAACTGCCGTCCGTCGTTGAACTAAATAGAAAAAATATGTATATATTATATGGATTACCGGGTAAGAATTACAATAATTGTCTCCAAATCGAGGCTGCCGCTTGTCACCCCGCATTGTCAATATAAACATTGAGAATTTGTGTGTGACACAAACTAAACAGTCATGCAAAAATGAGCCATTGTTAGTTTTTTTTTTTTTTTTTTTTTCAAGCTGATATTTCAAAAAGTTATGTAAAGTGCTTTCAGACTTTCACAATAAGTCAGCAATAACTCAGCAATACCAATGCTAAATTATCTGCAGTTATATGACATTGAAGTTTGCATCGTTGGAACGCAACGAAATCCGAAAAATAAATAATTTAAATATATATTAATTTACCAAAAATGATCCTGCTGTATGTTTGAAAAGTGAAAACGACTAGAAATAACTTGACAATATGAATAAACCTAGTAGGATCATTTTTATGCTATGTATATATTTTTTATTTATTTTTTTTAATTTACGTTGAATTTCATTGCGTTCCAACGATGCAAACTTCAATGTCATGCAGTTATAACGTCACGCTATGGGTACTATACCGAGTTTGAGGATGAAATATGAACGTTTTAATGTGAATAACGCAGCTTAATGAACATAGACATCGAATACACAACAAAAAATGACAAGTATTTGCTAGAATAGGAAGAAAATCTGGCGACACACCAAAGTCCATTCAGTCAGTTACGTTCAATATACGCTTCCGTCAACGCTCCTATCAAACAGATTCGAAAATCTATAAACATTCAACGGCGAGAAAAAAAAAATGCTATAATGCTGCTGATTTTGATTCTGCGGAATATTGATTAGATTCCTACTGCTGCTTCCTTTCCTATTTATTGACTGTCGGTTTAGATCCATGTGCCAGTCGCGTCAGATTTTCATTTTTAGTCAACGCGTCATGAAGACCGCCTTCTCATGTGTTTTCAAAAGTACGCGCCTTTTTCGGATGTAAAATTAATCGACGACAAGTGAACTGCTGTCTGGCACTTCGTCGAGATTTCCGATTCTTCTTCTCTTCTCAAATAGTTTTGTTCACTAACGTCTCGGTGTATTCACGATTACGACCACCCCCACCCATATCCCAGTGAATTGACGAACACGCAACTCACAGCGACACGCTCTTGTCTTCAGTTCGCATTTCAAAAACGTTACGAGAACGCATTGGAACTAAATCCTCATAGTTCTATCTCCTAGTTCTACCATTGCAACTGATGCTCGATACTTTATCGCCGATAATCAGTTGTTAATTATCATCAACTTGCCACTGTTCATTATCATCAGTCGAAAAAGGTAATTGCACACTCTAGCACGATATATGAATTGTTTATGAAAGCCGGTGGCCCTATCATCTGGAAATTAAGCGAGTGTATTCCATTCATATTCCGCATTGCCGAAATTACGCGTATGCATTCACATTATTTATAGCTTGTAAGATACAACAATCTGTATCCTGAATCGTAGATCTATAATCAAATTCCATAACTAATTTTTATTTATTGCTGCATATATACAGTAATTACCTGAAAAAGGTATTATTCAATCATGTATTCAGAGGCGAGACGAGTGGGTCTGATCGCGGACATTGCACGTGTTCTTTTACATTCGCGACAAGTGAGATTTAGTAAATATATAAACGACTCACGTATGTCAAATCCTCTCAGTCAGTGATCGCAAATGTAAATAAGGAACACTCAATTTACGTAAATACGATATGATGGCTTATGGTCAGGCAATGCTGTAAAAGTCACTTCCAAAATGATTCTATGAGAACTATCTAGATATATTCTAGAATCAAATGAGATCGAATATGTAGGCATTTGTTTAAATATTGATTCGTTTTATTGTTCAACAATATAGTAGTGGAATACCATAGCAAGACTTTATGATTTATTTTTTAAGGAATATAGTAGTAGTCTCAATAGTTTGCCACTCAGTAGGCATTTTGCTTGGGTATCAATATCTTCGGAAATATCTCCAGGAGTATCTTAGAGCAAGTTATAAAGATATTTTACAGAATCTAGTTACAAATGAAGATCAACAAATAATAGAATATGCAATATTGAGATACAGAATGAATGTAGATTCTGTATCTCAGATGCTTGTATCTACACTGTTAGAAATTTCCATATGAAATTTAATAAAAATGTGTGTGAAGCAATTAACACATACTTTTTTCCATTAAAATTCAACTTGTAAAACGTTTGAATATTAATACAACGGTTTTGAAAATTCAAAAATATTCTGAAATTTCAAACTCAAGATTATTAAAAATATATAGCTAGCATATATGAAAATTAATAGTTTTTATGATGAAAATTCAAGATGGTTATGAAAATTCATATGAATATCTACTAAATTTAGGGTATGGGTACATTTAAATTTAAAGACGTGATTGACATTTTTTCATTTATTTTTCAATATTCATCACCTTCGAGTAATTATCTTACACAATTTTCTTAATCTCTAGGTCACTAGAACTTAGTTAATATTCACGACTAGGAGAATCCCACATGATGCACATATTTCAACATAGAAATAATAGGTATAAGTAAAAGATAGTTTTTTTTTCTGATCCTCGATCTGCTCCGTGGTACTTTTTCAAGTTTTCGTGAAAGGTTCACTCTTGGATTGTAGGTCAGGATCTCCTGTTTAAATCCTTCATCTATCGGATGTGATGTCCAGTGATACCCTGAAATGAGAAAGCGTACCGAGTCAGATTAAGAAAATCAAGTTAACAAAGAATTTCACTCATGAAGACATGTCACCACAACCGATGATTTATGCTTAATTTTCTTACTTGCCTCATTAATCTGATGAACGTGGTCACTTGTTATCTTGTTATATTGACGACAATTATCTGGAAACTTCACAAATTTGCACAGAGTAACAGATCTTGACGCCGCCGATCGCCAACAGACGCGGGAAGTAGAACTGGCGTACACGGGCTGCTTAGATGCGCATAGCTCACTACGCAACTAATTTATATAGCATTATTTGAATTTTCACACTATTGTGAACTTTGAAATGAAAGTCTATTAAATTTCAAAATCTATTTCCGTAAATTTCATGTTTCCCGCATCGAAATTTCATTGTATTCTGTAATTTTCAATCACGATATTGAAGATTCAAACACAATCTCTGGAAACTAGTAAAACCATTATGTGTTTTGAATTTTCAAAACAGTCTTATAAAATTCAATAGAACTATGATTAATACTCAAAAACAGTTTTTGAAAATTCAGTACTTTTCTTTAATATTAGGAGACAAATATGAAATTTCAAGGTTTTTTATATTAATATCATTTTAATTACCAGGGTTTGTAAATTTCATTGTTTTTCGTCTATGAAACTTCAAACCATTTTTAACAGTGTATAGATACCTCCAGCTTTGCAGTTTCAGAAATTTATTTCATCCCTTCAAACTCCACTCATTGAACTTTTTGGCCAGCAAATGCATACATCCTATTTCAAATACCCTTTCATTGTGTAATTATTACCCATCCCCTCTCTTTTAACATGAATATTTTCATTCTCAACATTATCGTGTTAATTTATTAGCACGCTGACAGTATGACGGACGAAGTGCTTTGGAACGTAGCAAAAGGTATCAACGGGTTTACCAACGATTATTTCAAGGTAAATAACAAGTAGCTATCACCCACATGCTGAATTAAGTGTTAAATACGAGTAATCACGGGTTCTGAATATTAATTAAAAAAATTTAAGCACACCATTGCACGCAAAAAAAAGTGCTGTCAAATTTACTATGTGGGCAGTAAATATAGGGACAGCACTTTTTTGCAGTAGAAATTATCACAATTGTGGTGACATTATCACAATTGTGGTGATATTCACTCATGTAGACATTGAAGGCCACTTGCTCCAATGTACCCAATACTGCAATTGTGATAATTTCTACTGCAAAAAAGTGCTGTCCCTATATTTACTGCTCACATGGTAAATTTGACAGCACTTTTTTTTGCGTGTGTACTTTGCTTTCTATCTGTGAATAACGGCTTTCAAAGAGGCAGTCATATAACACCAGACTATACGCCTTGTCTGTAACATATTCTTTCTCTGATCAATTTCAACTGCACCCTTTTTTTATTGTACGTCAAGAGTTTGGAATTTTCAGGCATTAACAGAAATTCACCCTGACAACTTGATCACTTCTCCACTGAGCGCTCAGATAGTACTAGCCATGGCTGCGTACGGAGCTGCTGGTAAAACTGCTGCTGAAATGGGATCAGGTCTCCATCTTCCGAAAGACAAAGAGTTCGGTCAATCTGGCTATCGGTCTTTAATTGAAATCTTGAACGTAAGCCACTGATATTATTTATTGAATTACTCCATGAACATTATAAACCTTGGGCATGATATTATACTGCTTAACATCTCTATGCTTATATTCAATTGTTTCACAGAAATAATTATATTCATTGTTGATTAGTGAATGTTTGTTGTTTTGTTAGAATACAAAAGGAGTTGAACTTCGCCTCGCCAATAAAATGTACACAGCGTCTTATTTGGAGGTAGAATCTGCTTACAAAAAAATGACGACTAAGAATTTCCTATCATCTATTAAGGAGTTGGACTTCAATGATCCCGTAGCTGCAGCACAAGTTATAAACGATTGGTGTAAAGAACAAACCAACAATCGAATCACGAATGTCGTTTCACCAGGTAATTTCTATTCACTTTTTTTGATTTGTCAATGAGTTAAGAAAGAGCTGCATTAGTACGAAAAACTTTGAACTTTAACACGGATAACCTTGCAGGCAATCTTCCTATGGATACCCTTATGATACTGATCAACGTAGTGTATTTCAAGGGCCAATGGAAAAAGAAGTTTGATCCATTGCTTACCGAGAACAGAATATTCCACGTTGATAAAAATACTACTAAACATGTACCCACTATGTATATCAACAAGCAATTCCGATTTGGAGATCTTCCCAAGCTGGATGCAAGGTTCATCGAATTACCCTACCAGGTAAAGGAAATATACCTAGAAGATGTCTTTTTACGTGTTTAACGGCATTGTTGCATGTAATTCTTTAACAGGATTGCCCCGATTGCGTGTCTTCCAAGTTCCCATTGCACAGATGTAAGGATCCGGGACTTAGCATGATCATAATTCTTCCCAATCTCATTGATGGACTGGAAAAAGTTAAAGAAAATCTGCATACAGTCGATCTGAAGCACGTGGTGAAAAGAGAATTCCCCGAAAGTATTGAATTATATTTACCAAAATTCAAGATTGAAAGTAATTTGGATCTCGACCCGATTCTGAAGCAGGTGACTCGCTTTTCTAATTGCATATTATAATTTCCTATAAGTGTATGATATTATAATCTCATTTTTGCAGTTGGGAATGACTAGCATGTTTCGAGCAGGTCAGGCCAACTTTTCTAGTATAAGTGCAGACGTGCCGATTCACATCTTGAGCGTAACGCAGACTGCATTAATTGAAGTTGACGAAGAAGGAAGTACAGCGATTGCAATTACGAGTGAGTAAAAATTTCGATTCAAATTCTCGCTGAAGCTTGTGTTATCTACTATCTTCCATCATAACAAAATTTACTGTTTTCTTCCGCAATAAAGTAACTGTGACTAATAACTATATGAACGTAATTTCAGTACTTTTATAAGCATTGTAGTCATTCTCGTTCGTTCTACGGGATAGTTTTGAGATTAGGTCATCTTGTTTCAGGACTAAGAGGCGGAGGCGGAGACCCTCCCTTGCCCCCACTACCATTCAAAGTCGATCGGCCTTTTTATTTTGCAATATATCATTTTGACACCAAAATATCCTTGTTCACTGGCATTGTTCAGGAACCATGCATCAAATAGCTCGACGATGAGCTTTAATCGTGAAATAAAATAAAATGAGATAATACCGTTCTTCCGCATCGATATCTGACCATTTATGAGTATAATTTCACCATATATGTTCTTTTTTTCTGCTAACGAATATGTTGGTATCAAGGCATCCGTATTTCGAATATTTCGATTTTGATTTTGATTTTGATGCACATTTGCGAATGATTTTTTATTTTAGTTATTCATTAATACTCAGTATATCCGTGCGATATAATTATATGGGTGCTCGTGAGACTGGAACGTCCGCGTAACCCGTGGCTATTCAAATACTTCTTACATGTATACGTATGCGTGTAATAAAGATGTTACTCAAATATTATAATGATTGATTTCAACCTCCATATGTATCCCATATCAATAATGCTTCCAAGATCGTCTCGAAACCCATTGCTATAACCTGCAGTTAAAACTAGAGACTATTTGTTGTATATACTTCATACCTTATTAGTATAATAAAAAAAAGCGATAAATTAATTAAAGCCTGCGGGGCGCAGATAATGTATTTTTTGTTCTCTACGTAGCAAAATCTGTGCAGCCCTGTCTCGTGTTAACTTGTGGAACACGTATGAAATTCAAACAGCCAAGAGTAGAGTAATTAATTGAAATCGGAGTCTATTGAGTAGAATTTTTGAATAAATTCGAGAAATTTATGCTCAAAGTGTCAATATTTTGCAACGGATAATTGGTGAGATTAAATTTTTCTGTAGGACTTTGTACGTCTTGCTGTAAATGAAGATTAAGTAGAATCTTTATTTTATTATTCATAGAAGGTATCAGTCAGAATTAGGTACAAAATCTTTATTCATTGATATAAATACTAAATTTTATGATTTAAAAGTGGGATGTTGCGTGGATTACATGACATTTATCTGTTCAACGCTGAAAATTCGAGTTTGTATTTATTTTTGAACTTAAATAAGTCGTTTTTTTCTTCTGTCTTTTTATAAATTCTACAGCTATAAGCCTAAACGAAATTCGGCCAAAGAATATACCTGTAAAGCAGTTGTTGGCGCATGAAATAAGGAACCTGCTTTACGAACTCGAGCTACACGATCTTTTATATATTTTGCATAACGATCTATATCTTGCAGGGCCGACTTGAAATTTATGGATTGATCCGAAATTCATAAACATTATATAAATATACAAAACGGAAAGCCCGTCTTCAGATGGGGTCTTGACTATCACCGCACCGACACTTTATAGTATCATAGTGTGTAAGCTGGTACGAATTTCTTAGGTCACCTCAAATCATGTTTTGAGACGACGATTTCGAAAAATTCCAACTTCATCCATCCGATTAGGCTCGTATTACTTTTTGATCATGATTTTCTATAGCTTGCGGAAAAATTGGCACTTACCGTTGATGAAAAATCCCATGTTTATTCAGACAGGAAAAAGTACGGGCTTACCGGCACGCTTTCCCGTTGAGCTAGAAAGTCCAAGTTTCGCCCAGATTTTTTTGAATTCATTTCGAACCGATCCAGGGTGCGGCGCGGACAAACTTCCACTGATCCCCAAATAAGGACCACCCTAATGCACATCAATACACAACCAAAAATGGCAAGTATTTGCTAAAATAGGATGAAAATCTGCCGACACACCAACGTCCATTCAGTCAGTTACATTCAATACTCTTTCGTCAACGCTTCTGATTTCAATTCTGCAGGAATACTGATCAGATTCGTAGTCCTACTGCTTCTTTCTTCCCTATTTATTGGCTGCTTAGATCAGTGGCGTGACTAGACTTTACGAGCCCTAAATGCGAAAAAAAATTGGAGACCCCCCCGCCGGGATTGCCTAAAAATACTCTTACTTCGTGTAGATGTAATTTACATTGAAGAATATTATAGGGGAAATTGTATGGCAAAAGTCTACATTTATTTCGAATGATAATAAATTTATCACAACAATACGGCACTGGTCATAATTCGCCATACGAAAAAACGATATGTAAAAAATGTCGAGACATTGGCTGGTATCAATAAAACGAAGCAGATACTAATGCTTCAAGTATTAGCATCTACTACGAAGCATGTAGGGGTTAATACTTCAACTCGTAGTAAATACTTCACTTGCGTAGTAGATGCTTCCCTCGTGTAGTACATGCTACGCAAGTGAAGTATCTGCTACTCCTAAGAAGCATTTGCTTCAATACTGTAGTATCTACACTATAGTAGTAGTATAAAATAATTTCTGGATACAAAATACCGAACATCAAGTTGCGGTACACGTGTTCGTCATATTCCCTCCGATTATTATAAACTTTTATCCGTCGTCTAATATTCATAAAAGCGGCCATTTCCACTTATTTAGCGAAGTAGCCCGTCTGCGAAGTTGCTCGGACAGCAGCTTCACTCAAACTGTAGTAGATACTACGCGTGGCTCAAAAACGGAGTACCTACTTCGAGCTAGGAGTAGGTACTACAAAACACTAGTATTAACTCCTATGTACGAAGCACCTACTACGCACATAGGAGTAGGTACTACGGAAGCGAAAGCATGTTACGCATCCGAAGTATCTACTCCGAATCCGAAGCATCTGCTTCAAGCATTAGCATCTACTTCGTTTTATTGATACCAGCCATTGGTTGACCAAAAGGTTGATGAAATTCGGTTTATTCTAATATAAAATATTGTTAAATTCATATTTAACGTAAGAAGTTTTATAGTTCGAGTCGCGCGGGCTCAACTCGTGATATTTTTCTTTTTTCCTTGTGGAGTTGTGAGCTGCTTTTTGTTCAGGGCCCACGTCGAAAAATAGTTTTGAAAAAAATCAATTTTTTTGTGCCTAGCTGGGGACCCCTTGAGTCAAGGGCCCCATCGCAAGCGCATTAGTTGCATTGGCACAACTACGCCACTGGCTTAAATCCATGTGCCACTAGTCACGTCAGATTTTAATTTTTAGTCAACGCGGCATGAAAACCGCCTTTTCATGTGGTTTCAAAAGTACGCACCTTTTTCGGATGTAAAATTAATCGTGGACAAGTGAACTGCTGTTTGACAACTCGTCCAGATTTCCGATTACTCTCCTTTGATAGTTTTGTCCACTAATGTCTCGGTGCATTCACGATCACGCCCACCCTCATCAATCCCAGTGAATTGACGAACACGCAACTCGCAGCGACATGCTCTTGTCTTCAAGTTCGCATTTCAAAAACGTTACGAGAACGCATTGGAACTGAATCCTCATAGTACTTCGCCTAGTTCTACCATTGCGACTGATGCTTGATACTTTATCGCCGATAATCAGTCGTTAATTATCAACTGGCCACTCTTCATTATCACCGGTCGAAAAAGGTAATTGTTCACTCTAGCACGATGTGTATATTATTCGTTAAAGCCGGTGTCCCTATCATTGGGAAATTATAAGCGATTGTATTCCATTCATATTCCGCATTGCCAAAATTACACGTATGCATTCACATCATTTTTAGCTAGTAAGTTACAACAATCTGTATCCTGAATCGTAGATCTATAATCAAATTCCAAAACTAATTGTTGTACATTGCGTATATAGTAATTACTTGAAAAACGTGTTATTCAATTATGTATTCAGGTGCGACACGATTGGTTTTGATCGGACATTACATGTTCGTGTACATTCGCGACAAGTGAGATTTAGTAAATTTATGAACAACTCATGTATGTCAAACCCTCTCAGTTATCGCGAATATAAATAAGGAACAATCAATTCACCTCAACACGCTATGATTGTTTATGGTCAGGCAATGCTGCAAAACTCACTTCCGAAATGAAAACTATTGAGATATATTATAAAATCAAGAGAGATCGAATGTAGACATGTGTTTGGATATTGATCAGCTGTATTGTTCAACAATATATGCCAAATTCGACTTACTGCACTAGTGCGCACTAAGTGCACTTTTATTCTCTTCTATCTCCTACGTCAGAGTGCGAAAGAAGTACACTCAGTGTGCCACAGGGCAGTAAGTCAAATTCGGCAATAGTAGTAGTAGAATACCATAGCAAGACTTCAGCGAAAGCATAATTATTTTTTTAAGGAATAGTAAGTGTCTTGATAGTTTGCCCTTTCATTGTGTAATTCTGACCCATCTCCTCTCTTTCAATATGTATATTCTGTTTCTCAACATTATCGTGTTAATTTATTAGCACGCTAACAGTATGACGGACGAAGGGCTTTGGAACGTAGCAAAAGGTATCAACGGGTTTACCAATGACTATTTTAAGGTAAATAACAAGTCGCCATTACATACATGCTAAATACAAGTAATCGCCGGATCTTAATATGAATTCAAAAAATTGAAGCACACCGTTGTACTCTGCTTTCTATTTGCGGGTAACTGCTTTTAAAGAGGCAGTCATATAACACCTGACTATATAAGCCTTGTCCATAACATATTCTTTCTCTTAACAATCAAACTGTACCCTCTTTTTTTGTCTACCAAGAGTTTGGAATTTTCAGAAATTGACAGAAATTTACCCTGACAACTTGATCACTTCTCCACTGAGCGCTCAGATAGTACTAGCCATGGCTGCGTATGGAGCTGCTGGTAAAACTGCTGCTGAAATGGAGGCAGGTCTCCATCTTCCAAAAGACAATGCGCTCGGTCAATCGGGCTATCAGTCTTTAATCAAAACCTTGAACGTAAGTCATAGATATTATTTATTGAAGTACTTCAGAAACATTTGTGTTTACGCAGTTGATACCGGTAAATAAAACTTTGGGCATGATATTATACTGCTTAACATCTCTATTTTTATATTCAATTGTTTCACAGAAATAGTTATATTCATTATTGATTAGTGAATTTTTGTTGCTTTATTAGAATGAAGAAGAAGTTGTACTTCGCCTCGCCAATAAAATATACACGGCATCTCATTTGACGCTAGAATCTACTTACAAAGAACTGACAACTAGGAATTTCCTGTCATCTATTCAGAAGTTGAACTTTAGTGATCCGGTAGCTGCAGCACGAGTTATGAACGATTGGTGTAAAGAACAAACCGACAATCGAATCACCGATGTCGTTTCACCAGGTAATTTCTATGTACTTTTTTTGATTTGTCATTGTGTTCAGAAAGAGCTGCATTAGTACGAAAAACTTTAAACCTTAACATGGAAACCTTGTAGGCGATCTTCCTATGGATACCCTCATGATACTGGTCAACGCCGTGTATTTCAAGGGCCAATGGAAAAAGAAGTTTGATCCATTGCTCACCAAGAACAAAATATTCCACGTTGATAAAAATACTACTAAACGTGTGCCCACTATGTATATTAAAAAGGAATTCCGATTTGGAGATCTTCCCAAACTGGATGCAAGGTTCATCGAAGTACCCTACCAGGTAAAGAAAATATACCTAGAAGATGTCTTTTTACGCGTTTGCCGGAATTGTTGCATGTAATTTTTGAACAGGATTGCCCTCCAACTCCCAATTACCCCATCCACCGATGGGAGGATCAGAGACTTAGCATGATCATCATTCTTCCGAATCTCATTGATGGACTGGAAAAAGTTAAAGAAAATCTGCATACAGTCGATCTGAAGCGCGTGGTGGAAAGAGAATACCCTGAAAGTATTGAATTATATTTACCAAAATTCAAGATTGAAAATAATTTGGATCTCGACCCGATTCTGGAGCAGGTGAGTCGCTTTTCTAATTGCATATTATAATTTCCTATAAATGTATGAGTAGGTTTTCCGATAGAACTGATAATTTTGTCAAATAATTACGAGAATCTTTTTCTAACAATGCATAGAGGCGAATTACACAATTTCGAGAATCAACATTATCAACGTTATTTGTTTTCTACGTGATATGATATAATCTCATTTTTTCAGTTGGGTATGACTAGCATGTTTCGAGCAGGTCAGGCTAACTTTTCTGGTATAAGTGCAGACATGCCGATTCACATCTTGAGCGTAACGCAGACTGCATTAGTTGAAGTTGACGAAGAAGGAAGTACAGCAGTTGCGATAACGAGTGAGTAAAAATTTCGATTTAAATTCTCACTGAAGCTAATGTTAACTTTTATCTTCCATCACAACAAAATTTACTGTTTTCTTCTGTAGTAAAGTAACTGTGACTAATAACTCTTTGAACGTAATTTCAGTACATTTATAAGCATTGTAGTAATTCTTGTTCGTTTTACGAGCTAGTTTTCAGATGTGTTCATCTTCTTTCAGGACAAAGGGGCGGAGGCTATGGAGGTCCAGTGAGTCCACCCCCGAATCCATTCAAAGTCGATCGGCCTTTTTATTTTGCGATATATCATTTTGAAACCGAAATATCCTTGTTTACTGGTATTGTTCAGCAACCATGCTTCAAATAGCTCGACGATGATCCTTGATCGTGAAAAAAAAATAAAATAAGATAATACAGTTTTTCACCATTGATATCGCTAACTGACCATTTATAAGTATAATTTCACCATATATATATATATATATTTTTTTTTTTCTGCTAACGAATATGTTGGTATCAAAGCATCAGTATTTCGAATATTTCGATTTTCATTTTTATTTTGATGCACATTTGCGAATGATTTTTTATTTTAGTTATTCATTAATACTCAGTGCGATATAATTATATCGGTGCTCGTGAGACTGGAACGTTCGCGTAATCCGTCGCTGTTCAAATACGTGTAATAAAAATGTTACTCAAATATTGTAATGATTGATTTCAATCTCCATATGTATCCCATATCAATAATGCTTCCAAGATCGTCCCGAAACCCATTGCTATAACCTGCAGTTGAAACTAGAGACCAATTGTTGTACATACTTCATACCTTATAATAAAAAAAAAGCGATAAATTAATTAACGCCTGCGGGGCGCAGATAATGTATTTATTGTTCTTTACGTAGCAAAATCTGTGCAGCCCTGTGTCGTGTTAACCTGTGGAACACGTATGAAATTCAAACAGCAAAGAGTAGAGTAATTAATTGAAATCTGAGTCTATCGAGTAGAATTTTCGAAAAAATTCGAGAAATTTATGCTCAAGTCTCAATATTTTGAAATGTATAATTGGTGAGATTTAATTTTTCTGTAGGACTTTGTACGTCTTGCTGCAATGAAGATTAGGTAAAATCTTTATTTTATTATTCTGATTCATAGAAGGTATCAGTCAGAATTAGGTACAAAATCTTTATTCTTTGATATAAATGCTACATTTTAGGATTTAAAAGTGGGATGTTGCGTGGATTACATGACATTTATCTGTTCAACGCTCGAAATCCGAGTTTGTATTTATTTTTGAACTTAAATAAGTCGTTTTTTTCTTCTGTCTTTTTATAAATTCTACAGCTATAAACCTAAACGAAATTCGGCCAAAGAATATACCTATAAAGCAGTTGTTGGCGCATGAAATAAGGAACCTGCTTCACGAACTTGAGCTACACGACCTTTTGCATAACGATCTATATCTTGCAGGGCTGAAAAAAATTGGAGCCCCCCGCCCCGGCACGATTGCGGGGAAAAAAAATCTTACTTCGTGCATATGATCACATTGTAGAATTAAAGCAGGAATTGTATGGTAAAGGCCTACATTTATTTCGAATGATAATAAATTTATCACAACAATACGGAACTGGTCATAATTCGCCATACGAAAAAACGATATGTCAAAAATGTCGAGACATTGGTTGACCAAAGGTTGATGAAATTCGGTTTATTCCAGTATAAAATATTGTTAAATTCATATTCAACGTAAGAAATTTTACAGTTCGAGTCGCGTGGGCTTAACTCACGATACTTTTTCTTTTCCTTGTGGAGTTGTGGAGCTGCTTTTCGTTGAGGGCCCACGTCGAAAAATTGTTTCGAAAAAAATCATTTTTTTTTGTGCCTGTAGCTGGGGATCCCTTGAGCCAGGGGCTCCCTTGCGACGGCATTGGTTGCAATTGGCATAACTACGCCACTGGCTTAAGGTGCCTATTCACGAGCGAATTATTCGCTGAAAATTGAGCGAATGATGGTCACCCGACCCTGGTTATTCGCTGGTTCTACGTTCGCTCGTGAAAACCAAAGTGGCGTCCAAAACCAGCGAAAATTTATCAACGGTCGCTCATGTAAACGAAATCGAGCGTCAAGAAATAGGGACATCGTCATATCATCTGTTACGTGATTGGCACCCCTTTGTGCTCCAAAGTGTCATGTGTTTTGTTGTTTACAATAATTGAAGAATTATGCATACGCGAGAAGTTCAAGAATGGTAAAATGTCATAGTATATAGGCAACAATATCAAGAGTGGAGCCGTAATTGGTTCGCACGATCCACAAATTGTCGCATATTCTATTTGAAAATGGAACCAGCGTTGCCGCCACATTATCGCGAATAGACGCTAGAAGTTGGATAAATCGAACTTCTAGCGAACAGATCTAGCGGTGAAATTGTGAGTCACGTGGTACGTTAACGCTGAAAAAGTAGCGTCTGTTCGCTGTCGTGAATAGGCACCTTTAGATCCATGTGCGAGTCGTGTCAGATTTTCATTTCAGTCAACGCGTCATGAAAACCTTCTTCTCATGTGGTTTTAAAAGTACGCGCCTTTTCCGGATGTAAAATTAATCGTGGACAAGTGAACTGCTGTTTGGCAATTCGTCCAGATTTTCGATTCTTCTCCTCTGATTGTTTTGTCCACTAACGTCTCGGTGCATTCACGATCACGCCCAGTGAATTGACGAACACGCAACTCGCAGCCACATGCTCATCTTCAGTTCGCATTTCAAAAACGTTACGAGAACGCATTGGGACTGAATCCTCATAGTACTTCGCCTAGTTCTACCATTGCGACTGATGCTTGATACTTTATCGCCGATAATCAGTCGTTAATTATCAACTGGCCACTGTTCATTATCACCGGCCGAAAAAGGTAATTGTACGCTCTAATACGATGTATAAATTGTTTATTAAAGCCGGTGTTCCTATCATCGGGAAATTAAGCGATTGTATTCCATTCATATTCCGCACTGCCTAAATTACACGTATGCATTCACATTATTTTTAGCTAGTAAGATACAACAATCTGTATCCCGAATCGTAGATCTATAATCAAATGTCAAAACTAATTGTTGTTCATTGGGTATATAGTAATTACCTGGAGAACGTGGTATTCAATCATGTATTCAGGGATGGGATGAGTGGTCTGATCGGACATTACATGTTCGTGTACATTCGCGTCAAGTGAGATTTAGTAAATTTATGATCAACTCATGTATGTCAAACGCTCTCAGTTATCGCTAATATAAATGAGGAACAATCAATTTACGTCAACATGCTATGATTGTTTATGGTCAGACAATGCTGTAAAACTCACTTCCGAAATGATCCTATGAGAACTATCTGCATATATTCTAGAATCAAATGAGATCGAATGTGGGAATAAATGTTTGGATATTGACCAGCTTTATTGTTCAACAATATAGTAGTAGGATACCATAGCAAGACTTCAGCAGAGGCATAATTTTTTTTCAGAAATAGTAATAGTCTCAATAGTTTGTTACTCGGGCATTTTGCTTGGGTATCAATATCTTTGGAAATATCTCCACGAGTACCTATATAACAAGTTTTAAAGATACTTTACAAAATTTAGAAACAGATGAAGATCAAAAGATAATTTAACGCGTAGATACAATATTGAGACACAAAATAAATGTAGATTCTATATCTCAGATGCTTGTATCTTGATACCTCCAGCTTTGCAGTTTCAGAAACTTATTTCATCCCATGAAACTCCACTCATTGAACTTTTTTGCCTGGAAATGCATACATCCCATTTCAAATATCCTTTCATTGTGTAATTATTACCCATCCCCTCTTTTTCAATATGAATATGTTCATTCTCAACATTATCGTGTTAATTTATTAGCACGCCAACAGTATGACGGACAAAGGATTTCACAACGTAGCGAAAGGTATCAATGGGTTTACCTACGATTTTTTGAAGGTAAATAACAAGTGGCTATTACATACATGATAAATACAAGTAATTGCGGGATCTAAGTATCAGTTCAAAGAATTTAAGCACACCGTTGTACTCTGCTTTCTAAATGTGGGTAACTGCTTTCAAAGAGGCAGTCATATAACACCCGACTATACATCTTGTCCATATCATATTTTTTCTCTTATCAACTTGAACCGTACCCCTTTTTTTCGTCTATTATGAGTTTGGTACTTTCAGGCGTTGACAAAAATTCACCCTGACAACTTGATCACTTCTCCATTGAGCGCTCAGATAATACTAGCTATGGCTGCGTACGGAGCTGCTGGTAAAACTGCTGCTGAAATGGAATCAGGTCTCCATCTTCCGAAAGACAATGCGCTCGGTCAATCGGGCTATCAGTCTTTAATCAAAACCTTGAACGTAAGTCATTGATATTCTTTATTGAAGTACTCCACAAACATTTGTGTTTGCGCATTTGATACTGGTAAATAAAACTTTGGGCATGATAATATACTACTTAACAATTCTACGTTTATATTCAATTGTTTCACAGAAATAATGATATTCATTATTGATAAGTGAATGTTTGTTGCTTTGTTAGAATGAAACCGAAGTTGTACTTCACCTCGCCAATAAAATATACACGGCATCTCATTTGGAGCTAGAATCTACTTACAAAGAAATGACAACTAGAAATTTCCTATCATCTATTCAGAAGTTGAACTTTAATGATCCGGTAGCTGCAGCACGAGTTATGAACGATTGGTGTAAAGAACAAACCAACAATCGAATCAAAAATGTCGTTTCACCAAGTAATTTCTATTCACTTTTTTTGATTTGTCAATGACTTAAGAAAGAGCTGCATTAGTACGAAAAACTTTGAACCTTAACACGGAAAACCTTGCAGACGATCTTCCTATGGATACCCTCATGATACTGATCAACGCAGTGTATTTCAAGGGCCAATGGAAAAAGAAGTTTGATCCATTGCTCACCAAGAACAGAATATTCCACGTTGATAAAAATACTCGTAAACGTGTGCCCACTATGTATATTGAAAGGGACTTCCGATTTGGAGATCTTCCCAAGCTGGATGCAAGGTTCATCGAAGTACCCTACCAAGTAAAGAAAATATACCTAGAAGATGTCTTTTTACGCGCTTGCCGGAATTGTTGCATGTAATTTTTGAACAGGATTGCACTCCAACTCCCGGTTACCCCATCCACCGATGGGAGGATCAGAGACTTAGCATGATAATCATTCTTCCGAACCTCATTGATGGACTGGAAAAAGTTATAGAAAATCTGCATACAGTCGATCTGAAGCGCGTGGTGGAAAGACCATACCCTAAAACTATTGAATTATATTTACCAAAATTCAAGATTGAAAATAATTTGGATCTCGACCCGATTCTGGAGCAGGTGACTCGCTTTTCTAATTGCATATTATAATTTCCTATAAGTGTATGAGTAGGTTTTCCAATGGAACTAATAATTTTGTCAAATAATTACGAGAATCTTTTTCTAACAATGTATAGAGGTGAATTACACAATTTCGAGAACCAACAATATCAACGTTATTGTTTTCTACGTGATATGATATTATAATCTCATTTTCGCAGTTGGGAATGACTAGCATGTTTCGAGCAGGTCAGGCCAACTTTTCTGGTATAAGTGCAGACGTGCCGATTCACATCATGAGCGTAGCGCAGACTGCGTTAATTGAAGTTGACGAAGAAGGAAGTACAGCGATGGCATTTACGAGTGAGTAAAAATTTTGATTTAAATTCTTGCTGAAGCTTATGTTATCTATCATCTTCCATCATAACATTCATAACAAAATTTACTGTTTTCTTCCATAGTAAAGTAATTGTGACTAATAACTATATGAACGTAATTTCAGTACTTTTATAAGCATTGTATTAATTCTCGTTCGTTTTACGAGCTAGTTTTCAGATGTGTTCACCTTCTTTCAGGACTAAGGGGCGGAGGTCCTCCACGTCCACCGAGTCCAACTCCGCAACCATTCAAAGTCAATCGGCCTTTTTATTTTGCTATATATCATCTTGAAACCGAAATATCCTTGTTTACTGGCATTGTTCAGCAACCATGCTTCAAATAGCTCGACGATGATCCTTAATCGTGAAATAAAATCAAATAAGATAATACCGCTTTTCAGTATTGATATTTGATCATTTATAAGTATAATTTCACCATATATGTTTATTTTTTTTTTTCGTGCTAACGAATATGTTGACCAATGTCGACATCATAGTATCCGTACATCCTATATTTCGATTTTAATTTTGATTTTAATGCACATTTGCGAATCATTTTTTAATTTTTTTTTATTCATTAAGACTCAGTATATCTGTACGATATAACTAAATCGGTATACGTGAGACTTCAAACATCCGTGTAACCCGTGGGCCGTGGCTGTTCAAATACCTATTACATGTATTACGTATAATAAAGATGTTTTTAATATTGTAATGATTGATCTCAAACTCCATTTATTCAGTATCAATAATGCTTCCTAAATTATAAATCGTCCCGAGACCCATTGCTATAACATGCAGTTAAAACCAGAGACGATTTCTTTTAATATGCTTTCTACCTTTGGTATAATAAAAAAAAAAAAGCTACAAATTCATGGAAACGTGCGGAGCGCAGATAATGTCTTTTTTTGTTTTTTGCGTAGGAAAATCTGTGCATCCCCGCGCCATGCTATATCATATGCAACCTGTGAAACATGTTGATTATCAACCGATGCCATAGTTTGGTAATAATCCCCGAGATAGCGTAAGTGGCAACTGTGCAAATAGCACCAAGGGTACTCCCCGCTTTCAATGATTTGTCTAATATGAGCAGCTTGCAGAATCTTTTAATCTTTAAGCGGTCACAATGCGCAATTACCGATTGTTTCACGTTTTAAGAGTTTCTATTTTTGATATCTCGAGAACGGTGAGAGATACAGAAGTGAACTTTGATTCATTAAAAAGAGAATACTTCGAAGCACCAAACCTACTAATAATATTACCTATTATATGCTCATGAAAATAAAAACATGTTTGAATGATAGGTGCTAAACATTGGATAGAATACTATGTTACTTTAGGCTACAGATCTTTAATTAGATGATAAGCCATTGGTTTAAAAAAAAAAATACTATGTTACTAATTTTCTTAATAGAAGAAGAATTTTCAATGCCCTATGATTCCCGTAGAACTAATTTTTTTCTTTCTTTTCTACAACCCTACTGAAAATGATTATGTGATGAATTACACGATGATGTTAGGAACGAAATTGATATGTATTTTATCATGTAATTTAACATGTGATTATGACCTAATACATTACAAATCACATGATAAATCATAAAGTACAGATCAAAAAATACATAACAATTCATATGACAAATGATAAGTTACGGTATGTGATTTGTAATGTATTTTACCTTATATGTACGTATTTTATGATTTATCATATGATTTGTTGTGTATTAAGTTGTAATCATATGTTGAATTACATGATAAAATACATACCAATTTCGTTCATAACATCATGTGATTCATGACATAATCATTTTCAGTATTCGGAACGTTCCATTGAAACCAAAGCTGGTGCCGTCTCATCGATGTTGTAGGTGCCAACATCAGAATGACCAGCTACAATAAATATCCTAATTCACAATTCCGCATAAATACTGGTAAAACTCGTTTGTTGAGACTTTGGTAGAATTTGCCATATAGTGATTTACATAATCTCGGCGAAAACTATCTACTTGTTATCTTGTTTGTTTCTCGCTGGTATACGCTTCAATATCAAAGGTCATATTAATCTCATCCGCTTTAGAAATAGGACAATGTTATACTTAAAGAAGAAGCGAGAGTGAGTACGTGGATATATACCCGTTATATGTATGTATATAGTATATCAAATTGGATCCGTGATCTGTGACTTATGAGTGAGTCTTTTAACTGCATCTTGGGCAGGTGTTAATAAATTAATTACAATTGGCAGAGAAACTCCGTGAATAACATGTCTCCAAATGAATTGAAAATCGGCATTGTGCTGTTGTTTGTTGCTGCTTCTGCGAGGTAAGATCAATAATTACAAAGTCGTTCTTCTTAAAACTAACACGAAGGTTTTGGTTCCGATTACTGTTTCGGTTTAACGCCTTATAATTCTAACAATGGGATAGTTTCTGAATGTTTCATATCTAGCCAGCATAACGTTCGGAACTCTGAGAACAGATCTTTTTCAAATTTCTATCGCCTTCTACATTTCACAAAAAATCAGGGGTGATGTAGATAATACAATATACCTAGTAGATAAGGGATATGTTTTGGAAAAGTCGGAGACGAGATAAGGATTAGCTGTCATTTTTTTTTCTCAGCATTCAATTTTTTTGTAGAAATGAAGAATGATAAAGTGTACCCATTTTGGAGAAACATTGTTCCTAATTAGTCGATATAGTAATTGGAATTTAAATTTTACTAATACACAATTCTGCTTCCATTCGACTTTTACACTTCGACCTGCAACCCTGTTATTTCAGTTGCACAGACCCAGGGATTATCACTCAGGTAGGAAAGCTGCTGATCGACACGGACGTTGGTGGTGACGATACAGTTGCACTTCTCATGGCCTTGGAAGCCGAAAGAATCAACGATCATGAACTGAAGATAATTGCCATTACATGCGTAAACGGAAACACTGATGTCGATCAAGTCGCTTTGAACGTGCTGAAGACATTGAAGGTCGCCGGCAGGCTTGACGTGAGTCATGCTCAGAATTTGAACTTCGAATACTTTGCGCTTAAAACTACGCTCAGGGCTTATAAGTCTGCTGTACTTTATATCGAATCTGATAATTATTAATGAAAGCTAAAATTCAAGGTAACTCAAATAATGACACACGCTGGGTAATCTTTGGTAATTGTTCAAAAATCATTTCCATCTCAGATGAGTGCAGAGCGGGGTGTGTACTTTTTATACCTATAACTTTATTTCGCAGATCCCTGTCTACTCGGGTGCCTCCAATCCTTTGCTGTTACCCAACAAAAAAGATTACTGGTTCGGTCAAGACGGGTTTGGAGATTTTGTCTATCCTGACCCTCCGTCAGCGGACTTGATCCAATCGAAGCACGCTGTGAACGCCATGATTGATCTGGTCAAGGCGCATCCAGGTCAGTCAGAGTAGGGTCAGCTATTATTATATGGTATAATATCATTGCGTGAGAGCAAATGATGATTCCCTGATCAATTTCAATATTCCGGATAGTTATAAGATATATTATGCTATATTATCCTTTCTTCGTGATTCAATCCTGAAACGTACATTCAAGATTTCGTATACGGAAACATTCCGATAGCTGTGATAAAAAGTAATAAACGATTGTTATTGAAGTTCCGCATTTTGATAATGTGACATCTAAAAGATGAAGTGAATAGCGAAAAATTATTATTTTTTCATCCATCCATGTATAAAATAATTTTGAATCGAATCAATTATGTCCGTTTGCTAGGTGAGGTAACGCTTCTAGCTTTAGGACCCCTGACGAATGTTGCCTTAGCGATAAGAATGTACCCTTCATTCCTTGACGAGCTTCAGCAGCTTATCATTATGGGTGGAAATACCCAGGGCCATGGAAGCTCGCATAAAATTGGCATAGAATTCAACTTCTGTATAGACCCTATCGCCAACTACATTGTCTTCAACTCATTCACGACAAAACCAGCGATATTGCTACCTTTCGACACCATCCAAAAAACTCCCTTAACGATGGTAAGTCAGTGACGGGTTGACCAATCATAAAAACCCTTTGATTGTCGATTTGATTTATGCCCACTTTCTGGGCTTCCGCCCTTACTATACATCTTCAATTTATGTTTTTCCAGGAATTCAGAATGTCATTGAGCAATTCAAACAATACCAACGTTTGGTTAATGGATTCTGCCGCAGGCGGTCATTATAGTTTGAACTCTACAAAAAAGTACTGGACCTGTGCGGACGGGTTAACTGCAGCCATCGCGTTAACATCCGGGTCCATCGTGACCAGGGCGGGAACCTATTATTTAGAGACTATATACGAAGGATCGAAAACTTCGGGTATGATCATGGTCGACTTTACAAATGTCACCGGTAAAGCCGCCAATACATACCTTATCCAAGGTATTGATGTGGAAGCTTGGAAGCAGCTACTTTTAAGATATTTTAGTAGCTGAATAAATGCAGCTTCACTTCACCTCTTACCCACTAGTTGCATGACTTATTCAAGGTCAACTATATTACATGCATAACCCAACGTAACTACCTATATGTATATCAATTATGCAAGTGTAAGCCACTATAATAAAGAAAAGCTTAGAAATTAATTAAACTTTTAATGGTAATCATTTATTTTGGAAAACGCAATTCATTTATATTGGGAACCTTAGAACCTCGATACGCCAACTAGTGGCAGAAAATAGAACTACTCAAAGAAGGCTACAGTAACCAATGAGAGGGCTCAGAACCTTGATACGCCAACTAGTGACGAAAATAGAACTACTCAAAGAAGGCTAAAATTTCAAAGCCACGCCCATTCCAAGGATCCCAATACCTAGCTATATAGCATAGCGGTCTAGTATCTAGAAAATATGTAATAACCAATTCTGTTTGCATGATGTCATCGTTGAATCTTGCAGAAAAAGTTACAAAACATGAAACTTTACATACGCAGTCGTGTTTCTATTATGTCTTTTGGTAATTGTAGGACTCTACTTAAATCGTAAAATCTAGCACCTAATTTAGGAATTACCCGGAGCGCCTTAGCACGCCACATGAGTTTATAACGCCTGCGAGATGACGCTGGTGAGCTACTCAGCGAGGTGAATCCTAAGCGCTTGTAGGTCCGCAGTATGGAGTCTATATGTTAGGAGAACGAACTCCGTATCACGGAAGTGGTCCGAGTTGCTGCGCTCGGCACAGTATACATATATATATTGTATACGATATCATACGACGCGCCTCTACCGGTGGCGACAAACACTAAAATTGGATTTCATTTTTTTCAAATTTTTATGTCATTCTGCATTTTAAGCTCACCTGTGGCACTTTGAATAAACTTTTATCCCGCAAACCTTTCTGCTTATTTTCGTTTCGAGATAATCTTATTTTAAGATTACAGCGAGGAATCGCACAGCTCATTGTTCAAATATCAAACGTCCTTCACACTATGTGTAATATTTAAATAACTTCAATGTGTGATATTTAAATAAACTCCTTAAGGACGTTGTCTCGTGGTGCGAGGTATTAGATCGAGGGACGAATTTGAAATATTCTAGAAATTATGTAATCCTCTTTGATGTCACTGAATCCTAGGGCCTCTTATCGAACTATTTTGCGAGAAATTGAATAACGAAGATTGCTAATTCAACATAGGGTTATAGCCTATGTCATGCTGAATTAGCCTTTCAAACACATGATTCACACACTTAACGATTAGATCTCTCCTATGATAAAGTTGCTGCTAGTGCATAAGTTTTCAAACATTCTAACGAGCCCAGAAAAACATGGGGTTATCGGATATTTGGCAAAGATATTTCAAGAAATTCAAAAAAACTATAGCGAAAACCGAGTAATTTTAAATCACAGCTGTGATGGGTCGTTGATTCCGAAATCAAAACGTACATAAAACGATTATTCAAAATATATGGTCAAATTATTAAATTTAACTATTTAATTATTTAATTTAATTATTTGATTATTTTCACATTGCAGGAAGTATTTATATTTATTAATTTTAACTCGTTCGTGATTAGGCGTTCATTTGACTTAATGTGTGATATTTTGCCGAGCGCCACTAGAGGCGCGTCGAATGATATCGTATACATTTTGCTATAGTCATACGACAGTTACTATAGCTCGATTAGCGCAGTAAACGGGGACGTTTTTCTGGGGAGGGGAGGACTCAGTTCGTTCTCCTAACATATAGACTCCATAGTCCGCAGTAAACCCATGCCCACGTTCAGTAGTTTCACGTATCGCTCCGGATGCCAAAATGCTATCAATTGCAGAAAACTAATTGGCGGTATAACACTTTACTTTTTGATTGTTCCAGAGTGGTTTGGATAAAGTTATTCTCGTGTCTGTATTACTTCGCAAAAATGAAAGGTTCAAGAAATCCAGAAGCCCTTTTACCCGACTTTAATTAGTTGCTATATTCCTTCCTTCCTCCATATACATTGACGTCGAATCCTGAATGGTGTATATATCATAGGCCCCGTGTTAATACTGTAAAACATGTTCATAAAACACTTCCGCACGCGTAATGAATTCTTAACGAAAACTATTGAGTGTTATCTTATTTGTTCGATTTCGCAATACGTCCATGTCAAAGGTCTATGATCTCATATATGATGTCATATTGATCCCATCCGCTTGGCAAATGGGGCAATGTAATATCGATGGCAGTATGGAAGAACGTGCCATCTCAAATTGTGAATGAAGAACGTGCAATCTCGATGGGGGGATAAAATTCCATTGATACGACACTGGTATTTGGGGTGTCTGGAGTATGAAAAGCACTGGTTTTTAGTAGATCAATCAATTGTTTCAATTATTCTCTCGTACATTTAGCTCCTATAATACAGGAATAGACAACTCGAGATGAGTTCAAATGAACATTTTTATTTTAATTACCGATGTATTTTATTCACATTACATTTTCAGAACGGTCAAATTAATGTGATCAAGTTCGTCGCGCTAATTTTCACGTTTTCTTCTTCCAAATTTATTCGCGGAAGTGTCCAAAACTTGAGTTAACCGCGGGTACACCGCGGACCCACCTCTCCTCTATTAACGTATTATTTGAACATTCAATTTATAATAGTGCATGATTTTTATGGAGTATTTTATTGCTAATACCAGAAAAAAAAGAAATAAAATATGGGACATGTGTGATATACACATTGCGTGTAGTTCCACGCATACATCGAAATCGATATGTCCAAATGCGCGTAAGAAACGAGACTACGAGGATCCCTGCTCAAAATCCCAGACAGAAAACCGGATAGGCGGAATTGTATCCGCCTGTATACGTCCGAGTTCTGGTTTTTGTGTACCCAGAAACTTCTGGTCCTGTCCGGAATTTTGACGGTCCAATATTTTCTCGTGTCAGCATTCCTATCGGGTTCTATCCGGAATGTAACCCCGCCCTAGGCATTTTTCCTATATGGTTCTATCCGGATCCATTTTCAAAAAATTGAAGTTTTTTCTTTTTTTTTTCGTTTTTTTTTTTCTTTTTTTCTTTCTTTTTATTTCTTTTTTTTTTCGTTTTTTTTCTTTTTTTTTTTCGTTTTTTATTCGTTTTTTTTTCTTTTGTTTTTCGTTTTTTTTTTCTTCTTAAGTATATAGATGATATTTTCCGCCTCTATATATACTCACCAACTCCGATAAGTGGTACTCGCGAGAATATCGAAAGCGGTGGTCGCCGCCTTACGAGAAAATATTAAAGTAATGTACATTACATGGAAACCGAAAAGGTACGGACAGAGCCCCGATTCCAACTTTGAAAATCTTTGTCCGTATCTATCCGGTTTCGGTCACGCAAATCATAACGTGATTATATTTACATCAAATCTTCAAAGTTGGAATCGGGGCTCTGTCCGTATCTATCCGGTTTCGTACCCGCAAATCATAAAGTCAATAAATTTACATCAAATCTTCAAAGTTGGAATCGGGGCTCTGTCCGTATCTATCCGGTTTCGTACCCGCAAATCATAAAGTCATTAAATTTACATCAAATCTTCAAAGTTGGAATCGGGGGGCTGTCCGTATCTATCCGGTTTCGGTCCCGCAAATCATAACGTGATTATCAATTGATACGGCACGAAATCGGATAGAGCCTCAATTCCAACTTGAAATATTAGCTGTATTGATAATCACGTTATGATTTGCGGGACCGAAACCGGATAGGTATACGGATAGAGCCCCGATTCCAACTTGGAAAATTTGATGTAAATAATCACATTATGATTTGCGGGACCGAAACCGGATAGGTACGGACAGAGCTCCGATTCCAACTTGGAAAATTTGATGTAAATAATCACGTTATGATTTGCGGGAACGAAACCGGATAGGTACGGACAGAGCCCCAATCCCAACTTGGAAAATTTGATATAAATAATCACGTGAAGATTTGCGGGACCCAAACCGGATAGATACAGACAGAGCCTCGATTCAAACTTAGAATATTAGCTGAGGTGATGCGCTTGTTCCGGAAACAGTCCAGACAAAACCAGTCTAAAAACCAGATTAATTTTTTCAACCGACAGGATGCCGATTGGTCCGGATAAGTTACCCCGTCGCGGATTTTCCGAGCCGGATTGAATGCAGACAAGGCTGCGGCAGAATCCAGACAGGAATTTTCGACCGGATAGGGTACAGACCACAGACAGACAGATACGCGATCTGGTCTTGTCTGGAAACTTGTCCGAAAAGCTATCCGCTCCTGTCGATTTCAGTCTGGGATTTTGAGCAGGGATATCCCCGTTCTATACATCGAATGGGATCCATGATTGGCTACATGCCGCAAGAAGATAAGCCTGAAGAAAAAAAAACAAAAACAAATGGGACCCATGATCGATGGTTGCTTGAGTGAATCTCCGTACTGAATTTCGAGTAGGTGTTTATTAATTAACTAAAAAGTTGTGAAAGTCCGTGAATAATAAATATGACCACGAATAAATTCAAAATCGGCATGTTACTATGGTTTGCGGCTGCTTATTCGAGGTATAGGTGCAGTAAGATCAATATAACTATCAAATCGTTGTTCTGTTACGTCCTAGGCTGGAAGCCGAATATTTAATCTATAGGTACAACAGTTACAATTAGTTATTATCTCAGGTATAAGAATACTGACGTGCAATTATCATCAGAGTTTTAATAATGCATCTACTGATGTAATTCCATTTATAATTTTTTCCTTTATTCTTTTATATATTACTTTACTCATAGATATTAGTCAATACTTTTGAAAGGAACAATCTTAACTATAATATAGACAATTTCATCCCATTTTCTCACGAAACGAATATGCTCTGGAACACTTGAAACGCCATAAAACTGAAAGCCGAAACTTTAAGTAAACTTTGAAAATCCTTATTGAGGAAACATAAATCTTCAGATCCTTCAGATTTTTACGACCCAAAGCGGAAAAGTCTAAAGACAAAGACAGCTCTGTTTTAAAAGAAGAGAGATATAGATGCTTACAGCATCCCTTCTTAGCGCCTCGACGCTTGGGCCTCTGACCCAATCGCCTTGCGCAAATGCTCTTCTAGCCAACCATATTTTTTCCCGCTTTTGTTTTAATGTTCTTTTTACCAATAGAAAAAACCTCGCCTTCCCGCGAGTTTTCCAAAACCTCCCCTTCGCGTATCCGCGAGGAGAGATCTTTTCTACTGCAGTATTAGCAGTTAGTCACGAAACCTCAATCAGTAAAGATCGAACTTATAGAATCTTAGATCTCAGAATTATCAACTCAAAGTGTTTGGTGTAACAGTTAATTAATAAGTGAATTACTAAATAAAATAATAGAAACTACAAACTTGAATTAATCTCCACTTGCGTGAAGATTAATTACCAAAACTACAGTGCAGATTGTTATTATTAAATTGTTTAATAAATATTGTTATAATTAAAAGGTGAAACTATAAACATTTATTTCACCCACGCATAGTGGTGGCTGATAATACCCATACCTCAACAGATATCTCAACAGATACGAGCTCAGCGACGTCCAGAAGAACTAGTAATTTAAGACTCGGTAAGAAATACAGAACTCTACCAATTCAACATCATATAAAATAACTTGTGATTCGTTCTTCTAAATAACTTTCAACTCAAGACGTAACAGTTCTGCAAACCGAAGCGAATACCGGCTTTGGCTCCGGTTACGATGAAAGTGAAATATCTCCAGTCAGAGTGTTTTGTACAGTATGCATGTATAAAAACGTATGTCAAGAACTATATTGTATGTGAATGTTGTTTTGATACATGTATCTGTACACGTAGAGAATTCTGATTGATCCATACAACTTCTCCACTTCTATGTATCTGCTTTTATACCTATGAGATTGGTTCGAAATAGAAATAGGGTCAGTCGGGTTCAACATGTTCCTCATAAGCTTATTTCGAGAGTAGCGAGGCTATAGGAGTACAATCGCATGGTATTTATGGAATCAATTACACGTCATAAATGGTCATGCTACTTGTACTTCAAACATTAAGGGGGGGGTTTACCCAATCGGTTACCGATTTGTCTATTTTCTCCGAAACGGGGTAATAAATCGACTTGTCCTTTCGGCAGCCGATGTTTGACGAGTAATGAGTTCGAACTGGTACGTTTGATCGGATGAAATCGGGATTTTTTTATTTTTTTCGATCGAAAAGTATTGGCGTGCCATTTATTGCGACTTATATCAAAGCCCACGCATCAAAAATGCAAAATCGACTCCCTGAGCCCGATTCTGTGAGAAATTCTGAACATAACCATCCCAAAACATCTTTGTTTTCGACAACGATGAAGGTGGAAGTTGTATTCCACGTTTTTGTGGTAATTTTCGTGATTTTCAGAGACTGGGAGCGGCCATTGCCGCTACAGCTGCTGAAATAACGCGGTGGTTCCCAGAACGCCCGTGAGATGTCGCCACGCGCCCATCTGAACTTCATCCTTTTACTATAGTATAGTATACTTTTACGGTGACATCTCACGGGTGTTCTGGGAACCACCGCATTATATCAGCAGCTGTAGCGGCAATGGCCGCCCCCAGTCTCTGACAATCGCGAAAATTACCACAAAGACGTGGAATACAACTTCCACCTTCATCGTTGTCGGAAACAAAGATGTTTTGGGATGGTTATGTTCAGAATTTCTCACAGAATCGGGCTCAGGGAGTCGATTTTGCATTTTTGATGCGTGAGCTTTGATATAAGTCGCAATAAATGGCACGCCAATTACTTTTCGATCGAAAAAAATAAAAAAATCCCGATTTCATCCGATCAAACGTACCAGTTCGAACTCATTACTCGTCAAACATCGGCTGCCGAAAGTACAAGTCGATTGATTACCCCGTTTCGGAGAAAATAGACAAATCGGTAACCGATTGGGTAAACCCCCCCCTTAAACGCAGTTTGAGATCGCCTTTTTCACTCCCGTGTGACGTACACTTTTTGTCACCACCCCCTGGCATCGGAAAGTACGACTTCCCGCTCACGTGAGGGGCTGAAAGTTATACTTTCCGTGCAGGTGTGGTGAAAAGAATAGCTCGTAAGATAACTACGTGAGCAAATGAGATTGGAAAGAATGATCTGACATATCCATTTCAAATATGATCGTGTATGTAGTACAAGTTGGCAAGAAAATGTCGCAGCCATTATTAGTTGCCGCTGTTATAGTTATGTTACAATGAACTTGGAACATGGTAGATATCCCTGCTAAAAATTTCCGATGAAAAGATCTATCTCTCTATCGGAAATTTTTAGCAGGGAATATAGTGCAGATTTCATATCGGAGTTTTCATTTCAACCGTAAATTTTGACAATTATACAGAAAACGTTCCTATCCACGAATAGAAGTATTTTAGTATGATATAAACATGCCATTAGCAATTATTAGAAATGCCCCAAACTATCTTTACCGCATCTCGCGATTCACGCCACTAGTCGTTACACCTCGATTTGAGATTGCTTTCTCAACGATGGCATTCCAGTTCCACGAACCTGGGGACTGTAACGCAGGTAGGAAAGCTGCTGATCGATACGGACGGCGGTGGAGACGATGCCGTTGCTCTTCTCATGGCCTTGGAAGCCGAAAGAATCAACGATCATGGACTGAAGATAATTGCCATCACATGCGTAAACGGAAACGCTGACGTCGATCAAGTCGCTTTGAACGTGCTGAAGACATTGCACCGAGAAAACAGTTTATTTATAGTTAATAAAATTCGTTTAATGTTAACAAATGGCATAGTTGTATTTGGCGAAATAAATATTTCTGTGTAGTTAACAAACCGTATATTTGAAAAAATCCCAAGCAACTAACATATATTTACTAGCAACAATTTGATATTTGTTAATAGTTAATGAACCAATTTTGAAATTTATCGAATAAACAATTTTTCATTTGTAAAACTAAATTTGAGTGGTTAAATCTTATATCATCATTTTCTATGTAAGATTAACTATAATAGGTTTTTTTGTGCGAATGGTTGCGAGTAGGTAGGGGAAGGCGGGGCGAGTTGTGGCAAAATAAGAAAACATTGGATTGTTCCAAATTCTTTATGAAACCCAAACATTTAAAATCTTAGTTAAAACAAAGCATATCATGGCCCTTAATTATTTGGTAAGTTGAGATTATAGTGAATTGGATTAAACGAGAATACATTTTTTTGTTCAATATGGAATTTGGCACAACGTGCCCCTCCTGAGGGGTTAGTTGTGACAGGGTTGGGGCAGGTTGTGACAATGATATTTTGGCTGTATTAACTGTATATTCTGAAATAATAACTAGTATTTGGCATACTGACAAGAATACTTATGCGTAATATAGTAATATAATAATATAATAATATATCTGTATGAGGTATTCCACGCCGTTTCGAACGGTCAAAAAAATCACCGCTTCCGAAAAAATCTTAATTTGGTCCTCGAACACAACTATATCGAAAGAATTTTTGTGAATTTTTTCAGAATTGTCGGATTGCATTTGTGGATTTTTTCCAAATTCCAGCCTTTTATACAAACTCCCGTATCTCAAAAGTATAAGATCCTACAAGAAAATTTATGGGACATAAAAGTTGCAGTTTCAAATCAACTTTCTGAACAAAATTTTTTGGGAATTTCTCGAAACCCAAAAATACCAATTTTTATCAAAAATACACAAAAATTAAGCCATCCATCTTAAAAAAAATATACGGTTGTTGTCAACACTTGAGAGTATTTTCTGTAAATTATTGAGGCAAATAAAAAGTGACGTATTGATTGAAAAACCAATTTTTGTGTATTTTTGATAAAAATTGGTATTTTTGGGATTCGGGAAATTCCCAAAAAAATTTTTTGAGAAAGTTAATTCGAAACTGCAACTTTTATGTCTCAAAAATTATCTTGTAGGATCTTATACTTTTGAGGTACGGGACTCTCTAAATATGAACCAGTGAAAATTTCACTAATTCAATCAGTGATTCAGTTTCTCACTGCAGAATCAGTCATTTCGGTCAACATACACTGTATAATTAGTTAATTTGTTCAAAACAATGAATTACGACTGACAAACCAGTGCCTTCGGGTACTGTTTGGCCAGTGGTTCCTTATTTACACTGATCCAGCAGTGTATTACGGTTAGTTACGACCATCCCGCGCATTCTTACTGTACGCGCGTCTCGGTGCGTTGTTGGCAGAAGAAAGGCAAATTTTACCGTCAAGTGCAGTCTATAGCTGATAAAGTGGGTTATGTTTTACAACTAAGAAATGCTGAATAACTGAATAATAAGTTATTATGTCTGAAAATCTTGCTGATCTTCCGAAATATCAGTCTCAATTGGTTTTTTCATAGAAACTGATAGAGGTTATGTTTACTCAGGATGTTCTTCATGTGCGCTGTATTATCTATGAGGCCGTGGTTACATGGCTATGATAAGTCTATTTCTTATGTATGTATTACTTATTACAAGAATATATAATATATAATCTTTTCAATGTGCAGCAACTTCTGTATTGCTTGTACATACCTATATTATAACTCAATGCTCGATCAGTAAGAACGTGCTTTTCGAAATCACTGATCCAATCAGTGAGCTAATTTCACTGGTTGAATCAGTAGTTTTTCACTGATTACCAGTGGTATACTTATAACTGTGACTATCAGTGACTATTAACTGAGAACCAGTGAATTTTCACTGATTCATATTTAGAGAGCGAGTTTATAGAAAAAGTTGGAATTTGGAAAAAATCCACAAATGCAATCGGAAAATTCTGAAAAAATTCACAAAAATTCTTTCGATATAGTTGTGTTCGAGGATCAAATTACGATTTTTTCGGAAGCGGTGATTTTTTTGACCGATCGAAACGGCGTGGAATACCTCATATATATTATATATATATATATAATATATAATGCGTAATATAGTAATATAGTGTCTATTTACTATCCGCAAAGTTCGTTTTATTGAAAATGATAGATCGTCACGCGATTGAGTGGCGTATGGGGCTAGTTGTGCTGTCACAACTCGCCCCCAGTTCGATGACACAACTAGCCCCATACGATCATTTTGAATGAGAATAGCCACGAAAGTGAACACATTGTCGAATTTATTCCGACAACTGTTGGAATATCCAGGCAAAGATTACAAAAGGTCGACCATAATACCACAAATGACTTACCACGTACTGATAGGGCAGAAGACTCATTCGAATACAGGCCGGAAAATTAACTTTTGTATCTGAAAATCGGCGTTGATGGTCTAATTTGAACGATTTCAACGCAGTTTCGCCATTGCTTCGTTAGCAACTAGCGCTGAGGGGTTAGTATAAAATGTAATACTAAAAAGAGCGCTAGTTGTAATAAAAAGTATTTTAGAAGCATTGTCACAACATGCCCCTGTCACAACTCGCCCCGCCTCCCCCTACAGGTTTCGCCTTGGAGGACTGGCCTCAGTGTAATGGTCCTTTTCGTTGATTTTACATCCCAAATCCACGTCTAGTCAAGGGTTTAGAATGTTACTTTTATCGCGAGAGAACTATCCCTGCTTTGCGATTGTTTTATTGTATTCATATTATACCAACTCCATTGACTAACTGGCTATTTAACTCAGCTTTATGATTCTATTGAACAAAGCTGAGTTAAATAGCCAGTTAGTTAATGGAGTTGGATAGAATTATGTTATGTTAGATAGAATTATGATTCTATTGAACAAAGCTGAGTTAAATAGCCAGTTAGTTAATGGAGTTGGTATAATATGAATACAATAAAACAATCGCAAAGCAGGGATAGTTCTCTCGCGATAAAAGTAGCAGAATTAGAGGCAAACTTGATCGCACTTCATTCAAAGAAACATTTATTAACAGTTAACAAATTTTGTGTTGGAACAATACCTGATGTATTTAACGGCAGTGGTTATGAATTTGGATGAAAACGATCACATTATAGTATAAAATATAGCTTCATTGAGATGAAAAAAATGTAGAATTTGAATTTCTTAATTGAATTCTTATTTGCTTCGAGCATATCTACAAATTGTCGGGTAGAAATCCCCTCAAACAAATGAGATATCTGGATGAAAGATTGATAATTTTTTTCGTTATTCCAGTGAACAGAATGTTTATTAACTATAACAAAATATAGTAACAGTAAATATACGTTTTAAGAAAATGGCCAACTAAATACATTTATTAATTGTGAATAAACTGTTTTCTCGGTGTGAAGGTCGCCGGCAGGCTTGGCACGTGAGTCATAATTGGAATTCAAACTTCGAATACTTTGCGCCTAATAATATGCCCACACTGAGGGACGAAAAAAAAAAACAAAAAAAACAAGTGATAATCATTTGACTGAACGAAATCCGGCTATCAAATGCGGGGAAGCGACTGTTTTTTTAAATCAACAAAATAGTCTTTGATGCAAAGAAGTAGTGTTAGTAGACGGAGAGCCAGCGACAAAAATAGTTACGTCATTTGATATCGACAATTATCAGCCTTATTGTACTCTCCTAATACTTATGATAATTGATCTGGAAGTCTGGCGAGCGCCCAGCGGTGGGTGCGGCCGCCGCGGACTCCCAAAGTGGTAAAAAAAACCAGTTCAAAAACGTGATTTGATATCGGCTGAATTTTGGTGAGGTGGTAGGAAATGATGTCTCGTACTCGTTTATGAAAATCCCAGACGTTTCGGTCGGTGTAAAGGTAGTGCCAGACGCGATCTAACGGACGCGAAAATCGACCCTTAGTTACGTCATTTGATATCGGTTCGGATAAGATCGATTATTTAGATTGAAACCTCAACAATGTATATCTGCCTTGCCAGACGAAAATTTCGGTGGAAACTGTCTGCCAGACGACGTCAAAGAGCGGCTAATAGTACAGTCAATAGGGAAGCCCGGCACTCTTGATCGCTTTGCACTAAATTACAGGAGTCATTTTTTTCAATTAGGTTCAGTATCACGTACTGAATATAAATGAACAAAATCCTTACAAATTTCGACCCCGGAAGTGCCGCCATTTTGAGAAAAACTGTTTCTGCCTATATCTCCGTCATCGTTTACTTTAGGCCGAAAATTGTGATGACCTTTCTTGTGGGTAATTCAATTTTCTATCTTTTTTGTCAAATCATTTTTTTTTTGTATCACTTTCCGTTGGCGACTTAAGATTTTTTATTTTTTTATTTTTTTTAATTTATTTATTTTTTTATTCATTCTTTTAGTTTCGAGTAAAAGACGTAGAAAATTTATGATTTCAAAAGTTAGGTTCTGAGCATTTTAATGTTTAAACAATTATTAGAAGAGGGCCTACTGAAAATTTCCAGATGGATTCATCTGGTCGTTCGAAATTCCTATGGTATTTGCTTGAGATCCAGCTGGTTTCAGATAGAATTCATTGGATTCTGCTAGAAATCCACTAGATTTTATATGGAATCCATAGGAATTTCAAATGACCAGATGAATCCATCTGGAAATTTTCAGTAGGGGATATCGGTCAAAAAGTCAATACATAAATCTTAAGTCATGAACGGTAAGTGATACAAAAAAAATTATTTCACAAAAAAGATAGAAAATTGAATTACCTACAAGAAAGATCATTACAATTTTCGACCTAAAGTGAACGATGACGGAGATATAGGCAGAAACAGTTTTTCTCAAAATGGCGGCACTTCCAGGGTCGAAATTTGTAAGGATTTTGTTCATTTATATTCAGTACGTGATACTGAACCTAATTGAAAAAAAAATGACTCCTGTAATTTAGTGCAAAGCGATCAAGAGTGCCGGGCTTCCCTATTGACTGTACTATTAGCCGCTCTTTGACGTCGTCTGGCAGACAGTTTCCACCGAAATTTTCGTCTGGCAAGGCAGATATACATTGTTGAGGTTTCAATCTAAATAATCGATCTTATCCGAACCGATATCAAATGACGTAAGTAAGGGTCGATTTTCGCGTCCGTTAGATCGCGTCTGGCACTACCTTTACACCGACCAAAACGTCTGGGATTTTCATAAACGAGTACGAGACATCATTTCCTACCACCTCACCAAAATTCAGCCGATATCAAATCACGTTTTTGAACTGATTTTTTTGACCACTTTGGGAGTCCGCGGCGGCCGCACCCACCGCTGGGCGCTCGCCAGACTTCCAGATCAATTATCATAAGTATTAGGAGAGTACAATAAGGCTGATAATTGTCGATATCAAATGACGTAACTATTTTTGTCGCTGGCTCTTAGACTATAGGGGAAACGAGCGATATAGATGGATTTAGATGATGGTAGAGTTAAGGCCCATCCCTAGTCGCTCACCTCCTTTTGGTCGAAATGTGTCACATTTCGATTATTATCCGGCGAGCCCAGGCGTCAAAAACGCAAAAAAGGCCAATTTAGCGCAAATTCTATTTCAATTCCGAACACATATACGTCCAAAAAAATGTTCGTTTCGTGCGAAAATAGAGTCTACAGATGGTTTTTACATTGTTACAAAACTATTCGAATTCGATTTCCTCGGCGAACAATGTAAAAACCATCTGTAGACTCGATTTTCGCGCGAAACGAACATTTTTTTTGACGTATGTGTTCGGAATTGAAATAGAATTTGCGCTAAGTTGACCGTTTTTGCGTTTTTCACGCCTGGGCTTGGATAATAATCGAAATGTGACACATTTCGACCAAAAGGAGGTGGGCGACTATAGGGATGGGCCCTAAAAAGAGAATACTTCGAAGCACGAAACCTACTAATAATATTACCTATTATATGCTCATGAAAATAAAAACATGTTTCAATGATAGGTGCTAAACATTGGAGAGAATACTGTTTTACGCGGAATTTTTCTTAATAGAAGAAGAATTTTCAATGCCCTATATAATTGCCGTAGAACTAATTCTTCCTTTCTTTTCTACAACCCTACTGAAAATAATTATGTGATAAATTACACGATGATGTTATGAACGAAATTGATATGCATTTTATCATGTAATTTAACATATGATTCCGACCTAATACATAACAAATCTCATGATAAATCATAAAGTACAGATCATATAATAAAATACATAACAATTCATATGACAAATCATAAGTTTCGCTATGACGGTATGTGATTTGTAATGTATTTTACCTTATATGTCGAATTTTATGATTTATCATGTGATTTGTTATGTATTAAGTCGTAATCATATGTTGAATTACATGATAAAATACATACCAATTTCGTTCATAACATCATGTGATTCATCACATAATCATTTTCAGTATTCTGAACGTTCCGTTGAAACCGAAGCTGGTGCCGTCTCATCGATGATGTATAGGTGCCAACATTAGAATGACCAAGAAATTTTTCTTCAAATTATGCTTCAGACAGTAATTTTCAAAAGCTTGTAACTTTTTTCATATTCTGGGCACACTTTCCGGTCGAGTACCGTTTTATAGCTTAAGATAAGTAGAATAAGATACTTCAAGGTCGCTGGTTCAAATGGATCGGTCAAAAAGTTGTAATGGAAAAAAGTAAAATCATCTTCAATTCAAAAAATGTCGTCATCGCTATTTCATTAATTTTTATTATAGCTCTCCAGACCGGCACAGTTATCTGGTCGGCATTTTTCTATTGTTTACGTGCTTGCAATTAATGAAAAAAAAAATCAGGTTGCTATCATCTTCGGTCAACAAGTTATAGTACAGTAAAACCTCCCTTATAGTCCAAGTCCGTGTTTCAGAACCTCTCTTATAGTCCACAAGAGGCGTAACGCGAGCTACGCTCATCAGCCAATCAGCAAATAGCACTCAGGGATGTGATATGTAAGAATGGGACCCTATGCGAATTTCTTACCCCAGGGCCGTAGCACGTACCTACAAATTTGTCTGTTTATTATGAAAAATACTACGGTACACTTTTAAATTGCTCATCAATCAGAAGTCAATTGACAAATTAAATCTGTAAAATGTTTTTCTATCAAGTGTGTATCCTTAGGAAGTCTGATTCTTGAATAATTTAGTTGGAGTAAATGGAAAATTATGAGCTACTTTTCTTTTTTTTTCGCACCTCCATATTTGTTCTTTTTCTACCAGTGATCAGATATTTGGGAAAAACTTTTCAAGAATGTACGACGATACATCGTACTAAAATAACACTCGTATACTACTCAATAAAACACTCCAACTTCAAACAGCATTCGAGGTTATGGTCGTTACTAGTCGTGACGCGCGTGACATCATGAAACGTAAAGGGGCCCCAAGCTCACCGACGCTCGAGTCTGTGTGGATGTATTGGTACACAGTAGGCGGAGCTTATAGACTATAAGAGAGGTTGTCCTTGGACTATATCAGAGGTTGGACTAAACGAGAGGGGACTATAAGGGAGGTTTTACTGTAGTTTAAAAAAAAAAAGTGTTCCATCCTCACAGTGACTTGTCATCTTCTCGAGGATTTTTGTACTCATAACATGCGGAAATAAATTTTTGACAGTCGAAAACACCCTTGGGATATCCAATTTGTAGTTGCAATGCAAAGGAAGCGGGCAAAAAAAATCGGTAGCGGGCAAAAAAAGTCAGTAGCGGCAAAAAAAAGTTCATTATTGCCCGCTAAAAGTCGGTAGCGGGCAAAAAAAAACTTTTATTGCCCGCTACCGACTTTTTTTGCCCGCCGGTACAAAAACGTCGATTTTAAGCCCCATTTTTAGGTAAAAATTACGCAAAAATCGTGCATGTGTTACAAAAATAATATAACAGTAGATAGGGGATATGTTTTGAAAAAATCAGAGACGAGATAGGGATTACCCAGACAGCAAAGAAATAGAACTTGTCTTAAAGTTGTCTTAAAGTCGTCAGATAGACGTCTAATGCGCCACTTCAAGACCTTTTTTCGTGTATAAGATGTCTTTAAGAAGTAGTACGTCTTATAGACGTCAGAAAGTGGCGCATAAGACGTCCATATGACGTCTTCACAACAACTTTTATTTCTATGCTGTCTGGGTAGCTGTCATTTTTTGTTCTCATGCAATTTTTTTGTGGAAATGTAGAACGATAAAGTGTACCTATTTTTGAGAGATAGTACATAAAGGGGAAGGTGGGGCAGAACGGTCACTAAGTCCGAAAAAAATAATGTCGTCGGAAATGATTTTTTATGAAATGTGACGACATATTTTGGATAAATAATGACAAAAAAAAAAAAAGAAAAACTGAATTTTTTTTTCACCATTTAAATTTAAAAAATTTTTTTTTTTTGTCATTATTTATCTAAAATACGTCGCCACATTTCATAAAAAATCATTTCCGACCACAATATTTTTTTTTGTTTTGGTGTCCGTTCTGCCCCACCTTCCCCTACATGCTTTCTAATTAGTAGATACAGTAATTGTAATTCAAATTTTACTCACACACAATTCTGCGTCCATTCAACTTTTACACTTCTGTTGATCAATTTCTTTTGCATCGGATTAGTTTAGAATAGAAATCGGGTGAATCGGGTGAACATGACTTTCATAGGCTTATTTAAAAAGTATCGGTAGCAGCAGACTCACCTCCCAGACAGCAAAATAACTTCGAAATACATCCATAACACGTCTAATAACACGATCATGAGCCGCCTTTTGAAGTTTTCTGTTATCTGGGATAGTAACTGGAAACAACATTCTTGTCAATACTGTCGCTACATCCGCTATGTCGTATTTTAGATATTAGTGACGAAGATCGTATACGTCAGCATATGAGTTGCTGAATAAAAAATTGCGACAATTAGGAGCTGCCGCTCTGATCCGATAATTTTAAGAAATGTAGTGCAGATTTTTTGTTGGAGTTTTCATTTCAACCATGAACTTTCACGATTACAAGAAACGATTTTATCCGCGCATGTCTAAGTGCTTCGGGGCAAGGAGAATGAGCTATTGGCTTTTCTCAAATTGTTAACAGTTCTGATTGTAGGTCGCAAATTGATAATACGCCAAATTATTCTTTCACACCTCGATTTCAGTCTGCTTTTTCTGCAACCCTGTTGAGTGTTATTTCAGTTGCACAGACCCGGGGACTATCACTCAGGTAGGAAAGCTGCTGATCGACACGGACGTTGGTGGCGACGATACAGTTGCACTTCTCATGGCTTTGGAAGCCGAAAGAATCGACGATTATGGACTGAAGATAATTGCCATTACATGCGTAAACGGAAACACCGACGTCGATCAAGTCGCTTTGAACGTGCTGAAGACATTGAAGGTCGCTGGCAGGCTTGATGTGAGTCATGTTTAGAATTTGAACTTCGAATACTTTGCACCTATAGTAATAATACACTCAGGGCTTATAAGTCTGCTGTACCTACTTTATGTCGAATCTGATAATTATTAACGAAAGCTAAAATTCAAGGTAACTCAAATAATGACACACGCTGGGTGATCTTTGGCAATTGTTCAGAAATCATTTCCATCTCGGATGAGTGCAGAGGGGAGCGTGTATTTTTGATACCTATAACTTTATTCCGCAGATCCCCGTCTACTCGGGTGCCTCCCATCCTTTGCTGTTACCCGACAAAAAGAATTACTGGTTCGGTCAAGACGGGTTTGGAGATTTTGTCTATCCTGACCCTCCGTCAGCGGACTTGATCCAATCGAAGCACGCTGTGAACGCCATGATTGATCTGGTCAAGGCGCATCCAGGTCAGTCAGAGTATAGGGTCAGCTATTATTATATGGTATAATATCCTTGCGTGAGAGCAAATGATGATTCCCTGATCAATTTCAATATTCCGGATAGTTATATTATAAGATATATTATGCTACATTATCCTTTCTTCGTGATTCAATCCTGAAACGTACATTCAAGATTTCGTATACGGAAACATTCCGATAGCTGTGATAAAAAGTAATGAACGATTGTGTATTGAAGTTGAGGCAGGCCGTATCTTTTGCATTCTGATAATGTGTCAACTAAAAGTAGAAAAGTCGCGAGAAATTACATTCTTTGTATAATCATCCACGCATAAAACCGAAACGAAAATATTCTTGAATGGAATAAATTATGCTCGTTTTCTAGGTGAGGTAACGCTTCTAGCTTTAGGACCACTGACGAATGTTGCCTTAGCGATAAGAATGTACCCTTCATTCCTTGACGAGCTTCAGCAGCTTATCATTATGGGTGGAAGTATCGAGGGCAGTGGAAGCTCGCATAGAATTGGCATAGAATTCAACTTCTCTATAGACCCTATCGCCAACTACGTTGTCTTCAACTCATTCACGACAAAACCAGCTATATTGCTACCTTACGACACCAACCAAAAAACTCTCGTAACGATGGTAAGTCAGTGACGGGTTGACCAATCATAAAAACACTTTCATTGTCGATTTGATTTATGCACACTTTCTGGGCTTCCACCCTAACGATACATCTTCAATTTATGTTTTTCTAGGAATTCAGATCGTCATTGAGCAATTCACACAATACCAAAGTTTGGTTAATGGATTCTGCTGAAGGCCCTCGTAGTTTGAACTCTACCCAAAAGTACTGGAACTGTGCGGATGGGTTAACTGCAGCCATCGCGTTAACTTCCGGGTCCATCGTGACCAGGGCGGGAACCTATTACTTAGATACTATTTATGAAGGATCGAAAACTTCGGGCATGATCATGGTCGACTTTACAAATGTCACCGGTAAAGCCGCCAATACATACCTTATCCAAGGTATTGATGCGGAAGCTTGGAAGCAGCTACTTTTAAGATATTTTAGTAGCTGAATAAGTGCAGCTTCACTTCACCTCTGGCCCACTAGTTGCACGACTTATTCAAGGTCGACTATATTACAGGCATAACCCAACGTAACTATATGTATATTAATGTATGCAAGTGTAAGCCACTATGATAAAGAAAAGCTTAGAAATTAATTAAACTTTTAATGGTGATCATTTATTTTGGAAAACGCAATTCATTTATATAGCTATAGCATAGCTATTAAAGGGGTTAGGCCACTCTAGAGGCCGAAAAAAATACGCTTTTTGAGGATTTTTTTTCAGAAATACTACAAAATAAATCGAGTCCACAAAAATGGGTGTTTATTATACATATCACTGACTGTATACAGTAATTTTTTTAAAGCGATTGATTTCAAAATGGCGGCTGTGCAGCGTTTTTGCGATGACGTCTCCAGTTTTCTAGGGTCCACGGCCGGACGAACGGCTCCGGTAATTTTTGAATTATGATAAGCCAATGAATTTTTCTCGATTATACATAATAACTGCTATAGAAGTGCGTAGGATTTTTTCGATATATTGATTTTTGGCGAAATGGTGCACTTCTAAAGTGGAAAGTGAAAAATTTGCCTAGAAAATCGTCAGATAAGTGTTAATAACAATTTAACTGTGCAATATAAAAAAAAAATCCTACGTACTTCCATAGACAATGTATTTTTCAAGATATATTCGAAGTTTCAAGTGAATCGGTTGAAAATTGTCTGAGTTATGTTTCCGGCCAACTTAAAAAATGCGGTTTTGAGATAAACGCGTTTGAAGTTTTGAGTAGTAGAAAATCATGAAAATTCGCCAAAAGTTGAAAAACTCGGTGAAAAAAAATCGTGCGAGAAATTTCTAGGAACCATTTGGAAGAGTAGATTTCAGGCTACAAAATGGCTGCTTCGAAAGTTCTCTGCGATTTTTTTAACGCCCCGTAGAGAACTTTGAAAAACTTTGAAAAACTTTTTTTTTCTGGCGTTTCGCAATCCAGCACTCAAACCTACGCCATGGCGTCAAAAATGGCCGTAGGAAAAATTTCGAAATCTGCCTTTTTTTCTTAATTAAAGGGTTTGCAATTCGTCTAGATTGACCCCTATGATATTATGAATTTTTTCTCAAATAGATTTTTTTAACAAATTTTACTTTTAGAATAAAATATGTCCTGAGAATATGGCCAAAACACGTGTATTTCAAATGGGGAAATCCACCCTCATTTAGGGAGGGGTTAGAGTTTAGATAAAAATCTGAAAAAATATAGGGTATTGTTTTTGAATTATTTGGAGTCGATTTGGGGGGCGGCTGATTAAAAATTCGTCCAAGCCCTAAATAAGGACCACCCTAATATATATATTATAAATATAACATGCGTGAATATATAAATATAACAAAGTTGTATTGCAGGAACCTTGCGGCAACATTGCAATGCAATGTTGCAAATGTTACATTGCAGAGATCTTGCAGCAACATTGTAGTGCAATGCAATGAAAATGAAATTTAGCAATGTTGCTGAGACATTGCTGCAACACGTTCCGTGCTGTGAGGGTAGATCATAAAATAAATACATAACAATTCATATGACAAATGATAAGTTTCGGTATGTGATTTGTAATGTATTTTACCTTATATGTCGAATTTCATGATTTATCATGTGATTTGTTATGTATTAAGTCGTAATCATTATTCATCACATAATCATTTTCAGTATTCTGAACGTTCCGTTGAAACCGAAGCTGGTGCCGTCTCATCGATGATGTAGGTGCCAACATCAGAATGACTAGCTACAATAAATATCCTAATTCACTATTCCGCATCAATACTGGTAAAACTCGTTTGTTGAGAATTTGGTAGAATTTGCCATAGAGTGATTTACATAATCTAGGCGAAAACTATCCACGTTTGTTATCTTGTTTGTTTCTCGCTGGTATACGCTTCAATATCAAAGGTCATATTAATCTCATCCGCTTTAGAAATCGGACAATGTTATACTTAAAGAAGAAGCGCGAGTAAGAACGTGGATATTTACCCGTTGGCCGTTATATGTATGTATATATATAGTACATCAAATTGGATCCGTGATCTGTGACTCATGAGTGAGTCTTTTAACTGCATCTTGGGCAGGTGTTAATAAATTAATTACAACTGGAAAAGAAACTCCGTGAATAACATGTCTCCAAATGAATTCAAAATCGGCATCGTGCTGTTGTTTGTGGCAGCTTCTGCGAGGTAAGATCAATAATTACAAAGTCGGTCTTCTTCAAACTAACACGAAGGTTTTGGTTCCGATTACCGTTTCGGTTTAAGGCCCATCCCTAGTCGCCCACCTCCTTTTGGCGAAATGTGTCACATTTTGATTATTATCCGAGCCCAGGCGTCAAAAACGCAAAAAAGGCCAACTTAGCGCAAATTCTATTTCAATTCCGAACACATACGTCCAAAAAAATTTTCGTTTCGTGTGAAAATAGAGTCTAAATACCGATTTTACATTGTGTTGAATGTCTACGAATTCGACACAAATACCGATTTTACATTGTGTTGAATGTCTACGAATTCGACACAATGTAAAATCGGTATTTAGACTCTATTTTCACACGAAACGAAAATTTTTTTGGACGTATGTGTTCGGAATTGAAATAGAATTTGCGCTAAGTTGGCCTTTTTTGCGTTTTTGACGCCTGGGCTCGGATAATAATCAAAATGTGACACATTTCGCCAAAAGGAGGTGGGCGACTAGGGATGGGCCTTAAGGTCTAATAATTGTAACAATGGGATAGTTTCTGAATGTTTCATATTATCTGGCCAGTATAACGTTCGGAACTCTGAGAACAGATCTTTATCAAATTTCTATCCGCGCCTTCTACAAATCACAAAAAATCAGGGGTGATGTAAATAAAATAATAGTAGATAAGGGATATGTTTTGGAAAAATCGGAGACGAGATAAGGATTAGCTGTCATTTTTTTTTCTCATCATTCAATTTTTTTGTGAAAATGAAGAATGATAAAGTGTACCCATTTTTGAGAGACATATCATGTTCCTAATTAGTCGATACAGTAATTGGAATTCAAATTTTACTGATACACGATTCTGCTTCCATTCGACTTTTACACTTCTGTTGATCAACTTCTTTCGTCTAGAATAGAAATCGGGTGGATTGGGTGAACATGACTTTCATAAGCTTATCTATAAACTCTAAACAGTATCGGTAGCAGCAGAGTCGCCTCCCAGGCAGCAAAATAACTTCGAAATACATCCATAACACGTCTGATAACACGATCATGGCCACCTCTTGAAGTTTTCTGTTATTTGGGATGGTACTGGAAACAACATCTTATCAATACCTACTATCGCTACATCAACTATATCGTAATATTTCAGATATTCGTGAGCATATGAGTTGCCAAAAAAAAAAAAAAAAATTGCAGCAATTAAGCTGCCGCTTTAATCCGATAAACTTAGGAAATGTAGTGCAGATTTTCTGTTGGAATTTTCATTTCAACAATGAACTTTCACGATTTAGATGAGCTATTAGCTTTTCTCAAATTTTTAACTTCTGATTGTAGGTCGCAAATTGATGATACGCCAAATTATTCTTTCACACCTCGATTTCAGTCTACTTTTTCTGCAACCCTGTTATTTCAGTTGCACAGAGCCGGGGACTATCACTCAGGTGGGAAAGCTGCTGATCGACACGGACGTTGGTGGCGACGATACAGTTGCACTTCTCATGGCCTTGGAAGCCGAAAGAATCGACGATCATAGACTGAAGATAATCGCCATTACATGCGTAAATGGAAATACTGACGTCCATCAAGTCGCTTTGAACGTGCTGAAGATATTGAAGGTCGCCGGCAGGCTTGACGTGAGTCATGTTTAGAATTTGAACTTCGAATACTTTGCGCCTAATAATACGCTCAGGGCTTATAAGTCTGCTGTATTTTATATCGAATCTGATAATTATTAACGAAAGCCAAAATTCAAGGTAACTCAAATAATGACACACGCTGGGTGAACTTTGGCAATTGTTCAAAAATCATTTCCATCTCCGATGAGTGCAGAGGGAAGCGTGTACTTTTTACCTATAACTTTATTCCGCAGATCCCCGTCTACTCGGGTGCCTCCCATCCTTTGCTGTTACCTAACAGAAAAGATCACTTTTATGGTCAAGACGGGTTTGGAGATTTTTACTATCCTGACCCTCCGTCAGCGGACTTGATCCAATCGAAGCACGCTGTGAACGCCATGATTGATCTGGTCAGGGCGCATCCAGGTCAGTCAGAGTAGGGTCAGCTATTATTATATGGTATAATATATCCTTGCGTGAGAGCAAGTGATGATTCCCTGATCAATTTCAATATTCCGAATAGTTATAAGATTTATTATGCTATATGATCCTTTCTTCGTGATTCAATCCTGAAACGTACATTCAAGATTTCGTATACGGAAACATTCTGATAGCTGTGATAAAAAGTAATGAACGATTGTGTATTGAAGTTCCGCATTCTGATAATGTGACAACTAAATGATGAAGTGAATAGCGAAAAATTATCATTCTTTTTACCTATCCATGTATATTTGGTCCAAAATAATTTTGAATCGAATAAATGATGTCTGTTTGCTAGGTGAGGTGACGCTCCTAGCTCTAGGACCCCTGACGAATGTTGCCTTAGCGATAAGAATGTACCCTTCATTCCTTGACGAGCTTCAGCAGCTTATCATTATGGGTGGAAGTACCGAAGGCCGTGGAAGCTCGCATAGAATTGGCATAGAATTCAACTTCTCTATAGACCCTATCGCCAACTACGTTGTCTTCAACTCATTCGCGACAAAACCAGCTATATTGGTACCTTTCGACACTAACCAAAAAACTCACGTAACGATGGTAAGTCAGTGACGGGTTGACCAATCATAAAAACACTTTGATTGTCGATTTGATTTATGCACACTTTCTGGGCTTCCGCCCTAACGATACATCTTCAATTTATGTTTTTCTAGGAATTCAGAACGTCATTGAGCAATTTAAACAATACCAAAGTTTGGTTAATGGATTCTGCTGAAGGCCCTCGTAGTTTGAACTCTACAAAAAAGTACTGGACCTGTGCGGACGGGTTAACTGCAGCCGTCGCGTTAACTTCCGGGTCCATCGTGACCAGGGCGGGAACCTATTACTTAGATACTATTTATGAAGGATCGAAAACTTCGGGTATGATCACAGTCGACTTTACCGGTAAAAATGTCACCGGTGAAGCCGCCAATACATACCTTATCCAAGGTATTGATGCGGAAGCTTGGAAGCAGCTACTTTTAAGATATTTTAGTAGCTGAATAAGTGCAGCTTCACTTCACCTCTTACCCACTAGTTGCACGACTTATCCAAGGTCGACTATATTACATGCATAACCCAACGTAACTATATGTATATTAATGTATGCAAGTGTAAGCTACTCTGATAAAGAAAAGTTCAGAAATTAATTAAACTTTTAATGGTGATCATTTATTTTGGAAAACGCAATTCATTTATATAGCTGTAGCATAGCGGTCTAGTATCTTGAAAATATGTAGTAACCAATTCTGTTTGAATGATGTCATCGTTGAATCTTGCAGAAAAAGTTACAAAGCATAAAACTTTACATGTGCAGTTGTGTTTCTATTACGTCTTTTTGTAATTATCGGACTCTGAAGGCTATCATATCGCAGTAACGTGAAAATATTTACATAAATCGTAAAATCTAGCACCTAATTTAGGAATTAGCCGGAGCCGGAGCGTCTTAGCACGCCATATGAGTTTATAACGCCTACGAGATGACGCTGGTGAGTTACTCAGCGAAGTGAAACCTAAGCCCTTGGAGGTCCGCAGTAAACCCATACCCACGTTCAGCAGTTTCAGGTATCGCTCTGGATGCCAAAATGCTATCAATTGCAGAAAACTAATTGGCGGTATAACACTTTACTTTTCGATTGTTCCAGAGTGGTTTGGATGAAGTTATTATTGTGTCTGTATTACTTCACAAAAATGAAAGGTTCGAAAAGTCCAGAAACCCTCTTACCCGAATTTAGTTGGTTGCTTATGCTTTCCTTCCTTCATATACATTGATGTCGAATCCTGAATGGGGTATATCATGGGCCCTGTGTCAATACTGTAAAACATGTTCATTGGGGCTCTCGGAGACACTTCCCGCACGTGTAATGAAATCTTAACGAAAACTATTGAGTGTTATCTTGTTTGTTCAATTCCGCAATACGTCAGTGTCAGAGGTCATGATGTCATATTGATCTCATCCGCTCGGCAAATGGGGCAACGTAATATCGAAGGCAGTAGGGAAGAACGTGCCATCTCAAATTTTGAATGAAGAACGTGCGATCTCGATGGGGGGATAAGATTCCATTGATACGGCACTGGTATATGGAGTGTCTGGAGTATGAAAAGCACTGGTTTTTAGTAGATCAATCAATTGTTTCAATTATTCTCTCATACATTTAGCTCCTATAATACAGGAATGGACAACTCGAGATGAGTTCAAATGAACATTTTTATTTTCATTTCCGATGTATTTTATCCACATTACATTTTCAGAACGGTCAAATTAATGTGATCAAGTTCGTCGCCGTAATTTTCACGTTTTCTTCTTCCAAATTTATTCGCGGAACACGGAAAGAAATTTCTCGCGTATATCACTATGCCAGTATGGGCGTGAAGGCCATGCTGTATGGTATCGACGATTTTCATTCATTTTAATAGATCGGTCAACAGACTTTTTGGTATTCATAACTTTTTTGTATAGTCACCAAAAATGATGGGCAAGGTGTCATTTGGTTCGGAAAGGCATTTAGAAACTTTTCGAAAGGGTCCCAAAAAGGGCCGAAAAAAATTGCAAAAGTTATAAACAATTTATTAAAAAAAAAGTGGGGAAGTTCGGTTTTTTGCAAATATCTCAAAAACCATTTGAGATATTCAAAATCGCAAAAAAGATCCTAAAAGAGCAGAAAATTTCCTACAAAAAAGCCCCACCTCCCCAAACTCCACAACCAATATTCATAATTTTAATTGTGCGGTGAAAAAAGGACTGAAATCGCGCGCGCGGCCGCCGCCTAACCTATTTTTAGTCCTTTTTTCACCGCACAATTAAAATTATGAATATTGGTTGTGGAGTTTGGGGAGGTGGGGCTTTTTTGTAGGAAATTTTCTGCTCTTTTAGGATCTTTTTTGCGATTTTGAATATCTCAAATGGTTTTTGAGATATTTGCAAAAAACCGAACTTCCCCACTTTTTTTTTAATAAATTGTTTATAACTTTTGCAATTTTTTTCGGCCCTTTTTGGGACCCTTTCGAAAAGTTTCTAAATGCCTTTCCGAATCAAATGACACCTTGCCCATCATTTTTGGTGACTATACAAAAAAGTTATGAATACCTAAAAGTCTGTTGACCGATCTATTAAAATGAATGAAAATCGTCGATACCATACAGCATGGCCTTCACGCCCATACTGGCATAGTGATATACGCGAGAAATTTCTTTCCGTGAAGTGTCCAAAACTTGAGTTGACCGCGGGTACACCGCGGACCCACCTCTCCTCTATTAACGTTATTTGAACATTCAATTTATAATAGTGCATGATTTTTATGGAGTATTTTATTGCTAATACCAGAAAAAAAAGGAAGAAAATATGGGACTATGTGTGATATACACATTGCGTGTATAGTTCCACGCATACATCGAAATCGATATGCAGGGCCGGATTTAAAGGTGTGGAGGCCCTGGGGCAACGAGAATGTGGGGGCCCCTAATTATTTTTTAAACAAGATAAACAATTCTCTTTTTCACAGTATTTTAATAATTTATTGCGAGACAAATGAAATCTTTTTAACGAACATATGTGGTTATTCTCAAATATAAAGAAACAAAATTAAATTATAATGTTAGGCAAATGGAACTTTGCGAGTTATCTGTTGCTTGTCACTTTTTTGGTTTTTTGTTTCGGGATCTCACCCCCTCAGTATCTCATACTATATGCCATAATGATGTGGTATGAATTCGAGCTGTGTCGGATTTTTTTTAGAGATTCATCATCGAGTTTTTCTGGTTTCCATTCATTTAACATAGGAAATTTTGCGACCTTGGACCTAATGCCATATATGTTTTGAGTTTTTCTTGTTAATTGCGACCACTATGCGGGGAATTGTTCAGATATATCTACACGATTTTTCGCACCATCATTTATTTATTTATTCATTTTTTTTTCTTCAATTTTTGTTTTTTTAAAGTCATTTTATAGTCATTTATTACAGAGCATAAGTGAAGAAAAAAAAAAATTAATGATAGTGCGAAAAATCGTGTAGATATATCTGAACGATTCCCCGCATAGTGGTCGCAATTAACAAAAAAAACTCAAAAGATATAATATGGCATTATGTCCAAGGTCGCAAAATTTCCTATGTTAAATGAATGGAAAACAGAAAAACTCGATGAGGAACCTCTAAAAAAAATCCGACGTAGCTCAAATTCATACCACATCATTATGGCATTATACAGTCAAACCTCGGTCCCTGTCCATCTTCGGGACCGGAGGTTTCAGTCCCTGTCCACGGAACAGCTGACTGTTGAGAGAGTCGCTCGGCCAATCACGAAAGAGTTTCAGGGCTGTAACCAGGGCCGGATTTACCCAAGGTGCCGCCCTGGGGCACCGTGAAAAATGCCGCCCCATTACCTAAAGCCTACATAAAATGGGTAAAGGTTCGGTACATACAATTTTCAAATAAATAAAATCAAAACAAAAACTTTTAAAAATTGTGAACAACAAGATACTTATGAGGGTTTCTTCTTGGTTTCTTCGTCAAACGGGGCCACCCATTTAATTTGAGGTCTTCGAACATTCCGTAATAATTCGTACATGTTATTGAGGATGAAAAACAAATTTTTTAATTTTTTCAGACTGTTTGGTCATTGCATTCCAGAAATATTTTTATACTCAATAATTTTCACGTAGTGCGATAAATTGGGGAAGAAGAGAAAACTTGGCATGAAATTTCTTCGTTTTTTTCTCAGCTTTTCGGTAAAATAACAGAAAAAAATTCCGGCCCATTTAAACCCCTTTTATCAAAAAAAAAAAAAAAAAAACATTGAAAAATGCGCCTTGTCCTAATTTAGACTTTTTTTTTTCCTTTAAAAAAATGTCTAAAAAATGAAATTCATAATAGCGTTTGTTGACAAAAAAATGTGGAGTGGCGACTTCAATTCTCTCCCAGAAAAAAAAATAATCATCAGAACGATGATTCCTCTCCTTCACTTCCATTTTTTTTTTTTTTTTTTTTTTTCAAAAACTCTATTATGAATATATAGTTTTTTTAGATTTTTTTTTTTTTTTTTTAACGAAAAAAAAACTGTCCAAATTAGGAAAAGGCACATTTTGCAACTTTTTTTTTATTTTTTTTTTTATAAATGCGGTTTAAATGAGTCGGAATTCTTTTATTCTAATTTTACCAAAAAAGTGAGAAAAAAAACAGAGAAATTTCATGCCAACATTTCTCTCCTTCCCCAATTTATCACGCTACGTGAAAATGATTGAGTAAAAATATTTCTGGAATGCAATGACAAAAAAATCTAAAAAAAATTCCCAACATTTTTTTTTGTTCCTCAATAATATTTACGAATCATCACGGAATTTTCTAAGACCTCAAATTTAATGGGTGACCCGCTTGACGAAGAATCCCTCTTATTTTCTTTACTAAAAATGTGTGTAAAATTCTAGAAACTGAAAGATTGTTTCACAATTTTGTAAGAAAAACTGCAGTGTTTATAATTTTAGACACATTCTTATAATAATTATGAAAAAAAGTATTTTATTCATTTCAATTTATGAATGTTTTTAACACGATCACACTTTTCGAAGAATTTTCCATAACGCGAAAAAAAAAAAAAAAATATTTCTCACGTTTCAAATTTTGCCGCCCCTGAAAATTTGCCGCCCTGGGCACTGGCCCCTAGTGCCCCTAGTGTAAATCCAGCGCTGGCTGTAACAATTGATCTTACGCCCCGGGGCATCACAACCTAACCTAAGTCACGAACCACGTGAAATCTCGGGCGAAACAGCGGACGACAACGTCAATACGGCACTGGGACGGCGGACCGGGACTGAAACTAGATAGGGACTGAGGGGACAGGGACCGAGGTTTGACTGTAGTATGAATTACTGAGTGGGTGAGATCCCGGAACCAAGAAAGAAGTGACACCCCCTAATGCACATGCAACAGAGAATTCATCGTGGTTGGCGTTTTCCATCAATTTTGACAGAAATATGCTTTGAAATATTTTAAATACAAAATGCCTCATTAAAGTGTAAGAACTTTTTTTTCTTTGTCAGAACTCTGGAGTGATTTTTTCTTCAAATTTTGCATATCACTCGTTAGCAAATTTTACCTAAACATTGATGTTGTGGAGGCCCCTCTCGTGTGGAGGCCCCGGGGCTTCAGCCCCTGTTGCCCTCCCCTAAATCCGGCCCTGTCGATATGTCCAAATGCGCGTAAGAAACGAGACTACGTGGATATCCCCGTTCTATACATCGAATGGGATCCATGATTGGCTACATGCCGCAAGTAAGATAAGCCTAAGCAAACAAAACAAAAACAAATGGGACCCATGATCGATCGTTACTTGAGTGAATCTCCGTATTCAATTTCGAGTAGGTGTTGATCAATTAACTAAAAAGTTGCGAAAGTCCGTGAATAATAAATATGACCACGAATAAATTCAATATCAGCATGTTACTATGGTTTGCGGCTGCTTATTCGAGGTAGGTGCAGTAAGATCAATAACTATCAAATCGTTGTTCTGCAAACCGATACGAAATAGATAATCGTGCAATTGCGAATTCGGAATACTAACGTGCTTGCTCTTATTTAAGGTTGTTAGCTTGTTATAGTCACAGCCAAAAGTTTATTTCAGTTGACGATAGTTCTAGAATGACCACAGTAATAAATAAGTCACAAAATCAAATATACATACTATCAATTACATGCTATGATATGCAAACCGTATCAAAATGTTTTGATAGTTGAACAAAGTCGTTCTAATATTTTTTAAGATTTTTTTAAAACGGCCAAGTTGACAAACTTTTGTCAAGGTACAGTTCACATTTCTTTTATGCATAGGCACACGCGTATTGAGTCGAAGTTATAATAGATCGTGGCAACATTGCGTGTATATAACGGAAGAATCCGCTCGAGCCGTCCGTTTGAGCTACGTGAGCGCTGTTGTCACGTCTATCACATCAGCATTTGATTTACACGCAAATATCTAAAAGAGACTTGAGTTTAACTAACAATATCTTTCTTATTACACGGGAAATACTTTTGTTTCTAGTCTCAAAATGTTCGTTAAATTTCAATTCATAACATACTAGTTTTTTTAATGAAATCTGTCGCCTAGTTGAATCATAAAAAACGTTAGAGTGATAAAAGTTGGTATTTTCCCTATGTACATATGCAAATAATGTAAACTTCAATAATTTGTTTCATCACTAATATACGGCAAAAATCAATAAACTTCGTATCATGTTGTAGAACGTGTTTCAAGCTATTCACCAGTAAAATTTCACACAGATCTGTCGGTAACCGCTTTTACAAGCCAACAACCTTAATACACTATGACATTGTAATTGATATGGAATATGGTTGACATTTGTTTGTTGAAAAAAAAAAAAAAAAAAAACTACATCATCAAGAATGGTAGGTATGGGGCCATTCAACAATTACGTCACGCTATTTTCGAGCATTCTTGACCCCCCCCCCCCCCCCCCCCCCCCCCGCTCCTTATCAAACTCTGTCACATGGACTTTGACCCCCCCCCCCCACCCATTATAATTACGTCACAAATTCGCCACCTCCCCCCACCCTTCATATGTGTTAGTTTTCAATTTCATGAGCTAATGTAAATGTAGAGACGAATATATGCCATGACTATTCTATAAGATTACCTATATTTAGAATGAAATAACAATTTCTCAGAATATATTCTCAAAACTACGAGCATTGCCGATAACAGAGAGTGTGACGTGACTATGAGAGCCCGCACCACCCCCTCTGCATCACAGATCATAAGACATCTTCGAAGTCCTTTGTTGTTTTGGCGATCAACATAAGTTTAGCAGCTGTTATGGTCAAGGTTTCGGTTTGAAGCCTAATTATGGTTCAACCTAGTGAAATCTCTTCTAAAATTTCATGCCTAGATTATCGCGTGACGTTCGAGAATCGTAAAATATATGTTCTCTTTCAAATAGCTTCATCTTTCAAGTTGTGAAAAGAAGAGCGTTTCGTCATTAAAAAATAAAGTTAACTTTGCTATCGATATAAATATCGTAAAACGGGTATCGTCACGTAATATCAATAAGATATAGTTTGGCAAAATCAGAGTCGAGATAGGGATTGCTGAAGCATCAATTTTTAGTTCATTATGTTCAACTTTTGTTAACGATGAATTATCCAATTTCCAGATACCATTTCCTAATTCCATATCCATTTTCCTAATTGGTATAGAGAGAAAAACTGGAACGCAATTTTCACATGTGACGTGTTACACGTAGAGAATTCTGATTACATATACAACTTCTCCACTTCTATGTATCTGCTTTTACCTATGAGATTGGTTCGAAATAGAAATAGGGTCAGTCGGGTCCAACATGTTCCTCATAAGCTTAATTCGAGAGTAGCGAGGGTATAGGAGTATATAATCGCATATAGTACTTATGGAATCAATTACACGTCATAAATGGTCATGCTACTTGTACTTCAGACATTAAACGCAGTTTGGGATCGCCTTTTTCACTCCCGTGTGACGTACACTAGTTTTCACCACCCCCTGGCATCGGAAAGTACGACTTCCCGCTCACGCGAGGGGCTGAAAGTCGTACTTTCCGTGCAGGTGTGGCGAAAAGAATAATTTTGAAAAAATATCCTCAGGATCTCGTAAGATATAACTACGTGAGCAAATGAGATTGGAAATAATGATCTGACATATCCATTTCAAATATGATCGTGTATGTAGTACAAGTTGGCAAGAAAATGTCGCAGCCATTATTAGTTGCCGTTGTTATCGGTTGTTATAGTTATGTTATAATGAATTTGGAACATGGTGTAGTGCAGATTTCATCTCGGAGTTTTCATTTCAACCGTAAATTTTGACAATTATACAGAAAACGTTCCTATCCACGAATAGAAGTATTTTAGTATGATATAAACATGCCATTAGCAATTATTGGAAATGCCCCAAACTATCTTTACCGCACCTCGCGATTCACGCCACTAGTCGTTACACCTCGATTTGAGATTGCTTTCCCAACGATGGCATTCCAGTTCCACGAACCTGGGGACTGTAACGCAGGTAGGAAAGCTGCTGATCGACACGGACGGTGGTGGAGACGATGCCGTTGCTCTCCTCATGGCCTTGGAAGCCGAAAAAATCGACGATCATGGACTGAAGATAATTGCCATTACATGCGTAAACGGAAACACTGACGTCGATCACGTCGCTTTGAACGTGCTGAAGACATTGAAGGTCGCCAGCAGGCTTGACGTGAGTCATAATTGGAATTCAAACTTCGAATACTTTGCACCTAATAATATGCCCAGCCCTTATAAGTCTGATATATTTTATATCGAATCTGATAATTATCAACAAAAGCTAAAACTCAAGGTAACTCAAATAATCACGTACGCTGGGTGAACTCTGCGGCAATTGTTCAAATTTTACTCATTCATTTCAAATCATTTCCATCTCAGATGAATGCAGAGGGGAGCGTGTACTTTTTATACCTATATAACTTTATTCCGCAGATCCCCGTCTACTCGGGTGCTTCCCATCCCTTGCTATTACCCAACAGAAAAGATTACTTTTTTGGTCAAGACGGGTTTGGAGATTTTTACTATCCTGACCCTCCGTCAGCGAACTTGATCCAATCGAAGCACGCTGTGAACGCCATGATTGATCTGGTCAAGGCGCACCGAGGTCAGTCGGAGTAGGGTCAGCTATTATTTTATGGTATAATATCATTGCGTGAGAGCAAATGATGATTCCCTGATCAATTTCAATATTCCGGATAGTTATAAGATATATTATGCTATATTATCCTTTCTTCGTGATTCAATCCTGAAACGTACATTCAAGATTTCGTATACGGAAACATTCTGATAGCTGTGATAAAAAGTAATGAACGATTGTTATTGATGTTCCGCATTCTGATAATGTGACAACTAAAAGATGAAGTGAATAGCAAGAAATTATTCTTTTTTTCACCCATCCATGTATATTTGGTCCAAAATAATTTTGTATCGAATAAATTATGTCCGTTTCTAGGTGAGATGACGCTCCTAGCTCTAGGACCCCTGACGAACGTTGCCTTAGCGATAAGAATGTATCCCCCATTCCTTGACGAGCTTCAGCAGCTTATCATCATGGGTGGAAATGTCGAGGGCCGTGCAATCTCGCATTCTGGCATAGAATTCAATTTCTCCATTGACCCTATCGCCAACTACATTGTATTCAATTCATCCACGACAAAACCGGCGATATTGATACCTTTCGACATCTCCCGAAGAACTCTCGTGACGATGGTAAGTCAACGATGTGCTGACCAATCATAAAAACACTTCGATTGCCGATTTGATTTATGCAAAGTTTCTGGTCCTCTGCCATATAACGATACATCTTCACTTTATGTATTCCCAGGACTTCAGGATGTCGTTGGGAAATTCAACGGACAAAAAAAGGTGGTTAATTGATTCTGCAGAACACATCGACTCGTTTCTAGAAGATTTTAAGTATTGGGATTGTCCGGATGGGTTAGCTGCAGCCGTCGCGTTGACTTCCGGGTCCATCGTGACCCAAGCGGGAGTCTACTACTCTGAGGCTATCTATGATGGTACGAAAACGTCCGGTATGATCTTAGTCGACTTTACCAATATAACCGGTAATGCCGCTAACACATATCTCATTCAGGGTTTTAATATAGAAGTTTGGATGCAGCTACTCTCAAGATATTTTAGTAGCTGATAGTAACTGCAACTTTATTTTACCAGTAGATGGATTAACATGATGGTAGAATCAAGGTCCATCCCTAGTCGCCCACCTCCTTTTGGTCGAAATGTGGCACATCTCGATTATTATCCGAGCCCAGGCGTCAAAAACGCAAAAAAGTCCAACTTAGCGCAAATTCTATTTCAATTACGAACACATACGTCCAAAAAACTGTTCGTTTCGTACGAAAATAGAGTCTACAGATGGTTTTTACATTGTTACAAAATTATTCGAATTCGATTTCCTCGGCCACTCAGAAGTCAACCCACAAAGTTGATACATATAATTTGAATTAAAAAAACGTTGATCTGTTCTAAAAAAAAAAAAAAATAATTATATACCATTTCTTCTGATCTTCCGATCGATTGTTAAATACTTATACAAAGTACTATGGGAAAGTGCGGAAACTGTGGTAGGTTGTAGAATAGCCAACGAGGGTAGGGAGCGTTAATTTCACCCGTCGAAAGAAAATTCGACGGGATTTTATTTTATTCGGGCTGGAATTGCCGTGATGTATCATCCAGAACGAATTAATATCGAAACTGAAATTGTCAAGATTCGCAATCTAGGCCTCAGCCTTGACCGTAATTAATTATTTACATTGTGATTTCTCCCTCAGAGTCGTTCACGCACGAGCTAGTCTCACAATATTCAAAATTGTCTTTTAGTCGACGCGGGCATACGACTATATTGTGAAAATAAGTACAGATAAAAACGTAGACTTGATCAAGCCGGGTGAAATGGTTTTTTTTTTTTTTTTTTTTTTTATCAGCAGAGACCTGATTTACGGATAATACATGTATCAAATAGGTAGGTATATATCGAGCAGCGTTGAAAAAGAAAAAAGGAAACGAGAAAAAGAAAGAGAGAGAGACAGAGATGGGGAGGGAGATAAGAACAAATAAATTGATAATAATTAATGAATGATAAAATGAACCAGGAATAATCTAGATCGCGAAATACATTTTTAATAAATAATAAACAAGCACAGCGGTGAAAGAATGACACCCCGCGAATTTTGATATGCGAAATTATATTCTAGTAATGAAGACGGTGTTCGATGGAAACAGAATCGTGTCCGACAGTCGTGTCTGTTGAGAAAGGGCGCCAATATTTGTCCTCGGAAATGGCACGAGGTATGTGTGTTCCGAAGGTGGATACCCCATGGTTTCCATCCGGTTTAGAAAATTCTGTTTAAAAAAAAAGAACAAAAATGTTACTCGGTTACTATTTCCAAAGAACTGATATGCGTTTAAATCGAGTCATAAGTTACTTACTTTTATTGTATCGCTCGCGCCCATTGTTATGGCTTCTTTTCCTCCGTTTGGTAGGCGCAAACATAGACGTAAGGACGGTTCGTCATCTGTTTATAAAAAATATATATAGTCAATGCAATGTAACAAATTTTGGTAATTTATTATCAGTTGTTAATAGTTATTAGACTGAAAGTGTGACTTTGTTGTTTGATTAAAATTGCAAGAATACAAGAGTTAACGTTCAACATAATATGTAATAAAATAACGCACAAAGGCACAGGGTTGTACTCACTTGAATTTACGACGGTTGAGTTTGGCTGAGAATTGCTTGGTTCTCCATTCTGAAATCATATAGCGAATTTCATTCTGGTACTTAGGAATGTAAAGGTTCAAAGAACCAATAGAAAAAACGTTTGGAGACCAGTTTGAATATTTATAATTATTACCTTTTTCTGTAAAAGGGAGTGTAAAATTTCGTGCTTTTTCGTCTTTGACAATTCCTCAGTTCGAGACCTTTTACCAAGTATACTAACGCCACTACGAGGAAGGGCTGCATTACTGACGCTAGGTACAGCGTCGACGCGTTCGTTGCTTGCTGAAAAACGGGAATACGATTTGTTACATGGCGTTACAAGAAACTAAACAGTTTATTCTACATTGTTGATATATCATTACCTGATTCAACGGCTGCATCTTGCGTTCCTCTTGCTTTTTTGCTCTCTGCGTTTGTCTCCTAGAAAAAATAATAAAATAATAATAATAATAATTACATATTAAGCTCGGTATCGGTATAATTAATAAAATAAATAAGACGAATGAATGAGAACAAAAAAAAAAAAAAAGCCTTGAAATCTCGAAAATTATAAATTCTTGGAATTTGTAAATTTAACGATTTCTAAGTTATTAGCATTGAATGTTGCTTCGAAACGCTTTTCAACAGCCAAACTATTGATTTTGAAAAAAAACTATAAATTCCGAGTATACTTTTCGTAGCGAATCTAATTCTTTCTAAAAAAAAACAGCACTGTATGGATAATGTTGTATCCAGTGAATAAGCACACTCACACTCGCCGAGGACTCCGAAGGCACGTCACATCTTCGTACAGCAGACCCAGCTGAACAAGCGAGCCAGTCGTCGGTGGCGGTCGATGGAACCTGTGGTGCTGTTTCTGGGGATAGATGTGTACTGAGCATGTCGCCGAGCCCGGAAACGAGACTTTCTACTGTAATGCGATCGTAAGTTCTTACGCATTCGCCTGTTCTTGGATCGAGAACGGCTAGATAAGGATAGTCAGTGACGTTGTAAAAGTCAATGAATCGCTGACCATCAATTGTGTTGGATATGACCTGGTAAATCGAGTGAATTAAGATGAAAATGTTTACTTGTTATCAACTAGTAATACTTTTACTTTATCTTTCTTATCCTTCTTTACAAAACAATCATATTGAAGAGATCATATTACCTGCCATAGAACAAAATGGTCTCGTACCATGTTCCTGATTAGCTCATTAGGCCATAGGTCTCTGTTTAGAATTTGGCAGGAGAATTCCAGTGGGTTTTGTACGTTTACCAGGAGCCACCTGTCCAACTGTTTTGCCTCTTCTCTTGCCTGGATAAACGAGCCGACAAACATAATGTCGTAGGGTGGTCTGAAGAGGTCTTCAAGCCGCTTGGACTTTCTCGGTGATGATTTTCTCCCTGCTACCCTACGCGCCATTTCCTCCTCTTGACGCTCTAAAATTATCAAGTTTCACCATACACGATATAATAATATATGAAATAAAAAAACAAAAAAAAAAGTTAACAGCACAGACACCATGAACCGTCCAACATTCAGATCTATCCTAATAAAATCGACCTCATAACACTTTATTCTGAACCTGATTGAATTGGTAAAAGGAAAAAACAAAAAAAAAAACCTATTGTTTCTTACGTGTTTCTACCGCAAAGTCCCTAAATCTATCAAACACACTGTTCGAGGCTCTGGGGGACGCACAGACGGGCTGCATCGGTACCAAAACTTCCTGGGTCGGTAGAATCGGAGCTCTAACATCTGGTTCTGGGAGTTCAGCTTGACCGTCGACCTCGGCACCAACCCCTGCACCCCCGCCTTCGAACATTAGGCTTATAGCAGTCTCGACATTCCCATCAGCTACCAGAAGATATTGCCTAGCCACAGCTTCACTAGAACCTGAAAATTTCCAACCAATTTGATTTGTGTTTGTGTTGCTTTATTATTGTAAGTGTAAAAAAAAAAAAAAAAAAAAAACAAATACCACATCTTGTTTAGGTTAGGTTAGGTTGGATTGAACGGGGATAAGTGAGTTTGGAATAAGAGACCAGAGTAAAATAGCAGAACGGGAAGTAGGTATGAGGTGATTTTAGGGAAATTACAAGTTACAACAGTGAGACGGGCTCTGGTATTGTTTGTTTACCGAATCGACTGGCTAGTGTTATCATATATAGATAGATTTTCATCAAGGATTAAACAACGATAGAGATATATGAAAAGTATGATGAATGAAATAAAACCGTGACCATCTTACGTTAATATTATTGAGTTTTTTTTTTTTTTTTTATTATTTTTTATTATTCTTTATTGTTTTTTTATTTTTCTTTTTTTCTTTTTTCGCATCTTACCTGTGACCTCGATAAATTTTTCAATCAGTTCGCGATCCATCCTTACTATTACTACTATTACTTCACTGCATGCATTTATATCGTTGTTCAAATTGTTTTTCTTTTATATTATTATATCGTATATTGATGATGGATGCTAATTTCTTTGTTCGTAAGTATTTATTATTAATAATATTTATCGTATAGATGAGGGAAAAATATTTCTTTATTATAGGTGTATATGATAAATTATAAACGGTTTAATTAACACGACGATATTTGTTTAATAATTATTTTAGAAAAAGTTATATTCTCAAGATAAGAATCATCAACGACAGATTAACCATTTACTGCTGCGGCTACAGTCGGCCGGCATGATGGCATCACTTTTCAGTTTTCACTTTTCAGTTTTTCGCAGTTGCGCCCTACTACTCTCGAACAGATTGATCAAACTTTAACTACAAAATTACATTGTAGAAATGTAGACGGTGTTGCACTTTGAAGGAGGAGAATAATAACGTTTCGTCTGGGTCCAGGTGGCGCTGTGATAGCAAGAGACATTCGAGTCCGAATCCAAAGTAGAGAGCCGGTGGTTTACGTAGTTAGACGATCTCACGTGGGATTCCCCGCCGTGCCAATTATTTTTCAACAGAATATTGAGATAGGCTACATTCTGTATAAGAGATAAGCCAGAAAAAGGAAGAAGACGAAGAAGAAGAACAGAATATTAAGTTTGAAAAAGAAAAGAAAATTCCATTTTCTAGTATTTTCACGATCGCCTGTAATTTTCTCTTTCACAAGACGCATATACCTTTGTTTTAATTTTCGAACAACAAATCATAATGATGAGGAATCAACTGTACACTGTTTTGTAAATGTAGTAATGATTTATTGACAAAGTTTGAATAAAATATAGATTTAAAAAACGACAAGGTATACGAGTATGAAGACTCATTTCACTCACTGCAGATGAAATTTTAATTTTTGCCGTTGCTCGCGGTATCTCTCTCTCTGCGTGCGGTTGCGCTACCTCCAACACGGCAGTAAGGTACATGCTGGTAACTCCTCTTGCAGACACTTTGAAATTGCCTTGAGAAAGCCTGACGTCGTTTTCGGTATCATTCGTTCAGCGTATAATCCGCTTACAGACAAATGTCGAGCCCGGAGGAGTGGATGGCACTCTGTAAATTAATTTTTTTTTCTTTAACTAGGATTATAATTCTATTTTGTAGACAATAATGAAATAGTGTTCATAAGTTAATTCATGGAGTACTATCACCGATCGTTTCTCCTGTGAGGCTTGCTTACCAGAATTATTCAAACTTGGGAGTACTAGCTCATTGAGTTCCTGGCAGAAAATTATCATGTTGAAATCATGATCATCTTCAAACCGTTCAGCAACAACATTTTTATGCACATGAAAAAATGCCAAGAGATAAGCCTCGTGTATTTTCAATGAGCTTTGGCTTGCCGGAAGGTTGTCACTGGTCAGCATCTCTTTCATTTCAATGATTTTTTTTATAATCAAATCAGTCAAGACAATTGCAGTCTTTTTTTTCGGGTCAGCAACAATTCTCTGTAATTTAAACGGATGTTTGAATTTAGCCGTCTGTCTGTAGAGTCAAACAGTAAATAAAAAGGTAAAAGAAAAAAGGAAATAGCTGGTTCGGCGTAAATTGAGCTTCTTGTATAAACCTACACACTCACGATTAGAAGATTTCGTGTTTCACTACGAATGTTATGAACAGACAATTCCATATTTTCCTCCAAGACAAATTGGCTAGAATTTTTATGCTTTTTCATCAAATTACAATGAAAGGAATTTTACAGGGGGCAGAAAGGAACTTACATTCTTGTTCTCGACCATACGGTACATCTCCTGTAAAATGATTGGGGAAATTTCTGGCAACTGAGCATCGGTAAGATCTCGAATGAACACAGTGAAAACCTGCATCGCTCCTTGTACGGGGAATTCATTGTCACTGGACAAACAGTCTACTAATATATCAATAAGTTGCCAATTTTCTGGACAGTCCCAATGAGCTATGGCAGAAATTGCTCCGGCAACTGCTGTTCTTACCTGATGAAAAAATGTGATTATCTGGTATAGATACAGCTGAACTTTGTCCAGATAGAAGCGTGTCGTAAAATATTAATTGCGGTAATTAAAGCGATAATTAGAAGATATTGAATCTAGTTCATTTCACCTCAGGATTAGCCTCTCGCAATCCAACGGGTAATATCTTCTTGATAGATTCCTTGGCTTCTGATGTTGGGGCCGGTTCAGAATTTCGAATCTTCAAAGCTCCGAACGGTAAAATTTCCGAATTTATTCTAAACGATTTCAAAATTTCCAGAAAGACTAGGGTTTAGAGAATTGAAATTTCAAATAGTCGAAATGCAGATAGCTCAAGACTCCGACAGTCCGATGTTCCGAAAGTCCGAAATTCCGAAATTTCAAAATTCCGAAAGTCCAAAATTCCGAAAGTTTAAAATTCCTAAAGATCGAACGTGTTCTTAAATAGTCGATGAAACGACGCGCGACGGCTGGTTCAAGTTTCGAAGTATTGGCCTTTCGGATCTTGAGCTTTCGAAGGTATGACTTTTCGGATCTTTAGCTTTCGGATCTTTAGCCTTTGATACCCTTTCTGATAACTGTGAGTTCGTTGCATTAAAATTCGGAAATTTGACTGTTCGGAGCCTTGAAGATTCGGAACTTCGAACCGGCCCCGAAATCAATGTTTAGGGAGGTTTTTGAATAGGTCTCCAGCCCTCGAATACGAAGTATATCGACAAATTCAGAAATAATGATCTGGACCAACAATAATAGAGATAATAGTGGCCAGCATCCCTCGAGTTCAAATATTAAAAAGTTATTTTTTTTTATTTTTCTCGCCAAATACAGGAGAATCTTGGCAATCTACTCAGCGATCCCGATTCAGGGTAAAAATTTCCTCTTGAAAATCTTCAGTTTACATCGATTGTCGATGATTCATTCAATTTCGGCGATTTAATCGAAAAACGAATGAAAACCCAAAGTTATAGGAAATGAATATTTAGGGAGGGTTTCGGATAGCCCTCGAACCCACGAATACGAAGTAGATCGAGAAATTACGAAACAATGATCTGGACCAACGGTATTAGAGATAATAGTGGCCAGCATCCCTCGATTTCATATATGAAAAAGTTACTTTTTTTATTTTCCTCGCCAAATACAGGAGAATCTCATCAATCTACTCAGCGATTCCGATTCAGGGTAAAGATTTCCTCTCGAAAATCTGCAGTTCACGCCGATTGTCGATGATTCATTCAATTTCGGCGGTTTAATCGAAAAACAAATGAAAACCTAAAGTTATAGGAAATCAATGTTTGGGGAGGTTTTTGAATAGGTCTCGAGCCCTTGAATACGAAGTATATCGGCAAATTCCGAAATAATGATCTGGACCGACGATATGAGAGATAATGATGGCCAGCATCCCTCAATTTCAAATAAAAACGAATAAAAAACCTAAAGTTATAGGAAATCAAGGGGCCGGTTCAGAATTTTGAATCTTTAAAGCTCCGAACGGTAAAATTTCCGAATTTATTCTAAACGATTCCAAAATTTCCAGAAAGATGAGGGTTTAGAAAATTCAAATTTCGAATGTTCTAAATGCAGATAGCTCAAGACTCCGACAGTCCGATGTTCCGAAAGTCCAAAATTCCCAAAGATCGGGGTCGAGTCGGAATTCCGAATATTGAAAGTGCCGAAAGTGTAAAATACTGATTTTCAAAATACCGAACTTAAATTTTCATACAGTGTGCTAAAACGAACGGTCAAATCGCCGACAGGCAGAAGCGCAGAATGGTCTGAATGCGGAATACTTACAAGTGATACGATAATGATTTAACATACAAGGTATCCCACCGAAAGAGTACGCAAACGACAGATAAATATACCGAACAGTTAATTTCACGAACCGCAAAACTGCGACAACTTTAGTTTCGGACGACCAAAATTCCGAAAATCCAGATTCATGCACAGACTGTACTTCAGGAGCTGATGTTCGTTGACGGAGTGATGGAAATTTTAGTGCGTCCCGTAGGAAAAAGTTACATTGGTTACCATTCGAAAATTCGCCATTTATTACCATTCCCGAAAGGATGATGGCAAATGACTGGTGATTTGCCAAAGGTAATATTTGTCATTGTGTGTCGCGCCATTCGAATGGCTTTTTCTATTAATGGTAAATGAATGGCGATTTCCCAAAGGTAATATTTGCCATATCATTTTGTGCCATTCATGCCGTGATTATATATACTAGTATGATAATTTTTGTAATATATATACAATTATACACGTCGTATTCCACGCGATTAATAATTAAGACTAATAAAATTATAACCTTCACATTATTCTATATGCATTTATCATTTGCTATTCCAATTTTCATGATGCAATTATATATGGGGGTTTCCAGATCATCTCGACCACCTTCCAGACCTGACCCCATCGGATTTGAGTGAAACTTTTTTTTTGCTTTACTCAAGGCCCAAATTGAAACCTCAATTTTTTTCAGAATTTTTCGAGCCCCTGTCCCGGAGGCATAGAGAGTGGAAATTTGCAATTTTATGAAATCATAGAATTTTTGAACGATGATATCTTGGGATTAAAGAGTCACATCAATAAAAACAGGGTGGTCAATAGATTTGTCTTGAATCGAACTTTCTGAAAAAAAATATTTTGCAATTTCGCGATACCGTCCCGGCCGCTAGAAATTCATTTTAAAGCGAAAAATGGATTTTTCGATGATTTGGGCATTTTTGATTTTTTTTATTCTTTTTTCTAAAATTCTATGAAGAAAAACTGATTTTTGAGGCCCATAACGAAGATGGAAACTCTAATGGTTTAGAAGTTATGATTTTTTTAGTTTTTAAAAGTGTGCGAAACTGAGAATTTCAAGCGACAAATACCAGTCTCTTCGGCTTTTTCATTTTTTTTCAATTCATGCGTTACAATTCTTTGAATGAGAAGTCAATTATAGTCGAATAAAACGAAAAAGAATAAAACAGCCGATAGGACGGGTATTTGTCACTTGAAAGTCTCAGTTTCGCACACTTTTAAAAACTGAAAAAATCATAACTTCTAAACCATTAGAGTCTCCATCTTCGTTATGGGCCTCAAAAATCTGTCTTTTTTCATAGAATTTTAGAAAGAAAAAATAAAAAAAATCAAAAATGCCCAAATCATCGAAAAATCCATTTTTCGCTTTAAAATGAATTTCTAGCGGCCGGGACGGTATCGCGAAATTGCGAAATATTTTTTTTCAGAAAGTTCGATTCAAGACAAATCTATTGACCACCCTGTTTTTATTGATATGACTCTTCAATCCCAAGATATCATCGTTCAAAAATTCTATGATTTCATAAAATGGCAAATTTCCACTCTCTATGCCATACCCCGGCACACTCATTAGTCGAAAGAGCTAAGCTGTTGATCCTATTAACCCGTTCACCGGCACTAATCCTTTTAACGCTATTTCTTGGATTTTGGTAGTTATAAGTGGGAATATGCAGGTAGCGCAGTTGTTGCCGTCCCAAATAGACCGCACACCCCTTAGTTCCTTTTATTTCTCCTGAACGCTGCCCCTACCATCGCACTTCCAGGTAAGGACGAGTGACCGTTTTCAGGTAGACCGAGGGGATTTCGGGTCGCACTAATTGTCACTTAGACCAGGGCCTGCTCCGAAGAGCATAGTGAGGCCGGGGTATGCTCTATGCCTCCGGGACGGGGGCTCGAAAAATTCTGAAAAAAATTGAGGTTTCAATTTGGGCCTTGAGTGAAGCAAAAAAAAAATTTCACTCAAATCCGAGGGGGTCAGGTCTGGAAGGTGGTCGAGATGAGCTGGAAACCCCCATATGCACGCATAGATGTCAAATCAATGGTGCACAATAGTTATATTAGACATTACCATTCAACAATGGAGTTTTCATAACTCCATTGTACTGGCAAACCAATGGAGCACTTAATTCCATCAGACATTACCATTCAACAATGGAGTCTTCATAACTCCATTGCATTGGGAAGCCAATGGAGCACTTGATTTCATTAGACATTACCATTCAACAATGGAGTCTTCATAACTCCATTGCACTAGCAAACCAATGGAGCACTTAATTCCATTAGACATTACCATTCAACAATGGAGTCTTCATAACTTCATTGCACTGGCAAACGAATGGCGCAATTAATTCCATTGGGCATTACCATCCAACAATGGAATTTTCATCATTCCGTTCGAATGGTACTCAAATGGTTTAGTTTTTACCATTACACTTTGCCATTTGAGGTAAATTTTACCACACATTGCCTTTGGATAAAAAGTGAAAATGCCATTCATGCCAGACCTTGATATTCAGTACCATTGGTTTGGGTGACAGTACCATTGAAGTTCCATTGGGGCGCCAATGGTAAGCAATGTAACTTTTTCCTACGGGGTATTTCGAAATTGTCAGTTTTCGGAATATTCAAATTTCGGTATTTTACACGTTCGCAACTTTGAGCTTTCGGACTATTTGAATTCGATTCGTTGAAAAGTCGGTATTTTTCAGGTCGGTATTATGTCAGTCTGTTCAGTCATCTTTCGGACATTTCACCTATCGATTTCATGCTATGCGGTATTCTACGGCATACCCCGGCCTCACTATGCTCTTCGGAGCAGGCCCTGCTCTAAGTGACAATTAGTGCGACCCGAAATCCCCTCGGTCTACCTGAAAACGGTCACTCGTCCTTACCTGGAAGTGCGATGGTAGGGGCAGCGTTCAGGAGAAATAAAAGGAACTAAGGGGTGTGCGGTCTATTTGGGACGGCAACAACTGCGCTACCTGCATATTCCCACTTATAACTACCTAAATCCAAGAAATAGCGTTAAAAGGATTAGTGCCGGTGAACGGGTTAATAGGATCAACAGCTTAGCTCTTTCGACTAATGAGTGTGCCGGGGTATGTTCTACGGTTCTGTTCTATAAATGTTGGAATTTTTATATTTGATAATTCTAGCAATCGTAACATAAAACTTCGGTATTTTACACTTTCGGCGCTTCCAATATTCGGAATTCCGACCCGGCCCCTGAACAACCTGTAATCGTAACAAAAAAAGCCAAACAGCAAGCACGTGATAATTTTGAACAACCAAAGTACAATTAAAAGCTCAATAATATGCGAATGAATAGTCTGAGTCTGGTTCGCTCGATTTTCTATCCGATCACTTTGCTGAAATTGTTCTCAAGCTAATCAGGAGTCAGTCAGTCATCGAGTGGTAATATGCAATGTATGTAAAGTATAAAAAACGACGTCGCATTAGAAAAAAAAAAAGAAAAAATCATCATTTTATTCTCAGACAGTACAGCCTGAAGATTAACCTGCAGTTATTTTACAAGTAAAAATTGTTCACGCCACAAACTTTGTACATTTATTTTTGAATTTTAATTCTAATTTCTGTCGACGGATGGTGGTACCGCGACTGCAGACTGCAAAGTAGAAATATTCATCGGCCATTTTTTCACCTCCCCTGCACTTTTCTTCGCGCTATCCATCGCAGCACCTCGTGACATAGGAGTTACTTCAAGTTTGTTTTCCATCTGGCGTCGTTTGAATTCAAGTACTGCAGCAGCAGCGCCGAGTCCGAGACCCAGAAGGAGCATGATCCACTTTGTGCACCTAAATAATGTACGAATGTTAGGAATCAGAGCCTCAAGCGATCGATTCAAGTCCTGTAGATTAAATATATATTCAAGTGCATTTATACCTAACAACAGTGATCATCGTAAAGGCACTCTTCAACTGGTTTATGAAATCATCAGGTAAATCAACTCCTTCCTCGACCCAGAACAGCGGCAAAAGTGCATTTGGAAAAGTCTTCATTAACTTAAACTTTTGGATAGGATATATGAACATATTGAACTGGAGTCGCTGTCGAGCTTTTAAGGGTGTTCCAGTCATAGGCTCAAAATCCAAAATAATTCCGTGGTCCTCCTGAAACATATGAAGCAGCCGGCAGAATAGAACACCGTTTTTTGTTGAAATAAATTTCACTATTGACGCGTACGCAACTTATGTTGAAGAAATAAGTGGTACAGCAATAAGGGATCAAACCTGAACAGGGTTGAGCCCGGAAACAGTTTCCAAATAGGAAGAGTCTGCCAAATAGAAATGGGGCAGAGTCGCAACGATGGGCATCCCTAAGCACTTGGTCAGGTCCATCGCGCCCTTCTTCAGACAAGTTTCTGGGGTCGGACAAAAACACTTTTCCTCAGGAATGCTGTTCTGATCCCCCAAATCGGCTGTGTAGCGATTGGTGCGAATCCCTAGCGGCAACAATCGCGTGTAACATGTAATTGAGGTGATTATGACGAAGATTGGATTACTAAACATGTAGTTTGACGAGCAACTGCGCAGATTGATTCCTTCCAAGATGATTAGAATGAATGGGACCCGTGCCTCGAAACTACAAATTTACTCTCTAAATTTTTTGGAGTGAAAAATTCACTCTTTGTCTTTGGAGTTGCACGATTTTCAATCCAAGGAAGTGAAAATTCACTCTGCTTGGAATGAAATTCAACTCCTTCAGAGTGAAATTTCACTCTTTTTTCTCGGAGTTCCACGATTTTCATTCCAAAAAATTAAGAGAGCAGCACGGTCTATTGATAATACCTTGTATCTCGGTTGGGCCTTCATAATGTGCGCTTAGACTCCGGCAAATGTCTGGCGAGAAGGAAACAACATCCTCGTTTTGGTATAAAAAAGGGTGAAAGATTGTGCCATCCGTTCCATTGTAAGCGTTGCAGTGATCTTCCGACCAGAATGTCAGTGCCGATTGATTGTTCCATTCTAAAACACGGCCAACGTCCAGTGGGTTCTTTATTCCTCGAAAGACCCGGATTTTCTCCGAACTCACGGTGCCATTTTTCTATGAATAATTTGTAACGTCAATATCTGATGCTATAATCTAATTTGGGGGCTGACTTTACGAAAATATCTGTCCAGGAATATATAGGCAAGTATTTCCCGCTGCGCTTACGTGTCCGAAAATCGAAAATTTGTATAAGTCATCTCCAACCGCAATCAAATCCTTTCCCTTTATTTTTAACAGAGAGCAAACCGCTGACCCAGCAAAATCTTTGACGGTGCAATCGATCGGTAGACCATCAAACATTATTTCTCTAGCTGTCGCTTTGACGAATACTGAACTTGGCTTTTTATAAATACTGTCAACAGCCTTGCCTAAAATCAATATCCAATCATTAGATCAAGGAGAAAAGAGAGAAAGCTTGATGAGTATGGGATACTAGAAGGAAAGATATATGTCAGTTTTATTTACTGGTGAGTCCAATCATGGCAGGACTTTCTGCCATCGTAATCATCATCATCGATAAAATAGCGAGGTGAGGATAGACCAGCTCTTCGTCGCCCGTAAGACCGTTGCTTTTGGATGGATTGAAATGCCAAGTGACTCTCTGATTGTATTCCACCGTGTCATTATCTTCGTTATCCACTAGGTTTATTTTCTCTTTCCACTCACTGCAAAATCGAAAAATAAAAATAATCCAAGCCTGAAGCATACTTGTATAGATTTACAAAAATTTAATCGAAGTCTGGATGAAAAATGTAAATTTGATCTGTTGAAGCTTACTCGTAAAAATATGGGCCTATTTCGTGGACTATGGGCTTTTCCCCATTCTGGATTCCCACCGGATTCGTTATGTTGAATAGGTAGATTTTGAAATCTAGTGCAAACGGAAGTTTGGACCACAAGGCGCGCATCTCTCCACCCTTCTTCAAGCCTTTTTGCTAAAGTTTAAATTCAAACAAATTCAATAGTATCATATTTTATCGCATGTCGTTATATTACAATGCTGCGTTTTTTTCGCGGTAACGTGATTTCTTCCATTTATTTATTTTATGATAAGTTATAGGGTTCAGGATGCCATCACGTGTACGTATACAACCAAAGAAATTTGAACTGTCCTGCTGTTTTGCAAATGCAAGTCATTAATGACATAATGTTTAGTTACATCTTACGATGCTTACGAAGATGTATTGCGAACAACTTGTAGATGCTCTGAACTTGATTTTGAGTTGGAATTCGATTTTTACTAAATCTCTAAGAAATAGTAGTACTTCATTGACTTGTATATGGAATACGTCGAAATTTGCACAACATGTTGATTACATTATGATAAAAGCGCGTATTATACCTATGTGTTACAATATTTGTGACATTTCTATTCAAATAACATATTTGAACATGCTCTCGAATATTCAGAGTATAAACGTTTCGAATCTTACATCACATCGTATATGAATTTCACCGAGTAAAATGTTGCCCATCGTGTAGTTCCGTGCTCGCCGCTAGGAGGCTTTCGCGTAAGAAATTCTCTCGTTAGAGTCAGCGCACTCTCATTTCCAGTAAAATTTGTTTACACCGCTGGACTACATACATCCATTATTATTAGGATGAACTTGTCCCCGGTGGTCCGCTTTAATATCAATTAAAAAACAATTTATTTCGCTCCCACGCACATAGGTACTATATGAGCTGTGTATACGAACAGTCGCGTGCTCCGCGTGCAACAGCTACTCCCGTTTCACGATTGATTTTTTTTTTTTTTTTTCGATATTATCCGTCACTTTGTCGTAATTTCACGATCAACGCGTGTTTTTACGGCCTTGTTATGATAGACAGGTTTCCTTTATAGCACAATTACCATTTGGCAAAGCATGTACTTTTCATTATTATACTGATAAGATGCTATTAACAAACCTCTAGTTAAGTAATCATCTTACCCATATTATAAACACTGTAGTTTATTACTTGGACATCGCATGGCCAAAGTTCAAGGTGTTATAAACCTAACGTTTACTTATGATCCCTGCCAGAAATTGCCGTTTCTCCGTGACTAACAAATTTAGTGGATAAATGATGTTGCATCATTATTACAACAAGTTCAGTTTAGCCGCATATATATTAAATTATGAAAAATTTCAAATCCGAATTCAAATACTAAATACTTCGCTCATTAAAATTTATGACAATTATAGTGTGGTCCTGCCAGACCTGCTGGTCTCCTTTACGGAAAATACACTCAATTTTTGACTGTAAACACTGAATTTTTGGTCTAAAACTCTTAAATTGGGAGTTGACTTTCAAATTTCGAGTGATGAACTCCCAAATTGAGAGTTGACTCCCAAATTTCGAGTGTCCAACACCCAAGTTGAGAGTTAACTCCTAAATTTCGAGTGTCGAACTCCCAAATTGAGAGTTGACTCCCAAATGAGTGACACCCAACAGAGGGTCAACACTCAACTAAGAGTCAACACCCAAGTTAGATGTACGAAAGTACACCTTAGTTGAGAGTCACTATATTCAGTGTTATTTTAAGAGTTATTTTGAGTGTTCTTTTGAGTGTTTTTTCCGTAAGGGCTATTATATAATTATCAGAAATTGATCTATGCATATTGCAATTGAGACTATTTCATAGGCTTTCTAATAACTTTGCACTTATTACAATTTATGCATCACGAGAACACACATAGTACGAGATTTATAAATTGTAGCAGTTGTGTGTCACGAAACGCGAGTGTCGTCTGAAAGATTCAAGGGGCTCTAGATTGCATATGTATACGAAAACTGCACACGTGTGTGAAAGTTTGAAAATTGTTTTAAAATTATACCCCCAGTTCTTGCTGTGACGGAAGTGTGTGGTTTGCCGTCGCTACCTATAGTGTTGATACATATTTTCCTCGATATCAAGATTTACCTCAGGGAAGGCGAGTCCACAGGTATAATGTCATACAACATAAATTATACGGTATACCTACCTATGTACGGAATTATTCTTTATATATTGAGGGACGTTTGATCATCTTAATGTAAACTGATGAATTAAAAGAGAATGACATGCAGACTCTGATTATATTCAGTGTTTTACGTTTTAAACAATTTTGCAAATACACAACATAGGTATGTATATCAAATGTATCACAGAATAATATGCGAATCTGACTACAAACGTCGGATGTACACGTTCGTCATAATTTAATGACCATTATTTTCGAATTTAATTGAAACATTCGCAAGATAATATAACAGACATTATAGAGATTCATCATAGTGTACTGCACTAGCGTCGTAAATGGTTATTATACTCACCCCATTCAACTGGGACTTGAGTATCATGGGAAATGCTATCCATCCAATTATTACTGCTAGAAAACACATGACTCCTCCACCAATTCCCAGCTTCTTTGATAACTTCATGATGGATTTACTATAAAACGAATATGTGAATAGAGTATAAAATAAGAATTAGGCTAATTATTGTTGAATTTTTTTCATTAAACCTATATGCCAACTTTTGTAATCTCCAACTTTCAACTATAAAGCTTATTAGATATTAATATGACAGCTTGTAGATGAATGAAGATAAAAAAACGTAAATATCTTTCCAACAAGAGTCATCATGCTCTCAAGACTAAATTACATTACACTGTGTTCAATTATCATGATTTAATTTTTCGCAAACTTTAGCTCGAATCCTGTAGCTTCAGAAATTGAAAACATCCTGCAGTGCTTTGCAGTTAACATTGAATAGTTCGGATACTATACGAACAATTTGAATATTTTTCTAAACCGCAATATTGCTCAACATTATTTTCTCATTATTGTTAGGTGAAACTTAAAGAAAGCCTATAGATGATTAGACTTTACCTTTATTGATCATTCTGTTTATATAGAACACTACATGCTTACTTCTTTCCCCGCATAAAATACACGGTAATGACTAATGTTATTCCGTAAAATTGTAAAGCCGTAGTTATGGGTATAGATTTGCAAATTGTATTGAATAGTAATCTACAAATTCTTCATTATGGATCTTCATTATTCAATGTGAATAATTTATACATTTTTTTTCTTTCCTAAACTTACATTCTATATGAAAGAATATCACGGAGAACAAAATATGCGTACAGATTACCTGCAGATCTATCGTATAGAACATCTCAAAGTGAATAATTTAGAAATTGAACTTTTTCAAAATTTGTGGCTTTGAATTGAGAATAAATAATAACTGACATGAGTACAACATAAAATTAAATGTACATTCAAGAATGATTGTCTTAATAAAATTTATCTCAAAGTCCTCCTATAGTTTATGTTGAAAACTAATCGGTTGTATAATATTTATAGATTTATAAAATCTTGTGAAATTCGATTAGAATGGGCCGATTTTTTGAACGATATTTCTGCAGTTTGTTTCAAATTTGAGACTGTATAGCTATTGAACCAGATAACTGATTTATAACCAGGTATTGTACTGTAGCTAATTGCACACAATCATTGCACTATATAGAATAATTTTGTTGTTTCGAAACATCACACTATTGCACTGAAATTTTTTACGATATTATAGCATTGCTTGATATCAGTCAATTTCAATGCCGTTATCACAGGTATACTGAGAAAATTCTACTGATTTTTTTTTATCAATCAATAATGTCAGCTAAATTTGGCCCGATTTTAATAAAAACGATAAGTTGAATGCTTGTTTCTATATTATATATTATATACCTAGCACTCATTATACGTATTGAATATATCTTCACACGATAATGTGCAACTGTCGATACATGTTTAGCAAGTTGCATACACCCTGTCAAGGAGTGCAGCAGCCTAGTTATAAAGGGGAATCCCATCTTCCCTCTCCTCAAAATACCCCCACTCTACTTATTCGTTGGATGACCCGCGAATTATTTAACTGTCTATTTCATTGCTGCACACGTTTCTACACTTGTCTCATACTTTCTATATAAACTAGACTAAAGAAAGAAATATTTTATTCGCGCATTCCTTCACAGCTATTATATATATAGAATAAGTATAGAGAAGTGTAACAACTGCAGTGAGAAAAGCCGCGAACGATTGTTTCAGTCCGTATACTATAATATGTACTGTGCAGTGTGCTTGTTCATAGAACTTCTGTTATTTTTTCATTTATTACATCGAATTTACGAATCAAAGATTTTTTTATAAAAATAATGTGATACGATTATATTGACGATTTTTCCTCAAATTTATTTTACTGTCGTGAATTTGGCACAGAGAGTGTTGATGACGATAATCTATATGGATATATCGAACCGTTGAATTTTAGCTGTGATTCGTGGGACGAGAAGCCATCATCACAATATAAAAAATTGTGAGTCGCGATTAATCATTTAACCCACATACACTTCAAATCATCCCACAGCCTATAAATTGATTTGAAATATATATTTCGTCTGATTTTCAAAAAGAAGATTCTCAAAATTTGAATTCTGAGGTCTTTACGATAGTTTACCACACTAATATATAAGATTATTTTGTTTTACACGGCGATACCTCGCAATCGACATTCTGCAGGTGAATGGGTATACTCATCAACTACGATACGATCTACCTGCATAGGTATACCTAGGAGAGCAATAATTATAGTTCCTACTTTTAATATAGAGTCGCTTTGACCAGCTCACGTTAAATATTTATCCCTAGGGTAACTTCCTGACCTGGCATTGTGATTGAGCGATAAAAAGAAGTTCAAACTCGGAGGAACATTCATTTTATATTAATCTCCTGAAAATTTGATACAACGTACCGTACAGTTATGCTGGTATTGCTATGTTGGCTATTCATATAATTTATGCCTGCACTTTGGCAATACACGCAATTCTGAACCAACAATGACTATTCAGAAATAAAGTTATAGATACGTAGACAATCTTCTCCTTATTTCGATCTTCGGGCTTAGAATTATTTCCTACTTAAGAAAAGTCGCCAAGATATTGACAATAGAGTATCGCCAGGGCCGTTTCTTCCCCTAGGCAACGTAGGCAAATGCTGGGGGCCCGAAACTTTAGGGGGCCCATTCGCAAACTTTTATTCTCTTCATAGTTGTCAATAAAAAAAAAAAATATGTAACGAATTGCTCTTAGGAGTTAGGTGCCGAGTCCTAACACACCATCATTTCAAATGCATCATGCATGCCGCCCGTCTTTGGCGACAATGCCGCGCTCGCACAAATGTAACAAATGACTGTCGCGATTTCACAACGCAACTGCAGTTGCTATTGGAAACGGGATATCGCTTGTTTTGTTGTTTATCGTAACGATTTGAGAAAGCGCCCTTACGGAAAAAAAACCTCAAATTCAAGGGGTAAATTTGCACCGCCAAAGTTTTGGGGGTTTACCATGAAAACTCAGGGTTGACCCTCAAATTTCACCCCGAAATACAGGGTAAACCCTGAGTTTTGATAGTAAACCCCCAAAACTTTGGGGGTGCGAATTTACCCCTTAAATTTGAGGGTTTTTTTCCGTAAGGGAGCTAAGATTGTTTTCGAGAAAAATAACATTATTTCACTCAAGTTTCATGATTGTCTGGTGCCTTAGTGGTTATTCGATTAAGAAAATACAACTACACTCAGCAACAAAATTAACGGCGCACCCGGCACTCGGCGACATAATACCGATTTCCGAAATGCTGTAACTCAATGAAAAATTGTCGAAAAAAATCATTCGGGGAATCATTTTGAAGGTTGAAACTTCACCTGTAAGATGGTTTTTGAAAATTCTTCCTCCGGCCATTTTTGACCTCATGACGTAGGTTGAAGTGCCGGGTTGCGAAACGCCAGGAAAAAAAAGTTTTTCAAAGTTCTCTACGGGGCGTTAAAAAAATCGGAAGGAACTTTCGAGACAGCCAGTTTGTAGCCTGAAATCTCCTCTTCAAAATGGTTCAAAATTTGTCGCACGATTTTTTCCCACCGAGTTATTCAACTTCTGGTGAAGCAGTGTCAATAAGGGCAGGATCGACGAGTAGGCGTAGACTGATTTGGCGTTATCCAGGATGCACAAGTACAGTCCAGGAACTTTGAAAAACTTGATTCTTCTGGCGTTTCGCAGCCCGGTACTCAAACCTACGCCATGCGGTCCAAAATGGCCGGAGGAAGAATTTCCAGAAACCATCTGGAAGATGAAGTTTCAACCTTCAAAATGATTCCCCGAATGATTTTTTTCGACAATTTTTCATTGAGTTACAGCATTTCGGAAATCGGTATTATTTCGCCGAGTGCCGGGTGCGCCGTTAATTTTGTTGCTGAGTGTATATGATTACATTTCCGTATTATACTGATTATTTTTCCCATCCGAATTTCAGCCAATAGAATTGCACCATTCGATGTTATTTTGCACAGCCTACACGATATTTAACTGATAATTTTGACAATTCCACTGGTAATTTCACGTGTGCTTTCACCGCGGTAATTTTTCATGTTAGCTATATATAAAAAACAAAAGATTTTCCAATACAGTTAACGCTCCATCGAATCTGACAGATTAAATTATAATTATGATTCTGTGACCTTTAAATTTTGATTTTTAACTGTGGATTTTGTCTCATGATGCAATTCTATGGGCCGAAATTTGGATGGAAGAATAATCCCCCGAATACCACTCGAGCTTCAAAATTAATCGGGTATTTCCCTCAAGGTTCCCTGCAATCAAACGAACTCGTCAAGTTTTTCAGAAAAATCACTCGCGCTTCGCGCTCGTGATTTTGTAAACTGAAAAACTTGACTCCTTCATTTGTTTGCAACGAACCTATCGGGAAATACCCGATAATTTTGAAGCTCTTGTGGTATTATATGTGACAATACTTTACTTATTTCCGCTCCCGGTTCCTTGACTTGACTTGTTCCAGATGAAATATGATACATTTTTTTTCAACCATTTTTTCAGGTCTCCTTGTAATATATTTTGACAGGGCTTGGGGGGGGGGGGGGGGGGGGGGGGGGGAGGGGGGGCTCATGAATTTACGTTTGCCTAGGGCCTAACATGCACTTAAGTCGGCACTGAGTATCGCAGTATCCCGGATAGCCAAAAAATATTTTTAGCAAAGTTATATGTGTCGAATTATCAGTAAAATCAGCACACACTTTTTTTCTATGCAAAAACGTTCAGCGAAATTTAGGTCAAGACATGTCGAAAGCAGAAGAGAACACGTTTTCGAAATTCGCAAATGAGTAATATTTTGAGTGTCTGTGGAAATTTACATCAGAATTCTGGATCATCAGGAACATTTCGAAAATCGTAATGGTAAGCCGAATTTGCGAGCACCGCACATTTTTAACATTCTTTTATAAAAAATGACTCGAAACGCATTTAATTCACAAGCGTCAGGACGCGTTGAACTCTTCCATTGCAAATTTGCAATTATCTTGATGAGTTTTCACAGTGGGAGAAAAATCGTTTTGATACCATGTAGAAATCAGTATTTTGGCTAGGAATTAACAGTTCAGTCCAATCTCACAAATGATTCTTATTTATTTATTTTGTGTAGTGCAGGAGTATACTATAGAGTCAATCGATAGACAACACGCAATTCTTTCTCGGTAATATTTCTGTTCCCAATGGGCTGGGGACCTGGGCCAATGCTGTGAACTAATTCGTATACCATAAGAAACCGCATGAGCCAGAAAAGTTTGAACTGAAGAACTCAAAATTGGGGATGCAGGCTGGAGCTTTTTGGAGAATTAATATTTGGAATATGTAACTATATATAATGCGGATATTGAGTTTGTCAATTCAAACTTTCGAAAGCTTTTATTCCATAGTATAGAAATCCTTTCGCGATTTTCATCAAAAATGATGTACATAAAGTACCTAACTTCCGGTAATTATGAACGTTATTCTTAATTCAACACAGTCATTTTTTTTCTGCCTGACGATAATTAAGATATTTGTAACTTCTGTGCAAGGTTTTCAAATTGGTCCATAAATAATAATCAGAATCTTTTTTTCTTTATGAAAGACGTTTTTTTTTCGTTTTTTTTTTTGTTTTTTTAAAGATACATTTAGCCTGTTGCAATTGAAATCTAACATTTTTACTTATACTATAGATCCTGGAGAATAAGCACTTCTCGTTTCAAAGATTCATAAATATATACCTAATAAACGGATAATTATATTATTTATAGTATATATACTAAGCATGCGATACATTTTTACAATCTTAATTTACTATTTTATTCACGAAAGTTAAAAAATCATCACAAATATTGATTTCAAATAAATAGGTGAGAAAGTATACATGCTGTGTGAGACATGACACACAATTATTCACAGTTTAGGAGTATAAAAAATACCGATAGGTTGAAAGAAAAAAAATTAAACTCTAATTTTTATCGACAGATGGTGGTACAGCGAGAGGCTGCAATGTCGAAACATTCATCGGCCATTTTTGCATCTCCCCTGCACTGTTCTTTGCACTATCCGTCACAGGGGCTGGTGACACAGGGGTTACTTCAAGCTTTGTTTCCATTTCGCGTCGTTTGTACTCAAGTACCCCAGCAGCGCCACCGAGCCCGATACCCAAAAGAAGCATGATCCACTTTATGCACCTAGTAAGTAATGTACAAATGCCGAGAATCAGATCTTTGAATAACGAATTTAAGCCTTAAGGGGATATGAAAGGTGAATTATACACCTCAAATTTTCGACAGCCCGTTTCCCAGCTAAAACGCATCCGATCGATGTGAAATTGATATCAGTGAAGCAGAAAAAGTGCACGGAGAGCATGATGCTCTTGGATTTCCAAAAAGCGAAAATAAAATGTAAAGTTTTATATTAAGAGTGCTCTAGTAACGAATAATCGTTGCTGATGACATTGTACTTGGTAAATATGAAAACACCCGAAATATTTTCGCTTTTTGGAAATCCAAGAGCATCATGCCCTCCGTGCACTTTTTCTGCATCACTGATATAAATTTCACATCAATCGGATGTTTTTTAGCTGGGAAATGGGCTGCCAAAAATTCGAGGTGTATACTTCACCTTTCATATCCCCTTAAGTATCGGAGATATTATGCATTTACGTGACAGCAGTGATCATTCGAAAGGCACTCTTCAATTCGTTTATCACATCATCCGGTAACTCTGCGCCTTCATCGAACCAGAAAAGTGGCAAAAGCGCGTTAGGAAAAGTTTTCATTAACTTAAACTTCTCGATAGGAAATATGAACGTGTTGAATTGAAGTGATGTCCGAGCTCCTAGCGGCGATCCAGTCATAGGCTCGATGTCCACGTATAGCTCGTGGTCCTCCTTCAATTCCACAATTCATTAGTGCCATTTATTGAAAAAAGACCATAATTTTGTTTCGTCCACGGTAAATGGTATCGAAATTATTTAGGGCCTTAGATTTGAGAATCGTAACTATATTTCGAATCAATAAAGAGTTCAAACCTGAACAGGATGCAGGCCGGACACACTCTCCAAGTAAGATGGATCCGCCAAGTAGTAATGAGGCAGCGTCACGATGATAGGCGTCCCGATGCACTTAGTCAAGTCCATAGCGCCTTTCTTCAAGCAAGTATCTTCGCTTGGACAGAAGCACTTTTCCTCGGGAATGCTGCTCTGATCTCCTAGATCAGTTGTGTAGTGATTTGTCCGAATTCCTGTCGGAAAACTTAATATAGAAGTGATTTCAAATTTCATTCATTGCAGTCTGTTGCTCTTTGTTTCATTAGCATTACTACACTGAGCCAAAAAAAAACTTGATTCAAGAAAATGCATAATTGATGACTCCTTAGAGAATATTTACTAGTCTCAAAAATTATTTTTTTACTTCAAGTTCACAATTACTCTAAACAAGTACGCGTACTCTCTAAGGAGTCATCAATTATGCATTTTCTTGAATCAAGTTTTTTTTTGGCTCAGTGTATATAACAAATTAGTGGAATCATGGTACTCATTGAACATTCAGCACACTGTATTCTGAATGTTCACCATATGTTTTGGATGGCCTCTGATAACGAAGGGTTAAACTTCGGCAAATGTCTGCAGCGAATATGTGAATATCCTCGTCTTTGTAGAGGAAAGGGTGAAGGATTGTGCCCTCCGTTCCGTTATAAGTATTGCAGTGATCTTCAGGCCAAACTGTGAGCGCTGATTGATTGTTCCATTCCAAAACCTGGCCGAGGTCCTTTGAATTCTTTATTCCACGAAAGACTCGCGTTTTTGCTGAGCTCACTGTGCCATTTCTCTGCAAATGGATTTTTCGTCTTACTCATATCTCAGGTCGTTATCTAATTTGTCAAGAAATCCATATACACTATATGTATATATGGCTCGAAACCCTGCATGGCTTACATGTCCAAAGAATGAAAATTTGTATAAATTATCTCCAACGACCACCAGATCCTTTGCCTGTGATTTCATCACCGCGCATACTGCTGAACCGGCAAAATCTTTGACAGTGCAATCGATGGGAAGACCATCAAACAATATTTCCTTAGCTGTTGCCTTCGTGAAGATAGAAGTTGGCTTTTTATAAATACTATCGACAGCCTTGCCTGAAATTAATACCCGAATATTAAATCTTGCATTAAATCGTGCGAATATACCAAATCGAATAAGAGATACTAGAAAAAAAAATATATTAATTTTTTTTTACTGGCTACACCCATCATGGTGGGTTTGTCCGCCGCTGTAAGCAAAATCGTTGATAACATTGCGAGGTGGGGAAAGACGAGCTCCTCATCGCCTGTAAGACCGTTACTCTTTGAGGGATTGAAGAAGAAAGTGTTTCTGTTGTTGAATTCAACAGTATCGTCCTCTTCGTTGTCTATTAGATTTATCTTCTCCTTCCACTCACTGCAGAATTTAAGGAATTAAGAGAAACTCAAGTTTGAAGCACATTTAAGTTACTAAATTAGGGTGTAAAAAAAAAAAGGAAGAAAAACAATCGAGTGTTAATTTTGATGTAAATCAGTCGATTTTTTTTTATCATTTTGCTCTGTCATGATACTTAGGCTGACCATTTTGAATTCCGTATTCTTACTTCAGATCGGGAATATACAACCCAAAATATCCTTTCTGGTTCAGTTTCGAAAAATTTGGATGTAAGGAAAAGCTGTGCAGGTTGCAAAAAGTTGAAAAATTGAGATATATACCCTTACGGAAAATACACTCAATTTTTGAGTGTAAACACTGAATTTTGGGTGTAAACACTGAATTTTGGGTGTAAAACCCTTAAATTGGGAGTTGAATTTCAAATTTCGAGTGTTGAACTCCCAAATTTCGAGTGTAGAACTCCCAAATTGAGAGTTGACTACCAAATTTTGAGTGTCCAACTCCCAAATTAAGAGTTGACTTCCAAATTTCGAGTGTAGAACTCCCAAATTGAGAGTTGACTCCCAAATTTCGAGTGTCGAATTCCCAAATTGAGATTTGACTCCCAAATTTCGAGTATTGAACTCCCAGGTTTAGAGTTGACTCCCAAATTTTGAGTGTCGAAGTCCTAAATTTAGAGTTTGACTTCTAAATGAGTGACACCCAACAGAGGGTCAACACTCAACTGAGAGTCAACACCCAAGTTAGGTGTACGAAAGTACACCTTATAGGCCAAGCAATAGAGCTAACAAAAGGTCGATTTCGTGACACAAATACTACCTGAAATCTGACTGTGTAGTCATATAATAGGTAGTGCCTAAATGTTTTTTATCATAAATGCCACTCCTGAATCGTCTTGGTTTTTTTTTGAGAAGCGAAAAATAGCCAAAAAAAGCAAAATTTTTGCTTTTTCGCTTATAAAATGTAAAGTATTGATCCAATCGAGAAGCTACACTGGCACTTTTTGTAGAGAATTCAAAGACGAAAAAATTGAGAGGTGACGCGTCTCAATCGAATCATTAGTTTCGGAGAAAAGTCAAAAAAACGGAAAAAATCATCAATTTTTCAAAAATTCATAACTCAGTCAATTTTTGAGATGAAGCGTAGTCCCTTCGGAGTTGAGTTGGTATTATCATATACTTTATTGGTGCAAAACCTGGAAGCTGTCGGATAAATAGTTTCTGCACAATTGCAGTTTTTTGAATTTGATGTACTTTTTTCAAGAAGGTCGTGATGCTCGGCTAGTTGTTCGATTTGAATTTTTCTAAAAGCATTTTGAAGAAGAGAGAAAATACTTGAAATCGTATATTTTCCCGATACTGACAAATGATTTTTAGTGGGTGAAAAACGGTGCCAAACAGGAGCGAAAACGCTCGAGCGCGTCGAGGTAGTCGTAGAGTGGGGGTCGCTCGCCACGCGAGGAGAAACCTATCTTAGTCCAGTCGGAATGTACATAAGGTCTATTCTGAAATAATACAGAGCTGGCAATTTTTGTATGGCTCAATTGGATGCCCAGGAACATATCCTTAAAAATGTTAACACGTCTAGGTCCGGGTTTGGGAGTAAAAAATTATTAAAAATTGGAAACGCTCAGTTTCGACGCTGTCTTTTTATTTATCGAGTTTAGAGCAAAAAGTTTCAGACAAAAGTTGTGGATCTCATCGTTCCTTATAAAATCGTTCGGAAGCAAAAATCACGTAGCGTTGTTAGTTTAACTGTAAATTGCAACGGAAGACGAAACTCGACTCGTTCGTTTATTGCATGTAGGTCAGTAAATTATGAACGCATAGCATTGAAACTTACTAGGGATGTAGAACCATCTTCCCTCAAGAGAAGCGCGCAAAGTTTGCCAGGCTATGTCGTATAGTTTAGCAACAATGAATTTTCTCCCGAAATCCGCCCTTCCTCCATAGTTTCTACGCCGATGACCTCACAGAGTGCGAAAAAATCGTGAAGGTAGTTTTCCCTACCTCCTTTCGGGATCTGATAAAAAAAATCGATTTTTCTTCCAGAAAAGGACGTTTTTCGCGGAAATAAAATTTTTGCTTATAAACAAATGAAAATAACTTCGTCAGTTTTGAGTTGACCGTAAATTTTGTCAAAGGATCTTATACGTCTTTTTTAGACGCTTCTTTTAAAAAAAAAATCATCCCTTAATCTCCATCCGAACCGGAGATATAGACAGGTTTACTTATTATTTCATAATTGTTGATGTAAGCAACATTTTCGGATGAATCAAGTTCGTACGTGTTCTTGATAGATTCGGGTATGATCTACAATTTGTCCTAATCCCCCCGGGGTATTTATTTCATTGCAACGACTGGTTGAATACAGCCGCGCGTATGAGATCACTTCGCCCGCCGGGTGAGTCCAGCCGGGCCGCGCGATGGGGAGCCACGCAGCCAATCGCGCTCGACCTCGCATCGCTTAGTTAACAAATGGAATATCTCGCTTAAAAATGGTCGTACAAGCCTGATTTTTTTTTTAAATTGATCTACTTTTTTCTCGCTAACCGATTGTGCTGTTTAATATGAGCTTTCATCAATACTTGTCGAATTATTTCTCGATTTTATCTGATTTCAGATTTTTAGTGTTTATAAATAATGTAGTAATATTATTGAAATGAAGGTCTCGTCAATAAATTCAAATTTGTTGTCAAATATATTTATTATAACATCATTAATGCGTATCTTAGTGACAAGACTTAACTTTAAACTATGTCCTATACGTTTTTTCAGACCTTGTGGATCACCGTTACTGGAACTTTTTGTTTTCCTAGCACCTGTTTCTGCACCCTGTATTATAGGACAGTCCTCTAAGGAGCAGTCCTCATTACCGTCGTCGGTGGCTCCGAAAAATAGATCGTCATCTACTTCATCGTTTAATAACTCTAAACATTGTCCGCTATACATAGTTCTTGAGCTCTATTTCTTCAAAGTCCTGCCCTTGGGTCCTGAGTGGGATAGATCTCTTCGGCAGAGGCACTACGTACAATTCAGATAGAACTTCACTTCGTGCCTCCTCCTCGAGATCACAATGAAAAATCAATTATTGAAAAAATTAATCTTGATTTTTGAGAAGTTTCATAATTTGATAAAATTCCATCCCGGCCGATCCACAAGGTCCGAAAAAAAACGTAGGACATAGTTTAAAGTTAAGTCTTGTCACTAAGATACGCATTAATGATGTTATAATAAATATATTTGACAACAAATTTAAATTTATTGACGAGACCTTCATTTCAATAATATTACTACATTATTTATAAACACTAAAAATCTGAAATCAGATAAAATCGAGAAATAATTTGACAAGTATCGATGAAAGCTCATATTAAACAGCACAATCGGTTAGCGAGAAAAAAGTAGATCAATTTAAAAAAAAATCAAGCTTGTACGACCATTTTTAAGCGAGATATTCCATTTGTTAACTAAGCGATGCGAGGTCGAGCGCGATTGGCTGCGTGGCTCCCCATCGCGCGGCCCGGCTGGACTCACCCGGCGGGCGAAGTGATCTCATACGCGCGGCTGTATTCAACCAGTCGTTGCAATGAAATAAATACCCCGGGGGGATTAGGACAAATTGTAGATCATACCCGAATCTATCAAGAACACGTACGAACTTGATTCATCCGAAAATGTTACTTACATCAACAATTATGAAATAATAAGTAAACCTGTCTATATCTCCGGTTCGGATGGAGATTAAGGGATGATTTTTTTTTTTAAAGAAGCGTCTAAAAAAGACGTATAAGATCCTTTGAAAAAATTTACGGTCAACTCAAAACTGACGAAGTTATTTTCATTTGTTTATAAGCAAAAATTTTATTTCCGCGAAAAACGTCCTTTTCTGGAAGAAAAATCGATTTTTTTTATCAGATCCCGAAAGGAGGTAGGGAAAACTACCTTCACGATTTTTTCGCACTCTGTGAGGTCATCGGCGTAGAAACTATGGAGGAAGGGCGGATTTCGGGAGAAAATTCATTGTTGCTAAACTATACGACATAGCCTGGCAAACTTTGCGCGCTTCTCTTGAGGGAAGATGGTTCTACATCCCTAGTAAGTTTCAATGCTATGCGTTCATAATTTACTGACCTACATGCAATAAACGAACGAGTCGAGTTTCGTCTTCCGTTGCAATTTACAGTTAAACTAACAACGCTACGTGATTTTTGCTTCCGAACGATTTTATAAGGAACGATGAGATCCACAACTTTTATCTGAAACTTTTTGCTCTAAACTCGATAAATAAAAAGACAGCGTCGAAACTGAGCGTTTCCAATTTTTAATAATTTTTTACTCCCAAACCCGGACCTAGACGTGTTAACATTTTTAAGGATATGTTCCTGGGCATCCAATTGAGCCATACAAAAATTGCCAGCTCTGTATTATTTCAGAATAGAACTAGGCGAAATTTCCGTACATTCCGACTGGACTATCTGTATTATAGCGTATATATTATACTATACATACAGGTTTCTCCTCGCGTAACGAGCGACCCCCACTCTACGACTACCTCGGCGCGCTCGAGCGTTTTCGCTCCTGTTTGGCACCGTTTTTCACCCACTAAAAATCATTTGTTGGTATCGGGAAAATATACGATTCCGAGTATTTTCTCTCTTCTTCAAAATGCTTTTTGAAAAATTCAAATCGAACAACTGGCCGAGCATCACGACCTTCTTGAAAAAAGTACATCAAATTCAAAAAACTGCAATTGTGCAGAAACTATTTATCCGACAGCTTCCAGGTGTTGCACCAATAAAGTATATGTTAATACCAACTTAACTCCGAAGGGACTACGCTTCATCTCAAAAATTGACTCAGTTATGAATTTTTGAAAAATTGATGATTTTTTCCGTTTTTTTCACTTTTCTCCGAAACTAATGATCCGATTGAGACGCGTCACCCCTCAATTTTTTCGTCTTCGAATTCTCTACAAAAAGTGCCAATGTAGCTTCTCGATTGGATCAATACTTTACATTTTATAAGCGAAAAAGCAAAAATTTTGCTTTTTTTGGCTATTTTTCGCTTCTAAAAAAAAAACCAAGACGATTCAGGAGTGGCATTTATGATAAAAAAACATCTAGGCACTACCTATTATATGACTGCACAGTCAGATTTCAGGTAGTATTTGTGTCACGAAAAAAACCTCTATTGCTTGGCCTATTAGTTGAGAGTCACCACTGAGTGTTATTTTAAGGGTTATTTTGAGTGTTTTTTCCGTAAGGGTAGAGCTAATTCTATGTGGAAGGATCTGTTTTGTGTTAAGAACAAAAATGTTCAGAGTGGTGGAAGTGGGACAAATAAAATATCGATTTTTTTTCGAAACCCTAATACAGATATTCACAAATCTATTTGAAACGTAGTGATTAAAAAAATTGGAATTCAATCTTCTCAGACTTACTCATAGACATATGGGCCTATTTCGCGCACGATGGGCTTCTCCCCATTCTGAATGCCAACTGGATTTGTTATGTTGAAAAGGTAGATCCTGAAATGCCAAGCAAACGAATAGTTGGACCACATAGCGCGCATCTCTCCTTCTTTGCTCAAAGCTGTTTGCTGCAGGATTTTTACAATAAAAACATATTCAATACAATATCTTGGGTAGATTCCCAGTGATGGTCTGACTCTACACTGTTAGAAATATTGCCAAATCTACATCGCTATAATATATTAATATCATCTGACAATAATAATTATTGTATATAAAATTAATAAATCATGATCGTGGTTGTTTTAATAATTCCAATATATTTCTAATTATTGTCTATTACGATAAGGCCTATTTGCAAAGAGGAAATAGCTGCGTTTACCTGCACAGGTATAATTACACACTACATACACGAGTATTGATAGAACAATTTATTTTTCACCCACGACAACTCTATACGTATGTATAATATACCTACATACAGTCACAGCATGTCATTCATGCAATATACCTTTTCTTGTTCTACGAGAACATTGATTTTCTTCTTACATGCATACATATGATATTATGTCGTCATAATTTTATGACCGACACGTTTCTCTACGACCTTGCAAATTGGCACGATATTCTTTGAAGCACAGTCATTATTTCGCAAATTATATACCTACCTATATATATATATATGATATCGATGAGATATCATTAGCGAACCTATATATCTAATTAAGTAATCATATCGTGTGTGTATTGACACTGCCATGATACTTTGACGTCACGAACACAGTAATCAAGATGTTTTAAACGCGCCGTTTATTTATCCTATCAACTGATACACTTATATGTATTATAATAGTCCTTATACAATGGTTATCTAAGAAATCTAGAAAAAAATTTATAAGACTGCAACAACAATATACGACGATATATATTATAGTAAGCCCCGCTATTGTCAAGCGTATATATTAGTAAACTGCAGTCTTAAGGTGCTTTCCTAGGCAATTCCACCAGTCCTGAAAACATCGTGAAAAAATGTGATATTAAACGGAATATCTCTGCCTGGGCACCGAAATCAATGAAACAAAATACGTCGCGCAATTCTATGTGCGACTCCGAACATGTACAGCCCAAAAAAATGTTCGTTATGCGCGAAAATAGAGAAGATATCCATGAAAAACGGTTTTAGAAATGTTTTTCAAAACGAACATTTTTTGGGCTGTACATGTCCGGAGTCGCACATGGAATTGCGCGACGTATTTCGTTTCATTGATTTCGGTGACCAGGCAGAGATATTCCGTTTAATAGCACCTTCTGCACGCGTTTATTACAATGTTGTGGATTGGGTAGGAAAGGCCCTTAAGACCCATCCATAGTCGCCCACCTCCTTTTGGTCGAAATGTGTCACATTTCGATTATTATCCGAGCCCAGGCGTAAAAAACGCAAAAAAGGCAAACTTGGCGCAAATTCTATTTCAATTCCAAACACATGCGTCCAAAAAATGTTCGTTTCGTGCGAAAATAGAATCTACAGATGGTTTTTACATTGTTACAAAATTATTCGAATTCGATTTCCCAGGCGAACAATGTAAAAACCATCTGTAGACTCTATTTTCGCACGAAACGAACATTTTTTTGGACGTGTGTTCGGAATTGAAATAGAATTTGCGCTAAGTTGGCCTTTTTTGCGTTTTTGACGCCTAGGCGCGGATAATAATCGAAATGTAACATATTTCGACCAAAAGGAGGTGGGCGACTAGGGATGCAGGGCCTTAACGTCTTGCCTAGTGGACTTTTGAGTTCATTATAAAAATTGGTGAAATCATGAAATAAAAAACAAATTTGAAACTGAACGATTGCAATTTATATACAGTATCTGTATAGTACACTACAAGTCTGACTATTTCGTATAGCTTTCTTCGCGTTCTTTGCAATTCCAATACGTCATAAAAAAAAAGTGCACAGTAAAAGATAGCTATGTGTGAGTCACAGAGTGTTTCTTTCCCTCTGAAAGATTCAAGAGGCTCTACCCCGTGAGTATAAGTGCAGATGTGCCCGTGTGTTGAAGTTTGAAAATTGTTCGAAACTATACCTCAAGTTCTGTATTATACCCTCTCGAGGTGCGTCGTGGTGTCAATATTTTCCTCGATATCAAGCGTTACCTATAGGTATATGTGAAATATGACCACGAGCGTGTCTGACAATATTAATTATAGAACTTCAATATGTAAGAATTATATTGAGGCAAAGATAAAATCTACATGTCTAACTGCAGGTCATTTAATATCATCTCCGCTGAATTAACGCATTTCTTTTTCTAAGGATGGTGTGAATTGAACAAATTTCTTGCGATAAGGGTGTAAATTGAACAGCATTTCTAACAGTGTACACTCATGGTCGCTTTCATCATGAACAAGCCTTGATACTCACCCCGTGTACCTGGGACTTGAGCATCATGGGAAACACTACCCATCCAATCATTATTCCCATAAAAAACATGACTCCCCCACCAATTCCCAGTTTCTTTGGTAACTCCATGCTGTTTTTTTACTATGTAAACTAGAATATGAATGAAGCACGAATATTACCAAGAGTTACTTTCGTAAGACCTTTATGATATGATACCGTTCTTATTTCTCGTTGTCTTCAAGGTATTAAACACAGCTTGTAGATCTGTAAAGATCAAACTCACCAGTTTTTTTAAATTATGAGAATAGGGATTTTGTATATCGGCTGGAATTCCGCAAACCAAATAGGAATAGAGTGTCGCTAGATAACAACATTCTGAAGTAGAATTTGAACGGTTTTTTTCTTGAATCAGTCAAGTTTTACCAATTGTAAGTTTTTCTTCTAAGGGGGCTTCGGCTATAACTCAATTTTTGAACTCCGAACGCGTTTATCTCGAAAAGACATTTTTTTTAAAGGGGGTATTGATATGTCGGGATCTATTGTTTCGATTGATTTGAAATTTATCCTACGGTATATTATAAAGTAGCTGTGAACATTTCTCCATGAAATGAACTATACGAAAATGAGTACAATACGTATTACAGATTTTCGATCAATCTTCATGTACAAAAAAAAAAAAAAAAAAAAAAAAAAAACTAATTTTGACGAAGAATTGATACCCTGACCATAGGGGCTTTGGCAGTCGCGTGGGAACTCCGATGCGGGTCTTTTTTACCGCGTGAATATGCGTTGCCACAAAGCACCACCACCGTGAGATTTCGGTATTTCTTTGATATATAAGATGCGAAAATCTTAGTCTTTCAGTAAATTCTTCATCGAGTGCGCTGAGACAGTGCTCAAAATGTGTCGTTTGCCACCACTGAGAAGCTAAGTATTTCAAGAGTGCAATAAGTCGGGGGCATCTGTGAATAACTCCTCGATTTCTCTGACGATAACTTAATGTGTAAAAATAATTCTGAAATTTTGAAAAAACTAAACACTTAGTAGTCCAGGCGCGCTATAGATGATTTAACGTTGAAATTTCGGAATACGCAGATCCTGCATGGAATTTGATGAAACTTTGGCAATCCCTTCGAAATCGAATTAGAATCAAAGTTTACCACCTGCGCGAACACTTGCTTTTTTTTTTTTTTTTTAATTTCACGCAGAAAAATGTGCATATTTTAGAATCTAAAAATCTGAAATAATTATCACAGCTGTAGAATAGATCAAAACTGATGAAAAACTCTTATAACTTTCGATCCAGCTGTCACGAACCCTTCGCGAGATAAATGCCGATATATATACACAATACGAATAAAATAATGAAACAATTTTTTTGGAATCCTAAAATCCGAAATAATTCAGGGCTGTAGAGTAAATTAAGACGAAGGAAAAACCATGACAACTTTTCTCCCCGCCACGTACCCTTGGAGAGATAAAAATTATTTCATTATTTTATTCGTATTTTGTATATCGGCATTTATCTCGCGAAGGGTTCGTGACAGAATGGAAAGTTATTAGAGTTTTTCATCAGTTTTAATCTATTCTACAGCTGTAAATTATTTCAGATTTTTAGATTCTAAAATATGCACATTTTGCTGCGTGAAATTAAAAAAAAAAAAAAAAAAAAAAGGCAAGTGTTCTCAGGTAGTAAACATTGATTCTAATTCGATTTTGAAGGGATTGCCAAAGTTTCATCAAAATCCATGCAGGATCCGCGTATTCCGAAGTGAATGTCTAGGATCTAGCTCGCCTGGACTATAGCCACAGGGCTGCCAGTGACTGTGGTCTCCAAAAATAGTTGTATTAGTGGCATCAATTCCGAAAAATAGTGCGTAAATAGTAGCATCTCAAGCTTAATGAGGGTGCACTATATCTGAAGAATAATACATATTGGTTTGACACAATAGTCCAGTTGAGGTACCTGCCCATACAGTTTTGCCATAACAGTTTGCGGTAGCATTTTTCTTATAGTTTTCGACGTCCTGGTTCGGGTTAAAAATTTTTTTCAAAATTGAAACTGCAATATAGCGATAACGACGAAGAAATTGCAAAAAAGTTTCATACAAGACTTGTAGACAAAAAAAAGGCCACGTAAAAAACAATTGAACTTTTTTTGTCCACAATCAATAGGTGAGCGAGTGGAATTAATTTAAGATTTTGAATAGCTATATTAAGAAATGACGCAGTGGGGCTACCTAACCTAATTAATTATTTTCACTGGCTCACCTATTGATTGTAGAGAAAAAAAGTTCAATCGTTTTTTACGTGGCTTTTTTTTTTCTACAACTCTTGTATGAAACTTTTTTGCAAATTATTCATCGTTATCGCTATATTGCAGTTTCAATTTTCAAACAAAATTTTGAACCCTTTCCGCAAGACTTAGCGCAAAAATTCTTGCACCAGTTTTTTACGTGGCTTTTTTTTTCTACAACTCTTGTATGAAACTTTTTTGCAAATTATTCATCGTTATCGCTATATTGCAGTTTCAATTTTCAAACAAAATTTTGAACCCTTTCCGCAAGACTTAGCGCAAAAATTCTTGCACCATTGAATTCCGAACGTCGAAAACTATAAGAAAAATGCTACCGCAAACTGTTATGGCAAAATCGTATGCATGGACAGGTATCTCAACTGGGCTACAAAAGTACTATTCATTGAAATATTGGTTTTCCTATGAAAGAAGAAAATAATTGAAAAAGAATAATCATGAAAATATGTTCTTAGTTCGAATTAGTTACATATTCGAATTAAGAACATATTTTCTTGATTCAATCAAAAAACATTAAAAAAATACTACAGTTTTTCGGAAGTTGGAACAAGAAATCTTTTTCTAATTGGAATGAGGAATTTCTTTTTTTCGGCATAGGCATTGAAAAGTCACTTTTTGACGCCTGTTTTCGATCCACAAAGTGTCACTTTATACGGTTGGTTTCAGAACTACCCTATAAAGTCTTTATACAGCAGTCTGGATGCGCAGTTCGAAGTGCGCATTCCAAAGCTGCCGTATAAAGTCTTTATACGGCAGTTTCGATGCGCGGTTCGAAGTGCGCGACAGATCGCACCATAACCCCACTCTTCGTCTAGTGAATCTTAACAGGCGTCAAAGTGACTTTTCATGCCTATTTCGAAAAAAATACAGTATGGGGCGCACCCGTAAACCGTTTTTGACTCGAATAATGATTTCAGAACTCGCTTACGGCTCGCCTTCGGCTCGCCTTTAGCTCGTCCTGAAATCATTATTCTCGCCGAAAAACACTTGGTTTACGGGCATGCCACATAATATACTATTTCTGTGTGGTCGGTAATTTAAATCAATGGGGTCGTCCGGAAAAAAAATTTTGTTTCACTTTTTGGGGCGCATGAAGTAGAAAATAACTCAAAATAGTGAGAACATTTTTTTTTTTTTACACACATTGACGGTAAAAAAAATGTATTTCTGCATGAAGCATCAAAATAGGAGCAATTAGCGGCAATTTATTGAAAATAGGAGCAAATAGTAGCTGATGCCAAAAATAGTAGGAAAACAGTGTCATTAGTTGCTCACTGGCAGCCCTGTAGCCACTTTCTGCTGAAGGGGAGCAGTAATACCCTGCATATAGTCTTATTTCCATTGGTTGTGGGGTATGGGAGAAACTACGGATAGCGTTTTCAAGGTGCTCGGAGCGTGTATGAACACCCCTTCATAAAACACTGAAATGTTTTTGGTTTTCAATTTTCTCGTGATATAGTTTGTATAACAGTTATGTTTACTATATATTATATAGGTACATGAAAATGAATTCCCGCTCAATTTTAATTAATTTCGTGTTTCAGATGCCTTGGAGTGCAGATATCGGGGTACCTCAAATACATTCCTTATCGCGAGCAACATGGCCATCGCGATCGTTTAAAAACGCTAATATCAACTTCGAACCATAATAATTCAACCTCCGATTTTTTTTTTTTTTGCATTTTCCAAGATGCATTTTCCTTGGCTAATGTGAAAATTTGTTCGAATTGTTTGAATCAAAAAAACTTTTCTCTAATCGTATTTACATATTACTAAGCCGTAAGATTCTGACGAACCGTTGAAATCAATACGAACTGTAACCGTATATCGCATGGATGATTACATGCATGCGTGTAAAATGAAAGAATATAGAAGTTATAGGTACCTATATACTTTTCTCCAATTCAATTTTGAAATCCAAATTTTGAAACCTATGTCCCACGGCAGTTCTGTTAATTAAATAAATAATAAATTGTCAACTTATACCGAACTTATACTGCAGAAATTTTGCCCACTGCAGGTTTACAGCGTTTTATTCAAGAGGAAATAAATTTTTCGACATTTATTTCTCATGATACTTATATCGACACAGAGTTGTAAATATAGATTTTCTGTCCAAAAATCGCATTGACGGGTGATTTTATTTTCTTAAAAACCAAACTTGGAGTAAGAAAGAATTTTTTTTCTGCGGTGTAATATCAGATTCATCTTTAAAAATTAAATGCATCAATTTCCGTTACAGCAATATTGTGATAAACAACGAATCATGATCAAATCTTGAAGAGGAATTAGACGCTAGTGAATTGACTGACCATTAGATTGAAGAAAAAAAAAAAACTAACACTTTGAATCTTGGGTTTTGCAGATGGTGATCACGATCAGCCTTCCGCTAGACGGAGGATTGAACTAACGGTGATGCAAAAATTTTCTCACCTATTCTACATAAACGCATAAATTGTTGAAATATCAGTTCGCGCACGCGCCGATTCAAAAATTTAATAAAAAGGCGCCACGTCTTAAGACCTTTCCCCTAATGATTGTACAAGTGTCAAGACACATTATGGGCGGGCTCGATATTCACCTTCGACCACTTGGTGTAGGTACCTATACCTACTCATGACCGTGGCAAACCACTTTAATTAATAATTGCAAGCGTATATCTTGTATTCATCTTCCCTATTCATCATCCCTTTTTAACACTCTGCAACAAATCAATATAACTATGACGTTGTCCGACATATAATAGATTCATTTGGTTCTAACAAGAATATTTTGTTTAGTTAAGACTTGGAAGGAAAATTTATCACATGTATTTTGCTAATATACATTTTCTCTCACGAGAAAGCCTTCCGCCTAACGGCGAACATTGAACTATTCAGTTAATTAATACATTATTTATCACGTGTTGCATTAAACCACTCAAGTATTCCTGAAATCCAGACTTCACTGCTATACTAGGTATTATTTTCAAACTAATATATATGAAATACCAAAAGCTGGTTCGGTGTAATAACGCATATACCTAGAATTGCAATGTTTTTATTACTTCTCACTAAATCGCGATAACTGAAGCGTTTTTTTTTTTTTTTAGTGTAATATACACATAGGTACGTAAAACCAAGTTTACTGCATCATAATGCTTATAGATCTATTTGAGACTGGGATATCTTAGGTGTCAGGCTTGCACCGGGGATATCGAACGCGAAGGTGCAGACTAGTTTAATGAAATATGAAGTCCTCTCTATACTTAGAATATTTCCATAAAATTGCTGCTGTGGGCTGGATAAAACGCTATACATCCTACGATATCGTATTTCATACAAAATGTATAAGGGATCCGCTATATTTGCTCGAACAAATTAAGGAAGAAAATATAGGGATTGGATCTTTGCATTGAAAGAACCTGCAGTATGCTTTTTTTTTTTTTTTTTTTTATATAACAGGTAGGTACAGGCCTCTATCAAAATGACATTTATGTATAGTCTTACAATGATGTCAACGGAATTCGAAATAATTGACTTTGCTGCCAATAATGAATTCTTTCAATTCGTTCCAATACGATATTGTTAAAATATTGAATTGATTACTTCGTCGGTGTCATTTAATAACAGAACGATGTCGAATAAGGTCCGATTGAAAAATTAAGAATGCATTGCAAAATCTGTAGGAAGAAAAAAAAATTGTTTGACGAAAAAAGGGACTGAGCGTTTATTCAATTTGTACAAATTTCTTCACTGGATTCGTAGGTATATTTTCAGCTGTAAAGTAAACGATGAGGATCCTCTTCACATTTATAGTAACGAAAAAAAGTGACTGTATATAAGAAACTAATGGATTGTAGAGTCCATTGAAAGGTGTGAAAACTTGCGGTTTGAGTTTCACGATTTTTAACTAGCATCACGGAACAATTTTCAAACCACAAGTATTTTCAATTGCGGATTGACGATACGAAGTTGCGCTTAATGCAACTCGAATCATTGTGATTGATTCGTTTTCTATAAGAATGTTTATAATAATTAATTGAATTTCATCGTGGATTTCCGTATAGAAGAATTCAATAACGGTTTTATATTGGCCACGCAATCTAAGGTGTGGAATTTCCCAGGCTTACTTGTCCTTGGACTTGTTTGCACGACACCCTTGCAACGCTGGAAGTGTCACATTGGAAATTTATGTGAGACATCCCAGCCTACTGCCTTACACCGATTTCGCGCCGTCTTATAGTCAATATAGCTATAAGTAGGTATATGTATAGTTGAGAATTACTTGAGACAGTTGTTTTGCCGTCAAAAGTATGTATGTGTGTATAAGATGTCGCGTCAACTTTATTGATTGTGGAGGCATTTAAAGAAGTCAAATAATTAGTCAATCTGAAATTTAGTCTTGAAAGTAAATGGTACAAAAAATAAAAAAAATTAAAATTAAAATATTTTGTTCATTTTGAACTAAGTAAGCAAAAGATTTTCATTCAGGTGTATAATATTCAACACTCAGATCTTTACAAAACAATATATGAAGATACAGTATTCTCAGGCAATCATGTGAAAACATAGAGCAATGAGGAGAAAAAACGAAATAAAAAGCTTAAAAAAAATGTGTTATAAGTTATTTTAAAAACATGCATATTGATTATATAAATGTATGGTAGGTAAAACGTAATAATAGTGTTTATGTAATTTTCAAGCTCTTGATAAATTTAGGTTTCTTTTCGATCAGCATAAATAGTCTTTCAAAGCTGTGAGAAACGAGACTTGGATTTCCAAGATTGTGATAGTTCCTGGCTCCTCATGAGGATTTATGAGTATCTAAAAATAGCTCGTTTGAGATAAGTTTGGAAACTTTCAAGAGAAGTGGAACGGTTGACTCTGCATCTCCCTCTGTCTCTGTAAATAACAAACATTTTGATCAGAATTCAGACTGTAGAGCTATCGAATTTTCGTGCCTCCATACTCACCATGAAAGTTGATTTTATGCAGCTTTGAGGCTTGGTGCATCACACTGTGTTCAAGGATCTTTGATAAAGCAAGAGTGACCGTTCTACGGTCATCTTGGTCAAAGAACTTATGCTCCCTGCAGAACCCATCGGATATTATAAAACCAAGAGCACATTGCTCGTTGGGTCCTTCTGCCATTGATAAAAAATTGAAGACAGCTTCAAACTCTGTGTTAACTAGATGCGCATATACCATCAAGAGCTTTCGTACGCGAGCTCTTATCTCGATGCATTGCAGCCTACTGAATACAGCGCTGAGCAGCTGATTGACATTCTCACCAAGTGGATTGCCAGCGTTACGTATCAATAATGTCATAATTTCGCAAGCGTCCTCGGCCAGGAGATTGCCAGTCTGGAAAAAAAGGAAGAAAAGAATTACGAAAAGGGTATTTATACGCGTATTTCTGCAGCCCTAGCAAAAACCTGATACAGAAAACTGATCCAGCGTTATAAACATACGTCGTGATTGAGCAGATGAGTAGCTACTAGTAAAATATATTCTGGTCCAGTCATTCCATCGTTATTCCTGTATCCGATAACTTGCTCAGCAGCAACTGATAGGTACGCTCGTAAGACTTTCCCTGCCTTTAGCAGATTGCAGTATTTATCGGAGCTGAGAACAAAGTGGCAGGTGGCAGGAAACGCAGTTCTGATCAAGAAGTTACCCAATGGTTGAGGCGAGTGTTGTACTAGGAGTATCAGAACCTCAAGTGTGTCGACTTGAACTTCCTCTGAACAAAGATGAAAATTTGTTTATCAACTGACAGAATAGTTGTTGGAATAAACTCAGGTCTAAAACAGTAATTACCATCCTCGGGTTCCTTCGATGGATTAACAGTCAGCCTACCAACAAGAATTGGTACCAGATATGTTTGTAACAGTTCTACACATTCTGGATTTAACATCAATTCCTTAAAGACTTTTTGGCATATTCCAAGGACTAAGCAATTGCTGCAAAAATTAACAAACGCTGCAATAGCCAATGTGCAGATCTCATTCCTGACCGAAGCGGTAAAGGCTTTGTCAATCTGCGAATAAATAAAACATTATTGAAGCAGTATTGTGTGATTCTCAGGTGACCAAATTTCACTCATGTTTTCCAGTTCAAAAAGTGATTTCCATCCAAAGTACTCACCGAAGCCAGAGTAGCAAAATTTTCTAAAACAATCGTGAGGACCTCAGGCGACATTAATTGGTTTCCTACATTGAATAACTCTTGAAACAAAGCCGGAAGGTGAAGTTTCAATATGTTCCCAGTGTCCGTATCGTTTCCGTTACAGGAAGCGGTGCGAAGCCAGCAGTTTGCAGCTTTAGCGGCCCAGATTTCAGCGCAGGCTGGTTGATTCTTCAAACTGTTTATTGTAGCTTCAAGGAAAAGAGACCTCATTTCTCGCGGCATTTGATCAGCATACAATCCGCCAATGTAGACACAACGACCAACCAAGAGCTGATGACTTTCTATGAAAAGTTGTTTTATCAATACTATGAGATTCTTCTACAGAAAATTATATATGATGTGATATATCTTATTGATGCTAATATATGCTATTTATTCGGCTCTCAGACCGTGCCTATTTACCGGAATTATTCAAATTTACGAGGACCACATTCTTCAGAAAAGCTGCGACGTCAAAGCTCAATGTTCCCGCTTGCTGCTTCTCACAAAGAACACCTTTGATAAGACCAAACACTTGGATCACGGCTTCGTGTAATTTCCACCAATTGTTATTTACCCTTGAGTCGGTACTATTTCGCATTACATCACCTGCTTCTATTTGTTTCAGCATCTCATTACACAAAGCATTCGCAGCCGCTCTTTCTGGGCGATGGACGATTTTCTGTCATTATAACAGACAATTCGGATATTTGTTCCACGAATGTAAACATATAACATGACTTTATCTAAAATTCCGCTCATATTAGTCTCTAAAAGAACGGTCCAAAAAATTCAGGAATTCCGGGAGCCCGAGACTTTCAGAAAACCTGAGTATGCCTGGTTCTACGAAACTCCCGTGCTTTGATAACAATTGCAGCTCTATTGAATTAGATTCGAAGCCAGCCGTAGAATAACATCACATACGTATAAATCATGTAAATGTGATAATATATATTTTACTGAAGAGCTTCGGGATTCTTCCAATTTCGGGATCACCGAGGAACTCGACCCTACACAAACTCAACCCAAACCCGAACTCGGGTTTCTGAAATTTCTGAAAACTGTACAGCACTAGCAATATTCGATTGTGAGTAATATACATAAAAGTTGTATTACTCACCATAAGAAGCTCTTGGGCTTGACCACGTATGCTATTGGGAAACGATGAGTCCTTAGTTATATTTTCCTCCATGATGAACTGATCGATGTTATCAGTCCACTGTTCGATTTGTTTGTTGGTAATTTGAACAAAAATAATTAAGTGGTGGATAACTTCTGGCGGTAAGCTGTCCTGCAGATAAAACCAGTGATAGTCCAGAAGTTTGTATTCGGGAACTACCAATGTATGGCTGTTGGACCCACTCATCAAAGTGCTAATAAACTCGAATACATGAATTACTAACTGATTAATCAATTTCGTGGCTTCTGTTCCTGAAAAAAAATGGAAACATTTGTTGAACAATAAAATCTCTTCCTTCGTGGAATAGAAAATAAATGTAATGAAGATTCAGTACATCACTTTCATTTATTTTACATCATCATACTCATACCTTCATCGTTGATATTTCCACTCCAGTTGACAGTACTTTGTTGATAAACTTTAGCACTGTCTATCAAAGTTTTCCAAATCAGAGCCAACAATTTTGGCAAGAAGTCCAAAATCGATTTTGGCAATCTTTTAGTAAGTTCTCGAATTGCCTTTACAATCTGACATCCCAATTCAGCGACGCTCGTCAAATCAGTTTGTACGAATTCTTCACAAAATATTGTGATTGAGGGCTGTAGATATTGTTCTATTGAACCCGGTTGTTTATAAGCTGATATAGTAGTAACCATCTCGGAAAAATTCTCAACAGCCAAACACCGGCTATAGCCGCTATAACACTGAAATAAATGTGCTTTCTACAGATGCCAGTTATTAATGTTTGGATTGAGGGTTTCACGAAATCGTAAATAATGAAATTAAGCTGTTGATGAGTTCCAGAAATCAACTTACATTTTCAGGCCTGAATATTTCTTCCATCTTGCTCAAAATGACTGAACCAACATATAGCAGCTGGGAGTCAATTAGTTTCTTGGTTAATCTAATTAAAACCTCTATCGCTCCGTACAAGGCAATTCCATCATGATCAGAGCCTAAGTAACTAATTAATGTATCAAAAAGTGCAGGCCAATTTTCAGGCCAATCTGATCCAGCTATGGCACAGATTGAATCGACTACCACATCTCTCACCTAAAGTAAAAGTACATTCCTCAAACGTAAGAAGAATTATATGTTTGGTAAAAACAATGATTTGACAATCAGGGTAAAAACTCGACGAGCGAACTTATTACAATAGAGTAATTGAAGATTGAAAAACCCTAATTATTCACCTTGGTATTAGAGCCTAACGCACGTGGCAATGATTCCTTGATCTTCATTTTACTTTCCAACTTAATCTCTGGAGATTGAAATTTTTCCAATGTTGCAGACCAATGTCTCTCAATGTACTGCTTTAAAGTTTTAGCAGCTACTTGGCGAACTGCTACCGGATTGTTGGACTGAACGAGATAGTCGACACAATGTATACCAAACTCATCCGTTGTTTGGGCTTCCAGTGCTTGGATTTTTTTCTGAGCTGCTTGCTTCGTTTCTTGATCAGGTGACGAAATCCCATGCAATAATTCGAGGAATACCTCATTTGGGAAATCGAAATCGCCCTCGACGATGATACTCATGCTTCAATTTTGATTTACTGTTTATAACAGTAGATATGATGAAGTGTGAAATATACACTCGACTGGATAGACTGGAAATAATTATTCAATGAAGAAAGAAGCTATTGGCCACAAGCGGCCGTAGTTTGATCCATAATAAATAATCATAATTTACACATCATCTGTTAAACAGCACACGAAGGTGGGGAAAATGATTAAGGTAAAAGCTGAGAATTCCATGCCGTGAATGATCGCACTTGTCATATTACTGTAATTATTACGATCCACCAATTGACATGGTCTCACATTTTCGACTTTGCATACGTTCATACATACGCGGGATAACATCGTATTGAAAAATGCGTTGCGAATGATGATTGAGGAATAAAAGAAGAATACTATTTCTATAGCCGGTATGAATATATATTATATAAATACAAGACTAATTCAAATACCTATCTCAATTCTTATATCGGCGCGTCCTTAATTTCGTTGTCACATTAGCAATCTCCCACAATAAACTCTCGATGTTCGAAACTTGAAACACTCCCTATGACAAGACTCAACAGCACGCTGCGACACAAATGTGTTCCCAAACGATACCATATCTGTTCAAATTGGTGGACAAAACCGCTTCTGGACTTCCCATATGGTCTGGAAAGATCATTTGTCCGCAATGTCCGCCTAAATTTGTCCACGACGGTCACTTTTCTTTTACGCTAATTTTTAGACACATATAGGCAGCTGATAACTTCCCAGGGGCCTTATTCTAGAAACTTATCCAGCTATATCACAGGCGTATCGGCCGACTTTCCGTTTAACGCTGCTCTGCGATTGGTCCGAACGGCTTATACCACCCACGAAACGATTCGATAAGATTCTAGAATTAGGGTCCAGGTAGCAATTTTCAAAAAGTCATCCAAAAGCTATCTAAAGGATGCCTAATGTCCGTCTGGAAGTTAACTATAAGTTGTCATGTGTCTGAAAGTTATCTTTTAGGAAGCTTGTTAGCTTTTAGGCAATTTCCAGACGGACATTAGGCATCCTTTAGATAGCTTTTGGATGACTTATTGAAAATTGCTACCTGGGTGTGTTCGAAAATTGACGTAGAAAAAAAATTTGAAATCACTTGTTTCTATTTGGTCCATGTTAAAGTTTCAATAGATTTTTTGTGTAGCGAATATGAGAACAACCGGTCCCCCGATTTTTGTACCTAGGCAACTTGGTGTCATTTTTTGAGACCTGAATTTTTTCGCAAGCTATTCTTTGAATATTATTAGAACGGTATAAAATTAAAGGAATTAGGAATAATTACAGTAGAACCTCGATTATCCGGGAGCGGATCAACCGGGATTTAGTCTACTTTTTTTTTTTAAATTACTGTGCATTTTTTCCAAAACATTATGAGTAACTTTAGCAAAAAAAAGTAAACAGACGAAGATTGACACGTTTTTTTTTTTTTTTTTTTTTTTTTTCAACGATTATTTTAATGAGTCATTATAATATTCAGTTTATTGTGGCTAAAAAATTACCAGATTTGTATGAAAAAAAAATTTTGATCTGGTGCTGGGGATCCCGGATAGTCGAAGTTCTACTGTAATCAAATTGAGTGAGTTTTATACCCAATGAGGTAATTAAGTAGAATTTTCAAACTCGTTATATTCGAAATAATGCGAGATTTTAATTAGGAGTTGTCCGAATTATTATTCGTGGTAATGCCATATCCTATTATGTATGTCATATATTAGAATAATAAGTCAGTCAGTATTTGGTATATTATATTTTTATTAAGATTCGTTAGAATACAGTACACAAGGTATCAAGTCTGTGTTCAAGTTTTGAGTATCTCGATTATGAGCTTACTCACTGATTTCACAAATAGCGCAGTGCTGTTACTACTAATGACTCAGTACAGAGTAATTTGAATTAATTGAACCAGCTTCTCCTTACACCTACTTTTGTTGTCTACCGCAATTTGAATCTAACTCACTCTGCCACTGTCTAATATTTTCTCTATTTCTAATGAAATCAGGGCTAAGTTCCTACACCATAAGGTCAGGATGAGTCCACATGTTAATGATAGGAAATCGTCTGTAAAACTGGCCCAGATTCAAGTAAAAAAAAACTCCTTATTGATTACTGTATTTCCTTTTCAGTTCTCTGATCATTTTCGAGTTCCTAGTAGTTCACAGAAAAAAAGACCACATTAGCATACTATATGCCATCTGTTGAACGTCATTTATAAAATCACAAGCCGCTACATCATTCATTTTTATTATACTTACTTCGACCTCCCGAGTCAAATCATTCCTGATAAGCTTACAAATTTGAACAAGAAGCGAAATGGCCGCTGTCCCAGTGTCCTCTGTTCCTTAAATCAATAAAAAATATACACATGGGAATTGATATTGAATTACAGAATTTATGCATCGGCAATAAGCCTTTGCTATATATTTTAATTATATTCCAGCGATCGGTTTTAGTTGAGAACACATTAGGTCACCTTTGACAAAGATAAAATGTAGCCGGGACTCGGGATGCGTGATGCTATGCACGAGAATTTTTCAAAAAGCCTGAGTCACTGTTTTACGTTCATCACTTTCCAAGCCTGCATACTCTCTACAAAACCCATGGAAGATTACAAAGCAGAGACCATCTTCCTCCGATACTCTACCCAGCTGCCCTACACCACCATGTATGGTGGATAATAAGTTAAGGACAAGGTTAGTCTCGTTGTTGATAAGATGCGCCCAGGCCATCAAAAGTCTTCTATGTAGAATAGAATCATTCTCCATGGTCTTCATCCTGTTGAGCATAGCTGCGAGCAACTTTTCCATATCTGATAAATCTCCTTCCAGCATATCGCCAGCCTTTTTTATCAACAAAGTCACGATTTCACACGCAACCAAGGCTTCTGAATTACAGGACTGAAACGAATGAGGAACAGAATCAGAGGATGTGTTACGTTACTCCTGCGTTCCAGGAGGATGAATTGACCTCCGTCATGAAGCTTTTAGAGAGGCAAGCTCCTTAGTAAGTCTGCTTTCCATCCGATGAGGGAAGATTATATTGAAAACAAACTTCAGAGACCCTCTTCTATGTATTCAATAAAGGTGTGCGGGTACCTGATTTAGTCGAGTACCCGAGTCGGGTGAATATCGGTCGGGTATTGCTGTGACCGAGTCAAAACCAGGTGCCCGGATAAAGTCGGGTACCCAAATCCGGAGTCTGATCCCGCTATACTCAAAGAGTCGGGCGTGAAATATAGGTAATAGATGGCAGACAGTTAGATACGCTACACGGAGAATCAAATTTGGGAGAACCAAGTAATAGTAAGTAGTATACCGAGAGTTTTCGGTGAAACTGTTGGGATAAGTTTGGGTGAACTCGGGTAAACTCAGATATATTCGGGCAAAATCGGGTATTCGTTTAAAATCGGGCACTCGGGTGAAATCGGGTACCTGAATCCCAAACCCGGGCTGGTAGCCGGACCGACTTGACCCGACAAATTCAGGTACCCGCACACCCTTAGTATTCAATAATAATCGGCTTCGTATTAGTAAATTCATGCCACAAAACATACCTTTCCATACAAAAGTTCAGTAGCTACTTGTAAGATATACTGCCGTCCCGTCTTTCCGTGTTCATCTCGATAGCCAATGACTTGCTGGTCAGCCACCGAGAGATAAGTGCACACGACATTGCCGTGGAATTCAAGCCACCGGTCATTGTGCATTGAGAAAATATATTTACATAAAGCAGGAAACAAAGTTTCGATCAAAAGATTACTCAGTGGTTGAGGCGAATGTCGCACCAAGATTTCTGCGATATCAAACTCATGAAAACTCTCTGAATGGAAAACAGAAAATCAGTGACACGGTTGACTTGTTAGTCTAGAACTTATTAGTAGTGAGAGTGAGCTGTAGACAGATTTTAATCTGACATGAGTCTACTCTACTATTGAGCTACAAAGTCAAGAGGAAACTAATAAAGTTATAGATTATCGTACCAACGAGTCTTGGTACCAGAACTGCCTGTAACGATTCGACGTATTTTAGATTCAGTGTGAGTTCTTTGAAGAACTTTCGATAGACATCGGCGGCGTTGCTATCTCTTCCTGGTCGAAGATACGTGGTAACAGCCAGTGTATAGATCTTGCTTAATACAGAAGTTATAAACGTTGTGTAAAACTGCGACTAAAGAAGATAACGATAATAACGTTTATTTGATTTGGTCTTTTTTTTTGCACCCTGTAAAAATGAGTAACATATTTTCTAAGTACTAACTGAAACCAATGGATCCAAATTGTCCATAACAGCGTCGATGATATCGTCTGATGTGGAATTCATACCCAGATCATATAATCCTTGAAACAGAGCTGGGAGGTGTGGTCTCAGTTTTTCTCTATAGTCTTCGTTTTTGTCAATGGAAGCGACACAAAACCAGCACTTAGCAGCGAATGCTGCACATATTTTCGTAGAGACAAATTGATTTTGCAGACCATCTGCGGTGGCTTGAAGAAATCTTGTCACCATTTCCAGTGGCATTTGCTCAGCGTATAGTCCTCCAAGACGCAGACAACGGGCTATCAGAAGTGGATGAGACTCTGCAGACAATTTTTAAGCCAAACCGTGACATGATTTAGAAAAAAATACTACAAGATCGTATAACGAAATTATACGTGTTTACCAGAATCATTTAAATCCACAAGGATAACGTTCTCAAGAAAAGCTACAATATCAAAATGCAGTGTTCCCTCATTCTGTTTTTCGACAATAACATCTTTGACGAGACAAAACGCTGAAAGAAAGGCTTCATGCACTTTCCACCTGTTCTGAATTACTGCAGAATTGTTACTGGCTCGCATGATAGTCTCTATCTCCATCTGTTTGAGTATCACAATGACCAAGGTGTTCACAACTGCAGCTTGTGTTGAACAACCGAGGACACCAAATAACTGAACATAACATTATAAATCTTTATTAGTAGAGGATTTATCGACATTAAGTATAATTAATAATGTTGAAGATATCGATCCAATCGAGTCAGTGGTGTTAAAAAAAGGAAAACAATCCTATATTGTTAACGTTTCGACGAGCAATTCCTCGCCCTCATCACAACTATAATTTTATTAAAAAACAGTGAGTTACAAAAAAAAAAAAAGACTTACAAAAGGCAAAGAAGATATATATATAATATTATTTACCGTGAAAGTAGAGAAACAAACATAGGTAGTGCTAAGAAATAGATGAAGCAACAGCAAGGTGATCGAGGTTGGAATGGCTGTGATGACCAACAGACGCTTCAAAACAATCAAAAAGTTTAGACGGACCAACGACTACTTGGTAACTGTGTTTCTTTTTATTAATCATGATCTAGCTATCAACACAAAAAGAGGTGTGAAAGTAGAAATTATAAGTTGAAAAGGTAGGTCGAGAATCCTGAAGGAATAGTCAATGTTTGAAAGCAAGAAGGTTAGAAATTAAAGAGAACGCCAGCATCGATGACAGGTAGAAACGCGGTAGAGACTAGACGTAGACTGAAAGGAAAACAACATAGGTAAGACCAAACAGCTGAAGCGTTGAAACGTGTGAGTGCTCATCACAGCCAAACCATTACAATGTATGACTATTAAGAACAACTCTTAGAGCGTAGGCGGTGTAATAAAGTTGCGTATGGGGTACGTAGCTTTTTGGTGTCTTCGGGGCATACATGTCGAAAATTCAATTTTTATATTTTGATTCGAGATTCAACTGTGAAGACTAAGCCATAACAATTTACGGATATTTTTTCCAGAAAGTACCTGCTGATCAATTTCATCACATTGTTTTTGAAAATCCATAGCGAGGAACCGATGATATAGGCGTTCTAATGATTGGTTTGGTGATGATTGAAAATATGTATCTCTCTTTATTTACGTTAATAATATCCTACCAACGAACATCCTGACTAATGAAACAATAACCTTTAACATGTATTACTCACAATTGTCTGTCTGACTTCGCCACGAAGGCCATTGGGATAACCTAGGAATTCTTCGTCTTCATAGAACTCGTGGGGGTCATTACTCCACAGTTCAATTTGACTGTCCGTGATTTTCAAGAAAATAATCAAATGGTAGAGTAATTCTGGTGACAAGCTGTTTTGCAAGTGAAACCAGTGATAATCCAAAATATTATCTTCAGAATACTCCAAGACCCTCATTAGACGATAAATGAAACGGAGTATTTCCTGGACTAAATTTTCAGAGTCATTGATTACTTCCTCTGCAATAAAGAAATACATATGTAAAAAGAGTCTTATTCTCGCCTCCCACAATGTATCAAATAAATAAAACAATGGAAATCTGAAAAAAGTTTTTTCTCACAATTCCTACCGTTCTCAGATGCAGTTTCTCTATTCGTAATATCTTTGCTTTCGATCACAGCATCTGCTTGGTAGATTTTGGCATTGTCTATCAAAGTTTTCCAAACCAAAGATAACATTTGCAAAGACAGTTCCAAAATGGATTTTGGTCTTTCCGTTGTCAGCGTAGCGATTGCCTCGACAATAGTGGTTTTCAAGCGACAGCTATCGCTGGACAAATTATTTTCACTTAAAATTTGTATGAATTTTTCACAAAACATTGGTATCGCTGGCTCTAACCATTCAACAAAATGAGATGAACGACACGAATCGACAATTTTCCCGAACATTTGTACCGCCCGACCTCGAACTCTTTTGGAATATTGCTGAAACAGATGATTTATTAAATTTTCATGCATGAGTGCTTGCAACAAATTAGAATCGAAGTTTCAAACGATAAATTGCACATTGTAGATTGCAAATGAAATGTTATTGTTATCGATAAGTTGAAGAAAATAACTTACATTTTTACCCTCAAATATTCGATACATCTGATGTAAAACTTGTGCATTAGCGAATGTTGCCTGACTGTTGATACTATATCGAGAAAAGTTATATAAAACTTGGAGGGCTCCGTCTACAGCGAATTCGTTTTCTTCACTCAAGTATTCGAGTAATATATCAAATAGACCAGGCCAACTGCTTGGCCACTCCGTTTAAGCTATGGTAGATACTGTTTTGCCAACTGCCTTCCTTATCTGAAGGAAAAATACAATATTCAACTGTAAACACTACGCAAAATCAACGGTCCTTTATGTAACCATCTCATCTCAGTGTTCCTGTGAAAGAACAGAGTGTTTGTGTATTTATAGGAGTGACGTTGCTTCTAGCAACAACGCTGTCGAGTCCCTGCACATATGCCTCAATAATATTTATTTATTTATTTATTTATTTATTTATTTATTTATTTATTTATTTAAAGAGATTTAGAATATAGTGAGTAACATGGGTTCTCAAAGCAGACTCCCATAGAGACGACTAAGTCGCCTGTCTATATCTTCTAGTATCTATATCTTCGAGTATATTTATTTCAAGCTAGAAGACTTAAAATTTTTGACGAGAAAAATTTATCCGGCGTCCCGGGAATCAAACCCGAGCCTACTAGCTGCCAATCCGGGGGCTTATACCACTAGACCCCCTAGCCGCCTTCAAATTCAACTCGTCATTTTTCAAGTCTAGTTCGTGTGCTCTAGGTGCTCTGCTACATAACGTATATTTATTTCAGTAGAGAATAAATTTGTGAAGATAATTCATGTTTTTTTTACCTTGCTATTCGGCACTCGCAATCCGAAGAGCAATAATTTCCTGAATCTTTTCTTTGATTTCAAATTCATCGTATGGGAAGGCTGTAAGCTCCTGCCCCATGAGATCAAGTGAGTTTCAGCGTATTTCCTTATATGTACAGACGCTAATTCCCTAACAGCTAGTTGGCTGTTAGAGTCAATGAGGATTTCTGTCAAATCTAGAACAAACTTATCTCCTCCTTTCAGTATTCTTAATTTTTGTTCTGCAACTTGCGACGTCAGATCATCAGGAGACAAGGTCTCGCTCAACAATATCTCAAGGGTCTTTTTGGATGAGACCGGCCTGATCTTACTGTTCATATTTGAAGATATAACTTGAATATATGAACTGGGAATATTAATTTCAGCAAGTCAACTACTACTTTTTGTACGCTATAGTCTGGCAACAGGTTGCTATACTAATGAGTAATTGAATCTTTAATATGGCTGATTGTGAGTCACCCTCAACTCCATCTATGTTATAGCTTGACGTTTTAACCTGAATGCAAACGTTACATAACTGTTTATTTAGTCAAACTGCAGAAGCGATTCGATCACAAACTCATGTATAGGTATATAACTCATATTATTCGAAATTCTGTCCCAAACCACTCTACCACTCTACCACTCTTTTATGTAAAGAAATAAGACGAATGAGGAGACTTTTCAACTTTTCCTTTCCATTCGATCTGAACGTCTCATCACTGGATATTTTTGTTAGTTTGAGAAATATAGGAGTTGTTCACTCATTGGAATAAACTCACTAATACGTATGTATATATTATATGTATGCATCTATGTGTGTATTCAATATCACCAGCAAGTAATCTTGATCCCCTCTTCTTGATTCTGCAGCTGAAGGTCACTGGCGGGAGTTTCCAGTTTCGTATGATACTATTTTGGGAATCCCCTTATCTCTTCAGCGTTGCTCAACATTTTGAAAGCCTGTCCCAACAAAACATTTAAACTAACAAAATAAAATTAGAACTTTGCTATAAATGGAGATATAGAGTTCGTTTTGGTCTCAAATATGTTTATTTTTTACACACTTTAATTTAGATATTATCATACAGGTGTATGGTTTTGTGCAAACCGTTCCTTAGTCAAAGGTAACAATAGTAGCGATGAGCAATCAGCCATCTGAAGATGAAAATTGGTGAAAATCGCCCTGTTCAGACATTTTTGTTGCTACTATGGTACAAGGAAATCGTTAAATTCTTTTATCGTTATTATTTTTGATAATACATAATTACAAGTGATATCATAAGTACGTCAGTCTTGTCTTCGCCCACACAACATAAAGTGTTTAGGAAACACCAGAAGACAATAGATAGTTTGAATGTTGAGGCAGAAATGGTATTCAAGCATTAAACTGTTTCATTTTCAGGTCAGGAAACAGTTGCTGCTGAATTCCTTATCCATTTGGATTTTCATCTCATCAGATATCTAAGTTCAAACAAGAAAGAACAATTAAAAAAAAATTCCCTGCATTAGAAAGTGAACATGTTTTTGCTTTCACATACTTACTCAATGAGTTTTATCATGACAATTCGCTCGAAATGACTTTGCAAATTTCAACGAGAAGTGGGATGTTAGTTCTTGCTTCGTCTTCAGCCCCTGTGAAGACAAAATATAGTTCAGAATAAGGATTTTAAGACATAATGTTTATAGCAAATGAATTTTGGAGTCTCCAATTGATTGAATGCCATTTTTCGAATTCTTGACTCATTACGCTGTTAGTTTTATACAAATATATTAGGTCACCTTGGGCATCAGCCCTTTCATGCAGTTTGGATTCATTATGCCCTACGCCATGCTCGAGGATCTTGCTGAGAGCGAGATTCACAATTTTGCGGTCATTGTTTTCGAAGAATTTATGCTCCTTACAAAATCCATCAGACACTACACGAGTTAGTGTGTTCTGTTCCGGAGCTCCGGATACAATATGTAAAAAGTCGAGGACCATATCAAGCTGCGTATTGATAAAATGGGCAAAGACCATCAAAAGCCTCCTTGTAAAGATTCTCTCTGTGCATTCCATCTTGCGGAGCACAGCTACAAGCAGCCGTTGCGTATCGATATTTTCTCTCGATGTAATTGCAGCTGTTTTTATCAACGATTCAACCAGTTCACAAGCATCCTCGATTCGGAAATTACTGGACTAAAAGACAGAAAGCAACAATTTATCATTTGTCTTGACTGCTGTATCCTAACTTAGAGACCGATATGAATAAAGAGGGACAGTCGATTCGAGTACTCTGAAATAGATAAGCAAGAATTAATATTGAATCATCAAGAGCACCACATGAGTTCAAAGACTCGGCGCTGCCTGAGTAATTCGAAGAATCAACATGACTTGAGCTATTTTACACTCTAAGAAATTTTGAATCCAATTGATCCACCAAGTCATACTTGTAGTCCTAGAAGTTTCCCAGCCACTTTCAAGATATATTGCGATCCGGTTTTATTGTCGTTGTCTTTGAAGCTAATCACTTGCTGTGCCGCCATTGAGAAGTAGGTGCGCACGACTTTGCTTCCACTTTGCAAGGTCGCGTGATTGTCGGAGGTAAGAATGGAGTTGCATGAAGCAGGAAAGGCAGTTTCGATCAAAAGACTGCTCAGCGGTTGGGGAGAATGCTCCACCAAAACGTGTAAGATGTCCAGGGCAACTTTTCCTAAACACGGGGAAAAATTAGTGAGCAGACTAACATTTTGTCGATATTTTGTGGTCAATGATTGCAAATTACCACTCTCAGGTTTATTTGATGGATTTTCGCTCATCATATCAACAAGCTTTGGTATCAGCCGGGCTTGTAACGCTTCTCTACATTCTGGGTTCAACGCCAACTGCCTGATAATTTTCTTGCAAACCCATAGGATTGAGAAATCGTTGTAGTAATCTAAAAACGCTGCGATAGTCAGTGGGCAGATATTGCTTTCCACCGAAACTGTGAACTTTTTATCAAGCTGAGAATAAATAAGACAGTGTAAAGTTTCGTCCGTTATATTAAAATGATCAATATTCATTTCTTAAATACTAACAGATACCAAGATAGCAAAGCTTTCTAGAATAAGCTTAAGACCCTCCGCAGTCATTAATCGACTACCAAGATCAAACAATCCTTGAAATATAGCCGGGAGATGTGGACTGAATATGTTTTCATTGACGTTGTCGTCTCCAATGGCAGTGGTTCGAAACCAGCTGTTAGCGGCTATGGCTGCGCAGATTTTTACACACCCTGGTGAATTCTCTAGATCGTTTGCCGTAGCTTTGAGAAATCGTGACATCATTTCCGCTGGCATTTGGTCGGCATAGATTCCACCGAGGTACAGGCAACGGCCTACCAGAAGTGGATGAGACTCTATAAAAAAGAAATCTCTATAAAAAAGAAAAAGAAGAAGACTCTAAGAAAAAGAAATTACTGGTCGATTAATACTCTCTGATTACAGCTAATTTAAGTAGATTCGTACCACTCATTAATCGTTTGAGTAGAGTGATTTACCAGAATTAGTCGCATCTGCAAGAACGACGTTTTCGAGAAAATCTAAGACGTTGAAATGCAATACTTCAGCTTTCTGCTTCTCAACAATAATCGTTTTCACAATACAGAATGCTAGAAGAGTAACTTCGTGCGATTTCCACGAGTACTGAGTAGCCCCAGAGCTGGTTCGCAAATCTTTTTCTACTTGTATTTGTTTCAGGATAATAATCAGCAGGGCATTTGCAGCCGCTCTTTTTGGCTGACCAACGATTTTCTGTAATTGAATAGAACTTTTCTGATATTTTTGAAAGTCTAGAGTAAAACCATAACATGGAATACAGAGTAATTCCTTGTGTTTAAACATTAGCCTGCATCCAGAGTGAGGAATCTATACATACGATCAGAAGATCTCGGGCTAGACCACGAATACTGTTAGGATTAAGTTCCATTTCTCCCTCTATGAGAAACTGACTGGGATTGTTAGTCCACTGTTTAATTTGTTTATCAGTAAATTCCATGAATATCATTAAATGTTGGATCGCCTCTGGTGATAAGCTGTCCTGCAGGTAAAACCACTGGTAATTTGTAAGATCGAATTCAGAAAGATTGAAGGTAGACCCGCGTGGCCCGCTTATCAGAACACCAATAAAATCGAATACGGCTTTTACTAAAGTATCGCGATCACTTGTTTCTTCCCCTGTGAATTAAAGAAGAAAAAAAAAAGAAAATAAGAATGATCAAATTAAAGGTAGTGTGCATTTCTAAGATAACACAAAGAATATGACAAATTCATTGTGTTTTATACCATTGGAATCTGTATCCTCATCATCAATATCTTCTTCTCGATCCACAGTATATTCTCGATATTCTTTAGCGCTGTCTCTCAAAGTTTCCCAAATCAAAGGTAACGATTGCGGCAAGAAGTCCAAGACACACTTTGGTATCGTCCTAGTTAACATTTTAATTGCCTCAATGACTTCAGTTTTCAATTGGTTGCTGCTTGTTGTTTCATTCTTGTCTCTCAATGTTTTCATGAAATTATCACAGAACATTGGAAGTACAGGTTCTACGGACTGCCGAATAAAGTCCGTTCCACAGTAGTCGGGTATGAGCATGAAACCAATTATCGTTCTGAAAATCTCAACAGCCTGACTCCTGATCAGCACCGAATATTTCTGAAAGAATTGATTTAGTTATAAACGTTTAAGGTATAAACTGTGGCCAATAAAATGTGTTGAGTCGCAAAAAAAATAAACGACTCACATTCTCATCTTGGAATATTTGATTCATGGCTTGCAAAATGATTGCGCCAACGTTTGACAACCGAGTGTTATCCACGTAGCGAATACATATGTGTAAGACCTGCATGGCCTCATGTACAGCAAAATTGGCATCTTGGCTCAAGCAGTCTACTAATACATCGTAAAGTCCAGGCCAGTTTTCTGGCCACTCCCAGTGAGCTATGGCACAAATTATTTGGGCAACCGCTGTTCTTATCTGAATGAAATATGCAATTATTTAACTAGATTATTGCAGTCAGAATTCATCGGAAGATGAAGAAGGTATTCAGCTATTCTGCATTCATGATTAGAATTTTCCATCTGATTATGTTCATAAGTCTTGAAAGTTCAAAGTATCGCCCATTACTTTAGAGTTCAAATTTGCGATTTAGGATATTCCGATTCAAGGCTGTAAAGCCTATTGTTAAAACCGGGAATTCGAACCCAGAAGAACTGGAGCTGTTGATTGTTTACGTTTGTTTGGGAAACTCAAAGCGACAGGATTTTAACTCGTGCATTTAATTTTCGTGTTATCTATCATTCATGGTGAACAATACTATGTGTAATATCTCCACGCCTGAACCGATTACTGGAAGATTAAATCGTGCCACACGAGGCTGGAAGCTATCAATACGAAATTACGACATGACCATTAAGTTTGAATGCATAACTCTTTCTCTCTGTGTCTCATTTCGTTTCAATGCCTTATCAAAGTGTTTCAAAGAGTATATGAAAATTTAGACAATCAGTAATTTTATTTATGTTTTTCACCTCTCTAATCGAGTCCCGCAATCCATGAGGCAATAGTTGTTTTATTTTTGTCTTGAATTCCGTCTTTATTTCAGGAAATTCAAATTCTTCATTAAACAAGTTTCGCCAGTGAGATTCAACGTAGAGCCGTAGTGTTGTAGAAGCTAATTGTCGAACCGCTAATTCATTTTCAGAATCTACCAGGATTTCGGTCAAATATACACCAAAGTCTTCCACAACTATCAGCGATTTTATTCCCTGCGCAGCAAAGTCTCTTGTCTCTTGATCAGGAGACTGACTTTCGTTCAAGAACTTATCTAAGGTCTCTTTCACAGAGCTTGGATCATCGCCTATGCTCATGTTTAGCGTCGATATGCCTGATGGTAACAAAGTAAACTAACAAAAGAAACAAAATAAATTTCTATCATGTTCCAGAAAAAAAAAAAAAATTAAGATCCAGACATGTGTATAATGATAATAATGAAGGATTACCTACCAAATGAAATTATAGAGATTTGTTATTATTAAAATACGTATGTTCTATACAGTTATTATGCTTTCATTATTCTTGCATTTGTTCAACACACCGACACACATTATATGCGCACGACTACGACTGGAAATGTTTACATATGTTACATATATATAATCACTTATGTAGGTCGCATTCAGACGCGTGTGTCGATACAACAAATTCTTAATTTATAAATAAATATCACGATAACTGTATCATATTCGTTGGCTACCGGTGAACATCGCGTTGTTTTATCTGTAAAGTAGAGCTTGATTCCGGTACCCCTTCTCTAATTTCTTATGAACGTTGGGTCTAGGCGTGGTTTAAGTTGTCCAAGGGATTCCCCTTTCTGCCAAACCATCTCTATGCAAAATCCGACTCTCTCAATTCACTATCCCTCTGTCTGTTTTCTATCTATCTATTTTCTTTCAGAGCGTGGAACAGCAAGACTATCTGAACTTATCATACGAGTTTTCTATAGAAGTTTTCCTTTAAATCTTCGCAGTTGTAGATTTTTCCGGTAGAGTCGTGAACCTAACCTCACTTAATCTCACTTGTACATAACCTATAAAGTTCGTGTTTACAATAATAATACCTAACCTCTAAATGGATGTAAAATAATAAGAAAAATCTATCTATATCCGTATTTAAATTCCATCGGTATTACAGAGATATTCAATAAGTACAATTTTCTCGATTTTTTAAGTCATACAATGAGTTTTATCAGATCAAAGGAGCTTGTGGAGGATGGAGATGTTGTGATTCTCTATATAGGTGCATCGAACATGCATTCTCTAGAAGTTACACCGAAAACAATGAACAAACGAGGAGTAATGGTAGATAATGTATTCCAAACTACTTACGGCGCTCTTAAAGTATCCTCTTTAGTCGGAACAAAGTACGGTTCAAAAGTAGACTTATCCAGGGGTTGGGCGTACGTTCTTCAACCAACATCTGACCTATGGACATTGACTCTACCCCATAGGACTCAAATCATTTATACACCTGATATCAGCACTATAGTTTATCTCATGGAACTAGAGCCCGGAAGTATTGTGATAGAGACAGGTAGTTCTCATAGTAAATTGGTATTGTTAGGTCGTTCAAAACAGCAAAAAACATATTATATGCTTTTATTAAACAGGAACGGGCAGCGGTTCTTTATCACACGCTTTAATCAGTGCGATAAAGCCACACGGACATTTGCACACCTTTGACTTTCACGAGCAACGAGTATCCTTGGCTAAAGTTGAGTTTGATAAACATGGACTAACACCCTATGTCACTGTCGAACAAAGAGACGTCTGTCAGACAGGGTTCGGGGATAGACTAAACGACAAAGCAGATGCTATATTCCTTGATCTGCCACATCCATGGCTCACCATTGAACACGCAGAAAAATGTTTTCGGAAGTCAGGTATGCAGTTTGAGTAATAGACTAGCTTGGTGAAAATTTATTTCTATAAAGCCTGAAGAAGCGTTTTACACTAAAATAAACAAATGTTGTTCATTTCAGGTGGTAAACTCTGCTCATTCTCACCGTGTATAGAACAGGTTCAAAGAACTTGTGAAAAACTAACATCGGTTGGTTTTATTGAGATAAAGACCTTCGAATGCCTGCAAAGGGAATTAACTGTACAGTACAAAAATGTTCCGGTTTTAAAACTCGAATGTTTGAAAAGCAAGGTAGGATGATTTAATTGATCTGTACACTTACATATATTTACATAAATATCTCACGATCATTTATGATTATTATTAATTATAACAAACTAAACTAAACTTATATATTATTAACGTTAAATCATAGTTTGATCAACAAAATAGAAAATTAATGCTAAAATAAAAATGAGATTCTTATTTGATCTGGAGTCAATCGGTATGGATGAATTGTTTTTTTTACTTTTTTACTTTTTATGACACAGCAAACAGACGATAAGAACCAGAAGAATGGCAGAGAGGTAGGGGGGGGACAGGAGAGACTGGTTACAGTTTCACACGCCCACTCCTTGCCCGGACATACCGGATACATAACAATCGCGACGCTGCCACCGTTCGGATCAATGGCTTGTTGATTAATTGAAAATAAATGCCTGTTGATGATATGTCTAATACTGTTTTCATCCTATTCTAATGATTTGAAATCGCCGAATAATATATTGTACAAATATCTTACGATCGTTTTGTCTCCAGATATTAACGATGGTTTGTCAACAAACAAGACGAAATGGCAACAATTTATACTTACTAATGACGCTACGATTATTTTCTAAAGGTTTATATTGTGAATTGAAATTACGGAGTTTTATAACTTGTTATAGACCCGGAAATTTCACTTTACAATACCCTTAATGATTAAACGAAAGCTTTTAGCTCATTTGCTAAGCATTCAAGCAGTTAGGGCCGTTTCAAAACCGACTTTGTATGATGGGAGATATTCCTCACGAATCACGGCCTAATGAAAATTATCTTTACTTTATACTACAAAAATAGTATTTCAACTATTGGCATAGACGTTATTTTATTCTGTAGATCCTAACACTGGGTTGAAAGCTTCATAAGCTATAAGAAAATTCGAATTCAAATCAGAAAATAAAGAAATGCGTATACATTTTATCGTATCCGATTTGTTGCCGAAATTCGAAGGATTGAGTCTACGGAATCAAAGAAAGTCTGTTATAGCTTGTTTTGAAAGAAATAGGAGTGTGATTCGATAAGAATTATTCTTTCGTTAGACCGATTATACGATTTTTGCAAAAAAAAAAATTAAAATCTTGGTCAAGCCGGTTTTGTTGCGGCCTTAATAGCGCGAAAGCATGCATTAGGCGGCTGCCAGGTCCCCGCAACGACGGGGAAAGTAGCGTCTCTTGAGGGAGAGACAATGTATTTTAGATCTAGTCACTCTTCACGGGGCTCCAGGTAAGGTAATCTGGCCTAGTAGCAGCCTGGTATTCCTTAACAAGGTCTTCTACAACTTGTCGCGAGTGATCAAGCTCGTCGAGATTATCTTCGAACATTTTCTCCTTCCTAAATTGTTCCAAAAATGCTTCGCGTTTACGTAGCTTGTCGTATTGCTGGAGGGCACGATCGAAGAGCTTTAAAAGAAGAAGAAGAAACTGCGTTATTTTATGCAAAAGTTGATTGAAAATTAAAACAGAGCGCCCTTTGTGCAGAGCTGTAATAAAAAGAACAACTAGAAGAATCAGATTACTACATAATACATACCGACGATATGTTTGTGTGATTCGCTAGCATGAGTCCAGATACCCTATGGGTGCTCTGAATGTATGGCGACTTTCTTGAAAGTGCAACCTGAATGCTAGCCGGCCCCCAGGGTATAAATTGTGCGAGTTTTCTCTCCCTGATTCGTTGGAGGGATTTGTGCACCTGCGTCGGGTCTACTTCTCCCTAAAATTCGATTGTTGATAGAATCATAGAAACTATGAGATGATCAGTATAAATCCACAACACCTTTCAAATATCCTTACCTGGATTATGTTCAATATCGATATATAACAGTGCGCAGCATTTCTGTCCAATGCAGTAGAAACCATCATATTCTTTGGCTGCAATAATCGTCGCATCACATCTAGGACTGATGTTTTGCGCACTGATGCTCCCTGTTTGAAAAAAAAAGTTTAACAGATATAAAACTTTCTCTATCATGCACAATGTCGCAATTAGACAATTTAGCAAATTTTAGACAAACAGACCTCTTGATCAGTGGTGAGCGGAGTATATCCCGTCATCAGGAAATGTAGCCTTGGTGTAGGTATCAAGGGTGCGATTAATCCCACTAAATCGTTGTTCATGTACGACGGATACCTAAATAGTGGCACTGTGAATTCAGTGTTCAGTCGTTTTCGATTAAAATTAAATAGATACTAACTCTAAGAAAATTGGATCAGTTTTACATTCATAATCTATGTATTTACAAGATACTTGTGCTCAGCTGCTAGCATCTAGCTGATAACTTGCCTGAGGGTAGTTGTGCTGACGGACATGATAGTGGATACGAGTTTATTGATTTGTGTAAAGCTTGGATTCTGTATGTGAAGACGATCCGATGCAATTCTGTTCAAAGCTGTGTTGTCCAATACAACAACGCAGTCTGCACACTGTGTCAGCCTTTTTAGTGTAAGAAGAGAGTTGTACGGTTGGACAACAACATCGCTGGCAAAAAAATTAAAGAAAAGGTGGTCAGATAAGAAGATAAGACAGTTTTATGCCAATCTCTTAAAAAATAGCCACCTTATTTCATCCTGATTAGGAAAAACGCTGTAAGTTTCTATCAGCTTTTTAGGAAACCTGTCCGCCAAGCTTTCAAGCATGAAAGATCCCATGCCGGAACCAGTTCCACCAGCTATCGAATGGCAAAGAACAAATCCCTGAAATAGTTTGAGAAATTTTAGTTTTATACGGTTCGATGAAAGAACATTAAGTTCTGTTACCTCTAAACTATCACTGCCATCTGCTTCTCTGTCTAGAATATCGAATATTTCTTCCTGCAGTTTTTCACCTTGGTGATAACCAGACGCCCAATTATTACCAGCTCCACCTCCGTGTTTTGATAAATATATATTCTCCGGGTTATAGAGCTGTGGATATTAATGGTGATGTAACAGCATGATCATGTTAGTCCACGATCAAGCAGAAATATTGAAAATGAAGGAAAGCGAATGTGATGAACCTTATAACATGATCAGAGGTACATGAGAGGGTCAATGCCTGTTCTAAGGTTTGTTTTCCTCTGAAGATGATCATTAGATGGAAATAAAAAGCCACCTTGTGCTCATAAGCGACAAAATGTGTGAGGAAGTCAATTTTTCTCTTTCTGTATGCCTTTCTTTAACTACAATTGTTTAAACCTTCTTGTAATACTTACCATATAGAAATGAAAGAGCATAAACTGATAGTCAAAACAATGCGGAGTAAAAAGGAGTGTGACCAACCTTTGAATAAGGAGAGTTCATGATAGTGTGTATAACTCGAGGTTCTAAATCTAGAAGCACTGCGCGTGGTATGTAATGTTCGTCATCAGACTGGTAGAAGAATACATCTTTTCTGTCTGTTCCTTCAGTGGCATAATCTTCGAGAATTCCTTCCGGATTGATACCATGTTCAGCACACAGTCTTTTCCAGAACTCGAAACCGACTTAACAAACATGTTTTTTTATTTAGATGAATGTAATGTTTTTCTAAACAAAAGAACATCAACAAACAACAGCGTGGGAATTGCAGGGATTTAAAATTAGAGGAGGAATGTAGGGCTTTGGGAGAAAGTAAAACTCGTTTATTGCAGTAATTTTGGTTGGCCGGAAAGACGGACAGTTTATTTCATTTTGGATTTATGGGATGTGCATTTTTTAGACATTGGAATGCATGTGAATCAGACATAACCTAAAATGGAATAAAAACACAGGATGTTTATAGAGCACCGTGGGTATGGAATATCACTCACTCTGGTTGCCGCACTGGCCTAACTGTAGCGTAATCATTTCACATGGCATGATGATGCTTTATTTTAAAAAGCTATGTTCGAAAAAATTGAATAAAATGTCAGCATTGGTTCTATCGCGTCTTAAATTTGACAGTTGAATTGAATATCTATTTTAACATTTCAAACGCGCGCAATGGTCGAAGCGCCATTCCGACGACGCGGTGAACCATTGTGTCAACCTATGCGCATGATCGGTGGATCAATTCGTGTGTGTTTTCATCTGTTTTTAATGAAATAAATTCAGGAATACAATAAAAAAAAAAAAGTCTTGATATAAATCAGCAAATGAAAGAAATGCGGGCGAGAAAGTTAAATCTTTATTGTTTGCTCGTGCTGTCCTCCCCCGTCTCAGAGATTAATATATGTACATATTCGTTCTCACTTATTGGAGTGGTAAAAAAATCAAAATTTGATTTTTCTCAAAAGTTCACATATTCAGCTAGTAGATTAAAGAAAAGGCGGGTATTTCCAACAGCGAATTAGAACGCTCATATCTTGTCGTCGCGCGACAACGGCTAATATTACGTGCGAACGATATGGTCGCATGACAGATGATAAAGCCTTATCATAGGCTGTAGACAAACCCCTACCATGATTCTGATAATTTACAACCAATAGCAAAGCTTGATTATCGTCGTCGGGCGACAATATAGCTGAAATGTTATAAAACCTTGAATCTTGATATCGCATGAGGGAAATATTGGCGGGAGATTGGAGAACTTAGCAAAAATGAAACGCGCATGAAAATAACGAATTGTGTTTTACAAAAAGTACCGGTTGTAAATAAATATTTCAAATATCTATTTTATAGTTCGATATAATAATTTCACCAAGACTAGTACGATATTGTCATTTGATTATGCATAAGAAAATAATTTTCAGTTCTTTATAACCAGAGGTTATGTGTATACGAAATGTGTGTTGAAGTAGTAAGGTGATAATTAACCTAAAAAATAAACATAATTCATTGAATTTCGTCTCACAGAGACAATATATTTGCCAAAATGAGCATTTCACCGATGGGAAATCTGCCGTGAGTTATTTTACTCCTAATTTCTTTAATTTTTATTTTACATTGGGGCGTTTTATCGTCCTGTATATCTCAATTTTAGGGTTAGGATTCCTTTTTCCTGTTACTCCTTTAACCAGTTTACATGTTAACAGAAAACTAACAACCGTACTCCTTTCGATTGAGAAAAACAAATCTAATCTCTCCTCAATTTTATTTTTCGGATTAATTCCAACGATCTGTGATCCGTCGAACATAACCTAATTAACCTAGAAAAAAAAATTTTACCAAATTTTTATAAATCTTTCATTTTTCATTGGATATGAAATTGTTCCGTTCGATTCTCACTCTGTAATCAAAATATTTGATGAAATTATTTTCACATAAAGATACTGCAAGGGTTTGTGGTCTGTGATATCTGGAACTACTTGCCGTTGCGACAAGGATCTGGTCAAAGATGAAATACAGTGCGCAACTCCACTGCTAAGAGATGGTTTAGAATTTTTTAAACCTTACACAAAAGCTTCTTTGCAAAAATTAAACAGTACAAATCCACCGCCAAGAATGTACGACGTTATTTGTAAATTATCGCCCATGCTGGTTAGTATATTGAATCGTCTTTATCATTTTTTATGCCCAATTAAACAGGAAGCTCAAAAATTTCAAAAGATGAAAAAAAACTGTTTTCACATCTTGGCTCAATTCTTATCCGAAACAATTTTCAACAGAATTTGGATGCAACAATAGCATGGGATCTGGTATGCAATTACATGCTATACGAGTATAGAAACTGCGCCGAAACGTTTGCTTCTCAGTTAACAGACGCTACGTCTACAAAAGCGTTGATCGAAGACATCTGGAATTTTTATTATTCAGAACGTGTGACATTGATCAAGTGTTTGAAACTTATGGTTGAATACAGAGACAACAAAAGGCATCCGCATAGAAAAGAGTTTACTGAATTCTTTGACCAAGTTTTACTAGGCAATTTATTAAAGTCTATTCAGAGGCAGATAGAAGCTCTAAAGTTCATCAACGCACCTTCAGGATCTCAGCTTTTCACAGACGAACATCTCCACAAACTTTACAACAATTGTTTGATCGAAATGCGCGAGTTACTTCATGTTTTTACCATCATTTTACACGACGTACATGTAGCAGATACAGAATTCAACAAGATCTATGGAAGCATCAGCGTAAGATCTGTTCCTTAACAATCGGAAATAATTTTATTCAAATCACTGCTACGCTGTGAAAAATCCATGAAATCACAGATAAATAGAATATTTCTACAAAGCGCAGCAGTGGTTTGAAATAAATTATTTCCCAGGAGTATGAAAACCCTTACAACACAATAAAACTAGCTTTGAATTTCTCATTTTACAAGAATAACGATACCTTACAGGGAGAACCGAGGCGATTAGTAAGCTCTAAAAGTCACGAGGATAAAGCAGCGGTTTCTAAAAGACTGGGACAAATACAGTACAGTCAAACAGCATTGCTTATCGTCGGATTAGATGTGATGCAACAGTAAGTGTCTTGCGTTACTTACGACCCTGTGATGGAGCTAAAGATTGAATGATTGAATATGAAAAATATGTGTTCTTCAAAATTTCAGCTCTGGAATTGAGGAATGGATCCGAGGAGTGCGAAGCAACATGCAAGATACTTTTGAGCACAAATGCTTGCGCGACAGTACGCCGCAAGACGGTCCTCTGCTATTGGCATGGATGCTTGCAAACTATGCAATAGAATCTGACAATCCAGACACTTTGAACAATTTCCGACCTTTTGGCATCAGGGCTATTCAGTTGAACGTCTTTTACTACCTACAGGATTTGCTAGACAGTGAAATGATCCAGGAAGATACTCAGTACTCAGTCATTGTCAGAAGTAGTGTTTATAATTTACTCACCCTGCTCTGCTCCTTTATTGAGGAAGACAGGATCAGCCAGCTACCAGGAGTCTTTAATGCAACAGCTTCTGTACTCAGATACCCAGAAACTGCGGCAAGGTTTTGGAACGAACGTGACGACGGCCTGTGGGTCTTCTACAAACTTGCCGTACAATATTTTCCATATAAATTCGAGCCCCTTACAACTATAGCGACCGGATTGGCAAAGGCGGGAACAAAAAGTGCAGAAAAGGTGAGTTTTGCGATGAAATAAACCTCCGAATAGATTTAAAATGGCTTTTCTGTTTCAGCTGATGTCCGAACTGGATAATCTCACCTTAATAACGCTGGAGATCCCCAGATTTCAGGATACAAATCCTTCGTTTACTCCCTACGAACGAGAGTGCATAATACACCAAAACTCGTTCTCGATTCCAGCCGAATCTAGGAACGAAACAATCGAAATAGGAAACGAAAAGAAGGTCGTTACTTGGTACACAAAAACGACTTACTGGGACGCATTTCACCATAAGATAGAACAACTGTTTTCAGAAGCGGGTGGAGGAATAGTGAACATAAGCGACAAGACGACGATTTTGCCCGATCAGGTTTTGCAGGGTTTCAAACTACTCCAATCTCTGCTAACAGCAAACGTTGAGATTGTTCAAAGCATGGTGATACCTACGGAGTTGAGCTTCGAGGTGATAAATAGATTCTCTTACGCGACTCTGCCGATAAATATATACAAAATAGTTGCGGAATGTATAAACATATCTTCTAAACTCGTGCTCAAATATCCGGAGGACATTCTTTCCCGTATGAGCGCCGGTGTTTATCCAAGATTCAACAACTGGTATCAAAAAACTGCAGAATTTTCTCAGGCAATTTCGTTCGATGGAGGATTAGTCGCCTCGTGGTTATCAGGGATTGAAACCATCGAGCACAAGTATCCGATCCTTGCAGCGTACCTGGATATCCTCTCAAATTACCTCGTCATAAAGCACAACAAGGAGGCGATGTACGCGGTGGAAATTCCCGGCATGGTTTTTCTGCTCCAAGGTGTTTTGCCCAAATTAGATTCCTGGTATTTTGCTGTGGACTCAGAGCGGGTAGATCTCTGGTTGAAAAGCATGTTCTGTTTGCACCACGCGCTCGATTCGAATCTCCCAAAGTCTGAGATAAGGAACGAACTGCAGCTCGTCGTTGCCTACAGTCTATTGTACCTCGAACCTCGTCACGCTCTCCTTAAGCTAGTCAGAACCGGCGAACGAATTTTACAAAGCAGAATGGCTACCGAAACTGATTGGATAAGCGGGCGGGGATACAAGATAATAAAAAGCGTACAGCTCGCTCTATCCGTAGTTAATCGACTTCTGATGTTCAGGAAAAGCCTGGGCTTGGGTCTAGAGGAGAGATCCCCTCTCGAAGTCGCCTTATACACTTCTCCCTGTTTGCCAAACGGACTTTTGATAGTCCCAACAATCGTGAACTACCTTTACGTCTGGTTCAGTCCTTCCCTTCAAGCAATGGCCGTTAGATTGCTAAAAAAATTCGCCGAGGGTTTCTCCATGTCTTTGTTAGTGTGTATGGGAATGGATGGCACAACAATCAGAGAGACGTTTGCCTCGAGGTTGATGTCTCCGACTTGTGCGGCAGAGGTGAAAGTAGCGATTTTAGAACTGGTCGCTATTTGTTTGGAAAGACAGCCTGGCCTGACCGAGGCACTGTTCAATATAATGCACCGAGCTGAACGGAACAGAATCTTCCCACGACCGGCTGACGAGTTTTTGACTCAAGGATGCAGCCAGTTTCTAGACTTGTATTTAAAGAGGATATATGAAGAGGAGGACATCATCTACGACAGATTATACTACAGCACAATGGTCCTACTACACGCGATGTGGTATCATCGAAACGAGATTCTTGTAAACTATTTTCGTAAACGTGCAAACTTTTGGACGCATCTTTTCGCCCCGTTATTTAAAGACTTGGTTCCCGATACCAAAGGCTATTCGCAACTGGTGGACATAGTGACGTTGGAACTATTCAAGAGTCCCTTACTGGAAAACGACTTCTTGGTAAATCTTAAGAAACTTCTCGACAAGGATCAGAAGTATTTGGAAAAAATTGCTAAGTATATACTGAGCGGTATTCCTGACCAGAATCCAAATGAACATCTGGACAATTCTATAGACAAAATAAAAATAAAGCCACCACTTTACCAGGCGAATTTGGAGTCGTGGTACCACTTTGTCGTTAGACTAACCGATGATAAAATCAGCAAAAATTATCCCATCACTACTTCTCAGGCTCAGATAATCACCAAACTTGCTCTCGACGGACTTTCAGCTCATATAAAACAGCCTTATAGTTCAAAGTTGTTGATTTTACTGGCTTCTCTTTGTCTAAGGTGCGTTTCTGCTTGGAAACAAACCTGCGTCGGCGATTCACAAGTCTTTAAACTGAAACTTATCGAACTGATACAAGACACCGTGCAGTCTTATCAAGGCTACAACAAAACACTGAGGCATACTTTGCTCTCTTTGATAGTAGGCTGTATAAGAGTGATAAAAAGCACTTTGGCTAAAGACGCAGCAACGTTGGAATTCCTACTATCAAATGCCAGCATTCTGGCGACCCTTGAGATCGAGGAACTGGCAGAAGCCGCCAAAGATCAGTCCAGGGTTCGCGGTGAAATTGCTGAAAAGGAACTGGATAATGGTGCAGAAGCCTTGAAGGGCGTGAGAGAATGCATTCCGGCTACTTTGACCGTCTGCATGGTGACTCAGCTGTTGCAATTGTACATTGAACACGTTAAAAATCAACGCTCTACTTGCACACAGCTACAGAGAATGATTCAGGATCTAACTGCTTGCGTTGGTATCACTCTGCAGAGACGACCGTATTTCAGATTTGGTAGAGCCGCTCTTGCCGCACTTGGGGTCGTTGCTAGATCTTTGTACAGTACTCAGCTCATAGATGAAAGTCTTATCGCTCAGCTGTGGCTCAGTCTACTACCGCCTAATGATCTTAGAAACAGTATTTTGGACTGCTTGTACGAAGTGAGTTCATTTCTATTTGCATGTAAATTCGTACCCCATTTGAGACCAAATTCACCTGTTTATGACCCTTCTTGTTATTTTATAGGATTTTACAGGCAGTCATTGGCGATGCCAAGACTGGTGGCCGTTATATACTCTCGGTTTAGAGTTATTGACGGGTCTTGTTACCCGTGAGAACAGTATGATGTATACTCCTATGATCGTAATGTTTTTGGGATCGCATGAGCACCAGCTAGTCGAAGTTTCTATGTTGTTGAGACACACTGCGGATCCCCTTGCCGCAGATGTTGTTCAATCTCTAGTTGCGTTGACTTCGAGTATGGCGGTGCGCCCCATTATTTGGAACTTCATACAACAAAGTATCAGGGAATCATTGTTTGTGAGTATACATCATTTCTTATCATCGAAAAAATCATGAGCAAGTCTCGTTGCGAAATTTATTTTACATATTTTGAAATTCATTTCAGAAATGTATGTACCTGGCTTACGACAGCACTGTGAACTTGCTGCTACGTCCTAGAATATTGAAATTCATCATAGACGGTATAAGCGTCGAAAGTGCAGAAGAGTTACAATCATGCGACGAGAAATTGCCAAGTGGTGAATTGACGTTGTTGGTGAACAAGCTGATAATAATAAACGCTACTTGTGCTCAAAGCTTCATTCGCTTATCACCGAAGATAAATACTCTGATAGACACAGTTTACTTGCAAGATTTTTGGTACACGCCAATGGCAGAGACGAACTTTGGCCCGCCACAAATGAGCATGAGCTCAGGACCCCAGCTTACTTACGGTACAATAATAAGCTCGACGCAGCTATTCACTCAGGCTCTACACTCTAGATTGCCGGTGAGTTCACCGCGCAAGCCTCTTAGCAGGGAGGACAGCGTAGATTCTGCAAAACGTGAATGGGAACGTGCTACCCCTGAGAATCTACGCCGAATTCAAATGCGGGACTTGAAGAAGATCCTAAACCCCAATCTGGCTTCTAACAACTCGGAGTTCACAAGCTACATAACTGGCCTGGATGTCACGGTGCCTCTTTTAAGCAGCCCAAGATTAATACGCAGGCCTTACGATCCCCTGATTTGTGAGAATACCATTTTATCAAGAGCCACGGCACTTGTGCCGGCAAAACATATACCCAGAGGTGGTAGTCCGGTCAATTCTCAGAATACTCGATCCACAAATCCGTGGTACGCTTGCATGGAGATAAACAACACGAGACTTGCTTTGGAAGTTAATCTGACTTTGTTGTTGTGTCAAGCTTTGGAAGGGATTAAAAGTCCGCGATTAATACCGAGGGATCAGCAGCTTATAGCTAGAGAAACAACTACTGAAATGGGGGTATTCTTCGACTTTATTAGACACAGGGGAACATCGGATAGCTGGCAAGTCGAAGCGTCATTAGTCGATGCCGAAAGAACCATTCCAATATCCAGTCCTGATGACGATTTGCCTTTGCCAGCTAGGCTTATGGATAAAAGCACTGTGTGTAAAGTACCAAAGAGAATTTCTTTCAATGATGAAGGAAGTGACGAGGAGGATTTTGAAGAAGAAGAAGAACGGTCAGAACATGACGTCGTAACAACAGGGAGTTTCCAAGGCAGTACAAATACTTCACAGTTTTTACCACTTCTTGGTAAACTGTTGAAGTCCGTTGTAGAGTCACAAGATTCTGCGCAGTATGGATAGCATAATTACAATCAGTGTTATTACGTTCCGTAATAATAAATTTATTTTTGTTTTCCTTTATGTATTTAACGCTGCGCAACCTGTTTTGTAATTATTATTGATTGAGTAGATAAGACCGAAATTAGCAAGCAATGTTTACTTTCAATTTTTAATAAACTTCTTTTATGCCGTGTATAACTAGGTATTATTTATTATTATTATTTTCGCTTCTTGTAGCGAATTTCCTTGCTTGAATTTCCTAGAAGGAATATTTCAAGAATCTATTCTGTGCGAATGGTTTTTCGGATAAAGATATTGTGCGTGAAATTCAATAAACATGGCCGCCGCATCAAGCGACTGGAATCGTATTTTTGCGATGTAATGATTTCTTGCACTCGCAATGTACTGAATGCTATTTCATACACAACAATATCACGGCAGGAATAAGTCAATCACAATTTCAAATTGAAAAAAAATCTAAATTCTGAGAATTCAGGGGGCCAAAATTCGAAACATAGGGCCCCCATTTTCATTTCACACATGTAAGTACGGAATTATACACCTCGAACTTTTGGCAGCCCGTTTCCCAGCTGAAATACATCCGATCGATGTGAAATTGATATAAGTGATGCAGAAACAGTGCACGGAGGGTATGATGCTCTTGGATTTCCAAAAGGCTAAAATGTTTCGGGTGTTTTCATATTTAGCAAGTACAATGTCAGCAACAACGATTATTATTCGTTACAGAATACTCTTGATATAAAACTGTACATTTTGTTTTCGCTTTTTGTAAATCCAAGAGCATCATGCCCTCCGTGCACTTTTTCTGCGTCACTGATATCAATTTCACATCGATCGGATGTGTTTTAGCTGGGAGACGGGCTGCCAAAAATTCGAGGTGTATAATTCACCTTTCGTATCCCCTTAAATGGAAAACATTATATGGACAAAGGGGGACAGTCGATCTCAGTAATCTGAAATATTTTATGACTACATGATTAATTCGATAAGTCGAAAAAAGGAAGACGAAGAAGAAGTAATAATCTGAAATATGACCTGAAGAATTGTATAGCGATAAGCGAGAATTCAAAAGCAGAACACATTCTTATGAACTCGGCCTTGCAGGTAGGTATTACGTCATGCCCTTAGGAGATCTTTTGTAAGTCGGGAATTTCAATTTTGAATAATGTGGACTGTTGTTGATATTCTATATTAATGTATTTACATCTGTAAGTACACTTTTAAAGATCATATACTTTTAGTAATATTCACAATTTAATTCAAATAGGTCATTGTCTACGTTTTTCTTTCTTTGTTTCTTGTTTTTTTTTGTGTCCTATTTTTTTTTTTTTTTTTTTTTTTTTCTTTTCCGTAGACATTATAATATATAGCACAGACGCGGCTAGAATTATACACTAAACATACGATACGCAATAATTCTTTTACAATACAGTAGTACATACATACATACAATATGTATCTATAGATAATAGTCGGTGATGTTAAAAAAAAAAAAAAAAAAAAAAAAAAAACGAAAAAAATTATCATAAATTAAAGCCTACCAGAAATAATTGATAAGATGTCGCAGAACTGGAGTTCCCTGTATACTATATTCGTCGAAAAATTGAGCCTAAATGGGAACACGGATTTCACCGTGATCATTTTTTTTTTTTTTCATTAATCTTAGGACGCATTCCCAGTTATTGGTTTTTTTTTTGTGTAGATTAAATGACGCTCAATTTCTCGAGTAAATTCATCGTATTGGACGTCGTGGTGTAACATATAGTATATTATATCATATTTATCATCGAGAACTTCTGAACTGATTCTGAACGGCAATATTCAGTTCTGTAACAGCTTGAATAATAATAATCTGCTAAACTCTCACTAAATTGTGTTACTGTACAAAAATTTTATCCAAATCAAAATTTCGACTATCTTTGCTTTGTAATACCTATATTATCATGTATACCACATGATAAAGAATTTTTTATATCATACAATTAAATAATATAACAATTGTAGGAAAGTGTAAATTATCTTCCTAAAGAAAAATGAGGGAAAAAAGAAAAAAGAAAAAGAAAAACCTAATTCATTATAGAAAATTCTTTCAGCGTCTGATCTATAGACTATATCTCGTAATAAGTCAGTGAGATATATTATTTTTGCTTTATCTCGTTTAGTCTAAACGTATTCTTTACATAGATAGGTATTATGTATTGGGGTGTCCCTTATTTTTCAAATAGCGACTATTCATCGAGACAACAACCCCTAGAATTTTTTTTCCTCAGTTTTAGCAGATGAACTTAAATTCTGGGGGTTGTCCCGATGGAAATTCGAAATTTAGAAGATAAGGGACGCCCTGATACATATACCTATAAGTATACTTGAAAGTGTTTTCTAATTAATAATTATTATGCAGTAGAAAAATATAATAATATTATTCGCATTCGGTTTTTCTCAACGAATATTATGCGTTCACGACATTGTTATTGGTAATGTTATAAACTAATATATGACTGAGAAGTTTCTCATTATTCTCTCCGTTTAATAATTGGTAATAATTCCCGTCTATCGGCATACGCTAAGGCGGTAGATGTGGTAGAATATTTTCCGGCGAAGACGGTTCGTTACTTTCCATTATTGTACCCTCTTGGTTTCTTACTTCGTGATTATTTTGATGTTGACGAGATGCCCACAACGAAGTACCACCTTCTGCAGGTCCGTCATGAATAACATGACTGGTATACTCGATGTGACGAGGTGCTCCGGAAGTAGTAGTTAACGGATTAAGAGCCACTGGTTGCGACGACGGATTGTTTAGATCTGCCAGCGGATCAACAGCACCGACGTTTGACCAGGAATCCATCTGCTTTGTATCCGTTTCATTTATTGCTGTGTTAAGACTTGATCTCTGACGCTTACCGTCCATGTTATGTAAACAATGGTTGTTAGGCGAACTGCTACGGTCTCGAACACCCTCTTGCTCCTCCAGAAAACGGTCCATATAGTCCCTGCTTACATTACATATTACGTCACTCTATAAGTCGCATTATTCGATGAAAGTTGTTGCAAACTATTCGAAAATGGAGTTTGTATGGGCTACAGGTGTGCTAAGAATTCAAATAATCGAATATTCGAATGATTTGGAATTCAAATCACATCCCCAATATACCATATGCAGCTAAGAGGATAAAATTCAAAGTAATATGTAGGATTAGGGATGAAAAACGAACGAATTGATGATATGGTTGTTAAAAAATCGAACAAAGTTTGAATTTCAAAATATAGAAAAAAAAATTTGTTTTAACGGGAGTAAAAACTCACGTGATGCCAGGATGTAGAGAATATTTTTTCTTGTCTATGCGTGCCTTGTAAGTGAAAATGTCATGCCTTTCTGTCTTTTTCCATAGATAATAAAATTGCACCAGTTCTCCCACGGATCTCGTTCTCACCTGAAGCCAACACCTGTTCGTTATCTTCCTCGCTCTCTCTGGCAACCTGCATATAAGCACGGAAGATTCTACAGGACTAGAAACTGGCTTGGAGAAATCAAAGAACCGCTAGCCAAGAATATAAAAAAACAAAAAAAAACAAAAAAAAAAAAAAAATGCAATGCAATGCAAAAAAAAAAAAAAAAACGAAGTCCTGATCACAGAACTATTCCTAAACTGAAAACCCCGTTACTTTTAAACCCAACAAAAAAAGAGTCCTGTAAAATCCATCAAAATATTCGCCCACGCGTACCTTGTACTTTTGTATCCGGTGAAAGTCTTTCCCATGTGTGCGAAGCCCGGTTTCAAAATTGTGGCATTCCTCTTCTGACCAAAGGCTGACGGCGTCGGTAGAAGGTACCGCGTTCATTCTACGCCTGCGCAAAGCTTCTTCTAAATTATATCCGCATTGTAGTAACAAATACAAGGCTTGTTCGTCATCTCTGACATGAGAACCGGCTGGTATCGAGCTTCCTTTGACGGCGGATAGTTGCGCCCGTTCTAAAAACTCTTCCGTTTTTTCCTCAGCTATATGGCTAGGATCCCATAACATCTTGTCTTCGTTTTCATAAGGCAAAGCATCGTCATACCGGCATAATCCCTCAGGAATTGCAGCCTGGTAATCACTGCCAACCATTATAGTCTTCTTCCATTCGTCTTCGTCGGGACTGTAGTCGCAATCATCTTCCTCTTCTTCGCTTTGGGGACGCGATACGCTGCGCAAAAGTCTTGACGATCCTCCGCTACCGCCACCGCCAATTCCTTCTCTATCCATGTTACCGGCTTCTTCTGCCTTCACCATTTCTGTATAAAATTGTTTAAGATCCGGTTCGTTGCTCGTCGGGTCGGCGTCCTCCTCGTCGTCATCTGCGTCACCTTCTCCGTCACCGTCACCATCGCCGTCACCGTCACCGTCACCTTTGTCAGAGGACTGGGCGTCCATGTCGTCGTCACAACCGGCATTTGGCATTATGATGCGGTCTGAACTGTTTGAATTGTCTGTTGACGGATCTCCGTATCCGTACATTGCGAGTAGATCTTTTAACGGCATATCTCCTTCCTGGAATTAATTGGATTAGGAATTGAGACTGAGATCAGTCAGCTGGCTAGAAGATAGAGGAAAGGAAAGGAAAGGAAAGGAAAGGAAAGGATCTATTCACGTTACCTTTTGTAGGTTTGATAGTTCGTTGTGAGAGTCTTCGCTACCTTCCAAAGCCTCTTCTTCATCTAGGGTTCTTTCGTCGTCAAAATCATTGACCATCATCTCCGTGGCAGGGCCCATGTCGTAGTCTTGGTCCGCCCTGGAAACAAGTAGTTATATACATAAATAACAAATACATACATAGAAAGTTGATGTGCGCGAATATGATTGATAATAAATTAATAATAACAGATTGTTTTGCTCACATAACAATTAGCTTCCCTTTATTATAAACGAAGGCGGAACCATACCACGAAGATGTCGTCTACCTCCTGCGACAAATCGTGGATTTCATTACAGGATTATGTTGCAGGAGGCTGCGGTGTTCTTTGGATTATCACATAACAAGTCTTGGTTTTAAACTGGCGATTTATTATTTTTTAGAGATTGTTGAACAACTGTATGACGCTTTGCTTTTGTTAGGTTGAAATTATAAAGACGCGGAATTGAGGGAATTAACCTCAAAAACTGACAAGGAATGGTTTTCGACTGTTTTTTAGACGCTGTTTTGTTTCAGCATTCGGTTACCCGGCTCGGTGGATTAGAAGAATTTTATTATAATCGGAGGGATAGTAGAGACGGTTGATTTTGTCAACACTTTTTTGTTTTTCTTTAATTTTAGACAATAACGAAACAATCTTTTCATTGTCTGTCGCACTCGTATCCCGCTCAGTGTTCACCGCTGAACTTTACATTCTTGATTCATCAACGCAACGCGAAGAATCGCGATCGCGACGCTACGAGTCATGGATAATGTCGGATATAGACTGTCTACTCGAACGTAAGTATTCCGGTCGGATGTATGACGTAGTTGGCTGAGTACTACGAAGATAACTCATCTGGGTAAATTTTTGCGCCGACTGAGTGGGCGTGGCGTTGCAAAGGGTGTCTGTAATATACCGACTGAAATTTACAGTTTCACTTGTTAGCTGCGAGAGCTGACTCGTGGGGTAAATTCAAATTGATAGTAGTAGAGACCTTGGAAACTCGCAGCCAGGTTGTGAAAATTGTAATTAGAATGTAATGCCATTACATGTAAATTACCAATTACATTCTAAATAGGTTTAATTACATATAACGGATGTAATGGATACCAGGGAAAAAATGACTTCGATCAAATTTCATCAAATTTGATCGAATTTGATCCAATTATTTTTTGTGATTCGTTGATTTTTAGTTTTTTTCCAAATATGTAGTTTTCAGTAATACGCGTAGTGTATTATACGTATCACGATCACATCTACAATTGTTTGAATCAAATAATCATGTATTAAGGTTGTTTATCTAACAAACATGTATTATTATGGTGAATTCTCGCTTTCTTCAATAAATATCCCTCGAGATCGTAATAATCAATCGTTGAATCATTTTTCCCTGTCCTTTCCTTGCCCATAATTAAAAAATCATGAAAATCGCACGCGTTTATGAGTTTGAAATCATAAAGTTGGCGCACGGGGTGAAAAATGGTATCGTCATCTCGCGGTCGAAACGACGAACCATTTTTGCCGTAAACATTAACGCGCTTCGGCGTATGCAACTCGCATTTCATGTATGTCATTTCTGAATAGAGATTGCCTGTAATCAAGCGCATATATTCGTTTTCTCGTGCATGTCAACTCGCGCGATTAAAGCTGAGTAACGAAAGATCTAGCAGTTCATACTTTCATTTCGGAGTGATTTTTCCCTGCGGTAGCACCTCTGAACCGAAGGTATCAACTGCCAGAAAAATCATACCGAAACGACGATATCAGCGTCCAGAAAAATCACGCCGAAATAACAGTATCAACTGCTAGATTTTTTGTTACTCAATTTCGATCACGCGGATTGCCATGCACCAGGGTTGCGATTCTGTAACTTTCCGCTAACTCGCTAACTCGCTAACTCGCTAACTTCGTCCAATCAGAGATCGTTGCGGCCCGTAACGATCTCCGATTGGACGCTCCTCAGCCAACCAACGGTCTTAGATCGAAAAGTTAGCGAGTTAGCGAGTTAGCGAGTTAGCGGAAAGTTACAGAATCGCAACCCAGAAAATAATTCCCCAGAGTATTCGTGGAAACGCTACAGAGGAAAGTTAAAAGGCCTGCATACAGGCAACTCAGAAGTCAAGCGATCAGGTTTTATTTCGCATATTGCGTGCCCATAGCCTACGTGGGAACAAGACCTGGGGGCCTATTCAGTAACTTTTCGTTAACGAAACGATCGGTTCAACTTCTTTTGTCTTGTTTTCTATTGGTTAGATTTGTCTTTCTTGAAACCCTATTGGTCGCTGACGTCACACTCGATCGTAAACTCATCGATACGATCGTAATCGGAGTTAGTGAATAGGGCCCTGATCGCTTGATGTTTAAGTTGCCTGTATGCAGGCGTCCTATGGCGCGTTTCCACGAATACTCCGGTATATGTGCCGTATTACAAGCAATCCTAAGTTAGACATTACATAAATGGTACGCGGGTTGTGTACGCCGAAGCGCATAAATGTTGGCAGCACAAATGAATGAGCTTATTACATTTCGATTGTTTCTTAATACAGTAAAACCTCCCTTATAGTCCCCTCTCGTTTAGTCCAACCTCTGATATAGTCCAAGGACAACCTCTCTTATAGTCTATAAGCTCCGCCTACTGTGTACCAATACATCCACACAGACTCGAGCGTCGGTGAGCTTGGGGCCCCTTTACGTTTCATGATGTCACGCGCGTCACGATTAGTAACGACCATAACCTCGAATGCTGTTTGAAGTTGGAGTGTTTTATTGAGTAGTATACGAGTGTTATTTTAGTACGATGTATCGTCGTACATTCTTGAAAAGTTTTTCCCAAATATCTGATCACTGGTAGAAAAAGAACAAATATGGAGGTGCGAAAAAAAAGAAAAGTAGCTCATAATTTTCCATTTACTCCAACTAAATTATTCAAGAATCAGACTTCCTAAGGATACACACTTGATAGAAAAACATTTTACAGATTTAATTTGTCAATTGACTTCTGATTGATGAGCAATTTAAAAGTGTACCGTAGTATTTTTCATAATAAACAGACAAATTTGTAGGTACGTGCTACGGCCCTGGGGTAAGAAATTCGCATAGGGTCCCATTCTTACATATCACATCCCTGAGTGCTATTTGCTGATTGGCTGATGAGCGTAGCTCGCGTTACGCCTCTTGTGGACTATAAGAGAGGTTCTGAAACACGGACTTGGACTATAAGGGAGGTTTTACTGTACCTCACATTCAAAAAAACCACTTAAGGTGAAGTGAAACGTTTGTCAGAACTTCGAAAACGGGAATCGTGAATTCTCCGGAACTACTGAATCAATCGCGATGAAACTTGGAGGGATTACACATAATTGTGGCAGTTCCCGTTTTCGAAGTTCTGACAAACGTTTCACTTCACCTTAAGGGGCTTTGGTAGTAGCGTCGGCACTTCAACGCGGGCCGTTTTTACCATGTGATTATGCTGCTATAAATAGTGTCGATTCCGTAAGATGTCGGTAATTTTTGGATGAGACGCAAAATTCTCGGTATTTTATTTATCAAATAGGATGGGATGGTGCTCAAAATATGTGGCTCGTCACCGCCGAGTGCCTAAGTATTTCAAAAGTCCAACAAATCGAGTGCAATTATGAATGATTCCACAATTTCTCTTATGATAACTGAATCTGTAGGAAAAATTTCAAAATTTTGAACAAGACGAAATACTTGGGCACTCTCTGCTGAAATGAAGCAGCACTCTCCAAAGTTTCAGTTGTGGGCTGAAACCATCTCAAATCGTACAGTCTTGCACTCTAACCATCGTCAATCAACTATAGACCTTTTTCTCAACATTGTTTGGGCAATTTTAAGTGTCCCGGGATTTTGCTTAGAAATGATTACTTTCGTCTAGACGCACCATCAAGTATTTTAATTTTAATAGGATATAACGTACACTAGAAAAATTAAGTACATTTTTAAACAGCTGTCACTCAGCGCCCAATTATCAGAATTAAACGATTTTGTGCTCAAAATGCGCGTAATTTTATGAGCTTTATGTCGCTTTTTTCATCGGTAGAAAATATTCGGATTTGACTGAGATATTTATCGAAGAATGAAAAAAGTCGAACATTTTTGAACGTCAATTTCTCAAAACACCCATTTTTTTTTCCTTATAAACCGTTAGAAATGAAATGTTCCAGCAGGTCCACACTGAGAAAATACTTCCGTTGTAAGAACTTTAGAGCACTGCGTTATTACTACTCGATAGCCAACACAGTAGAGTCTACTGTGCTGTCGTGTTATCCCCACCATGTTATCCAGTATAAGGCACGGTGGTGCCTCTCAACACAGTGTCTTATACTGGATAACATGGTGGGGATAACACGACAGCACAGTAGACTCTACTGTGTTGGCTACTGAGTAGTAATGACGCGGCGCTCTGACGTTCTCACAACAGAAGTATTTTCTCAGTGCACTATAATTTTTATGTTGATTTCAACACTTTTTTCTGTTGAAACAACAGAAAAATTCGTCGTTTGAGTGAAAATAATGTTGTTTTAACTAAAAAAAAGTGTTGAAATTGATATTAAAATGATAATGGCTGGCCCCCAATCCAACCAAAATATTCGGCGATCATATTATCTTAAGTTTTAGTATATAATTAGATGAATAAACAAAATGCCGAACATGAACAAATGATAATTTTTATTAACAATTTTTTAGAACAATAAACAGCGCTACTGCGCGTGATACCCACCCTACACGTTCGGCAATGCCGTCTACATAAACTTTTTTTTTCAATTACAGTAATTTGCGACATACGCTGAACGTAGTGAACTAATGATTCGAAATCCCGGGTTTTTTTTTAATACAACTACGGTTTATGTGTATGAGTATTAGAAAATGATACATGAAAAATGTGTTATGGGCTCCCGGTCTAATATTACCTAATTACTACGTAAGTGATAAGATCTACACTGAAAAAAAAGTATTTTTCCTCCGAGAATACAAAGTATTTTTTGAGCGAGTATTCTTGCAGTAAGTATACGTATTCTTACTGGAGGGATATACGGGTATTGTTCCCACAGCAATACCAAATATAATGCTGAGGCGAAAACCACACTGTATGTTACCATGGCAATCGTAATGGTGGCACCATCATTTCCCTCCTTTTTCGCAGTCTTGGCGGTTAAAAGCAGGTGTTAGTTTGTGAATTGCCTAATCGTATCGTTGGAGAAATATTTTACGTGTTAATTAAAAAATTATATGGATTCTTGGGTACGTGAAAAGTTGCAAGAATGGGACTTATCATCTCTGCAACAAATATTTACTATGCCAATAAAGTGAGGTTAAGTCTGTTGTGTTTAGAATTTGGTATTATGCTCAGAGGGATACGAAATTTTGTTACAGTCGGTATACGTATTGCTGTGGGAAATAAACTTTGGTATTCTTACAACAAGAATACGAGTTTCTTTACTGGAGGTAAAAGTTTACTAGGTGGAAAAAAACTTTTTTTTCAGTGTAAACTTCATTTGTTATGTTCAAAATGAATAGGTAAAGGTCCTACTAATAACATAATACATACAAGTTCGTGATTTTATTATTCATCGAATACAATCGATATTGAAAGTAAGTAGATGAATTGTAGACACATTTCTTGGAGTTTACTTGAAAATATCAATGGTAGTATAAATTCCAGAATATAACTTCTATTCGTGTATATGTAAGGAACGAAATGAGATGTTGCAGTACTCTACAAGGATATTAAAATCCGTGTAAAGATACAATGTATCTATACATTGTATCTACTATACTATAAGATACAATGTATTTATATTATAAATAATGGTATCGGAAATTTCGAGTATAGACAGCACATGCGGTGGCATGAAATTGCAAACAACAAATAATATTTATCATGATCATATCATAATAATACAAGATTTAGTTAAAATAATGGCGGAGCGACCGCGTGGCATGATACTTGAATTTTGATTAGAGTCTTCGTTTATTCATTTACTCCAGCAGATGGTTTTCGGCCGAGAGCGATTCACTTTAGATGTCCAGTGAATCGGTAATTACTGGTATGGTCAAAATTCATGATTGCCACGCAACAACGTAGCTCAGGGATTGCGCGCAATATTTCAAATTACTCATATTCTGTGTTCTTTACTAGTACGATACTAATTTTCTAAATATTTCTTCTGATATTAGGATCAACGATTCTGTGAAGTATCAGCTGCAGATTGCATGAATTGAACTATAATCACCAGATAGGCTGCTGTGACTCCGAAAATCTGTAACATATATAGTTATGAAAAAATTAATAATCGTGAGTGTTATCTGCTAATATCGTTGACAGGGTAAAATAATTGTTTCAGTGATCGACAGCGAACCAGTATTTGAACGGTATCTACGTCACCTCACTAAAAAAAAAAAACCGTCAAGTTCCGGATCTTTGCGTCATTCAAAATATCTCTAGTACTATGAAAAATGAAAATACAACTTCAAGGATTTTGAAAATTTTTAAAAATGGTGGAGCTGGAGCTATGTGAATTTTTATAAACCGCTGTTGCACCGCTATGTTTGAAAATTCACATCTCCGAAAGTAACTTCGCCATTTTTGGAAAATTTTCAAAATCCTTGAAGTGTAGTATTTTTTTTTCCATAGGACTAAAGATATTTCGAATGGCGTAAAGATCCGTAATTTGACGGTTTTTTTTTTTTTTTAGTGAGGTGACGTGGATCCGCGCATTTGCGAAACTAAATTTATTTTTTTCATATCTTTCATTCATCGATCGCAAAAGTCGCGCTCCTGACAGCATTTCGAGATACAAACTCATTAATTAGAAACTGTTGTATTCAAATTCATGAATTTTCAGTGGCAGTGGTCAAATTCCGAGTGTTGCCAGGCCACACACGGAAGATTTCGAGTGTTGCCGTCGCAACACAAGCAACACAAGAGTTGCTGGCACTGGCACCCACATAGGATCATCAATGTTCCACCTCACTGCGTGTGAATCAGACCTATGTGGACCTTATATGAAGTTGAAGTTCGTAACGTTAACGTAACACAGTTTTTGGAAAAAATTCACTATATCATGACTCAAACGTTGTTACAGTTGTCAAGTAGGCAAGATATGAGTGTGTTTTACTCAATTCGGGAAATATTGGATCGTATTCTGCTGTTTTTGAACCGTTCAAGTCATGAAATCAAAAAATTTGCACAATTATTTTGTTGCATTAACGTTACGAACTTCAACCTCATGACCTTATGGGGACTGGTCAGGACCTTCGTTCCAAATTACGATGTAGGAAATGAACCCATGTGGTCCCACATGGGACCACTCGGGAATTTTTAGCAGGGTGATCACCGGATCCCATACCTTTACTGGGGATGTGCTGGAGTTTAGTCCTTTCATAAAATGTGATGGATCGACCTGATCCTGTATACAAAACGCAATATCGTATGTGTCGGAGTAGCAAGGGACGACAGTAGAACGTTTTAAACGATTAAGGCGCATGTATGTGCATACCTGAATACCTCTAAGAATACTACCCAGTGCCCAAGTAGGGGAGACTGGGTACAGTTGTAACAATGCGTTTATCTCTTGAAGTAAAAAAGATAGGCGAATGATTGCGACGCGAGACCGACTATACAGGATCAACGGTCATCCTCGCGTCGGAACCATTGGCCTATCTTTTTTACTTCAAAAGATAAACGCACTGTTACAACTGTACTCAGTTTCCCCTACCCTTTTCAGAATAGGCAATCGTAAGTGTAAATTTTTCGGAGCATTCAAGATAATATGTTTCAAATCTGTTTAATTTAAGGGGGGGGGTTTACCCAATCAGTTACCGATTTGTCTATTTTCTCCTAAACGGGGTAATCAATTGACTTGTCCTTTCGGCAGCCGATGTTTGACGAGTAATGAGTTCGAACTGGTACGTTTGATCGGATGAAATCGGGATTTTTTTATTTTTTTCGATCGAAAAGTATTGGCGTGCCATTTATTGCGACTTATATCAAAGCCCACGCATCAAAAATGCAAAATCGACTCCCTGAGCCCGATTCTGTGAAAAATTCTGAACATAACCATCCCAAAACATCTTTGTTTTCGACAACGATGAAGGTGGAAGTTGTATTCCACGTTTTTGTGGTAATTTTCGCGATTGTCAGAGGCTGGGGGGCGGCCATTGCCGCTACAGCTGCTGATATAACGCGGTGGTTCCCAGAACGCCCGTGAAATGTCGCCACGCGCCCATCTGAACTTCATCCTTTTACTATAGTATAGTATACTTTCACGGTGACATCTCACGGGTGTTCTGGGAACCACCGCATTAAATCAGCAGCTGTAGCAGCTGTAGCGGCAATGACCGCCCCCCAGCCTCTGACAATCGCGAAAATTACCACAAAAACGTGGAATACAACTTCCACCTTCATCGTTGTCGGAAACAAAGATGTTTTGGGATGGTTATGTTGGGAATTTCTCACAAAATCGGGCTCAGGGAGTCGATTTTGCATTTTTGATGCGTGGGCTTTGTTATAAGTCGCAATAAATGGCACGCCAATACTTTTCGATCGAAAAAAATAAAAAAATCCCGATTTCATCCGATCAAACGTACCAGTTCGAACTCATTACTCGTCAAACATCGGCTGCCGAAAGGACAAGTCGATTGATTACCCCGTGTAGGAGAAAATAGACAAATAGGTAACTGATTGGGTAAACCCCCCCCTTAATACATTCTCATACTATGTAGGTATAGTTCAGAATATTGAATGTTATATTTACGGATTGTATGAGTGTGAAGTCCAAAGTAAAAAAATCGTAAGCCGTAAAGCTGAGCTTTTCGTGCATCAGCTGAAGAGAGAACCGTTCAAGCTGAAAAAAAAAAAATACCATGAGCGTAAAAGTTTTCTGCATCCTAATGGAAACGAACAAGAATTTAGACTCTAACTTATCGAGTAAAAAGGCATTACTTACTTCCGTTTGAATTTCTTGTCTTCTTGTTTTAGCCAGTAGCTTGTGAATTATCAGTCCAGTCAGCTGGGCCTGCATTATAATCGTCAATAATTTCAGTTTACAAGGAAAAAAAAAAGTGAATAATGACTCACATAGCGAAAAAAAGCTAATGTAAGAAAATCGTTCGTACCTCTTTCAAAGTTTCTATAGCGTTTGAGGATAGTAAGATTAGTGGATAAATGCAGACCAAAATCCACACACCGACGTTAATATGGCTTGATATTGCAACATGAGTATTTCGGATAACGATAGGGACAATGAGATTCCATAAATTATAAATAATCGTGAGGGAGAAACCAGCAACGACGGGTAGTGTCGGTAAGGAATAGAAGTTCGCTATGTCTCGAGACACTTCCGATAGCGTGGTACGAATGTTGTGAAGTAATTCTAGAGCAGTCAATCGACTGCAATGCGTTGGTGAACCCAAGACGGGTGGAGTATAGTTGAACAGTACTGGCGTACGAAATGAACAGTTTGGGAACTCTTGGAAGTTCAATAAATTCTTATTCAAGCTTTCAAATTCCATGGCCATGACTCTGAGTAATATCGCATATTTCACAACAAACCAGTGCAACACAAAAATTGGTACATTAAAAATATGCCAATTCAGAAACGAGTTGACGAAGAACTCTTCCGAGGCCCAAAAGATAACCCATAGAAAAGTGTTCACAATCATTTGTACCGCGACAAATATTAGCAATGTTCTTTTTCTAGGTGGATAATTCGTTACACTAGAAAGCAGACAATCAATTTCCGAGAGTCTATTCATGATAGAGATAGCCTGTCGTTGCTTGAAAGCCCCGAAGACAATGATAAAGCAAATTGTCAAAGTGCGGGTAATGTCATGCGTTGCATCGATGGAGTCGATTATAGTAAATTCATACGGATGGCCCATAGAGGATATATCTGGAATCGCAAGTACACCCATAACTAAGACCAGAAGTGACAGAAGGATATTATAAGCCAATCCTGTTTTCGAGAATACGAAGTTACTGGTACACCAACTGTTGCGAGAGTTTCTGGTCGAATTATTTGTGTGCTGGAGAGAAAACGGTGCTAGCCCAATAATCTTGAGCCACCAAATAAAAATTCTGACGATCAGTGAAAGTTGTGCGTCGGGATGGGTTGGAAGGACTTTCATAATTGTTGTGACAGTCGATATATGGTGATTCAGTGTATACGGTTGTTTAAACGAAGATTACTAATTGTTATATTATAGTTTTATTTCAATATAATTTATAGTCATTAAGTATCGCAGAATTTGCAAAGAGCGTTAATGACGTTCGAAAGCCTTCGTTGAACTGAACTGCGGAAGTTTCCACAGACCATTTGCGGAGCGACAGACTTGTCCCTGTTGAATATCTAATCGATATGACGATTGTTATCATGTAATCATATTAAGTGTATAACCACACGACAGATCGATGATAGGTTATTACTTTTGGGATCACAAATTTATTAGCAAATATAAACATTTTCGGGAAGTTTATCAAACTTTTGTTATTTCATTAAAATAATTAAACTAGTAATTATAAGAATTCTTTACAATATCAGAATGAATATATCTAACCGATATGAGTGATTGTTATCAATTCTTAATTCAATGGATTGTTAGTCGATAGTAGGTGATTGATATAGTCTATTCGCGACATTGGATGGTTGACCGTTTATTCATGAAAATTAAAAAAAAAAAAAACAATCAACTACGACGCGACGTCTCACTACCATCGAGTTAATTATTGATGTATGGCTAATGCCGATTACCACTAATTCAACTCGGAGATAGCAAAGTACATATATCTATAATGTATGTATTTATGTACACGATCTGCTTGCTTGCTCTCGAATTCGACCAGATGGGGCTTTCCACGCAAAAACACCCCTATTCCACCCTAACAGTAGCTTATAACGAGGTAGCAATGTATTTCAAAAGTCCAATAAATCGAGTGCAATTGTGAATAATTCCACAATTCTCTGATGATGAGAGAAACTGTGAAAAAAAATTCCAAATTTTGAAAGAAAAACGAAATACTCGGGCACTTTCTGCTGAAATGAAGCAGCAATCCCCAAAGTTTTAGTTGTGTGCGCAAGAAACTATACGAATAGCATCTTCGAGGTGATCAAAGCGTGTATCGAAGTCCCGCTAGAACCAATCGAAAGTTTAAATAACCATACTTTTTCACCCATATCATAATATGAAATTAATGTATGTATGCATTCCTTTACGTTGAAATCTTATGCTAACACTTACAATGCGATCGCAATAATGACATCTGATATAATATAGGTAGAATAGATCCATGCCAGCTACAGCATAGACGTGGAAGATAAGAGCAAATGTAGGGTGAGCAGCCTCACATATTTCTCCCCATCGAATATCTCCTAGTTTTATAGCTGGAATTAATTATTAATAGAACAATCATATAATCATCTGAACCTGCAGATTTTCCACAATTTATTCGTATTCACTGTTCAAGCATTCGACTGCAGGAATTGAGTTTATGGCATGTATTGCAGATGTAGTATGTACTACAATCGCTCTGCATACCAGTTATACAGTGCGACCAAAAAAATTTAACAGCGATTTCGAACAGTCGGTTGAGCTGCAAATATGAAATAATAAATTGAAGATGATTTCGAGTGTAACTTACGGCATTGAAACGAACAGATATGGGTAAATGAATGCGTTTATAATAATCTGATTCAATTATTTATTTTGCAATTCATTCATCATTTACGATTAGCTGATTTATATCGATATCATATTGTTATCATCAGCGCCGGCGGAACACAATTTTCCGAGGTATGGAATCAGGATTGTGGGGGGGGGCAAATGAAATTTTTGGGTATTTTCAAAGTACGAAGGTAGATTTTTGTCCCAGGCTCAGCAGCATTTCAAACATTTGACAGAAAAACTGAAAAAAGTGGATACAGACTCAAAATTTGAGGTATGGAATTCCATACCCGTTGAAGTCCGAGGTCTGGAACGACCAGACCTACCAGACACGTTTCGCCGGCCCTGGTTATGATATTACCTGGTTATGTAAGATCTAAACTTTATTTGATATATTCAAAATAAATAGGTGAAGGCACTGCTATATAATAACATATTACGCAAAAGTTCGTGATTTCAAGTAGATGCAATAATTATTTATCGAATACACGGGAATACAAATGATATTAACAATAAGTAAATGAATCGTAGACGTACATTTCTTGAAGTTTACTTAAAAATATCAATGGTAGTATAAATTTCAGAATATAACTTCTATTTGTGTATATAAGGGACGAAACGAGATGTCACAGTACTCTTCAAGGATATTATAATCCGTGTAAAGATATATAAATAATGGTATCGCGAATTTTGAGTATGGACGGCATAAGCGGTGCCATGAAATTACAAAAAACAAAAAATGTTATAATAATACGAGATTTAGTAAAAATAATGGCGAAGCGACCACATGACATAATACTTAAATTTTGATTGGATGAGTCTTCGTTTATTTATTTAGTTCAGCTGAATGATTTCCTCGTATGAGATCATCATCATATACAGATGACTCTCGGCCGAGAGCGATTTACTTTAGTTGTCCAGTAAATCGGTAATTACTGGCATAGTCAAAATTCATGATTACCACGCAACAACGTAGGTCAGGGATTGCGCGCAATATTTCAAATTACTCATATACTGTGTTCGTTACAAGTACAAAACTAATTTCCTAAATATTTCTTCTGATATTAGGATCAACAATTCTGTGAAGTGTTAGCTGCAGACTGCATGAATTGAACTATAATCACAAGATAGGTTGCTGCAACTCCGAAAATCTGTAACATAGTAACATGGTGCTCTCAGGAAATGTGATGGATCGACCTGATCCTGTATACAAAACGCAATATCGTATGTGTGGGAGTGGCGAGGAATGACAGTAGAACTTTTTTAACGGTTGAGGTGCATGTATGCATATTGCATACGTATGCACATGTGCATACCTAAATACCTCTAAGAATAGTGCCCAAGTAGCCATTTCAGAATAGGCAATTGTAAGTGAGAATTTCTCGGAGCATTCAAGATAATATGTTTCAAGTCTGTTCAATCTTATACATTTTTATGGTATGTAGGTATAGTTCAGAATATTAAATGTTATATTTACAGATTGTATGAGTGTGAAGTCCAAAGCAAAAAATCCGTAAGCCGTAAAGCTGAGCTTTTCGTGCATCAGCTGAAGAGAGAACCGTTCAAGCTGAAAACAAATAGCAGAGTAAAAGTTTTCTGCATCCTAAGGAAAACGAACAAGAATTTAAACTACTTATGCCGGGTTTTATAAAAGAGAGTTATCCCTAGGTTAAAACTAACCCGTGGGGTACCCAACGGTTTTATAAACGTAGGTTAATGACGTCACACGGGTTAACCGATGGTTACCCTCGTTTCAAACTGAACTAAATTAGGTATACATTGTTTTATAAAGCTGACGGAAGGATAACCCACGGGTTAAATTTAACCTAAGGTTAGCTAACCCATGGGTTAACCTAGGGATACCTTTCTTTTATCAAACCGGGCATTATTGAATAAAAAGGCATTACTTACTTCCGCTTGAATTTCTTGTCTTCTTGGTTTAGCCAGTAATTTGTGAATTATCAGTCCAGTCAGCTGGGCCTGTGTTATAATCGTCAATAATTTCGTTTGTAAAAAACAAAAAGACATGAATAATGATTCACATCGTGAAAAGCCAGATAAAAGTTAATGCAAGAGAATCTTTCTTACCTCGTTCAAAGTTTGAACAGCGTTTGAGGATAGTAAAATTAGTGGATAAATGCAGACCAAAATCCACGCACCGGCGTTAATATGGCTTGATATTGCAACATGAGTATTTCGGATAACGATAGGGACAATGAGATACCATAAATTATAAATAATCGTGAGGGAGAAGCCAGCAACGACGGGTAGTGTCGTGAATGAATAGAAGTCTGCTATGTCTCGAGAAACTTCCGATAGCGTGGTACGAATGTTGTGAAGTAATTCTAGAGCAGTGAATTGACTGTAATGTGTTGGTGAACCCAAGACCGGTAGAGTATAGTTGAACAGTACCGGTGTACGAAATGAATAGTTTGGGAACTCTTGGAAGTTCAATAAATTCTTGTTCAAGCTTTCAAATTCCATGGCCATGACTCTGAGTAATATCGCGTATTTCACAACAAACCAATGTGACACAAAAATCGGTACATTAAAAATCGACCAGTGCAGAAACGAGTCGACGTAGAACTCTTGCGAGGCACAGAAAGTAACCCATAAGAAAGTGTCCACAATCATTTGTACGGCGACAAATATGAGCAATGTTTTTTTACTAGGTGGATGATTTGTCACACTAGAAAGCTGACAATCGACTTCCGAGACTCTATTCATGATGGAGATAGCCTGTCGTTGCTTGAAAGCCTCGAAGACAATGATCAAGCAAATTGTCGAAGTGTTGATAATGGCGTTCGTTATATCGATGGCTTCGGTTATGGTAGACTTGTTCGGATAGCTTAAGAAGGGTATCTTTGGAATCGCAAGTACACCCATAACTACGACCAGAAGTGACAGCAGGATATTATAAGCCAATCCTGTTTTCGAGAATAGGAAGTTACTGGTACACCAACTGTTGCGAGAGTTTCTGGTCGAATTATTTGTGTGCTGGAGAGAAAACGGTGCTAGCCCAATAATCTTGAGCCACCAAATGAGAATTCTAACGATCAGCGAAAGTTGTGCGTCGGGATGGGTTGGAAGGACTTTCATAATTGTTGTGATAGACGATATATGGTGATTCAGTGTATACGGTTGTTCAAAAGAAGATTACTAATTATTATATTATAGTTTTACTTCAATAATTATAGTCATCAACTATCACAGAATTCCCAAAGCGCGTTAATGACGTTCGAGAACCTTCGTTGGACTGAACTATGGAGGATTGCACAGACCATTTCTGGGGCCACACACTTTTCCCTGTTGAATATCTAATCGATATGGCGATTGTTATCATGTAATCATATTAAGTGTGTAACCACACGACAAATCGATGATAGATTATTACTTTTGGGATCACAAATTTATTAGCAAATATAAACATTTTCGGGAAGTTTATCAAACTTTTATTATTTCATTAAAATAATTAAACTAGTAATTATAAGAATTCTTTACAATATCAGAATGAATATATCTTGTAAAACTCTGTGGGGCTTTAGTGGCTTTTCTAAAGAGTTCGGCTCTTAAACTTTAAACTAGAATTCCACCAACGATTTAATAGAATAAGACTGCACTTCGTCTAATCTTAGATTCCAGCAACGAAAAGAGTACCCAGAATTTGATGTTTCATGGCTGATAAATTGTAGGGATTCTAGAACACCTTTCATGCCAGAATGCTTTAAGAAAATCATACGACACAATTTTCTATTAGTCGATATTCCTATGAGGTTGAAGTTCGTAACGTTAATGCAACAAAATAATTGTGCAAATTTTTTGATTTCATGACTTGAACGGTTCAAAAACAGCAGAATACGATCCAATATTTCCCAAATTGAGTAAAACACACTCATATCTTGCCTACTTGACAACTGTAACAACGTTTGAGTCATGATATAGTGAATTTTTTCCAAAAACTGTGTTACGTTAACGTTACGAACTTCAACTTCATATATTCCTGAACTCTGAATTTGTAATTGCATTGACATTTTCTTGCAACTATCGGAACAGTGTGTAACTGTTGCTGCATATATAGGCATTTACAGTACAATAAATAACTAGCTCCATTAAGTTAGCCCCTCACTCATCTACCCCGATAAAAAAATTCTTGTTCAATGAATTGTTCGTCGATAGTAGGTGATCGATATAGTCTATTCGCGACGTTTGATGGTCGAGCGTTTATTCTTAAAGATTAAAAGACATTTTACCAGAATTTACTACAATTTACTCGCGTATTGCGACGTGCCACTACCATCTAGTTAAATTATTATTTATGTATCGCTAATGCCAATTGCCACTAATTTAACTCGGAGCTAGCAAAGTACACATCTATAACGTATGTATTCATTAGGATGTCCGTTATTTCCCAAATTGACTTTTTTCACTTGGGTATCGTCCAAATCATTAGTTCATAGCCCAAAAACAAGAATGAAATTTTTTTTTTTTCGTTTAGGTGCCATTAACTCCTACCTGCATTCTGATCAACCTGATGATACTATTGCGGCTCCCGGAGCAGGCGGATGCTCAGTAACCGAAGGTATACCCCACAACATACCTCTACCCTAGTAGCGAAATGAAATAAGTCTGCACACAGGCTAACTGAAGATCTGCTGCAGATTTTGTACAAGACACATACGGTCTACTTCCACATTTGAGTGCGGGTCTGACATAAGATTCTTTACTGCAGAATCTTCACACAAGATGACATGAAGATTTTTATAAAGATACTGAAAGATTAATGCAGACTCAGTGCAGACTAACATAAGGATCTCCAGTTTCAGCAAACCCCTTGGCTTTGTAAAATGGGTATCTATATTAAATAATATGTAGGCCGGTTCCATCTCAAATCGCCCAGCAAGGTCGGGACGAAAAATTCAAATGATCCGAAAAAAATGTATATCATTCTTTGGCGAATTTGGGTGACCTGAATTCAGTAATTTTGCCTAAAAAAATTTGTGTCTCCCTATACGGATTTTACAATTTTCTTGGTGAAAACCCGTTTTCACAGATTTCGTAGATCTACTTTTTCTTTGAAGTGCTATAACTTTTGAACCAATCGACGGATTTGGATCAACTTGGTCCCAAAATGTGCGTATTTTATTCGTCTTTAAGGCGATTCCAAGTTCAGGTGGACCGATTCAGAATCGCTTCAGTTATCCAATACGATGTGAAATAAATCGAAGAAATTCAAGCGCAATTTTCGGCAATTGCATATATTTTGTTTTCTTCGCTGATTTTTTCCCAAATATTATTTGACAAACTCTAACTTCTCGTGCAAGTTTTATTAGCGGCCAAGCTTTTTTTAAAAAGTTATGAATTTTCCAATATCACGCATTTTTGAAAATAACGTAATTTTGTGATTCTCTGATAGCAATTTTTCAGCATACGTCAAGTTCTGTGAAATCTTTATAGTGAAAATTATGGCCTATTGGTTGAACAAAAAGACTCCAGGCACGTTACTCCAATAATTGAAATTCATCGTCGAATTATTTGAACCAGAACGAGACCGAACACCCTTCCACAAATTTCAAAAATTGTTTAGTATTCAAAGGACTACTTTCAGTAAAATATTCATCAACAAAAATTATTACCTTCGTTTCGAAAACTGAAAGACAAAAGTTTTTTGAAAAAATCGTAGTCAAGAATTTTTTTTCAAAAATTTCTGAGCTCACAGCGTGAAAGGTGAAAGGCTTACGATTCTGAATCACTACACGGGAAAAAATTTGGCTTCGCGGCAATGCCACCGTAACAGAGCGCGGAGATACTCCGAGTTTGCGAGCGCCACGCTCCCAGTAATGAGAGTGCAGCATAACCAAGAAGAAGAAGAAAGAGAACTAAGATTGCGGCCCTCTCGCAGTGCGAGCGCCATGCTCCCACTAGAAGAATGCAGCTATACCAAACATAACGTAGTACAGCGTTCTCTCGTTTTGCATTGCCGCAATGCCAAATTTTTTCCCGTGTAGTGGAAAACATCTGTATGATCGCTCAAACCGAAGTTACGTACGCCTAAAGATCGTCCCGTGCGCTCGAAAACAGATTTTTTCATATTTTGAACATATCGAATAACTTCCGAACCACTTGATACCGAGGCGAATGGCTCTAGATTTCTTGTTGGGGATCGATTGGGAGTCAAAATCTCCCGTGGAACCAAAATCGGTGACCTATGCGCAGAAAAGTGTCCCGCTTGAGTGAGACCACCCCATATATTGTAACTTTCTATGCTTATGTTCCTCCAGCTGAAGGCCAGAGGAATTAAGCTAGTCCGCGTGAATTCTTTGTCACGGGTGTGATGTTTTGGAGCTCCTCTTGGGTGAAAGTTGAAAAACCCTTAAATACCCTAATGCAGACTCGGATAGATTTTATTCTACCAGAGCTGACTCCCTACAGACTTGGGACTTGTCCAACCTGCTAGACTAGGATAACACTTTTGGTATTATCGTAGCTGTTCGGTCAGACGCGCCGAAGCTGTGTTTTACAGACTTGGGATGTGGAAGTTTTCTAGACTAGGATAGTGATTGAACACTATCGTAGCTACCAAACTTCAACACCGAAGCTGTTTTCTAGCTAATAACGATTTTACCTAAAAAGAAAAGATTAAATGATGCAAAATGAGGAAGATGGAAAATAAAGAACAGATTCCTAGTTTTCTATTATATTACTGACCATTTGGTCATGTGCAAAACTGTTTAACAAATCATCAATAAATTTTAATTAGTTATAATGGTTCAATATTTCTTACTTCTTACTTATTCTACCTTATTCTAACCTTAATATACGCGGGAATTGCGAATAGCTTGTTCAATGTCGTCGAGTTATTTGTGCAAGACTCACGGCAGATTGCGCAAGCGTCTTGCGATTTCACCATGCTACTTGGGTAAGTCTGATTTCAATGGATTAAGAAGTGATGAATGTATAGTTTACGATCATTATGTAAAAAAAAACCTATATGATAAAGGGCATGTGAAAATGGTTTTAGGCAACTGACTATATTGACCTATAGGTGGAAATTTCATCGAACTAGTTGATTGTCCAGATTATAGCTCTATGACCACAAATAAGATTTATTTAGATGAAGGACAAACCTGAAATGTGATATAAAAATCACTAAAGAAAAATAAGATAAAAGAATAATAACCGATAAAGAGTAACAGGGATCATGGAGTAGGAACTCGCTAGATTTAGAAGTAGAATATTTTAGGCCTGATTAGAAAATTAGAAAGTGTAGAAAAAAATAGAAATTAGGTAGGTAATCGCTTAAGGGCCATTTGTATAACCAACCGAAACTTATTTGTGGCTGTGATAAGTCTGCGTGCAGAGGGCTACTAAAGAATAATGCAGAGAAAAACAAGTTCCTGCTGAACCATCTTCAGCCACGCTGCTATCAGTCAACATCCCGAGTAGAAATGAGGTCAGCCTCGAATCAGGCCCATGTCGGGCCCGAATCAGGCCCGAATCAGGCCTGATAGTCGCCTGATGTAACGCAATGTTCCGCCAGGGCCTGATCAGGCAGTACTGCGAAATACTAGAGCCTGATCAGGCCCTGACGGAACATGGCGTTACATCAGGCTGCCTGATCTAATTTCTACTCGGGATGGAGATACCAGTGGCGAAAGTTCTGTACTCAGTCTGCATTAACTCTGCCTGAAAATTCTGACTGCAGAATCTTATGAACTCTGCAACTTAAGGCTACGCTACTAGGGTACCGTGGTAGGTTTATCGAAATCCTTGCATCAACTGCTCTTACTTCTACTGCATTAGATGAATTAATAAGTAACATGGATCCAAATGTTGAACCTTGGATTTACCCAATATTTTACCCTTATGGTACTCAAGGATGGCATCGTAACTTGATGACTACTAATAATGTAAAACGTATTACGAGAGCAGCGTACATTAAACATCAATAATTATAGTTGAAGCTAATTATTTGTAATACACAATCTGAACCCTGCACTGAATAGAAAAGTTGACTGTAGCACACGGCAGTGAGGCAATAGTAAGATTTGAATTCCCATTAACGTTATATATATGCACAACGTTTCCACTCCTAAGGGCATTAGTCTCATTCCTGGGCTTGATCAATCGTATTTGATATGTTTTCTGATGTTCTCATTGTTAGATAGTCTTTCTCTCCATCTTTTGAAGCATCGGCGTTTATTTGGACGTACGATGCATCCAAATCGAAGTAATGCTGAAATACATTCTCACATGAGAATTGTGGTAGAATTTCTCTGGACACGTGATCAGTAATCCGTTCGACTGTGAGATAGCGAACGCTTAGGAATGTCAAATGCAATAGATTTCACTGAATTAAATGGTAAACGTTTCATAGGTTTATGCTGATCAGATTTCAAAAAGTAACGAACACGTCATTCAACGATCCGGCTTACCGTCTTTACACACTCTTCCAGTAAATCACCAGTGTTCTGAATAAGCTCGTTGAAAGATGGTCGCTGAAACGGCTTTGCATCCCAGCAATGCAACATCATTTGGTATCTGGAACGGTAATAAGAATGGATCATGGTACTGGCCGAAATCGACACTTGATGCGTATTGTACAATTATACCCACATTTCACGGGTGGCGAGCTTAGGCCGCGCCATACGAAATCCATCGGTCAGCTTTTGGCACAGAGTTTCGGGTCTGATCCCTGGATAGGGAGTTTCAGCAAGGCTATAGAATTCCCACAAGACTACTCCATACGACCAGACATCCGAGTGAACTGAGAAAACGCGATCCTTCAGAGATTCTATCGCTATCCATTTGAAGGGAAGAGGTTCGTGCCCTTTCTTCTGATAATTGTCGTCCGTGAGAAGGGCCCTTGCCATCCCGAAATCACATATTTTTACTACGTTGTCAGCCGTAAGAAGGATGTTCCTAGCTGCTAAATCTCCATGCATGACCTAAAACAGGACTGACGTTGACTGCATCGTTACACTGAAACTATGAATCCTAAATCCTCCAACTTCAGCCCACGCCGGGGTGCGCGTGTGGATCAGAATGGTGGGGTCTCTGGGATGAAAATGATTGACGTACAAAATTCTTCACCAGCAGGGTCAAGAGATGAATATGTATTTAGGCTATTTTTCAGGAACTCAAACTTGATATTCCGAAAATACATTCCAATATCGACTGAGTTCGAAAAGTAGTACGTATACGTTGTCTACTCATAATTTCGTTGAATTATATGAACCCATTTCTAACTTCGAGAAACATTAAATTTCGAAGCGGATCCAATGTGAAAATCATGAATCAGGATAAGATCAGTCGTAACGGGAAAATTAGAAGAAGTGAATGTCACTCGCCCTTCTGAAACCAAGAAAGTTCATGCCGCGCGCAACCTGCCAGGCCCAAGCCAACAAGTTTCGCGTGGATATCGGCTCCAAATTGTCATCTGTATAATCCCCCCGGTACTTGGATGGTGGATCAGGTTCAAGCGAATCAGTTTCGTTAACACCGTCGTCGACTGTAATGCTCCTAAAACCCGTATAATCTGTATTATGGTGGAAGACTGCTGTCGCAGAACTGATATTGCATGCCACTGTGTTTACGCTGCGGATAAAAGTAACAATTGATTGTTGGTCTTGCATAGAATCATTAATGCACGCAGCATTATGCAAGGATAACTTACCGACTATCATTCGCATTAACAAAATCCTCACTGCGGTTGAAACTTGCATTGATATTCTTAGTGACATGGTCAACCTGGTCGATGAAATCTGCTCTACGGTGTAACAAATAGTCGTGTAAGTTGCCAAAACGGCAAAACTCCACGATGACAAAGAGTTGACCTGTTCAATCCGATCGAAGTGCAATTTAGAAGAACCGGAATTCACGAATTGAAAGTCATGACTGATGAAAGTTATTTCTCTGAACCAGGAATCGGAAGTATATCGCGTGTCTTATGGTATAAGGTCGTATGATTTAGTTTTTTCGCCGTGTTCGCTACAAAAATACTTCGAACGCATAAATTCATCGAAATCAGAAAAAAAAACAAAAAAAAAAAAAAAAAACTAAACGTAAAAAGTCGTATGTCGGGTGGATACGATCTTTTACTTTCGAGTTGGTCAATTTTTATTCTTCACTTCGACGAATTGAGGCTCGCATCTTAGACGGATATGCCCTTTCAGCACTAAATTTTCATTCTTCCATCATATTCATGTAGTATTGGGAATAGTTTGGGCTAGACGTGAGTTTACTTTCAAGAGAAAGTCTGTAGCACTTGAGGTTTTAGATTTACTACCATGACTAGAATAAGGATACAGTGGCCATACATGGCCTCCGAAGCAACTCGACAACTCGCAACTCGATTTTCATGTTCCTCGCGTGAATACAGAAAAAATAATTTTTCCTTCTAGCGCGGTAGAATGGCATATGCTGGCACATACGACCTTATACCATTAGACACGCGATATATCAACTATGCACTTCTGCATGAACTGTCGCTGGATAATATGGATCAGTACTTAGCAAGACTTACCAAATGAGACGTTTTTGGTGCATGCCCCCAAAAGGTTAACAACGTTGAGGTGTTTGCCGAGGTAAGCGAGAATTTTTAGTTCGCGGGAAAGGGCTGTCATGTGGTTGAGACTGGCTGCTGATCGTACCTCTTTCACCGCGACCGTTGTGATCGCCTCGGGAGGGCAAATTGATTTTGCCTCTGCCATTCTCACTACACCAAACGCACCGCTTCCCAGTACCTTACCTGTAAGATTTCTCGAATAAACGAGTTATGCGACCGTCAATATCAACATATCGATTTCGTGCATCACGCGTGGAACGATCACTCCGAATACCTCTTAATCAATACTTGAATACCGTTAAACCATTGTCATGTACAAAAGAAAGTGCCACAAATGAAAATATGGGTCCCAATATTTGTGAGCAAATTTAGTAGAACATCAGGGTATCATTCGACAGAATTGTGCAAATAGTACACTAGAACCTCACTTATTTTACCATCAGTTATTTTACGAACTCGGCTATTTGACCGGCTCTGCCTCAGCTATTTGACGGCCTGTACCCCCACCACTTAACTGAGTCCCCTTCTTTTCAAGGCTGTGTATATGCGAAGTCTAACCGGTTAGCGTTGCGCACGGGAAGTCTGCGCAGTTTGCGACACGGAGTGGGGGCCCCTCTTCTCGTCAAATAGCTGAAGCAGCCCGGTCCCAAGTCGGTAAAATAAGTGAGGTTCTAGTGTACTCAGTCCAATGAAGGGTTCATTTCAATAGTCCGCGGGATTCACTAATTGTAAGTCAGCGTATAAAAAGGCGATCTTAAGTTCGATACCAAGCTTCAGTAACTCCCGTGGAAATTCCCATTTCTCGTTGTATGGCAGCAGCTCAGCCTGCTCCGCCATGTTTAGTTCTGGATCCAGACATTCCAGAGCTCCGACGTTGAAACGCTCGAGAGTCGCTTCTATGAACCTTTTTCTTGCGGCCTGAAAGAGAACATTCTTCAGATTCATGCAACGATGATCTAAGAGTGGCGTCAGGACCAAGTATTTTTGTATACCATTTCGCGCCGCTTCCGGATATTCATCCAGATAACCATGACAAAGAGTAGAACAATGACTACGATTACACTCGACCATATCATGTATAGCTTCTGTCTTCCTAGATATATCAGATAAAATTTGTGTATTCATGGTTAATTAACGAAATCGCGACGTAAAAATACGGCTGAGAAATCATGAAAAAAGTATAAAGTTCAGTCCGAGACCTTTATGATATTTTCACGCCGATGCAGTATAGTGAAGCTCCGTGCAAATACACATTAGCGTCAAAAATTGAGCACAGATCTTTTGATCCGTAACGTAACGATTGGCTAATTTTATTCAACATTTTCAAAGATTTTATCTAGAATCCGAATTATCTCGGTATTATTCAGTTCAGGCACGAGACTTAGAGCTGTTTAACTCAGTTTCTCCGCCTGACGATAGTATTGCTTTCGCCAGTTGAAACTTTTTTCTACAGAGTACAATGTCACTTCCGTCGCACCGCTCGCGTTCTAATTTTCATGCAAGGCAATTTTTGCATAATACATAACGGCTTTGTTAACGATATACCTGATATTTGTTCACTCAAATGTTCCACCTTGTCAATAAATACGTATCATCAGTTCTGGTGAGTGCGTAAGCGAATCATCACCGACCACAACTACTAATTCAGTAGATAACTTCACTTAAGGCCCTGGTACGATCAAACGCGAACCCGTGCGCACACGCAAATGCAGTGATTTGAGGCTCCTTATTGGCTTAGCTTGGGACAAATTTTTTCAACAACCAATAAGGAGCTTCAAATCACTGCGTTTGCGTTTGCGCACGCGTTCGCGTTTGATCGTGCCAGGGCCTTTACTACACGAAAAGAGGTGGATTCGTTGAATAATTTTCAATACCTGTTTGTATTGTCATGGCTCTTTGATCTTGACTCCAGCTACCGCATATCGTTTTGTAATCGCTACAGGCAGCTACTTTCACCACATAACTAGTGTTGCTTTTCAGTTGTTTGAAATCGTAAGTGTGCTTAGTTTCCGCCAAGTAAGCCAGCTCTTCTTTTCCGCGCCAAGGCGTCACACTTACTTTGTATTGATAGACACGATCACGTAGTTCTGATGGCGGCGTCGACCATCCAATCATTATTGAGTCGGAACTTGTTTCCTTTACTTCCACAGTCGGAACAAACTTCGGATCTGAAAACTCAGAATGTGTTATTCCGTTACGCACCGACACCGGTACGATAGGTTTTTGTAATGAACGACTTTTCGAAAAATTGGGCTACGGGGACAGACTTCTGGACGTCACTACAATACCTCTGTCTATCGTGGAAGCTGTACTCTTCCAACTTAAATGATATTCTTCATCTCCACATTTAAGTTCACAGAGTCCTAGTGTAAACTCATAATTAGTCCGAGACTCGAGGCTTTCAAATGTGTGGAATGTTTCATGATGTATCCGAACCATATTTACTATTGTGCCCCCGTGAGACATCGACAGTTTGTAATTCAAAAACGTGTTTCTTAGTTCTCCTGGCGTCTCCGACCACCTTATCGTTATCGAATCTAGAGTTGTCGCCTCGATCCAAACGGTCGGCATGGAATCTACAAAATTGGACTCATGTAATTCAACAATTCCAACACATTTCTATTACCCGTCAAAAAGACGATCTTGAAGTTGTTATGAAGCTTCAATTGTATTGCAAAATACGCAGAAATGCGAACACTAAAATGAACCACCAGCAACTCTAGTGGTGACAGTTCAATTGGAGATCTCGGTATGTTATGCCACTAATTGAATTGGATCTTACACATTCAGATATTGTTCGAGATAGTATTGTCTGGACCTTGCAAATTCTGAACATGGAAGCCATAAGTATTTGAAATACTTTGAATACTTCCATATTCAGAATTGAACAAATCCAGGGAATACTCGCTAATCATTACAAAATCCGAACGCTTTATTTCAGCTCCGGTAGTCGGTACAGCATATCCTATCCTCCTCTAATATGAAAGACCTTTTCGTAGTGTTGTGAAGGAGCGATACAAAGCAGCTAGGAAACGCGATAGCTCAAACACTGCATTTTGAGCCTACCGCAGCTAATCCCAAAATGCAACTTTGTTGACGCCAATGCATATCTATTCTGGAGGTGTCAATCGATTTTGGTGTGCAAGGATGAGAAATTCAATGTCGCGAGAAACCTCAAGTTAACAAACATATTAGGTCATAATTGAGTTTAGAAAACTGCTTGATCCAGTTATCGCGTATCTTTGAGGCCAGTACCATTTTCCGCATCGTCTTCCGTACCAGACAAGACGCGATAGAGTGAAAATATCCGTCTGATATATGGGAAAGTGAAGTGACATGACACTTAGGAAATGATGCTGCAACATTCCTCAAACCATTTCTCGCATAACAACGAATGAAAAACGTACACTACGTGTTCTGTACGGCAAAATTTGATGAGCGAACTGAACGTTACATTATATTTGACTTTTTCAGTTCTCCAGGGGGCCATGTTCCTCCACTGCCCCATCAACCAAGTCATATAAACGCCACCTCTCCGAAAACAATTAATGTGAACTCAAGATGTTACCAGATGTATTCGATCGATGACCTGCCTTCGCAAGAACGTCAGCCAGGCATCTGTAATTCACGTCGTCGTCCCGCATGGTTCCCGTCAACTTGAGGGTAACTGGAGCTTCCGTGGAATCGGTGAGATGCAAATTAATTGTCCGATTCGTCAAGTTCATGGCATCGTTCTCAAACTCAAGTAGCCATGTGAAACTGTCGTAAGAACACGAATGCAGAATGACGCATGACAGAGATGCAAACTTGTTTCCTTTCACGTGGATTGTTCTTTCTCCTCCAGTTGTTTCATCAGACTCTGAAAAAATATGCCGCGATGATACTATTTTAAGAAGAATTCGCTGAGCAAGTATCGAATAATTAATGTAGGTGCATTTGAATAAGTGAAAAGTAATAGCGTTTTCGATTTGCTGCTCTAGTGTCACTGAGTGTGCTCCGATTGTGACTTGTATGTTCGGTTCAATAATTTCGAGGGATTGCTCTCAGAGTGCTCTGTTCGGTTGGTCTCTCAATCCGACAATTGAGTGCACTGAGTGCGCTCGAGGCTGCTCTATGTTTCACGACAGAGCAGATCTGAGCGTGCTAATATGGCGGGAGTGGAAGTAGATATATTCAATCTGACGTATGTAACACTTGGTAAGATTTAAAACAACAAAGTTGTTCATAGCGTCGACAAGCGCCGCTCGTCGAATGTTCGATTCGCATTTGGCGCCAGTACGCCACGTGGGTAGATCAAGTGATTATTGCTCCACACCGGAATCGATTCATACACCGGTGCGGGACATGACGTCACGAGAGCAGCAATAGAGCAGTTTCAGTGCAAGCAAGTTCAAAACGCTATTATAGATGCAGGGAAAGCGACTTTGAAGAACAAGCTTAAAAGGAGATTAACAATTATTTTGCCTCGAAAAAAAGGACAACGTCATGTATCATTTTTCTACATCATATCATCAATCATATTACCTAGTACAACGTGAAGATTGGCTTGTTGTAAAACCTGCCATGTTGATCCGTTCGTCTGACAAGCATAATTTACAGAGTCATTTCCGTTGGCACTGTGGATCGTACAGGTCACGTTGGCAAAATCCAAGGCAGAATCAGTGTCAGAAAACACACTTTCTCGGACCGGCGTTCCTCGATTTGCTGAACATTTTTTTGAGGTACAAGCGCAATTAGAACACATAAGAAATGAAGTTGAAAGTGGAATCAAAATTTGCGATAGCGCATCGTTACGAAAATATCCGCAAACCATCTAGTGGCGCATATATATACAGTTGAACTACGTGCATGAAAATTGCTGTCGCAACTAGAACGTTTTCTGAATAACCACGGATTAATAATTTTATTACTGGTTGATCAAGAGCTCCAATGTATGAAAAGTCGTTTTCGCGATCGAAAGAAAATGATAACTAGTAGTTACTTTTGCGGTGACTCGAGTGAGGGAGAGTAGGATATGTTCTACAATCGGGTGAATGTGACCGTTCAACTTTGGTCATTTTTCATGCACAAGTCTTGTCGAAAACTTGTCAACGACGTGCGTCGACTGAATCCTCGAAATTTGCCCTCTTTCCGAATTTATACCCAGCTAAGCAGGGAATTTCTCATTCAGCTGTGAGCATTCCATTCAGCGATCTGAATGATGGAATTACTTTTTTTTTCATCCACCAGCTGTAAGTGCTTGGGATAATTCAACCCTTTGAAATGAATAATCTAATTCTTCGATCACTCGAATTTCAGATCATCTCTGAAGTTCTTGATTTCTTCAGTTCAAAAATTGAGAATCGAAACAGATGCGCGATGTTTGCTTTCTCCGCGATATTAACTGGGCTGTGAAATGCTAGACAGCGAGTCGCAAATGTAAAAAATTTGAGCTAAAACAGCGGAGTGAAATATGAACTCGTTGGTCAGATATGTAAAGTCACATTCATTCTGAAATGGCGCAATGAACTAATTTGAATTTCGTCAAAGCTTGGCTGGAATCTTCAATACCTCGATTGATCGAATAAATATACGAGGTCATAATCGAGTTTTGGAAACTTCTTATTTTAATATTTTGCGTACTTTTGAAGCTCGCACCTTTTCTTAACGTCGTTACCCATTTGGAATAAGAAGCCGGTATATCACACAAGGAATTGATGGCAAACCATTTGAATTTATAGGCAGTGTCACTCTGTAGCCCGGTTACAATTTTGCCACTGTATCGAATGGAGTTTATCTCCGAGTGCAAGCACCATTGTTTTGTACCCTTCTGCATGTACATCAAACGAGACCTGGATGAGCCACCTTGTGTTGAATGCCAGGTCAGACGGACGCTATCTGAACCAATAGCATAAAATTCATCTAAATTAAGATGGTTAGTTCCCGAAGCCTCCGGTACTCTCGAGTAAGAGGCAATGCACGTGTAAGGCCCAACGTCTTCTCGCATGACGCTTGTCACGTTCATGGTAATTACAGTGCCACTTTCGTTGACATACGCCGTGATTTTCAAATTGGTCAGGTCCACGCCTCCGTCATCGAACTCGAGTCGCCAGCTTAATCGTGAATTTCGGACGCTGTATACCTCGCACCACAAAGAGGTTGCAGACTTATTTGCTTTCACACTAATTTGATTTTTTTCGGGGGTCAGTTCATCAGGCTCTGAAAATACAAACATGGTAATGAGAAAGCTATTCGTAAACTAATTTGCTACTCGAAATTTGTTAGAATCAATGCCTCCAGGCTTCAACGTTTGATGAATGATATAGATCCACTGATAACTGATGTGATAACTTTGCAAAATCTTACATCGTTCTAGGTGCTCTGAAAATGAAAAAAATCAATCCAAGCCATTGGGTGAGTTTTTAAATATGCCGAGCGTCTGGAACAGTTAAGGTGCCACAGAACCTGCAGTCAACTCACAGATTTTCGATAGCTATATGTCATACCGGGACGTCAAATACGAGGAATTTCGTCAAAAAATTGAGCCTTATTTACGGGACGAAGATGGGTGAAATAAGTTTTCCTGAAACAAGTGTGTATGTCTACAGGGCGCTTGCTTCTTGTATTGAGTGATAGACGTTTCAATCTCCTGGATGCGGCGAAAATTATACGATAAGTCGGTATTGGCCGGATTTTGATGTCGCCATGTTCGATATGTATAAACTTCCTGTCATTTTTATTTATTCGTAATACACATTACTGCATAATCTACGCTGAAAATCACCAAGCAAGCGCCCTACAGATCAATTTAAACTTCTATAAAATGAAATAGTACATTGTGTATCAAGGGCGCAAAGATGTATTTTAGGAGTTTGCTGCATGCACAAAATAGCCTTGCGCCCGTGATGCACACGATATTTTTCTTAACACCTGTATACCATCTCCGCATACACTCTGATTCTCCACTATACTGACTACACGAAGGAACGATGAGAGAGCACGAAATTTCCCCGTGTACGATCCTATCAAAATTATTAAAACTGTAATCGTGTACATAACTCAAACGGCTTCAATTGTAAATATATACGTGAATTGCACAACGGATTCAGTTAAACAATTCATTTTCCTCACCAAAAATACCTTTTTTCAACATGTGCATGTAATAGGCCCTATTTCTTGCATGTAAAACGAATAGAAAATCGCCCATTTCTAGCGTGGACTTTATCACCTCCCTAGGGAGGTAATGGATCTATTACTACCTTCCAAGAGAGGGTTTCGAAGGTTTTCAAATATTTCGACATTTTGAAAATTTCCATAAATTTCCATAAATTTCCATAAATTTCCAAAAATTGCATTAAATTCCCAAAAATTTCCAAACTTTCAAAAGTTTCCAAAATTATTGGAAATTTCCAAAATTTCCGCCGTACATGCGCGAAAAAGGGCCTATACATGCACTCGTTGAAAAAATTACGGTGTGCAACAAGGGGGGGAGGGTAATTTCAAGCTCGGGTGATGACGTTACACTCGTCTTTGTCTCAGGCGCCTTCGGCGCCCTCGACTCCGACTCGTGCAACATCATCTGACCCTCGCTAGAAATGACCCATTTCCCCCCCTTGTTGTACAATGTACTATTAGTACATCTGGAGTGTTGTGCGGGCCAGAACAATAGATGATTGAGAACCATTATCATTCAGTGTAGACAAAGTCTGGATAGTTCTATCGGTCACTTTTCGAAAATATACAGGTTGTTTTTGGGGGAGCTGTTATTTCCCACGGTTTCTTATTATTTTGAGAATACTTTGCCACCGTTTCCGCGCGATCAAGAATAAACTCAGGTCTGATGGTATTAGTGACACGATTACCAATTACCTATTACCTATTTACCTATTTTACCGATTACGATTACCAATTTTCAGAAATATCTCCCAAATTGCACACAATTCAATTCGCGAATATCTTACCATATCTTGTCATACAAATGTTTATCATTTATCTTGGAGATGAAAATCCAACTTGTGGCCTGTTATTATGGAAAATTCGAAAAATCTTTGAGACGTCACGGGTTCGCCTCGCGTGGAATATCCCACATATATCGCCGAAAACATTTATTGATCCAGACCGACGCAGACGGCGGGACTTACGTGACTTGATTTTCACCACGAGTAAGTGCAAAAATACTATAGATGTCGCGATTGCAGTGATCAGCGATGCATCATTTTTGCAGCAATCAGCGATGTTATCATTTTTCAAGAAAATTGCCGAGTGATTGTAGAATGAAGTACTATATCGCGTCACTAATGCCATAAGGTCGTGAGCGCCAAAAAAAAAATTTTTGTCTTTTTGGTGGCAAAATCTTTTTCATGCAATATAACATCGTTTGGGCATATCCGCAAAAAAAATAATTTTTTGGCGCTTACGACCTTATGGCATTAGTGACGCGATATGGTGTTGTTTACGGGAAAACTTGAAACGAGATGACAAAGTATTTGTATTTCGCATCGAGACGGTCGATATTACCCATCAATAATTTATTTCACATCAATCACATTACCTGTTATTACGATGTGCATTGTCTTGTTGTACAGAATAGTCCCTTCGGTTGCGCTCGCCACGCAGGTGTAAATTCCAGTGTCGTTTTTTCCGGCACCACGGATCTTACAAGTCAACAATATTTTCTCCGAATATCCAACCTCTTGGAACCAGCTCTGCAGACTCGGCGGTTCTTGATCTCTGGCGTCTATTTTTGAGGTGCATTTGTAATTAGAATTAATGGAAATGAAGCTGATATCGAGATCAAGATTTGCGACAGCGAATGGTCGCCACGTAGGTAGCCGTGGGTAGGTGAATAACACATGATACGCTCAATGAAATTGATTCTGAGCCGGATGTGTTCAACAATTATGGATACAGTCGATCGACGCACTGGATTACAATAATTCAGAGCGCCGATTGGCTGTTTCTAGAATTGTTGAACACATCCGGCTCATAATCAATTTCATTAAGTGTACATTATGGCTGAACCATATAGCATTATTGTATGAAAATTCGTCGACGACTACTTACATGGAAAACGGTAGATGATAATTTGTAAATAACTTGGTTTTAGATAATCTTTGAACCATTTCATTCAGTCATTTATAGGAATTTTTATGTCATAGAAAATAATGTGATGTGTGAAAATAAGAATGAGTTCACGGTTTTCCGTCATACTGAATATGGGGGGTTCCATCTCATTTCACCTAATCGGTGAAGGTCACCGACGCCGATTTTGTTGTCGATTTTTTCCTCGATTGTACTCTCAAAAAAAGTGATGACGTGTTTGGCCGTCTTTCGAATAGGCCACTTCTATGGTTTTTACGGATTATTCAATTTATCCACATTTTCGGCAACTGACATTTTTGAACTGGCTCTAACATCAAGAGCGGTGATATTTTTCAAACAATGGACGGAACAAAAAATGTGTCGTAAGGTCCAAGCTAGAAGAAAAAAAAAAAAAAAAAAAAAAAAAAATTCAAATTTTTCCAACAAAAGGTTCTCGAGATATTCACATTCCAAGAAATAAATCGTTTTTTTTCGAATTGCGACACCTTCGATTTTTTCGAAATTTCTTTCCTGAATTCCTTTTGTTATAAAGAAGATTTTCCCCAAAGGACATTATGGGCCTCGATCTAGTTCAGAAGTTACACTGGTATAAGTGCTGAAAAGTTGTGAAGAATTTCACGCAAATCAATTAAAACTTCGAAAAGAAGAGTGTTCTTGTTCAAAAAATAAATTTTCAATGAAAAATGAAGCTGTGGGTGTTATCTTGAAAAAAAAAAAAAAAAAAATGGAAAAAACTGAAATCACACATAACCATTTTTATTAAAATTGTTAGGTATGTCTGAATTGGGATCTTGTCCCCTGTTTTAAATACTAGAGTACAACTGAGGGATTGTTGATGGTGGAACAAACGTGACAGGGTTAAAGAACTAATAACTTTATTGATAAGTACTGACTAGGATTATCGGTGTATATGTAATGAGTATCGATAATTCGTACAGGTAGAATGGGTTGAGTTATTTAGGAGTCTTTTGTAAGAAGGTTGGTTAAGAAGTCAGTTAGGAATAATGTATGAATAAAAGGAGAGTAGAAGTAAAGGAGATGGAGGTTGACTGGGAAGTGTGTTATTGTAATCGTAATTCGTTAGTTGTGAGGTCTTGAGGTAAAGGTGGGGATTAGAGGATTGCTGACCGATGCACTTGTGAGTGCCGTGTGCAGCGGGTCAGCGTGAGAAGGATAGCGACGTAGAAAGACAGGAGTTAAGGTATCATCTAAGGAGATATAGCAGGTTGGCGAGAGGAACGTGGAGTAGGACGTAACAAAATATTTGAATTATGAAAATATATCCCCAGCAAACACAGAGTGCAGGGCCATTGCTAGTTAGGTGGAGGAATGCCGATACTTGAGTTGCCGAACCGCTGCCGGAAGAATTGTGATGGCCCTGTACCCTGGTGTCACAGTGGCCGACAGCTGGGCCAGTGCCGGCAGTGTTATACCGGCCCAACGGTTGGCCAGCGCAGGGCCAGCAATGGCCCAAATTGGTTGTCGGGCAGTCGTCAATGGCCCAATAAGAGCCCAATATTGATCAGCCGATGACCCGATCATTCGATTTTTTTTTATTTTCGATATTATCAGGACAAAAAATATTTTTTTCACTAATAGTTGATTCTTTTTCGAGCGGTAGAGCAAAGTTCATATTCCCAGGATGTTAGAAATTAGCTATTCGAAGACTAATTAGATGTATTCATGTGGGTCACCCATCCGAATTCTGGCTGCAGTTGAAATTGCTTAACTTCGTTGATCGTATGATGTCCAGTGTTGATCTACACCCAAACGTCGCCTGTTGCGATACTCAACACTTTTTAACTCGATAGGTAAACTTCGATTTGTGAGGATTTACATCAATATGTACTTTAAAAAAAAAAAAATGACTTCGAAGATTTCTAATGATTAAATAGTATATACTTTGGTTCGATTGCATAGAAACATTCTTTTTCCGGTAAATTCGGTGAAAGTGTTAGAAATACTGCAGTCAGCAGAAAAGCTTATACTATGTACGCCGGCAAATCAACGACCGGATGCCGGTAGAAAAGTGCCGGAGTTGCCAATGCCGGGCCATCAAGATACAGATGCAAGTGTGTTTGAAAACGGCCAAGTGATGGCAAGTCGGTTGTGGCAAGATGCAAAATGCCCTGCAGGAAATCAGTAGTTGGTAACCAACACCGTTCCATCAATGGTTGGATACTGGTAAAACTTCACCGAAATACCGCTATTTTACATGTAGTGGCGCAGCAAAGGCTAGCCCACACCAGCACATTGCCAGCACTGCCAGTGCTGGGCCATAATAATTTCGGCAGTTCTGTGTTTGCTGGGTCATTTATTGAAAGATTCCAATTTTTTTACAATTTTTTTTTTACCATAGCACCCACAGCTTCATTTTTCATCGAAAATTTCTTTTTTGAACAAGAACACTCTTCTTTTTGAAGTTTTAAGGGGGGGGGGGGGGGGGGGGGGGGGTGTAGGGTATTTTACGTGAAAAAAAGGCATATTTTTTATGATTTTTCCTGGCGATATGGATAGCGATAATTGATTAAATCTTTTTCCACATAATAGTGTTATATTTCAAGAATATACAGTTAAATTTGTTTTAAAAAAAATTAATAATCCAGTGAATGGCAGGGAATCTCCGGAGGCGTCGCGGAAAAAAGTTGATCCGCCGTGCACGGGATATCTCGACGTAGGATTATCTGAAACCAAAAATCCAAACGGCATTCGTTAGAGGATAAGTTTTCCGAGGTAACGCTGTGGAGTTTTTTTTTTATTTTTTTTTTATTTTTCAATTTTTGCCGTCACTTTGAAGTCAAAAATGCGATTTTCGCTGAAAAAATCAGCCTATTTGTTATTGTAAAATTGATAATTTAAAAAAAAAACGAAAAAAAGCTCACAGCGTTACCTGATGAATTATATGAAGAAGCGCTGTGCAAAATTTCAGAACGATCGGTCAATTAGTTTTCGAGTAATCGTGTGCACCGACTTTGAAAATGATGTTTTTCAGGAGAGCGCTTTAAAGTTTTGCACAGTAAATATGTGCGGAATAAAATACTATAATTATATATTATAGTATTATTATATTATTATTATTATTATTATTATTATTATTATTATTATTATTATTATTATATTATTATATTATTATACTATAATTCCTTTATACTCACATTGAATCGTCTATCCCAGGTCCATATAGCAAATCGCTTTCATCTAAATGGTCGAGAGCATCCTTTTGTAATGTATACTTTTATGGCGGGAAAAATTTGGGGTTATAGATACAATACAGGAGATAGGCAGGAGGTGCTGCGGGCAGCCGAGCGGCAGCTGTGCAAGCCGGGCGGTGCAATGTACTACGCTAACGCTCATAACTTCGTCAATTTTGCTCAGATTTACTTGAAATTTCGACACAATATTCTTGAAATGTTATACATTCATTTAAAAAAATAAAAAAAAAAAAAATGGAAAAAAAAAAATTAAAATACCCTACCCCCCCCCTCCTTAATTGATTTGCGTGAAATTCTTCACAACTTTTCAGCACTTATACCAGTGTAACTTCTGAACTAGATCGAGGCCCATAATTTCTTTTGGGGAAAATCTTATTTATAACTAAAGGAATTCAGGGAAGAAATTTCGAAAAAATCGAAGGTGTCGCAATTCGAAAAAAGAACTATTTATTTCTTGGAATGTGAAAATCTCGAGAACCTGTCGTTGGAAAAATTAAAATTTTTTTTTTCTTCTAACTTGCACCTTACGACACATTTTTTGTTCCGGCCATTGTTTGAAAAATATCACCGCTCTTGATGTTAGAGCCAGTTCAAAAATGTCAGTTGTTGAAAATGTAGATAAATTGAATAATCCGTAAAAACAATAGAAGTGGCCTATTCGAAAAACGGCCAACCACGTCATCACTTTTTTTGAGAGCATAATCGAGGAAAAAATCGACAAAAAGATCGGCGTCGGTGACCTTCACCGATTAGGTGAAATGAGATGGAACCCTCTCGTATTAGATATCTCTTTATTATATGTCTTCATTCAACAATAACATTTTCATAACATCTGCTCTGAAACTTCAGCTTTCAGTGCCTGTTTGGCGAGTCGAAACAAGCCTATTTCATGCAAATGCCGTGAAAAGCTGTGACGTACGCTGCAATCGCGACTTCGATGTTTTAGCGGTCTGAAAGCAACTGCTTTCATCCGTTGGGAAGAAAGCAACTGCTTTCGTCCCTTGGGAAGAAAGCATTTCAGACCTGAAGTTTCTTGCAGATGTTATGAAAAACATAGTGTGTGACACGGGATAAAACATGAATGCAGGCACGGGTGATGTTAGCCCTCGCCGTCGGCTTCGGGCTGACAACTTCACCCTGGCCTGCATTCACACTGTTTCATCCCTTGTCACACAATATACTATTACATTCGAATTTTCATCCCATCTCTATCGCAAAAGAGAGAATTCGATCAAACGTGTTTTTCGTGTAAAAATGTTTGATCTTTCCAAATATGGGAATCGTTTCGAGCGAGATTCTCAAAAGCCGTGAAAAAATAAGTTTTTTCGAAAAAAAACGTGTTTTTTTAACGTTACCCAATTTTTTTTTTCAAATTTGATATTTTTCGAAAGCTTACAGTTTTTAACAGAAGGAACTGGAATTTGTTTTGGGTGCTCGAAATGGGATCAGGCGGGAGTTGCATGCATGCATGAGACTGTATGTACTATACATATATGTATAATGCCATTTCTTAGTTTCTTCAATTATTATGAAAATGTAATCTCATTCGTTTCCTGTACGATAGAAATTAAAAAGGATAATGAAGATATGCGTCCTCGTAGCGGCAGGATGTGGTTGACACCGCAGGTGGAATCGACTATAGTCTTAGAAAATCAGCCGAGTTTTCAGAGGACAAAAATGGACGTACTGATACAAGTTAGACCCTTCCCCCTTCGGTTCATTCACCGATGGTTGTCATATTTCTTGGAGATTAAACCAAAACTCTGGATTTCTTTCAGATTTTTATCTTGAATAGTTTCCGCGACAAAAGGTTTCCAATATTTATACCCAGCAATTTTTAGTACGTATGCTACTGAAATTTACATCTTGAGAGAGTGATCTTCAATGATTTTGTAGAATGATACGACGATGAAAGAAATCTTATCGTCAACGAAATAGGTAGAAACACTAGAAAGTGAGAGCGCAAATAATAGTCTTATTCCCGGCTCAACTGTAATGGCCGCTTTATTGACCTGAAAAGCGGGACAAAAGTGGCATTTGATTCCCTATTCAACTTTTTGTCCCGCAAATTCACTTTTGCGGGAGAAAAAGTAGATTTGCGGAAGAAATAGTATATTGTGTACCAGGGGCGTAAAGTGGGCTTTTTTAGACCAAGTGTGGAGATTGCAGTACGAGTCGGAGGTGAGCTAGCACGAGTCGAAGATGAGTGCGTCTGCGAGCCGAAGACGAGTACTGCAACCACACAAGGTCAAAAAGCCCACTTAGCCCTTGGTGCACACCATATTTTTTGTAACAGCACGATTTTCGCGTTTTTTCTTCATTGTTGATAATTTTCTTGAAAATATGGAAAAATATTTTAGCGGACTCGAGTAGCGGCCGATAATAAAAACGCCCGCTGCAGCGGGCGATAATAACCTAAAAACGCCCGCTACAGCAGGCGATAATAACCCAAAAACGCCCGCTGCCCGACCTAGCGGGCGATAATAATCTGAAAACGCCTGCTGCTCGACGTAGCGGGTGTTTTCAGGTTATTATCGCCTGCTCGTCTGAAAACTGTCACTTTAGGCCCTCTTAATGGGTAAAAAAACCGCAAAAATCGTGCATGTGTTACAAAAAATAGTATATGCAACGCGAGACCAAAGTCGATCATTCCCTCGAGTGATGACTGCCCTCGCTGCGCTCGGGCAGTCAACCCACCCGCGGGAATAATCTTCGACTTTTGTTTCTTGTTGCATAATGTACTATTTTTGTAATCCTCATCAGTCCAGTAGAAATGCCCGGAAGTGAAGACTTTCGGAGGGGTAATATGATTTTTCAACTGAAACTAGGTAAATGGATACTGAATGATACCTCAATGAAATTTGGCCCCAGCCCCCGCCAACCCTGAGAAGCAGGGGATGACAGGCTCAGAATCTCAATATCTCAAAAACTAACTTCCCGATCGTGAAATGTTTCAAACGAAAGTTGTTCTAAATAAAAAAAAACACACAAAAAGTTATATCAAGTTCAACCGCGTATTTCCACAAATAAAGGCGTTAAACTAATGTGAAGATTCGGGGTTAAACCCCGGAGGAGGGAGACAAAGCTAGACATGTTTTTACGCTCGCACTCATTGACACACTTTCCCTAATGTTCTGCGCATGTGTCAACCCTGAATCTTTACATCAGTTTAACGCCCTTATTCGTAGAAATACGGGGTTAAACTTGATATAATTTTTTGTGTATAGGTACATATAATTGTATTCAGAACAACTTTTGTTTGAAATATTTTACGATCGGGACGTTAGTTTCCCAGATATTGCGATGCTAAACCTTTCATCCCCTGCTTCTCAGCGTTGTCGGGGGTGGGGCACAACTTCCATCGGGGTATCATTCAGTATCCATTCACCTAGTTTCAGTTGAAAAAGCATATCACCCTTCCAAACCCGTGTAGAACTTTACTGTGGCATGCCCTAATATCAGCATGGGCCACATCGGGCGAATTTATGGCTTGCCAGACTTGCAATACTACTCAGGCCCTGAAGTGGCCCCGATGTGGCGTGCCTTATTATCAAAATAGGCAATATCAGGCGGATTCGTGGCTTGCCAGACTTGCAACACTGCCCAGGCTCTAAAGTGGCGCCAGTATCACTGTGCGAAGAACCGAGTTCGATTAATCGATTTCAAGTCGTCGAACGGCTACCTGCAGCTCAGCTGTTGCGTTCCATCGATGTGCATGTTAATTCAAGGTTAGGATACCGGTATCCATGAAAACAGAACGTTATCGTTCTTCATAAAGTTCAAAGTTATATATATCAGTGGTGAAAATTTAGTTTTGATACGAGCACCTCTAAAGTTTTTATACGGCAGTCTGGATGCGCAGTTCCAAGTGCGCGACAGATCGCGCCATAACCTCACTCTTCGTCGTATCAAGTGCGAATCTCAACTGGCGTCAAAGTGACTTTTCATGCCTGTGCCGAAAAAAAAAATGGTATGGGGCTCGCCTGTTAACTGTTTTTGACTCGAATAATGATTTCAGAACTCACTTTCGGCTCGCCTTTAGCTCGTACTGTAATCATTATCCTCGCAGAAAAACACTTGGTTTACGGGCATGCCACATAATATACTATTAGAATTCGTATCATGAAATAATGATCTCGCCCGTATCATAAAATAATTCATCTCGCCTTTGATACTGATCGATCATGATACTGATTGGTGAGATTGAAATGTCTTTTAACTCTTCCCGTGTGGAAATTTCTCCGGGAACGCCCGGTGTTTGCCTAGCCCCCGGATGGGCAATCCCGAAGATGGCCCAGCTAGTCGGGTGCTATACGAGCAATATATAGCATAACTGTAAATAATTTCTTCTAGTTTAGCTGTGCAGCCCCCGGTTAGCAAGGCCAGATATTTTCCCTGCATGCGTTTTCACATCAAAACTTGCCTAGGCCCTAGTTGGGAGAGCTCGAAATTGTAGCTGAGCTATTTATATGCTTACACTTTCGATCAACATTCATTATTAACTCGATATTCTCGACGGTAACCATATATGCACCCTGTTACGCATTCGTGTGGCAAACGACACATATTAAGTTTTGAGAAAATGGACATTAAAGTTTTTCTGATTAAAATGGTTTTGATAATACTTTTTGTAATTTTTTTTTTTTTTTTTTTGTATACGCAGCAAATTGATGAACTTATAATAGATATTCATGAATTATTATGAAAAATGTTGAGAATCACCGACAATATGCGCACAAGGCACCTGAGCCGAAGAGGTACTGCGCTTGCGCAGGCTTGATCTAACCAACAGAAGTCGTACTATCCAATATCCTTTTTTCCTTTTTGCTTTTTCTCTTCCACGCTCTTGTATAGCCTTCTTGATTAATAATAATAAACTCGTTATTTTCGTTCTCTTGTAATTGTGAGTCTATTCTTTGCAAGATTCCCATCCCTGTATTAACAGGTTATGGGCCCAGCTCACGCAAGAATAGTCGAGTTTAACATATATCGTGTTTAGAGGTTATGTTACCACGTGCCGGTACCGCGTGTGCTAGATAATAATTGAGACTGAGTGAGGTTATATAAAGTCAGGGACATGCAGCTAAGTATGGTGAATCCGGCAAAAATCGAACTCTTATCAAAAGACAATTATGACACGTGGCAAATGCAAGTGGAAGCTTTATTAATCAAAAGTGATCTGTGGGAGTATGTGAGCGGTGAAAAACCCCTCCCGCTTCCCGCAGAAGGTGCTAACTCTACTGCCCTAGCCGAAAATGCAACAGCCCAGGAGGAGTGGCGAAAGTGCGATAGAAAAGCACGATCGGATTTAATCCTCTCGATCCATCCCTCGGAGCTACCTCAGATCCGACATCTAACGACATCGAGGGAAGTTTGGCTCAAACTTGAATCAATCTACGCATCGAAGGGACCTGCGAGGAAGGCGACACTCCTAAAGCAAATGATTTTACAGCGTTTGACAGACGATGGAGACGTAAGAGATCATATGAATAAATTTTTCAATGCCGTTGATAAGCTTTTGGCTATGGGAGTTGAGATAAATGGAGATTTACTTTATATCATGCTCTTATACAGTCTTCCTCCTAGTTATGAAAACTTTCGAGTTGCAATTGAGTCTCGTGACAAGCTTCCTACAGCTGAGGCCCTAAAAGTCAAAATACTCGAAGAAAGTGACGTAAGGGTACAGTCTACAGTGGTTGAAGCAGCCGGAGCTCTTGCCGTGAGGAACGGAGGACGACGCAGAACGAGAAAGCACCGAGGAAAGGTAGAACCCAAGGCCTCTGCCGAGAAAGCCACAGGAGTCGTATGTTACACATGCGGAAAACCCGGCCATATATCTCCTGATTGCTTAAATAACTCAGGAGGACCCTCCGACAAAAATAGAAGGGGTACGACGCATCGTGCTAACACGAAGCCCACGGCTAATGCAGTTGACGACACATACCTTGCTCTTCAAGCCTCTCTCGATGAAAATCACCAGGTCTCAGGAAGCGTCTCAACCCCTCGGGCATGGATTCTTGACAGCGGGTGTACCGCACACCTGTGTGGGGAGAGAGATCTCTTTGAGGCAATTGATCAGTCGACAACGGGCAGACTCAACCTGGCGAGTCAAGTTTCAACAGAAGTAGTAGGAAGAGGGCCTGTGAAGATACCAGTATCTGGTAGCCAAGGCTCTTCCCTCATCGAGCTCCAAAATACACTTTTTGTTCCAGATCTAAGGAACAACTTGGTCTCTGTGTCAAAAATAACCGACAAAGGCCACAGTGTTACTTTCAGGAGCGACTCAGCTGTTGTCACCGACCAGAGAGGGAACGTAAGGATGAAGGCGAATCGACGAGGCAACCTTTACTATCTCGGAGAGAAGGAAGATAGTGCAGGGGTCGCAGAAGTCCTGTCACGCTCTGACTTATGGAAGTGGCACGAGCGCCTAGGACACCTAAATTCCAGAGACTTGGTAAGTCTCATCGGTACTCTCAATCAAGGGAAGCCCTCTACGATAGAGGCTGAGAACCTGAAGTTGTGCGACATATGTATCAGAGGTAAAATGACTGCTCTCCCATTTCCTACTGGAGGTCCACCAAGCGACGAATTGCTGCATATCGTGCACTCAGACGTCGTAGGCCCTTTACGAGTACATGCTCTGAATGGCGCAAGATTCTTTATAACCTTTGTCGACGACTGTTCAAGGTGGTGCCAGATATACTTCCTGCGCCAGAAAAGCGGCGTGTGTGAGGCCTTTAGGCATTACCAGAACTTCGTCGAGCGGCAAACTGGGAAGAAGATTAAGACCCTTCAGACAGATAATGGAAAGGAATACATTAATGAAGAAATGAATTCATTGCTGTCGAGTCTTGGAGTCGAGCGTCGGTTAACTGTTGTACGCACTCCACAGCAAAACGGAGTAGCTGAACGTCTGAACCGCACGCTCCTCGACATGGCACGATGTCTAATGCTGCAGTCAGGACTATCGCCAATGTTCTGGGCTGATGCAGTTGCAACCGCTGGATATCTTCGAAATCGTTGTCCGTCCAGTAGCTTGGGTGGAAGGACCCCCTACGAGAAGTGGATAGGCGAGCTACCAAACTTGGATAACCTACGTACGTTTGGAGCGAAAGTGTTCGTCTTGAACAAGGACCCATCGAAGGACAAGTTCGCGGAGAGATCGACTGAAGGGGTATTCATTGGTTATCCCCGTGAGACTAAAGGATACCGAGTCTGGATTGCGGAGGAGCGCAAGGCGATTGTAGCAAGGGATGTTAAGTTCCTCGAGGCGACCTCTCAGAAGGAACCCAGGGAACGCGACATCACCGAATTGTTGAAGACTAAGGAATGCGAGGCTGACAAAATTGTGGAGCCAGTAGGCTCATCTGAAGCAAAAAATCGCACTCGCCCCGAGTCAAAAGACCAACTTCGAAAACTAGCCCTTGACTCGCCTACCACACCAATAGTCCAGCAACGATCAACAACGAATCCTGTAAATAAAGATGCTCCGCGCGGACGTGGGCGACCAAAATTATTGCGCACCGGAGCAAGGGGGCGACCCCGGAAATTATACCAGACAATTCGAGGAAGCGATCAAATCGACGATGAACTCCCTACGGAAATACTCAACCAAGAGCTCGACGATGATGTTTTTTGTGAAGAGACCACCGCAGCGAAAGATGCTACCGAAGAACAGTTCGCCGGCGTAGCTGAAATATCCTTACGTGAAGCTCTATCGAGTAAAGAAAGCGACGAGTGGAGAGCGGCCATCCTGTCTGAGGTAGAGAGTCTGGTGAAGAACGATACTTGGGAGATTGTGAGGAAACCTGAAGGCCAGAAAAGCATCGGTTGTCGGGTAATACTAACAAACAAGTATGGAACAGATGGATCTATCGTAAGACGAAAGGCAAGGATTGTCGCAAAGGGGTTCAGTCAGAAGTACGGTGTCGAGTATCACCACACTTTTGCACCTGTAGCCAGGCTAGAGTCCATACGCCTGTTGCTTGCATTAGCGGCTGAACTTGATCTTATCGTTTGGCAATTCGACGTTGTTACAGCTTACTTGAACGGAGTCCTAGAAGAAGAAGTCATTATGGATGTTCCGGACACGCTGTTAGACACACTCGAGCAATTAGTCCTAGAGAAGAACTCAACGCCAGAGGTGAAGAATCGAGCCGCTATAATGCTCGACACGCTCAAATCAGGGGGGAATGCCTGTCGCCTGAAGAAGGCGCTATACGGGCTTCGCCAGGCTGGTAGACAGTGGCACCTCTGTCTAACCGAAAAACTCAAGAAGATGGGACTAACGCCGACATTCGGAGAACCGTGTCTATACCAGGCACACCGAGGAGGTAATATTCTTCTACTACTAATATATGTGGACGATATTCTAGTAGCCTCGCGGAGCCAGGAATGGATTGCGGAAGTGAAACACGAACTAACTAAGAATTTCGAAATCAAAGACCTTGGCATCGCCAAACACTGTCTTGGACTCGAAATCGAATACGAAGAAAACGAAATCCTTCTATCACAGAAAGGTTATACCCTAGACGTAATCGCAAGATACGGGATGGAAAAATGTAACCCTGCTTCAACACCATCGGAACAAAATTCAAAGGGTACAACAGAAGACTCCACCGAGCTAATACCTGAATCTTGGCCGTATCGAGAGCTAATTGGCGCTCTCATGTATTTGGCTGTCGCAACACGGCCAGATATCTCCAACACTGTGTCAAGACTGGCGCAGTTCAATAATCAACCGAAGAAGCAGCACTGGATCGCTGCGAAGCGGGTACTGAGGTACCTGGCAGGAACAACAACCCTAGGATTGGCATACTCCAAAACGAATCAATCCCTGATTGGATTCTCGGACGCTGACTGGGGTGGCTGTACAACAGATAGACGCTCATTTACGGGCTACGCATTTCTACTGGGAGGAGGAGCCATCTCCTGGAAGGCGCAAAAACAGCGGACTACAGCCTTGTCATCAACCGAGGCTGAATACATTAGCATGGCTGAAGCTGTCAAGGAAGGCATGTACTTACGAAGCCTTCTTATCGAACTCAGGCAAGAAGAAACAGCTGATGCTGTTTTGTACATCGATAATCGTGGCGCCCAATACCTGGCACATGATCATATGTACCACCCACGTACAAAGCATATCGACATCAGGTATCATTTTATCAGACAAGCGATCTCTCAAGGTTTGATAACCCTCGAACACATCCCAACGAACGAGATGGTAGCTGACGTGCTCACAAAAGCACTGCCGAGCAAAGGACACTGGAACTGCGTCGAGGGATTAGGCATGATAAAAACCAGAGATGCTCGATAAGGAATCGTGCGCCTATTGAGGGGGCGTGTTGAGAATCACCGACAATATGCGCACAAGGCACCTGAGCCGAAGAGGTACTGCGCTTGCGCAGGCTTGATCTAACCAACAGAAGTCGTACTATCCAATATCCTTTTTTCCTTTTTGCTTTTTCTCTTCCACGCTCTTGTATTAATAGCCTTCCAGCCTTCTTGATTAATAATAATAAACTCGTTATTTTCGTTCTATTGTAATTGTGAGTCTATTCTTTGCAAGATTCCCATCCCTGTATTAACAAAAAATACTATGAATTTGAAGAAAAAATAATAATTTTTATATTTCTTATTTTCAATCAATTTTTGATGAATGATTATATAAATGAGAAATATATGAAGATATTAAAAATAAAGAGGTTAGAGCAAAAAGAAACATGACAAGATTGAACATTTCAGGAAAAGTGTTTTTTTTTTTTGCATTTCAACAGTTTGAATGTAAAAAAGATATTTTCCTGAAATGTTTCATTTTGTCAATCATACCTCTTTTGCTTTAACCCTTTCTGATATCAATAAACTAACCGGGGTCTGGTCGGGCGCTGTACAGCCGACCCGACAAATCTTCTAGCATTTGTCGGGAATGTTAGACGGGCGCTGGCCAGCTCGCGATGTACAGCTGAGCGTTACAAGCGTTGCTGGGCACTAAGCAGCCCGCCCGTTTAGCGCCCGCTTAGTGAACAGCGAAACTACACTGAAAAAAAAGTATAAGTCCTATACGCATACTTTATTTTAACGCGCTGGTTTCTCTAATATACAAATACGTATCACCGTGGTACTAATATGAGTATGTGGCTATACACAATACTCAGTATCGCTGTAGGACTTATATTTGCGGTACGATACTATAGCAAGCCACCAGTGAGTATAGTAAAAAAGTTCCTGCGTTGCGCGTATCTCTAAACAAAACATAACCTTCAAATCGTTACGAAGTTTTTATATAAATGGATTGCATTTAATTTAATCGTAAGGAGTAAATTGCATATTTTTAATAACAAATAGTAATAACACGAAAGCGGTTATATTATTATTTTCTTTCTAATGACATTTATAATACCTTCTGTCATAACCTTTTACTTTTCAAGAAATCTGTTTAAGTGTGGAGCTTATACGAGTATTGTGGTGCGACTAAAACTCAGTTTAAGTGTATAGCTTATACTAATATCGCTGTGGTACCGAAAAAATATTGCGATAGGACTAAAGCTTGGTTTTAGTGTATAGTTATACGGGTATTGCTATAGTACCGAAATTTATCGCTGTAGGACTTATACTTTTTTTTCAGTGTAGGCAACACCTAGCCAGCCCCCGAATTGAATTTCCACACGGGTTAATTCGACACCTTGATCATAAATTTCAACAATTAGAAAGATATTATACCGGTTATCATAGGGTAGTTTGGCGTAGTGGGTAGAGCGTGCGACTAGTAATACAGCGATTCCGAGCGGACTTGGGTTCAAACCACGGTGTAAGAATAAGAGGTGGGTCAACTGCCGTATACTCCCCGTGTAGAGCTCTGTGATTATTATGCGGCAGTACGGCAAAAATCCGCCAGGGGCCTCATGCGTCGGAAAGGGTGGGTAAACCCGTGGGGTAAACACGGTGTAAACAATAATGGGGTCGATCTAGCAGACAGTATTTGTATTATGAGTAATTACTTTGTTATTATCCCACACATTTATTAATGTGCATCCTTTTCGTGGTTTATTAGGTGTGGCCACCTTTTTTTTTGCTGCGAAAGCTCACCGGTTTATTTGATTTTCAGTAATACACTATCGCGATAGTCACATGAATTCATCGTACAATTATTTTCTTTTCGTGGCGTAACATATTTTCAGATGCATCACCACGTGAATAATAACGTGCAAATCAATCACCACGTGAATAATAACGTGCAACTTGTCATCTTCGGCAGCAGATTTTATTTTTCACACGTCAAACGTCAAACTTCTGTGGATACCGTGAATACTGTCTGCTAGATCGACGCCATTATTGTTTACACCGTGTTTACCTCCGTGTTTACCCACCCTTTCCGACGCATGAGGCCCCTGGCGGATTTTCGCCGTACTGCCGCATAATAATCACAGCGATTCGGGCCAGTGGAACCACCTCTTATTCTTACACCGTGGTTCAAACCCCGATAGGATCGAAAAAATCGAATGGAGTTTTATAATCAATATTATAGATCTATCTTCTTAGTGATTAAAATTATGTGATGAAACGTTAATTTTTTTTAACTTTTATGTGATAATATCGATATCTGAGAGTAATATATAAATCACACCCCGATTTGTATGAATATAAGCAGTTTAGGCACGGCTGTGGCAGAAGTTATGGCGCGAACGTGGTTCCTCAATGGCAGCCTCATCGGGTCCCGGTGTGGGGCGGTATCTAAAATGCGAACATTTGACCAGGCCCCTAACAGGCTGCCACAGCTCAGCCAGACCTGGGCCCGATTTGTATTATGGCAACCTTTTCGGGATCCGGCTTGAGCCACAATACAATTTCTACACGGGAAAGTCTTCACTTTCGGGCATTTTCACTGGACTACATGGCCTAGCTTGGGAATCGGCTGTTGATGTGCCACAGTATTGTGACTCGGGATAGGTCAGAACCAGCAGTTTTAACAAAAAAGCTCTGCTTTTTTGCAATAGGCACGATTGCAGGCTTGACAATTCTGATAAAATATTGCAACGTTTCAATTACTAACAAATGATGAAGTATTGCAATAGTTTAATTAGTAGCGAATAAGATCACGAACGAAATTCGGTTGTTCAAAATATATATATTAAAAAAAAAAAAAAAATGGAATTGATTCATAATAGGGTAAGAATATTCTTAAATAACATTATTAAATAATATTATTAAATTTCAATCGAGGATTCTGGTTTTGTCAATTTTCATAGGTTGGGACCGAGTAAAGTTAAGTTGACATTCGTTTGGATGCAGAAGAAAAAGAAAAAAAAAAAAAATTTTAATTGTGAAACACTTAAACCGAAAGTGATGGAATCTTCAAAAGTTTCGTGGATCATCTTCACTAAACACTTGATTTTCCCCCCAAATTTCGTTCGAATCGGTCGAGTCGTTTTCCCGCAATTCAGGATACACGTAATAATTAATTAAATTGTGAAACACTTAAACCGGAAATGATGAAATCTTCAAAAGTTTCGTGGATCATCTTCACCAAAAACTTGATTTTCCCCCCAAATTTCGTTCGAATCGGTCGAGTCGTTTTCCCGCAATTCAGGATACACGTAATAATTAATTAAATTGTGAAACACTTAAACCGGAAATGATGGAATCTTCAAAAGTTTCGTGGATCATCTTCACCAAAAACTTGATTTTCCCCCCAAATTTCGTTCGAATCGGTCGAGTCGTTTTCCCGCAATTCAGGATACACGTAATAATTATTAAATTGTGAAACACTTAAACCGGAAATGATAATATATTCAAAAGTTTCGTGGATCATCTTCACCAAAAACTTGATTTTCCCCCCAAATTTTGTTCGAATCCGTCGAGTCGTTCTCCCGCAATCCAGGAAACACGTAAAATAATAATTATTTTAGGGGTAAAACACTGACCATTTCGTAACCGGCAGAGATAAAATCTTCAAAAGTTTGGTGGATCATCTTCACTAAACACTTGATTTTCCTCCCAAATTCCGTTCGAATCGGTCGAGTCGTTCTCCCGCAATTCAGGATACAAACAAATTTTCGGCATTACACACACACATACATACATGTTGGAAAATGCTAGAAAATAATTGTGTGAGTGATGAAACGAATTTCTGAGTTGAAGAAAATTGTTTTCTTAACACATGCACCGAAAGTCCTCGTTTGCGCACCGTCTACATGCACCGAAAGCAGACTTTCGCGCACCCGTGTGCGAGAAAAATTTCGCACACCGCTAGCAGTGCGCGAAAAATTTTGCACACCGCTAGCGGTGCGCGAAGGTTTTTCCCGCATCGCTTGCGATGCGCGAATGTTTTCCCCGCACGGGTACGCTCAAACCTGCTTTCGTGCATGCAGACGGCGCGCAGCGAGGATCTTTCGTTGTATTTGTTAAGAAAAATAGAGTTTGATACATGAGCCCAAAGCAGCAATCCCTTACTCGTGTGAAGGCGCCTCACTCGCTACCTTCGGCTCGCCTGTCGGCTCGCCTTCGGGCTCGTTTCGGGCCTTCACACTCGTGCGCGAATTGCTGCTTCGCGCTCTTGTATCGAAAAACACTATTTTCTCGGTCGCACGTTTTTCGCGATGACAAATCTAATAGGCACTCCGCTATGCGATCGTGCCTAAAAAGAAAGAACGTTGAGGTATTCCGCTGCTTATTTCATGTCTTTGACTTACCACAGTTGCCGGTGTAGGCACAAATGGTGGCGAAATGAGCGAATAGTAAAGCGATCTTGATCGTCAGGTCCAGCTGGATTCGCAGCATCATGCTTGTCGACGGAAACACTCACCGTTGTTGTGACACTATTTGCTTCTGTACCGACGTAGGGATTGCGAATGATCAATTTCAGAAAGTTGAAATTCAGTTCGTGGTCGAACTTTTTCTGTTCATATCTCGTTGCAGACTATCTTTAGAACGTAGGCTATGCGATCCTGCTAGTCCACCACACTTTTTCCACACAGGATCTCATGATCCCATCCGCAAGCAAACTGTATGGCGTTATCAGCTTATGACTAATCTACGGAAGTGCGCAATTCGCCTCGGCATGTACGCAGCAATGATTGCGATTTACCCTTGCTACATACGATTTGTTGCTGACGATTGCAACATTTTGACACGCTCTTAGGTGCGGCAGTTCTGGTTCACTAAGAATTTGCAAATTACATACGCTCGTTTTCTTTCCGAGGTCTACATTTTCTCGAATGTGGGTTCAGTGGAGGTATACAACACGCAAGGACGTATTTCACATCAGACATTGCACGATGAAGGAGGACGAAAGTTATTGATCATTGTGGCAGATGTACATATTTTATACCTCTGACTACCCAGATAGCACAGAGACGTCTTAAGGACATCCATAGGACGTCTGAAATTTTTTGAGACATCTTAGGAAAGTGTCTTTCAGATGTCTCTGAGACGTCTAAAAGTCGTCTGATGCGTCGAATTTAGACGTCTCAATGTCGTCTCACGAAAGACGTCTTAATTCCGTCTGAATGAAGACCGCTTAAAGCAATTCTATATGACCTCCACATGCCCAAATTGAGGTTGGAAGAATTTGAATGCAAAGAGAATTTTCAACCATAATTATTGATTAAAATCAGACTCCATTTTAGTAAAATCAGAATTCACTATTTATTTGAATATCGATATAATCTTATACGAATAAAATACCATTTTTTTTTTTTTAACAATAATAATATCTTCTGATAGTTCTCATTGATAACTGTATTGTGTACATGACTTATTTTACTAATTCAAGATTATCTAAATAGTTCAGAAACACGAGTGTAACTGTATAGTGTATACTTATCATCTAATTGAGCATTAAAATCTTATTGTGAATCCATTTAATTGTGTATTTGATTTTTTGTATTTAATTTAATTACACAATATTGTAATATGACGGTTCATTGTAACCTACGACGTGACAGCTACCACTACGTCGTCTATTATCAGTCACAGACGTATAAAATATCGATAGATCGCTTGTCCGTGGTCGTCCGGCAGCGTTGTCATTTGCGAAAAAAAAAATAATTGTGCCGCCATTAGACTGACCACTATCCACAGAACATCTCTGATTTTCGGAGCGATATCAAACAATGTAAACACGTGCCGGCCTGCTTGACGAATCTAACCTCAATCTGGCAGCATGCAGTTGCAGTGACCGGCCCATACATACGATTCGAGTTTGTAAAAATATTCCACGGATAATAATATATATTATACTTACGTTTGACTACAGCTAGTATTTGGAGATTTATTTATATGAAGCAAATTCTTCTATGTCTTGAATAAATTAGTCTCACTTGGTAGTATGGCAGTACACGAAACTATGTAGAGGATTGTAATGTGCGCGGACCACGCGGAAATGCGCGCGAAATAATGGCTGGCATCAATTCGCACGACGGTGCTGCCATCTGCGATTTCACGTATATTGGCTTACATCAAGACGTCTGATGAAAAAGTCTAATTCAAGACGGCTTTCCGACCATCGTTATTGAGACGTCTTAAATACGACGTCTTGAGGTCGTCTTGCGGGGTATATCTTAAGACGTCTTGAAAATGACGTCATGAAGACGTCCTTTGGACACATGTGCTATCTGGGTATCAACCAGATTTGCTATGTTGATCAAACCTCCCAAACTAGCACTTGTTGTGAGCTAGCAAATGAGCCTCCGGTTTCACAGTAAGGGGCTGTCCATATATTACGTAACGCGTTTTGGGATAGTGCGTGCATGGCGTTCCCTATACTACACTGTAGCATTTTGCGTTACGTAATATATGGACAGTCCCTAACTTTATCGTGGTTTTCGTCAAGATAAGATATGGGAGACGTTAGTATACTACTATAGGATCGAGATGTCGCTAAGTTTTTATTATATTTATTATATTTATTATATTTATTATATTCAGACCGCAAACTTTGAATGCCAACATAATTCACTCTGGAAACTTACTCAAATAGCCTACCTCGTTAGGCCAGTTGAAACGAATTCTTTACGCTGTATGGCTTACCGCAGCCCGCCAAGTGTAGTCCAGGACCATGAGATTGCAAATGACTATTTTATGTTGTAGATTTGCTGCAGTAAATACATTTTAGAATCTATCATATCTGACCGTGGCAATTATATCGCGGTTTCAAAAATTTGAGATTATGTGTGTTGGATACAATTTGTAGTGAAGGTTTCAAGGTGAGCGAGTATGTTCAGGGTAAACAATAAATGCAAGGACTTTTCAAGGAAAAAGTATAACAATCGGATTCCTCTATCTATTTTGAACCTCCGCCTTGCAATTCTTAATCTGATTTTAATCGTTTTGGCGGATGACCAATTGTTTGTGACATTCTATCTTATAATTAATTACTCTAATTTTGATTATTCTTTCGGGAAATAATCATTAAGGTGGTTCCCTACCCAATTCGACCTGTTCTAAAAACATTGGGCTGAACGGTGCTATTGAACAGAATATCTCTAACCGCGTACCGGAAACGGGAAAAAGGGCTCTGTAGCGCAATGATATTGGCGATTGCGAACACGTAGGTCCAAAACATGTTCGTTTCACGCTAAAATAGAGAAATGGCGCAAGGAATAATCTTTTGTTTATAACAAATGAGATTCTTCGTTAACGTGAAATTCAATAAATATATGATAATAGTGCCATTCAATAGCGTTAAAATGATTCTTGAATGAAAGTGTCCAGGATGAATACAACCAAAGATATGACCGCTCGAAAAGGAGTATGTTTTCGGTTTTTGGGTCTTTTTCCTGAATTGTAAATTCTTCCGTGTAACTTGGAAAATAGGGGCCAACATTTTTTTTTTTTCAATTGTTTGATGAATTTATTTGTTCCATAGAACCCATAAAAAAAAAAAACAAAAAGCAAAATCGGTAACATCGAGGTCAATTTTTGATTTATTTTGTCCAGTCCGACGTAGAATGACTCAGATATTGTTCACTTTTACAACTCCATGATTATGAGAGTCGTCCGCCGAGTTCAGTCGAAACAGGCGTTTGGAGGACCACCACGTTACATGATGCAACATGATGCGTAATCTCTCCGACACACCGATCCAAATAGTCAGCTGTCAGTGGTATATTCGAACTACGTAAAAACCATCCGTGGACTCTATCTTTGCATGAAACGAACATTTTTTTGGACGCATGTGTTCGGAATTGAATTTAAATTTGCGCAGCGTTGGCCTTTTTTGCGTTTTCGACGCCTGGGCTCGTATAATAATGGAAATGTGCCCCCCCCCCCCCCCCCCCCCTCCTTCTTCGACAAAAAGGAGATGGGCGACTAGGGATGGGCCTTAAAAACAGTTGATGAAAGGGGATGGCCACCCTGCGAGAAACAGACGAAAAACTTGGGTAGTGTCGAGTTGGCTGTGACTGACTGCGAACTTTCGAAATAATCGCTTGGTATAATATTAAATGTTACCCAATAAACCACGGATGGTGTAAGATTCCGTATTCTATACGGAAATTCGATATAAAACTAGTATAGGTATAAATAATAAACGTTACATAATGAACGTATGACAATACTTACATACTATAATAAACAGATAATAAAAACGCCTATTATACGATTGCATTATTCATGACATATTCATGTCCTTTTAGGAACAGGTCTGTCGATGAGACGTGAAATATACGTTTTCACCACACCTGCAACGAAAGTACGACTTTCGGGCCCTCGCCTGAGCGGGAAGTCGTATTTTCCAATGTGTCAACATCACACGCAGTTTGGCATAGCCTATTTTCGCTTTCTAGACATGTAATATACTATTCATTAGTATAAAATTGGTAGAGGTGTAAAAAAGAAACATTTTTCATACACGTCTCTTATATTTACGTTTAAGATACCTACATGAAATACGTTGATTTCAGGAGAAATTCGAGAAATTAGAGAGGTCGGTAACATGAATTGACCAGACCCCCCCCCCCCCCCCCCCTTGTGAAATAAGGCGGGCATAAACATGGGGGAATCATCCGACTGAAGTGGATGCCATTGGAAGTTTCAATTTGCAACCTGACACTAGCACCACAGTTCAGCTCATTTGCGAGGCCCTGCGCAAGCAGAGGACCATAGTGGAAACAAAAACATCTACGAACTATACTACGGTCTACGTATACAATGTGGCCACAGGCACTGTATACCAGGTGACGATTTAATTACGAAATATATTTAAGAGAATTTGAAAAGCTCAAATTGAAATGAAAAATAAAACGAATTATGAGCCTGAATGCGCCCCCTCCTGATGGCACCCTGGACCAGTGCCCCGTGGGCCCATGCCTAGGCACGGCGCTGCCTGCGCGCGATGCGAAGAAGTTGACTGTTACCGCGAAACAGTAAGGTTTTTGATGGGTATGTAATGTCGAGTGACCCGATGCACAACTCTCTAAATATGAACCAGTGAAAATTTATGACCCTGAAGATTTCTGCATCTGAAAATTTTTGTACATTGTCAGCTGTATATTTTTATAGAAGCACCGAATCCAAAAGTGTCTCAGGACTTTTTTGTTCATTGATCGATTTTCTCAAGGCGTGTATTTTTATTTTTATTTTTATTTTTTATATTAAGGCACTTTGAGACGTTTTTCCCCGATTTTACCGATAATGTCACCCGTAGCTGCCTCCCCGCGGATCAAACCGAAAGATGTCCCGGGACTTTTCGATTCCGTTTTTTATTTACGAATGGCGCTTAATTTTTTTTTTTTTTTTTTTTCGGCGGCTTTTCGAGCCCTTTCTTCGATTTTGCCGATAATGTCACCAATGTTTTGATTTTTGAATCGCGGCTTTTTTTCTATTCAATGTAATTTTTTTTTTTTCTCATTTTTGTACATTGTCAGGCGTATATTTTTATAGAAACACTAAATCCAAAAATGTCTACAGACTTTTTTGTTCATTGATCGATTCCCTTGAAGGGGGTATTCTTTTATTTTTTTTCTATTTTCTATTTTGAGGCATTTTATGTTGATTCTATTAATGAATAAAAAAGTCTTGAGACACTTTTGAAATCATTGATCGAATAAACACAAAGTGCCTCGAAATAGAAAATAGAAAAAAATAAAAGAATACCCCCCTCAAGGTAATCGATTAATGAACAAAAAAGTCTGTAGACAATCTTGGATTTAGTGTTTCTATAAAAATATACGCCTGACAATGTACAAAAATAAGAAAAAAAAATTACATTGAATAGAAAAAAAGCCGCGATTCAAAAATCAAAACATTGGTGACATTATCGGCAAAATCGAAAAAAAATGGCTCGAAAAGCTTCCGAAAAAAAAAAAAAATAAAAAATTCAGCGCCATTCGTAAATAAAAAACGGAATCGTAAAGTCCCGGGACATCTTTCGGTTGGATCCGCGGGGAGGCAGCTACGGGTGACATTATCGGTAAAATCGGGGAAAAACGTCTCAAAGTGCCTTAAAATAAAAAATGAAAAAAAAATAAAAATACACGCCTTGAGAAAATCGATCAATGAACAAAAAAGTCCTGAGACACTTTTGGATTCGGTGCTTCTATAAAAATATACAACTGACAATGTACAAGAATTTGCAGATGCAGAAATCTTCAGGGTCATGAAAATTTCACTAATTCAATCAGTAATTCAGTTTCTCACTGCAGAATCAGTCATTTCGGTCAACATACACTGTATAATTAGGTACTGGGATGGTCGACTCGGGTTAAGCACTGCCGGAGGTGTCAAGTGGGGCATAACCCAAAAGATCACGATTGCCGGCTCAATTGGACCGGGAGTGCAAAAGCGATGGAACCAGATATAGTAGTAGAAATTATTGCAAAAAATGAAGATTTCGACGAGAATAACGTCAAATTTAGCACACTTATTGGCGACGATGACAGCTCCACAATTGCTGCAGTTCGTCGTGAATGCAGCCACCCGGTAGCCAAGTGGTCTGATCTAAGTCATGCTACGAAGAAGTTAATTAAAGCTCTGTGGCTACAAAAACTTCCAAGAGACGTTATAGAGTACCTGAAATACTGCTTCGGATGTGCTTTGAAAAAAAACAAAGGCGACGTAGAAGCTACAGAAAAAGCCTTAAAAAACATTGTACCTCATGCGTTCGATGAACACGAGAACTGTGGCGCGTGGTGCAGGCCCAGTAAACGAACACGTATTGGAACGAATTGAGTATCTGCAAAACAGAATTAACACGAATTAAATAGAATTCAAAAAAATTGCTAAGAATTGACACACAGGTCTTTTTAATTCCATCTAATTCGTATTAATTCTGTTTTGCGCATACTCAATTCCTTTTCGTTTACTGGGGGTATAAAGACGATCCTGATAATTACCAGCATAATGGGCTACCGGGAGGCAAAGGACTTACTGGTGAGGCGACGATAGCAGCACTTACATCTATCTTCGACGCATTTTGGAAAAATGCAGATAAACTCGCTCCATGTGGGTCTAGTCAATCGAATGAGGCGTTCAATTCGAGCGTTAAGCTAAAAATACAAAATCTCACCACCCTGCTTAAAATGTTCGATACAAAACGACAAGATTACATTCGATTCCTATCCAAAACCTATAATAATTTATGAGGTCTATGTAACCGACTTTGAGAGACGATTCAATTTCTATCTTAACGAATATGTTTCTAAAATACTTGTGCTGTATGTGATAATCAAGATAAAAATGTAATACAATCGAATGATATTGCCTATTACCTATGTAATTGAATGGCAATGTTTCGAGTAGTACTCTTGATGTTGTATCACACTTTTGTCAAGGGATCCATGAATATGATTCTCTCGTTTTATAGCTATACAAATTTTATTGGTTTCTATGACACACCCGATTCTATGGAACATGTTGTGATAATTACAATCTTAAATCAATGAGAATCAATGTGATTATATTACTTTAGCACGGGCTTCTTTTTTTTTTATCTTAAACTCCCGATACAACTTGTTCCTTATTCTATCTGTATTACAATTATATTTCCCAATCGTCTTTTAGTGATTAAAATACTATCCGATTCCTTGAGAATAATGTGATTGTATACTAGCCGAGGTTGATTCTGGCCCGGAAGTGATCAGGTTAGCGTATTAAATCATATATATCTCTCTAAATATGAGCTAGTGAAAATTTCACTAATTCAATCAGTGATTCAGTTTCTCACTGCAGAATCAGTCATTTCGGCCAATATACACTGTATAATTAGTTAATTTGTTCAAAACGGTGAATTACGACTGACTAACCAGTGCCTTCGTGTACTGTTTGGCCAGTGGTTCCTTCTTTGCACTGATCCAGCAGTGTATTACGGTTACGACCATCCCGCGCATTCTTACTGTACGCGCGTCTCGGTGCGTTGTTGGCAGAATAAAGGCAAATTTTACCGTCAAGTGCAGTCTATAGCTGATAAAGTAGGTTATGTTTTACAACTAAGAAATGCTGAATAACTGAATAATAAGTTATTATGTCTGAAAATCTTGCTGATCTACCGAAATATCAGTCTCAATCGGTTTTTTCATAGAAACTGATAGAGGTTATGTTTACTCAGGATGTTCTTCATGTGCGCTGTATTATCTATGAGGCCGTGGTTACATGGCTATTATAAGTCTATTTCTTATGTATGTATTACTTATTACAAGAATAGATAATATATGATCTTTTCAATGTGCAGCAACTTCTGTATTGCTTGTACATACGTATATTATAACTCACATCTCGATCAGTAAGAACGTGCTTTTCGAAATCACTGATCCAACCAGTGAGCTAATTTCACTGCCCAGCAAACCATTTCTGAGGTAATGTAACAAAGATGTACCGGCTATGTTAAATGTCAGCACATTCAGAGATCAGCTACATATCTGCTCTCAGTTACATACCTGCGATGTCAAAAGTACCAGATATGTAGCTGATCTCTGAATGTGCTGACATTTAACATAGCCGGTACATCTTTGTTACATTACCTCCGAAATGGTTTGCTGGGTGGTTGAATCAGTAGTTTTTCACTGATTACCAGTGGTATACTTATAACTGTGACTATCAATGACTATTAACTGAGAACCAGTGAATTTTCACTGATTCATATTTAGAGAGAACGTTTCCGCTTGCGAGATCATCAGTCTTATCCCCGGGCTTGATCAATCACATTTGATATGTCCTCTGGTGTTCTCATTGTTAAATAGTCTGTCTCTCCATAATTTGACGCACTGGCGTTTATTTGGACGTACGATGCATCCAAATCGAAGTAATTCTGAAATACATCCTCACATGAGAATCATGGTAGAATTTCTTTAGACACGTGATCAGTAATCTGTTCGACTGTGAGATGGTGAACGCTTACGAATGTTGAATTCAATGGATTTCACTGGATTCAATGGTAAACGTTTCAGAGGTTTATATTGATCAAAATTCAAAAACTAACGGAAACGTCATCCGACGATCCGGCTTACCGTCTTCACACATTCTTCCAGTAAATCACTAGTGTTTTGAACAAGCTTGTTGAAAGATGGTCGCTGAAACGGCTTCGCATCCCAGCAACGCAACATCATTTGATATCTGGAACGGTAATTAGAATGTATGATGGTACTGGACGAAATCGACACTTGATGCGTCTTGTATAATTATACCCACAATTCACGGTTCGCGAGCTTAGGCTGCGCCATACGAAATCCATCGATCAACTTCTGGCACAGAGTTTCGGGTCTCATCCCTGGATAGGGAGTTTCAGCAAGGCTGTAGAATTCCCACAAGACTACTCCATACGACCAGACATCCGAGTGAACTGAGAAAACGCGATCCTTCAGAGATTCTATCGCCATCCACTTGAAGGGAAGAGGGACTTTCTTCTGATAATTGTCGTCCGTGAAAAGGGTCCTCGCCAATCCGAAATCACATATTTTTACGACGTTGTCAGCAGTGAGAAGGATGTTTCTAGCCGCTAAATCTCCATGCAAAACCTAAAATAGGACTGACGTTGGCTGCATCGTTATACTGAAACTATGAATTCTAAATCCTCTAACTTCAGCCCACGTCAGGGTGCGCGTGTGTATCAGAATGGTGGGGTCTATGGAATGATTATGATTGAGGTATCTACGAAGTTCGTTATCAACACGGTCAAGAAATGAATATGTATTCAGGCTATTTTTCAGGAACTCAAACCTGATATTCCGAAAAAACATTCCAATGTCAGCTGAGTTCAAAAAGCAGTAAGTACGATGTCTTCGTATAATTCCGTTAAATTATATGAAATCACTTTTAACTACGAGAAGCGTTAAATTATTTTGAAGCGGGTCGAATGCGAAAATCATGAATTGGGATAAGATCAGTCGTAACGAGAGAATTAAAGTTAGGGAATGTCACCCGCCCTTCTTAAGCCAAGAAACTTCATGCCACGCGCAACCTGCCAGGCCCAACACAAGAGGTCTCGAGTGGAAATCGGCTCCAAATTGTCATCTGTATAATCCCCCTGGTACTTGGATGGTGGATCAGGTTCAAGCGAATCAGTTTCGGTAACACCGTCGTCGACTGTAATACTTCTAGAACCCGTGTGATCTGTACTATGGTGAAAGACTGCTGTTGCAGAACTGATATCGCATGTCACTGTGTTGACGCTGTGGATGGAAGTAACAAATGATCGTGGGTCTTGCATATAGAATCATTGATGAACCCAGCATGATGCAATTACTTACCGACTTACTTACCGACTTTCATTCGCAGTAATAAGATCCTCACTGTGGCTAGAAACTGGTTCAATATTCCTGGTGACGTCGTCAACCTGGTCGATGAAATCTGCTCTACGGTGCAACAAATAGTCATGTAGGTTGCCAAAACGGCAAAACTCCACGATGACAAAGAGTTGACCTGTTCGAACCCATCGGAGTACAATTAAGAATAAGAATCGGCATTCACAAATCGAAACTCATAACTGATGGCAGTGATTTCTATGAACCATGAATCAGAAGTATAATATTGTCTATGCACTTCTGCATCAACTGTCGCTGAATAATGTGAAATATTACCTATATAGCAACACTCACCAAATGAAACGTTTTTCGTGCACGCGCCAAGAAGGTTGACAACGTTGAGGTGTTTGCCAAGATAGGCGAGAATTTTGAGTTCGCGGGAAAGGGCTGTCATGTGGTTGAGGCTGGCTGTTGATCGTACCTCTTTCACTGCGACTGTTGTGATTGTCTCAGGAGGGCAAATTGATTTCGCCTTTGCCATTCTTACTATGCCAAACGCACCACTTCCCAATACCTTACCTGTAAGGTGTCGTGAATATACGTGTTATCCGACCTTTAATATTTACGTAACAGTCTCGTGCGTCATGGGTGAAACGATCATGTCGGATACATCTCAGTCAATACTTCGATACCGTTGACGCATCGTCATGTACGGAAAGAATTAAGTGCTACAGATGACCATAAAGGTCTCAATGTTTGTGAGTGAATTTGTGAAAACATCAACGTATTATCCGACAGAGTTGTGCAAATGGTAACCAGTTGGATAAAGGGTCTGTTTCAATCGTCCGGAAGATTCATTGATTATGAGTGAGCGAATAATAAATGCGATATCAAGTTCAATACCAAGCTTCAGTAACTCCCGTGGAAATTCCCATTTTTTGTTGTATGGCAGCAGCTCAGCCTGCTCCGCCATGTTCAGTTCTGGATCCAGACAATCCAGAGTTCCGCCGTTGAAACGTTCCAGGGTCACTTTTATGAACCTCTTCCTTGCTGCCTGAAAGAGAACATGCTTCAGATTTATGGAACGATGATTTGACGGCGGCGTCGGGATCAACTTTTTTTGTATACCATTTCGTGCCGCTTCCGGATGTTCATCCAAACAACCATGGCGAGGAGTAGAACAATGGCAACGATTACACTCGGCCATATCGCGGTCAAACTCTCTTTTCCTAGATATATCAGATAAGGTTTGTGTATTCATGATTAATTCACGAAATCGCGACGTGAAACTACTGGTAAAAAATTCTGATATAAGCGTAAACTTAAGTGCAAGACCTTTCCAATTTTGTCACGTCGATGCGGGTATAGTTTAGCTCTGTGTCATTACACATCAGTGGCAAAATTTGAGTACAGATTTTGTGATGATATGGGTTTTAATTGGCAAGTTTTATGGAGCATTTTCAATGAATTGATGTACAAACTCAAATATCTCGGATTTGTAGTATTGACGCTCTGTCGAATCTGGAGGAACTCGTAAGCTTCTCAGGGTCATAACCGTGAGAATATTTTAATGAATTTGATGTTATTTTTCTTGGGTGTTCAAGTCGATGAAATTACCTGATTTTATGCGATATTGTGTTGAATATTTGGCTTCAGAAAGTGAATTTAATGACGATATCATTAACTAAACTCAAATTGAGAGTGTGAGGCCGTGTTTATGTTCAATATAACTTTTAACTGAGTTGATCGTTTGAGCTAATCGCGAACAATCGTGATGGGGCGATTGCGATCATTCGCAACTACCCCCAGCTAATGTTTCTCACCATATGTTAATTTCATAGTAATAGCCGCTACTGTTTACATACTTCACTAAAGATTGATTATAGATCATATGGCACCCTTAGATGTTCGCAATTGCCCCATTTTCCTACTACACAGATTAATTCGTCGGATTGTTTTTAATACCTGTCTGTATTGTTGAAGCTTCTAGAACTTGACTCCAGTTACCGCATACCGTTTCATAATCGCTACAGGCAGCTACTTTCAGCTCATAACTAGTGTCGTCTTCCAGATCTTTGAAATCGTAAGTGTTCTCAGTTTTCGGCAAGTAAACACGCTTCTCTTCTCCGTTCCAATGCATCGCACTCACTTTATATTGATGGACACGATAACGCAGTTCTGATGGCGGCATCGACCATTCAATTGATATTGATTCAGAGCTCGTGCTCTTCACTTCGACAGTTGGAACAAATTTTGGATCTGAAAAGTCAGAATATGTTATTTCGTTATGCACCGACCCGGTACGATACATTTTTTGTGAAAAATGAATTCCCAAAAAATTGGGATACGAAAACAGGCTTCTGCACGTCACTTCAATACCTCTGTCTATCGTGGAAGCTGTGACCTCCACACTGGAATGATATTCATCGTCTTTAATTTGAAAACCACAGAATCCTACTGTGAACTGATAATCAGTCCGAGACTCCAGGTTTTCGAATGTGTAGGATGTATCAGAATGTCCCGTAACCGCAGATAACGTCTTGCCCCCGTGAGTGATCGACAGCTTGGGAACCCGAAACCTCTTCTTAAGTTCTTCTGGTATCTCCGACCACCTAATCGTTATCGAATCTAGAGTCGTTGCCTCAATCCAAACGGTCGGAATATAATCTGCAAAATCAGACTCATGTGATTAAAAAATTCCGAAATATTCCTTATCTCTAGTAGCCCGTTGAGTAAGGAAATTGATAAGACAACGCGCGAATTTCCAACCAAAAATGGTAAAAGAACAGTTGAAAAAAAAATTCCAATTCAAAATTGAACTAGCTAGAAATTCAATAATACACATTCTTCATCTTCTGACATTCCATCTAAAACCCCACGGTCCTCGAGTTACGACGCATTTTCTAGAAACTGACTTTCTGCACGAAAAGTTGGACAACTTGACGAAAAAATCGGTAATTTGGAGAAAAAAAAACTTACAGCTTAATCTCAACCCTTTCGAGTCATTCTGAAAAAAATGTCCATTACCATTTCCTAAAAAATTACACGCGACTTTTTAAAAGTATGAAAATCGCAAAAAAAAACGGTCATGTTTAACATTATCTAGCGAGTGCGGAGAAAATCGTGGATGATTGAAAAAGAGGCAAAACAAAGCTGGTTCTTTCCACTTCCAAATGCCACCTGGCCCATTTGGCTGCCACTTCTTTTAACCGGGATATTCAACTTTCCGTCCCGATCGAAAATTCGACACGTGTTTCCGAACTTATGGACGGTTGAGGTCATAATTGCGACGTATGAGGTCATAATTGAGTTTGAGAAACTCCTTGATCAAGTTATCGCGTATTTCTGAAGCGAGTACTATTTACCCATTTCGAATATACTGCCGATGAAATACCGATAGAATTGGTGCCAACGACTTTGGACTTGCAATCAATGCCATCCTGCACCCCTGTTATAATTTCAGTCATGTGACATGTCACTAGACTGTTTTCGAAAGAAAACATCATTGTTTTGTGACGCACTTCATGTACGTTAGACGAGACCTGACAGAACAAAAATATTCGTCTGATAATGAGAGAGAGTGGAGTAATATGACACTCTCAAGAAAATGATGATGCCGCAACGTTCTTCAGGTCATTTTTCGCATAACAACGATTAAAAAACGTACGTCACATGTTCTGTACGGCAAGATTTGAAGGGTGGCACGGCAAAACGGTGTAAGTGCCAAAAAATCAAAAATACGTTTTTTTCGTATGAAAAATAAAAAAAAATTCATACGCACGTCCTTGCAAAACGACATGGCTGACAAAAATTTATTTGCCAAGTTATCAGAAGATGGAACGGCAAAACGGTCTAAGTGCCATCATTATAATTTTACAGGAGAGCAAAAAAATGTCCCAAAATTTGATGAATCAATTTTTTCTCAAACGGAAAAGTACTTCTTACAATTTCTCGAACTCTTTCGAATGGTCCAAACCCCGATTCAATAAAGCAATCCATCTTCGAGAAAATGACCCGCAAAAATTAATTATTTTCTGTGCCAGTGTAAGTCCGCGATTTATGCCAATTTTTTTTCCTGAGTTTGGAAGCTGATTAAACATTATTACACTTTTATACTGTTTTTTTCATTGAGATTTCACGATTTTGTTAGCAAATTATGTTCATCTTGGCACTTACACCGTTTTCGATCTCTCCCTAGTCCGCCATTTGCCATAATATTTCCAAATTTTTACGAATTTGAAAATCCACAACGAGATCTTATTCGTTATGGTTTGAGCTTTCGATTCATATCTGTTTTGTAATTTTAATATCGTAATTGTGTTCTTAGTCAGCATCCGAAGTGCTATATTCAATCGGGGTGTAGACCATTTGAAAGAGCTTGAAAAACTCTGGAAAGTACTTTGTCATTTTTTTTTTAAATCAATTAATTGGATTTTGAGACAGTTTTTTTGCTCTCCTGTGAAATCATACACAGTAAAAAAGAATAACTTGGGCCAAGCATTTTTTTTTGAACAACCGACAATCTCTCGAGCGAAGTGAAATTCTCTGAGACCAAGTAAAATCTTTCTTAAATCATGAAAATTTTCTTGGTTCCAGAGAATTTCACTTCGCTCGAGAGATTGTCGGTTGTTCAAAACGGGTAAAAAAAAAAAATGCTTGGCCCAAGTTATTCTTTTTTACTGTGTAATGGTGGCACTTACACCGTTTTGCCGTGCCACCCTTCATTTGATAAGCGAACAGAACATTACATTATATTTGACTTTTTCAGTACGCCAGGGGGCCATGTTCCCCCACTTTCCCCTCAACCAGGTCATACAAACGACACCTGTCCGAAAACAATGAACGTCAACTCAAGATGTTACCAGGTTTATTCGATCGATGCCCTGGTTCCACAAGAACGTGAGCCAGGCATACGTAATTTACGTCGTCGTCCCGCATGATTCCCGTTATTATCACGGTGAATTGCATCTTCTGGTGATCGGTGTAACGTGAAATGATTGTCGAATTCGTCAAATCCATGCCTGCGTTCTCAAACTCAAGTAGCCATGTGAAACCGTTAAACAAACAAGAATTCGGAATGATGCACGACAGAGTTGCAAACTTGTTCGCTTCCACGTGAATTTCCTTTTCTTCTCCAGTTTTTTCACTAGACTCTGAAAATGTAAGATACGTAGATTATTTGAAGATTATTTGCTTACTTAATACAGAGTTGATGAATGCCTTCTGGACCCAATGTTAGGCCCGGTGTCTGAACAATGATATCACTCGCTCATAACTGATGAAATAACTTTGTACCAGCTGACGTCATTCTAGACATTCGATATTTGCAACAAAAAAAAAAAGATTAGCCGCGCACCTCAACGTGTCTTGAAGCTAGAGAACTAACTCTACTGACTTGTTGAGTTCTGGTTTTGAAAAGAGAAATCTTGAAAGATTGCAACACGCAGTGCCGCATGAACAAAATAATGCAGTGCATTTGAATAACTGAAAAATCAGCAGCAGGGAAAACGAATTCGAAGAACAAGCTTGAAATGAGATTAACAATTATTTTGCCTCGAAAAAAAGACAATATCAAGCATCATTTACAGTCTATTTCATATTAATAATATTACCTTCTACAACGTGGAGAGTCGCAATCCGAAGACTGTACCGTTCTGATAATCCGTATGTCTCGCAAGTATAATTTCCAGAGTCGTTTCCGTTGGCACCCCCGGTCGTACAAGTCATGTTGGCAGAATGAGTGTTGTATGGAGACACACTTTCTAGGACCGGTGTTTTTTGGTTTCCTGAATCTATTACACGGGCAGTTAGAACATGTAGTGGATTTAAGTTTCGTGATAGCGCATTGTTACCAAAATATCCGCAAGCCAGCAAGTGACGCATATACCGAACGAATTCCTAGCGTCCGAACACTTGAAGTAGTGTTGAGGTAGCCGCGAGTCCAGCGCCGAAAATGGCTCTGGTTTTGCGATTTCAACGAATGAGAAAGCTCGAAACAAATATAACAATTGACAATTTTGACTGGCGGCCACCTCAACGCTGCTCTGAGTATTCGGACGTTAAGAATTCTCCCTGTACTACGTGCATGAAAATTGCAACCGCAACTCGAACGGTTTTTGCATAAACGTGCATGACTGAATTTCATTACTGGTTGATAAAGAGCTCTAATGCACGAAAAGTCATTCTAATAATCAGAAGAAAATGATAACCCGATTCAATTCTCACGTATTTTTAAAGCTTGTACCTTTTTTCAACGTCGTAATCCATTTCGAATAAGAGGCCGGAATATTGCACAAGGAATTGATAGCAACAACTTTGAATTTATAGGCAGTTTCACTTTCCAGCCCGGTGACGATTCTGCCATTGTATTCCATAATGTTCATCTCCGAGTGAAAGCACCATTGTTCTGTACCGTTTTTCATGTACAGTAAACGAAACCTGGAAGGGCTATTGGATCCAAGCCAGGTCAAATAAATTCCATTTGACCCGATAGCATAATTTCTGGACAATGTGAGAGAGTCAGATATCGGACGCACCGGTACACTCAGGTAAGAAGCACTGCACGTGTAGGTCCAAATGTCATTTGGCATGACGCTTGTCACGTTCATGGTAATTACAGTGCCACTTTCGTTGACCTGTGCGGTGATTTCCAGATTGGTCAGGTCCACGCCTTCGTCATTGATCTCGAGATGCCAAATAAATTCTAAATATTTGCTCGCGTCTACGACGCACGTCAGCGACGCTGCAGACTTGTTCGCTTTTACACCAATGTCATTTTTTTCCACGGTCATTTTACCAGGCTCTGAAAATACAAACAGAGTAAGAAAAAAATTATTGGTTAACTGAATAGTTACTCGAAATGCGTTGAAACCGATGCCTTGCCGCTTCGACGACTGAACAATGACATCACTTGCTGATAACTATAATGAGATAACTTTGAAGAATTTCAGATCGTTCTAGATCTAGGCGCTCAGAAAATGAAAAAAGTTAATCCAGTCCATTAGGTGGTTTTCCAAATGTGCCGAGCGTCGGGAACAATTCGGTACGTGAGTCGAAGAGTATGGCACCTCAGATTAACGCCCAAAACTATGCCACCTCAAGTTAACGCCCGAAACTATGCCACCTCCATCTAATTTAACATGGAGGTGGCATAGTTTCGGGCGTTAACTTGAGGTGGCATAGTTTTGGGCGTTAATCTGAGGTGCCATACTCTTCGACTCACGTACCGAATTGTACTGTGCAAATATTTGAAAAATTGACTCTTGATTGAACTATTGAGAAACCAACAAGATATATCGACTATTTATTACCTACATTACCTACAGCAAACAAATGAACGCTAGGTATCTGAACTGAGATCTCGGACGAATACTTCATTGAATTATACAAATATAGATATGCGCTTTATAGTTGACGTCCGAATGTGCTGTCATAAACTAGGAATTCCCCGTTCTTTTTACAACCCTTACTTTGTGACTTTCTAAAATTTTTCCTTTATCGTTTCCGTCATGTTTTTTAGTCCATCATGAAACTATCTACGTACTGACTTCCTTTCAGAAGTTCTATGTCCTGAGTCTTCTACCCCTACAACCAACGGTTTCCTCCAGAATTCTTGACCAATCTCAAAAATCCACCAATTACAATAATCGACCAATGGCAAAAATCAGCTAATTAACTCAAAGTCCTTTACTTCTCCACCTTTCCAAAATCTTCCAAATCCTTCCTTTCATCAACTCCCAAAGGTCAGTACACATCAAGTCCTCAACCTATCAACAGCGACCGAACAAGCCAACAAGTCTTCGATAGCTAATTGAATGACCGTCAGTTCGATACAACAAATTTCTATCGAATTCCAATCAGTCCAATACGTGTAAAATGTGGAATAAGGAGGAGCGAGGATGTTATAGTGCTTAGTGAATTTACAATATCGCGGACTGGACTTCCACACGCCCGCTACGTTCGTCGGTCAACTAAACTCTGCCTCTTTTCCATTTAGGCAAATTTGTGGACATTCGCCTACATCAGTTCTTCAGCCATCCATACTGCCATTCTCTCTTTCTGTCTTCCTCTCATTGTCACTACCCTAACCATCGTCCAGACAGTCGCCCGATCTTGTCTCGACTTGTCGCTGCCTCGACCTGCCTGAGCCCTAAGTTTATGACCTCAAGTACTCGCTTTCCATTTTCTACAAGTTTCGAGTTCCACTTTGCCTCTCATGCACACGACATTTATTTGAAGCACACTTTTCCTGGAAATGACGAAGTGGCCTTTGACTCGATTCTACCAATACAAAAAAAATCGACCAACAACAAAACTTATAACTACGATCTTACGAAAATCATTAAAACTATAATCGTAAACTGTAATTTAAACAGATTTAATCGAACAATTTATTCTTTCAACAAAAAATACTTTTAGTATACATGTAAAGTGTAGTGCGGGCCAAAACATGATACGTAAGGAAAAACCATTGTCATTTACTGTAGACAAAATCTCGATAGCTTGATCAATCAATTTTCAAAAATGTACAGCTAGTTTTGGGGGGATCCGTTGTTTTTTACGGTTTCCTGTTATTTTTATTAAAATAGTTCGCCACTGTTTTTGCGTGAACATAGAAAAACTCCGGTCTGATAGTATTAGTGACGCGGTTACCAATTTTTCGAAATATCTGTTAAATTGTTTCTCAGGGTGATCTTATTTTTTGTGGTATAGCGTTTTTTTTTTTCGAATTGCCCGGTTCTGTACGAAAACACCGTCGTTGTACACGTAGTTTGATAAAATGTAGTCAGATTTGATGTGGTTAAAAATTGATGTATAGAGGGTGATTCGATGTAAGGTAAACGCCCCTATTATGAGAAACAGCACAATCTTGTTCCTATTATGGATCGGTAAAATAATTCCAGAAATTGAAATAGAAAATATGTAAATGAGGAGACGAAAAAATTCTTAGTGAAAGATTAAATATTGAATTCCATTATTAACGCAGTTAGGAAATGAATCACAATAAAATATCCCGTAAATAAAAGTTCATGTGAGTGTTAGTCAATGACGTAAAAAGCTTCAGAGAGATGATGAGCGTACAGGGGGCCATAACTGCAAAATGACGAGTTTACAATTATTCTGTTTATTATCTATTCAGAAGACTACTCAACAAAAATTGATTCTTCAGATAATTGTAGGTTTGAAGATTAATATGCACAATCAGATTTTCCTAATTTCATCGATTTTATATTTTTAAAATAGGTGTTTCACAATAGGTACACGGATTTTGGAATTGCCCCTATGTATGGATCAGCCGATCCATAGTTACATCCCATTATTTGTTAGTTGCATGTGTTTATGGAACGCACTTCGCTGTACAGTTTTTATCAGTGTTTGAATGGAATTCATCGTATTATCAACGTTTTTTCGGTTCAATTAGAGACATCATTAGATAAATTGAAGTGATTTTGTAAATGTTCAAGCGACTATCCAATTTACAGATTCCTATCACAGTTTTATCTGACCTAACCTGAAAACTGCGAATGAACACTAACCTCTTCTCCGACTGTGGACGAATTATTCATGTAATTATTCAATACTTCTTTTAGGAATGGCATCAGACAAAAGTAAAAGTAAAATTAATGATAAAGCTGCAAGGATAGAGACATAAAAAAAAAAAATAAAAAAATAAAAAAATAAAATAAATGAATAAATCAAATTTAGGTTTGGTATTTTTATTTTATCATATTTACGAACTGTTTTGTATTCATAATTAGATAAATGAATTGTCGCGTCACTCAAATATATTTCATTTGCATATCTTTCTTTTAACTACCCGAAATAATGTTTGCCGAAAATTGTCTCTTGGTTTCCAATAGATTTGAGATCACGTATATTATATATACTTATCATCATATCATAAATGGTGATCCATAATACAGACATCCATTATGGATCACAGGTACATCGGAGGAAATGCCGACCCATAATATATCCACCGACGGGCTTCCGAATTTTCTTTATGGAAAAATTAATTTTCATCAAATTTGACTTTTTCAAGTGATTTTAGGTCCTACGAAAGTAGGCCTATCGATCTATTGAACTTTTATCATGATACATTCATTTATTTTCTCGTAAATGATGCGAAAAGACGAAGTAAACCGAAAAACCTTCCATAATAGGGGCGTTTACCTTATACAGCGACGGTCGATATTACCCACACACAGAAAAACCTAAACTTAAATCACGTTTTACTAGACGTGATTTACGTTTAACACTAATACGATGTCTAGTGTCTTTGAATCCGCCATGAAAAACGTAATCTACGTATTAAAACGCCTTATTTTTCGAGTTAAAAAAAAAACGTAATTTACGACGGAGCAAAACGTAATCTGCGTTGAAAGAATCGGGAATGATGACGATAATAATAACGTTCATCACGGTCTTTATATCCATAATTCACGACGAAAAACGTCGTCATTTCCGAGTCAATTGAACTTTTGTTTTTGTATTTGTTGGATTTTTTTTTTTTTTTTAATAAAAATTTCTCGTGGATTTTCAGATTCAGACGTGCTATCCTATGATATAAAATTTCTCGTAATTTAATGAACAACTAATCGTAATTTACGAATTGAAAAACATGAAATAAGGAGAAAATTGTCTTACTCTACGAATACGAAATCGTGCGTGAAGGACATTTGATCCTATTTTACGACAACGCAAAGCGTGATTCACGTTTGTCCCTAAAAACGTAAATTACGCTTATGAAAACGTAAATTACGCTCATAAAATCGTAAATTACGACGGGTCAATCGTGATTTACGTTGAGATTTTTCTGTGTGCATGATTAATTATTTCATATCAATCATATTACCCGTTATCTCGATGTATATTGTCTTGTTGAACAGAAAATTTCCTTTGGTTGTCCTCGCAATGCAGGTGTAATTTCCGGTGTCGTTTTTGCTGGCACCGCGGATCTTACAACTCAACAACATTTTATTCCAATTTTGAACCTCTTGAAACTGGCTCTCCAGACTCGGCGGTTCTTGATCTTTTGCATCTATTTTTGAAGTGCATTAGTAATTAGAATTCATGAAAATGGAGCTGATATCGAGATCAAAATTCGCGACAGCGAATGGTCGCCATGTAGGTATCCGTAAGTCGGTGAACGACACATAGGTAGATATGTACACTAAACGTGTTTGATTCTGAACGATCCAAGGCCACGCATATTTTCAACAAATGTGAATCTAGATAAGAACCGCTTGATTCGTCGGTAGCGCGATGATGAAAAAATGAAATTTTTTCAAGTCCACCTCTCAATCGGTTTCAAATACAGGAAGACGAATTCCCCTGAAATTTCAGGTTTTATTTGCAACGGGAACTCGTGCCGCAGAATTTTTTTCTTTCGATTAAAATTGTTTTTTTTACATTTTCTGAACTTTGTATTCTCACGAAAAAATTTCGATTGCTCCAAAAAAAAAAAAAAAAAAAAAACAAAAAAAAAAAAAAAAAAAAAACGAAGCAAAAAACAATTGAAAAAATGTACAGTCTTCGCATCTTGCAAGAGTCAGGTACATTGAAAATGATGGACGCTTTTCCACAGTTAATTCATTTTGAATATAAACGTTTGTGCCTTCCAGCGTTTGTCGAATCTTTTTGCTGTGGTACGTCGCCATGGCATTTCTTGTTGTACTACTGAATATACGTTCGAAATCCTACACCCATATATACCTACTGACGGTCTGCTATTCATTCTCACTCATTCAAATTCATTTCTCCTACCACTACTAGTCACTGATTATCTTTTCCTCCTTTTTTTGCCCTTTTTCATTCTCTTATATTTTTTCCCCCTCGCTCGCACTTCTACATTTTCCTTTTTAATTCTTTCTCTTATTGGCTTTCTGGCTCTCTGGCTTTTGTAAGAGTCACAGCACCCAAACTACATTCACGGAAAGAAATTTTTCGCGTATATCACTATGCCAGTATGGGCGTGAAGGCCATGCTGTATGGTATCGACGATTTTCATTCATTTTAATAGTTCGGTCAACAGACTTTTATCCAAAAGTTTTTTGTATATTCACCAAAAATGATGGACAAGGTGTCGTTTGGTTCGGAAAGGCATTTAGAAACTTTTCGAAAGGGTCCCAAAACGGGCCGAAAAAAATTGCAAAAGTTATAAACAATTTATTTGAAAAAAAGAGGGGAAGTTCGGTTTTTTGCGAATATCTCAAAAACCATTTGAGATATTCAAAATCGCAAAAAAGATCCTACAAGAGCAGAAAATTTCCTACAAAAAAGCCCTACCTCCCCAAACTCTACAACCAATATTTATAATTTTAATTGTGCGGTGAAAAAAGGACTGAAATCGCGCGCGCGGCCGCCGCCTAACCTATTTTTAGTCCTTTTTTCACTGCACAATTAAAATTATAAATATTGGTTGTAGAGTTTGGGGAGGTAGGGCTTTTTTGTAGGAAATTTTCTGCTCTTGTAGGATCTTTTTTGCGATTTTGAATATCTCAAATGGTTTTTGAGATATTCGCAAAAAACCAAACTACTCCTCTTTTTTTTTAATAAATTGTTTATAACTTTTGCAATTTTTTTCGGCCCTTTTTGGGACCATTTCGAAAAGTTTCTAAATGCCTTTCCGAACCAAACGACACCTTGTCCATCATTTTTGGTGAATATACAAAAAACTTCTGGATAAAAGTCTGTTGACCGAACTATTAAAATGAATGAAAATCGTCGATACCATACAGCATGGCCTTCACGCCCATACTGGCATAGTGATATACGCGAAAAATTTCTTTCCGTGTTGCTCAGAATTGTTGATGACGTCAAAAAGGCGGTAAATGTCGGGTGTGTTACTGTCCTGTTGCTCTTCGACTTTAGCAAGGCGTTTAATAGTATAGTATATCGGCCATATCGCCCGTATTTAAACATTTTCAATATTCTTCGGCAGACACCCGAACACATCCGAATACTTCCGGAAATCACGTAACGCTCGCCAAATCGTCCCTATAAACATTTTCAATGTTAAAAAAAAAAATTCTCTGGCACGTGTTCCCATTGAAATTAAGAGCTAAAATTTTCGGGAAATTTGTCTACGTCTTGAAACCGATTGAGAGGTGGACCTTCAAAACTTGATAAATCACCCTTTTTAGGACCCCTCTAATATACTAAGTATATGGCTTGGAGATTATGAGAAAATATCTAAGAGGATATGAAAGGTGAATTATACACCTCGAATTTTTGGCAGCCCGTTTCCCAGCTAAAACACATCCGATCGATGTGAAATTGATATCAGTGACGCAGAAAAAGTGCACGGAGGGCATGATGCTCTTGGATTTCCAAAAAGCGATGATGTCATGTTTTTTGGAAATTGAAAAAAAAAACTCTGCACCGAAAAAAAAGTATAAGTCTTATACGCATACTCTATTTTAACGCGCTGGCTTCTCTAATATACAAATACGTGTCGCCGTGGTACTAATATGAGTATGTGGATATTGGGATCCTTGGAATGGGCGTGGCTTTGAAATTTTAGCCTTCTTTGAGTAGTTCTATTTTCGTCACTAGTTGGCGTATCGAGGTTCTAAGCCCTCTCATTGGCTACTGTAGCCTTCTTTGAGTAGTTCTATTTTCTGCCACTAGTTGGCGTATCGAAGTTCTAAGGTTCCCAATACACAATACTCAGTATCGTTGTAGGACTTATATTTTCCGTACGATACTATAGCAAGCCACCAGTGAGTATAGTAAGAAAGTTCCCGCGTTGCGCGTATCTCTACCCTAGCGGATTCATTTACACCAATATTTCTGGTGTCATTTTGGTGTATTTTGGGTGTGGTTTGATTTCGGTGTAATATTGGTGTAATTTCGGTGAAACTCTATAATGCGTCCAAAATTACACCAAAATCACACGGTGTATCTCAGAATTTTTCACACCACCTTTACACCAATTTCACACCCGACCCATTTTGGTGTAATTTTGGACGCATTATAGAGTTTTGCCAAATTACACCAATATTATACCGCAGACCTACACCGTGTACTTTTGGTGTAATTTTGGTGTAACTGAATTTGCTAGGGTAAACAAAACATAACCTTCAAATCGTTACGAAGTTTCATAAAAAAGGATTGCATTTAATTTAATCATAAGGAGTAAATTGTAATATTTTTAATAACAAATAGTAATAACACGGAAGAGGTTTTATTATTATTTTCTTTATAATGACATTTATAATGTCTTCATAACCTTTAACTTTTCAAGAAATCTGTTTAAGTGTGGAGATTATACGAGTATTGTGGTGGGACTAAAACTCAGTTTAAGTGTATAGCGTATACGAGTATCGGGTGGTAGCGAAAAGTATAGTCATAGGACTAAAACGTCGTTTTAGTGTACAGCATATACGAGTATTGCTATATAGTACAGAAATTTATCGCCGTAGGACTCATACTTTTTTTTCAGTGTGGATTTCTTACAGATTTTTATTTTTAATAGTTTCCGCCACAAAAGTTTTCCAATATTCACACCCAGCAATGTTTAGTACGTATACTATATAGGCGGCAGAATATATAGATGAGAATACGCCGATGAGAAAAATCTTATTGTTAGCAAAGTGGGTGACACCTTTACCGAAAAAAAGTAGTGGAAAGTACTGCTCGTACTGCGGTACTTAACCCTCCGCGGTCACCTGGGGTCCAGATGACCCCACGCGAAACTTTAAGCCAAAATTACTATAAGTTGTTGGCAGTCAAGATGAATGGCCTGCCCCCTAACAGTGCTTTGGGGTTCCCTTTGCAAGTACAGACAAGGTTTAGATGAATCGAGGCAATAGTCACCCCGTGGCAGTCGAAAAAACAACATCGTGCGCGAGCTGGGGTCACCTGGATCCACAGTGTGACCGGCGTGTGAATTTTTTTGTGAAAAATAGTATTTTTTTTTTAAATTTTTTTCAGTCTGGGATTAATTTACGTGATGTCAGTATGACTATGAGAATCGTAAAATTTTTTTCTATCAAGTGCATAGGTTCAATTACTTCGAAATTTCTATTATCATTAAATCAGAGTAAAAAAAAAAAATTACGAAAAAATCACGAAATTACATTTCTCTGTTAATAACTTCAATGTGTATACAATTATTCAACTATTTTCCAAGCAACTTTTTATAATTACTAGCTCGGAATAGCGCGCTTTGCGCGCTTCTGAAATCAACTTTCAGCTTATGCATTTTTTTTTAAGATTTCATTTTACGATCAAACACAGTAATTTATACTATCGAACATTGGTTCATAATCGCCACTCTATTCTTTCCATCCGTTTTCCCATTGTAGCATACCAAAGAAAGTGTTTTTATTTTTTTACGTTTTTATTTTTCACCGACTTATTTGGAACATAGGCATATAATTCGGTATTTTTTTAAAATGAATTATTTATAATAATAATTATTATTATTTTGAAGACAATCTTTCTTAACTTTTTTATAATTGAATCAAACTATAATTAGTATGACACTAATCGTTCGTTGGCGGGGACCGTAAAAAGCGGGTACAGTCAGTTCTTTTCTGTAATAAAGATAAATCGAATATCGAGTAAGATTGATCTCTGGCTTCGATCGATTCTATGTATAAAGTACAAACGATTCATAATATTTCAAAGAGATTTACCGATATGTGGATTTGCCTTTGCGAATTGAATGCTCGTCGGCAGAACGTGAAAAACAGATTTGCTTCAATGCACGTAATGACACATCGCTGTGAAGTCGCATCAAACAAATTTCGGCGAGAAACAATATGCAGCGCGAACAACAACCAATAGACGTCGCGGAAAAGCGATGACGGAATTGCGAGAGTTTCGATTTATTTGCGCAATTTCCGTTACAATCACTTTTTTAAGAAAGGGAATCGCTCAATTTTCATAATTATCGTTCTTTATTTGACTCCAAAATGGACCCTCTTCAGATATGAGAATAAATACCTTTTTTGAAACGCCCACTATGGAACTATTTTTTTTCTCAAACTATCATATCTTAGGAGTACCACCCTAAAATTTCATGAAAAAAAATTGAAAATTACCATAGTTATGATTTTTTTAGTAAAACAAGACATTTTTTACGCATTGACCCCTTGCTGATTTTTTTCCGTCATCTTAAAATTCGGTTTCGATATAATATTGATATTTCCACATTCTAGAAGGTTCAAACTGATACCCTGATTTTATATAAGTCATTCGGAATGATAGGGTCAATGCGGCAGCCCTTCAAACACGGGTGGGGTCACTGTGACCCCGTGTGACCGGCTTTTCACAGCTAGGGTGTGTGACCGCGGAGGGTCAAAGTACTGCTGTGCTGATTTCGCGAGTACAGAGAAGTACTGCAAGTACGGTGCAGTACATGCAGTAGTTGCAGTTCTCGTAGTACTTAGTATTACTACTAGTACTGGTCTACTGCGTACACGCAGTACTAGTCCTCAGCATACGCAGTACTGCAGATTGTGTACTTAGTACTCGGATCCTGTGTACTAAGTATTGCAAATTGTGTAATAAGTACTCGGAGTCTGTGTACTAAGTACTGAAATCCAGTACTTTTTTTGGGTAAGGGCAGTGTGAACACGAATGATATTTTTTTTCTAATTCTTATGACCTAGCTTGAGAATCGGCTGTAGATGTGCCACAGTATCGTGACCCGGGATAGGTCAGCAATATGAAGAACGTTAAGTTATTCCGCTGCGTATGTCGTGTCTTCGGCTTACCACAGTTGCCCGCGTAGGCACAAATGGAGGCGAAATGGGCGAACAGCAACGCTATCTTGATCATCAGGCCCAACTGGATTCGCCACATTATGCTTGTCGCCGAAATCACCCACCCTGGTTCCGTCACTATTTGATTCTCTACCGACTTAGGAATCACGAATCAACAATTTCAGAATGTTGATATTTAGTCGGTTGTCGAACTATTTCTGTTCATTTCTCGTCGCAGACTATCTTTAGAACGTAGGTCACGCGATCCTGATAGTCCACCACACTCTTTCCGCACAGGGTCTTATGATCCAATCTTAAAGTAAACTGCATGGCATCATCAACTTCTGACTAATCAACGGAAGTGCGCAACTCGCCGCGGCACATACGCAGCAATGATTGCACTCATTGCGATTTGTCCTTGCTACATACGATTTGTTGCTAACGATTGTATCATTTTTACTAATCTGCTACCTACAGCTGTTTGGGGTCATTAGAAACCAACACATTTGATTTTTCTCTCTTCCTCTCTATTCTCAGGGGTCATACCCGGTCGGACCGCCAGAAAACAGGTACATCTTAGCGAATTTTTAACAACCGAAGCAGATACTGGATTTCATTGCGCCTTGGATGATGATTACATTATATTATTGCATAATCAGAAAAATTTGGTTGATGAAAAAAAGCTCAGTCGTTCAAAAGTTATCGGCAACTTCCAGAACCTTCGCGCCTTACGCGCGATCAGACGGTGGGGCATTGTATCGATGAAATCCTGTATTAAAAATTAGAAATTCAGAATTTTTCTTATTTATAAACGGCAAAATAATTCCGTGACTTTCTGAAGGTCTTTGACTTACCACAGTTCTCTCTAGCGCGAATGATGGCGAACCAAGCGAATACCAGTAATATCTTCATCGCCAGGCCCAGTCGGTTGGGTAACATGGCGTCTGACGACAAATCTAACCCCTCTGGTTCTCCACGTATTCGATTCTCTACCGATGTCTTCCAAATAAGAAGTTTTACAACCTATGTGCTCACCACACTCTTTCAGCACAAGACTACAAGATCGAATCACTTGTGACTTCTCAATGTCAGTATGTATGCAACTTGTCTGGGCGAATGCGTTAGAATATTGTCTAATCGTCCTTGTTGCTTTTTGAAGACCCTATGTGCAGTACTTATACATATGACAAGATGTCACAGATTGCAGCTTGTGGACGAGTCTGCCAAGGTACAGAAAGTCACAAGTGATATTTCAATCACTTCGGGTTCGACTTGACTCAAGTATAGGGTTCGGCTTGATTCAAACCTCTTCTCTCTACCTGATTCAAAGATGCTTTTCCGGTTTGATCCAAGTATTTCGTTCCACCAAATTCAAATCACAACTTTGGCCTGATGCAAGTATTATTTTTCGGCTTGATTCATGCTTTTTTGCGACTTGAATCCCACCTTTAGCATTGTTGAAAGAAATCGCTCTGCTCTCAAAAAAGATTAGAGGTAAATAAAGAAGTGAGTAATTTCAGTAAAAAAATTTTTATTCGTATGAGGTAAAAACAAGTAAGAATTGGCAATACATATAGCACAGAAAGATATGGTTTCACATACACCTATACTACTCTTCGTTTAGGGCCTGATGTAAATGACCACATAACTCTTCGTCACAAATTATAATTATAATACAAATTTAGAAGTAAAAAATTAGAACAAGTATTGTGCAACTGTATTATATATATATATATATATATATATATATATATATATATATATATATATAGACTAAAACTTCAATCTCACTGATATGAAATTAAATAGCGAGAAGCAGTGAGAGAATAGATTTACTATACGTATTGGAGACTCGAGTAAATTATGGTCTGGCATTCGCGCTCGGACTTTCCATACTGGCACTTATTATCGGCTTCCGAACGGATCCAGAGATTAAATTTGAGTGTGTGGGAAGTTCGCTGTTCTTTTCGGTACTAGCCAGGAAACATGAGAGACGCCGTATCCTATAATCACCCAGTGTTGCCTAAAAGGTTTTATCTTGGGCGGTGCCGACATTTCTATCGACTTGACCACATCTCACGATAAAAATTGTGGACTACGGTAATCAGGTTTCACCAGTCGTGGCTATACCCTAGTTGAACTTTCGTGATATTTAGGAATCACATCGCTAGTTATGACTGGACCACGAACTATGATATAAGAAACGATCGTCTTAGGTAGGTATAGGGTCGCCGGATGATAATTCGTTACGGTATGAGCTGCTATAGTTATTTCACAGAATTGAGATAATTCACTACTGTCGGCGCAAAAAGGTTTGGCCCCTCTGTTTGAGTGATCATAACTTCTACAGGAAAATTAGTAGAGCATCGAGTCTGGAAAGATCGGAAAGCGCCAAGTTTTCTGCGTCTAATGGTTGTTCGCAAATTTCCGTGTAAAAATCGTGAAAGCCGTTATGATCTCCGAAAAGTTAAAAAACGTAGTTTTTCGGAGTCCATCGCCGTACGTCGACTTCAACTCGCCAGGTACAAAAAGGTCCAACGGTGCGATTTGGGGAACGGATCGGTACGGACGAACCTGAGCCAGCTCAAAATTATCGTCAGGATATATACTTTTTAATTCCGTAATCAGTTTTTGGTTCGCAATAGCGGACTTCCAGTAATCGACGTCAACAATTTTTCAAATTTGCGCGGGGCTGCCTGTGTCCCCTAGCTGCTTTCACGATTTTTACACGGAAATTTGCGAACAACCATTAGACGCAGAAAACTTGGCGCTTTCCGATCTTTCCAGACTCGATGCTCTACCAATTTTCCTGTAGAAGTTATGATGACTTAAATAGAGGGGCCAAACCTTTTTGCGCCGACAGTAGTCAAATCAATATTTCTAAGTGAATCATTTTCTATGTTCATTAAAAGGAGGTCATTCAGACGTTCTTGTCCCATTGTGTTTCTTAGGACCCATCCCTAGTCGCCCACCTCTTTTTGGTCGAAATGTATCACATTTCGATTATTATCCGAGCCTAGACATCGAAAACGCTGTAACGAGGCGGATTATTAGGCCTCGTAAATGAACCATCTCCTCTTTCCCCAGACCAAAGTGACCACCTTAATATGGAATATTGAAATCAAAGCGAGAAGTCCCAGCTCAAGTGCCCAAGGTCCATTGTAGTAATTATAAGTTCATGTACTAATACTTTTTCCCGTTCCCTATATCTCATATGTCTCGTACCGATCCGAGAAAACAACGAGCACGATCATCCCTTCGGATCATCCGGCCTGGCGGGCCACCCGGCCTTCGAGTGATTAACCGGGGGAATCCTGCCGTCGTATCCAGAGATATGCCTGGAAGAGCGCTGCATAAAGAATCAATCGCATGGAGTAGCCTTCTCCCTTCCTCTACCTGTCCCGTACCGGCTTGGTCCACCGGTCCAAACTGCAGTAATTCCGCCTTCCAGGATGTCGACAATTAAGAACATGACGAGCCATCTAACAACCCCCTGGCGAAAGCTTGAAGTGCCAAAAGGCCCTGTCAGGCCCGCGACGAAACCCGGCAGAAAGAAGATACGCCCATTAATGAGATGCGTAGAACCCCCTCCACCCCCAAAAATTGCATTTTTGTAGAGATAGAGCTAGACGCTTCACTTCTTGCTTGGATATCGTATCGTAGAGTCTTGTTTTGTTTGAAAAGAATTGTTTTATTTGTTCCGAAGATATAATTGAAAAAGCCTAAGATCTTGTAGATTCAGTAACGTCTGTTAGTGAGTGCTAAAGAGCCTTAATTAAGGTAAGATTCCAACTCTAGACAGCCCTTCGATTGATGATAAATTGATAAAATAAAAAGAGATTCATTTCTTATTGCGTACTTGGGTCAAGCCTCAACGAGGGTGACGCCATTAACATATCATCGAATTGTTGTGCTTTAGTTTCGTTTAATCATTGATTGTTGATTATATTATCGATTATTGTGTTCTCAATTATATGTAATATTGCCTTATTGATCGATTGTTCGAGAAAGTACCGTCATTAATTATCGTATCGGCATTTATTATCGTTTCGTCATTATCGTCATTTATTATAGTACAGTAAAACCTCCCTTATAGTCCAAGTCCGTGTTTCATAACCTCTCTTATAGTCCACAAGAGGCGTAACGCGAGCTACGCTCATCAGCCAATCAGCGAATAGCACTCAGGGATGTGATATGTAAGAATGGGACCCTATGCGAATTTCTTACCCCAGGGCCGTAGCACGTGCCTACAAATTTGTCTGTTTATTATGAAAAATACTACGGTACACTTTTAAATTGCTCATCAATCAGAAGTCAATTGACAAATTAAATCTGTAAAATGTTTTTCTATCAAGTGTGTATCCTTAGGAAGTCTGATTCTTGAATAATTTAGTTGGAGTAAATGGAAAATTATGAGCTACTTTTCTTTTTTTTCGCACCTCCATATTTGTTCTTTTTCTACCAGTGATCAGATATTTGGGAAAAACTTTTCAAGAATGTACGACGATACATCGTACTAAAATAACACTCGTATACTACTCAATAAAACACTCCAACTTCAAACAGCATTCGAGGTTATGGTCGTTACTAGTCGTGACGCGCGTGACGTCATGAAACGTAAAGGGGCCCCAAGCTCACCGACGCTCGAGTCTGTGTGGATGTATTGGTACACAGTAGGCGGAGCTTATAGACTATAAGAGAGGTTGTCCTTGGACTATATCAGAGGTTGGACTAAACGAGAGGGGACTATAAGGGAGGTTTTACTGTATCGTCATTATCGGCATTTATTATCGTATCGTCATTATCGTCATTTATTATAGTATCGTCATTTATTACCATATCGTCATTTAATTATCTTACTGTTATTTCTTTGTCTTTTGGTTGCATCGTTCCGTACCTATTCTCTTGTAGACATTATTAATTGATAGTCTGAGTTCCGGTAATTATTATTTTGTCAAGTCCCAGAAATAAGAATCCCCACGTGGAAAAATTAGTTGAGTAGTAAAATACGATAATTGATCTCGACGGCTTGTTGAGCCACGTGTTTCTGGAAGAATCGATCTACTGGTTGTAGATCTGATATCGTGTTAATATTCCGATTAATCTAGTCCCTTTCCGATTGAAAGTAGCTTTAAGACCTTAGTAAAACCTTGAGCTGGTATAATTATTATGTTTCGGATTATTATTTGTAATAGGTTTTAGCGTCGCTTTTGTTAGCTTGTTATTTTGTAACCGACGCCTGTATATCGTGTAACGTTGCCTTTGGCCATCTTGGTGTGAATTTGTTTGAATTAGATTCCGACGCCTTGCCTTTGTCTAGGGAAATATTCTGTAATACCGACTTGTTCATTAGTTACTAGAAGTCCCCAAATTATTGATTCCGGACTTTTGATCTCTCTACGTTATCGACCTATTTGTTATAACTAATACCCTCCTATTATTTATTTCTACCGTACCATAAGATATTTGTTTCCTTTCTTGTTCTGTTATTTTATTTGTTCTACATTACCTATACCTTGTTTATATTACCTTGTGTCCTACCTTACCTTATGTTCTATATTGTCTAATGTCCTACTCTTTCTTTAGTGACCTAGTCAGTCAGCTGTTTCCGATTATTTTAGTTTAAGTTGTTTAACTTGCGTTAGTCCCGACCCAAGCGATCGGCTTTGATTGTTTAATTAGTTTATCGTGTGTTTGATTACTCGGGTTGATTGTTGTTACCGATATTTTGAATAAAAGGGTTTCTTTGTGACTTGATCCATAAACCATAAAAATATATCAGTCTTCCCCTATATTATTTCGCCCCCATGTTCCCCTCACGCTGAGCTTACCATGTAATACCGTACTCGTTTCATTTACCTAACTTTTAGTTTTATTTCATTTATTACCTTTAATTAATATCGTTCCGTTTATTTCATTTAATTCATTTCGTTTATTATTATTATTATTATTATTCTTTCATTTTGAGTTTTTGGAGTTTTGCTTCCGTACCGCGGTACCTGAAGGTACCTGGCGCCCAACATACCGTAAATTCAGTTAGACTAAGCTATATTATAAGAAGTCATATTTAATAGCCAAACTCTAATGGAAATCAAACGTTGGAAGTGTCTGATCTTTGTAGTCGCGTAGCTGCCCGGAATAAATCCCCCACCGTCGGCGGTGCCCGTCACAACGCAAAAACAAAATGCACAGCGCCAATTCAAATTCAATTCCGAACACATACGTTCAAAATATTGTTAGTTTCATGCGAAAATAGAGTCTACATATTGTTCTTGCGTAATTTGCCGAGGGAATTGACATTAGAATTACGCAAAAACAATCTTTAGACTCTTTTCCCTTACGGAAAAAACCCCTCAAATTCAAGGTATAAATTCGTCACCCTCAAAATTTGGGGGTTCACCATGAAAACTCAGGATTTACCCTGTATTTGGGGGTATCTTTATTTAATAAAAGAATCGAGATTTGAGGGTAAGCCCTGAGTTTTCATGGTAGACCCCCAAAACTTGAGGGGAACGAATTTTGGGGAAGGATTTACCCTGTATTTGGGGGTTTCTTCCGTAAGGGAAGAGTTTTGTTTTTGCATTTTCTGGACCCCTATTCTGTAACTTTTCGTTAACGAAACGAACGGATCGGCTTGTTTTGTCTTGTTTTCTATTGGTTAGATTTGGCTTTCTTGAAACCTTATCGGTTGCTGACGTCACACTCGATCGTGAACTCATCGAATCGATCGGATGAAAAGTTACAGAATAGGGGTTCTGAATTCGGATAATAATCGAAATGTGACAGGTTTCACCCAAAAGGAGGTGGGTGACTAGGGATGGGCCTTAACTCATTTTTAATGCGCTTTAATGTTAAAAAAGAACGTTCTCTGCTGCAATTGGTGATCATCAAAATCGAGTAAATGCGTAACATTATTTCTACATTTGGGAAGCACAATTCTGATGAATTTTCCGTTCAAAGTTGATAAAATTGAAGGCGCGAGGCCCCACAAGGCGCGGGGCCCGTAGCATTTGCTACTCTTGCTACGTGGTTAATCCGGCACTGACCTACGTGGAAACACATAGGAAGTATGTTGGGTCCCCGGATTCCCACGCAGGACTACTATGGTCCCACCCAAGACTGGATGGGACACACGTAGGACCACATAGTAATACCTGAGAAGTATGTCGAGATCCACTTTTACTACATAGGACCACCATGGTCCCACCCAAGACTCAATAGGGCACATGGGACCACATAGGAATACCTAGGAAGTATGCTCACTGGTCCCATGCGGACCTTATAGTTTCAGACGGGTCCAGTCCTCACGTCGTAATTTGAAATATGGACCTGTCGGGTCCGCGTGGGTCCAGTGAGGTCCAGATAGGTCAGATCCCCACCTTGTGGCGTGAAGATTTGCCCCACCTAGACCTTTTGAGACCTCCATGAGACCATTCAGGCCCATGCCCCACGTCACAATGTGGGGATTACACCCATGTGGACCCCACTGGACCCATGTAGGACCCACATGGGACCATCAATGTCCCACTTCACTGCGTGTGAATCAGACCTATGTGGACCTTATGGGGACTGGTCAGGACCTTTGTTCCAAATTACGATGTAGGGAATGAACCCTTATGGTCCTACATGGGACCACTCGGGAATTTTTAGCAGGATGATCCACCGGATCACTTGCCTCATCTGCACTACGGATGTGCTGGAGTTTAGTCCTTTCATAAAATGTGATGGATCGACCTGATCCTGTATACAAAACGCAATATCGTATGTGTCGGAGTGGCAAGGGACGACAGTAGAACGTTTTAAACGATTAAGGCGCATGTATGTGCATACCTGAATACCTCTAAGAATACTACCCAGTGCCCAAGTAGGGAAGACTGGGTACAGTTGTAACAATGCGTTTACCTCTTGAAGTAAAAAAGATAGGCGAATGATTGCGACGCGAGACCGACTATACAGGATCAACGGTCATCCTCGCGTCGGAACCATTGGCCTATCTTTTTTACTTCAAGAGATAAACGCACTGTTATAACTGTACCCAGTCTCCCCTACCCTTTTCAGAATAGGCAATCGTAAGTGTAAATTTTTCGGAGCATTCAAGATAATATTTTTCAAATCTGTTTAATTTTATACATTCTCATACTATGTAGGCATAGTTCAGAATATTGAATGTTATATTTACGGATTGTATGAGTGTGAAGTCCAAAGTAAAAAAATCGTAAGCCGTAAAGCTGAGCTTTTCGTGCATCAGCTGAAGAGAGAACCGTTCAAGCTGAAAAAAAAATACCATCAGCGTAAAAGTTTTCTGCATCCTAATGGAAACGAACAAGAATGTAGACTCTAACTTATCGAGTAAAAAGGCATTACTTACTTCCGTTTGAATTTCTTGTCTTCTTGTTTTAGCCAGTAGCTTGTGAATTATCAGTCCAGTCAGCTGGGCCTGCATTATAATCGTCAATAATTTCAGTTCACAAGGAAAAAAAAAGTGAATAATGACTCACATAGCGAAAAAAAGCTAATGTAAGAAAATCGTTCTTACCTCTTTCAAAGTTTCTACAGCGTTTGAGGATAGTAAGATTAGTGGATAAATGCAGACCAAAATCCACACACCGACGTTAATATGGCTTGATATTGCAACATGAGTATTTCGGATAACGATAGGGACAATGAGATTCCATAAATTATAAATAATCGTGAGGGAGAAACCAGCAACGACGGGTAGTGTCGGTAAGGAAAAGAAGTTCGCTATGTCTCGAGACACTTCCGATAGCGTGGTACGAATGTTGTGAAGTAATTCTAGAGCAGTCAATCGACTGCAATGCGTTGGTGAACCCAAGACGGGTGGAGTATAGTTGAACAGTACTGGCGTACGAAATGAACAGTTAGGGAACTCTTGGAAGTTCAATAAATTCTTATTCAAGCTTTCAAATTCCATGGCCATGATTCTGAGTAATATCGCATATTTCACAACAAACCAGTGCAACACAAAAATTGGTACATTAAAAATATGCCAATTCAGAAACGAGTTGACGAAGAACTCTTCCGAGGCCCAAAAGATAACCCATAGAAAAGTGTTCACAATCATTTGTACCGCGACAAATATTAGCAATGTTCTTTTTCTAGGTGGATAATTCGTTACACTAGAAAGCAGACAATCAATTTCCGAGAGTCTATTCATGATAGAGATAGCCTGTCGTTGCTTGAAAGCCCCGAAGACAATGATAAAGCAAATTGTCAAAGTGCGGGTAATGTCATGCGTTGCATCGATGGAGTCGATTATAGTAAATTTATACGGATGGCCCATAGAGGATATATCTGGAATCGCAAGTACACCCATAACTAAGACCAGAAGTGACAGAAGGATATTATAAGCCAATCCTGTTTTCGAGAATACGAAGTTACTGGTACACCAACTGTTGCGAGAGTTTCTGGTCGAATTATTTGTGTGCTGGAGAGAAAACGGTGCTAGCCCAATAATCTTGAGCCACCAAATAAAAATTCTGACGATTAGTGAAAGTTGTGCGTCGGGATGGGTTGGAAGGACTTTCATAATTGTTGTGACAGTCGATATATGGTGATTCAGTGTATACGGTTGTTTAAAAGAAGATTACTAATTGTTATATTATAGTTTTATTTCAATATAATTTATAGTCATCAAGTATCGCAGAATTTGCAAAGAGCGTTAATGACGTTCGAGAGCCTTCGTTGAACTGAACTGCGGAAGTTTCCACAGACCATTTGCGGAGCGACAGACTTGTCCCTGTTGAATATCTAACCGATATGAGTGATTGTTATCAATTCTTAATTCAATGGATTGTTAGTCGATAGTAGGTGATTGATATAGTCTATTCGCGACATTGGATGGTTGACCGTTTATTCATGAAAATTAAAAAAAAAAAAAAAACAATCAACTACGACGCGACGTCTCACTACCATCGAGTTAATTATTGATGTATGGCTAATGCCGATTACCACTAATTCAACTCGGAGATAGCAAAGTACATATATCTATAATGTATGTATTTATGTACACGATCTGCTTGCTTGCTCTCGAATTCGACCAGATGGGGTTTTCCACGCAAAAACACCCCTATTCCACCTTAACAGTCGCTTATAACGAGGTAGCAATGTATTTCAAAAGTCCAATAAATCGAGTGCAATTGTGAATAATTCCACAATTCTCTGATGATGAGAGAAACTGTGAAAAAAAATTCCAAATTTTGAAAGAAAAACGAAATACTCGGGCACTTTCTGCTGAAATGAAGCAGCAATCCCCAAAGTTTTAGTTGTGTGCGCAAGAAACTATACGAATAGCATCTTCGAGGTGATCAAAGCGTGTATCGAAGTCCCGCTAGAACCAATCGAAAGTTTAAATAACCATACTTTTTCACCCATATCATAATATGAAATTAATGTATGTATGCATTCCTTTACGTTGAAATCTTATGCTAACACTTACAATGCGATCGCAATAATGTCATCTGATATAATATAGGTAGAATAGATCCATGTCAGCTACAGCACAGACGTGGAAGATAAGAGCAAATGTAGGGTGAGCAGCCTCACATATTTCTCCCCATCGAATATCTCCTAGTTTTATAGCTGGAATTAATTATTAATAGAACAATCATATAATCATCTGAACCTGCAGATTTTCCACAATTTATTCGTATTCACTGTTCAAGCATTCGACTGCAGGAATTGAGTTTATGGCATGTATTGCAGATGTAGTATGTACTACAATCGCTCTGCATACCAGTTATACAGTGCGACCAAAAAAATTTAACAGCGATTTCGAACAGTCGGTTGAGCTGCAAATATGAAATAATAAATTGAAGATGATTTCGAGTGTAACTTACGGCATTGAAACGAACAGATATGGATAAATTAATGCGTTTATAATAATCTGATTCAATTATTTATTTTGCAATTCATTCATCATTTACGATTAGCTGATTTATATCGATATCATATTGTTATGATATTACCTGGTTATGTAAGATCTAAACTTTATTTGATATATTCAAAATAAATAGGTGAAGGCACTGCTATATAATAACATATTACGCAAAAGTTCGTGATTTCAAATAGATGCAATAATTATTTATCGAATACACGGGAATACAAATGATATTAACAATAAGTAAATGAATCGTAGACGTACATTTCTTGAAGTTTACTTAAAAATATCAATGGTAGTATAAATTTCAGAATATAACTTCGATTTGTGTATATAAGGGACGAAACGAGATGTCACAGTACTCTTCAAGGATATTATAATCCGTGTGAAGATGTATAAATAATGGTATCGCGAATTTTGAGTATGGACGGCATAAGCGGTGCCATGAAATTACAAAGAACAAAAAATGTTATAATAATACGAGATTTAGTTAAAATAATGGCGAAGCAACCACATGGCATAATACTTAAATTTTGATTAGATGAGTCTTCGCTTATTTATTTGGTCCAGCTGATTGATTTCGTCGTATGAGATCATCACTATATACAGATGACTCTCGGCCGAGAGCGATTCACTTTAGTTGTCCAGTAAATCGGTAATTACTGACATAGTCAAAATTCATGTTTACCACGCAACAACGTAGGTCAGGGATTGCACGCAATATTTCAAATGACTCATTTTCTGTGTTCGTTACAAGTACGATACTAATTTTCTAAATATTTCTTCTGATATTAGGATCAACAATTCTGTGAAGTGTTAGCTGCAGACTGCATGAATTGAACTATAATCACAAGATAGGTTGCTGCAACTCCGAAAATCTGTAACATAGTAACATGGTGCTCTCAGGAAATGTGATGGATCGACCTGATCCTGTATACAAAACGCAATATCGTATGTGTGGGAGTGGCGAGGAATGACAGTAGAACTTTTTTAACGGTTGAGGTGCATGTAATGCATATTGCATACGTATGCACATGTGCATACCTAAATACCTCTAAGAATAGTGCCCAAGTAGCCATTTCAGAATAGGCAATTGTAAGTGAGAATTTTTCGGAGCATTCAAGATAATATGTTTCAAGTCTGTTCAATCTTATACATTTTTATGGTATGTAGGTATAGTTCAGAATATTAAATGTTATATTTACAGATTGTATGAGTGTGAAGTCCAAAGCAAAAAATCCGTAAGCCGTAAAGCTGAGCTTTTCGTGCATCAGCTGAAGAGAGAACCGTTCAAGCTGAAAACAAATAGCAGAGTAAAAGTTTTCTGCATTCTAAGGAAAACGAACAAGAATTTAGACTACTTATGCCTGGTTTTATAAAAGAGAGTTATCCCTAGGTTAAAACTAACCCGTGGGTTACCCAACGGTTTTATAAACGTAGGTTAATGACGTGACACGGGTTAACCGATGGTTACCCTCGTTTCAAACTTAACTAAATTAGGTATACATTGTTTTATAAAGCTGACGGAAGGATAACCCACGGATTAAATTTAACCTAGGGTTAGCTAACCCATGGGTTAACCTAGGGATACCTTTCTTTTATCAAACCGGGCATTATTGAATAAAAAGGCATTACTTACTTCCGCTTGAATTTCTTGTCTTCTTGGTTTAGCCAGTAATTTGTGAATTATCAGTCCAGTCAGCTGGGCCTGTATTATGATCGTCAATAATTTCGTTTGTAAAAAACAAAACGACATGAATATTGATTCACATCGTGAAAAGCCAGATAAAAGTTAATGCAAGAGAATCTTTCTTACCTCGTTCAAAGTTTGAACAGCGTTTGAGGATAGTAAAATTAGTGGATAAATGCAGATCAAGATCCACGCACCAGCGTTAATATGGCTTGATATTGCAACATGAGTATTTCGGATAACGATAGGGACAATGAGATACCATAAATTATAAATAATCGTGAGGGAGAAGCCAGCAGCGACGGGTAGTGTCGTGAATGAATAGAAGTCCGCTATGTCTCGAGACACTTCCGATAGCGTGGTACGAATGTTGTGAAGTAATTCTAGAGTAGTCAATTGACTGTAATGTGTTGGTGAACCCAAAACCGGTAGAGTACAGTTGAACAGTACCGGTGTACGAAATGAATAGTTTGGGAACTCTTGGAAGTTCAATAGATTCTTGTTCAAGCTTTCAAATTCCATGGCCATGACTCTGAGTAATATTGCGTATTTCACAACAAACCAATGTGACACAAAAATCGGTACATTAAAAATCGACCAGTGCAGAAACGAGTCGACGTAGAACTCTTGCGAGGCCCAGAAAGTAACCCATAAAAAAGTGTCCACAATCATTTGTACGGCGACAAATATGAGCAATGTTCTTTTACTAGGTGGATGATTTGTCACACTAGAAAGCTGACAATCGACTTCCGAGACTCTATTCATGATGGAGATAGCCTGTCGTTGCTTGAAAGCCCCGAAGACAATGATCAACCAAATTGTCGAATTGTTGATAATGGCGTTCGTTATATCGATGGCTTCGGTTATGGTAGACTTGTTCGGATAGCTTAAGAAGGGTATCTTTGGAATCGCAAGTACACCCATAACTACGACCAGAAGTGACAGCAGGATATTATAAGCCAATCCTGTTTTCGAGAATAGGAAGTTACTGGTACACCAATTGTTGCGAGAGTTTCTAGTTGAATTGTTTGTGTGCTGGAGAGAAAATGGTGCTAGCCCAATAATCTTGAGCCACCAAATGAGAATTCTGACGATTAGCGAAAGTTGTGCGTCGGGATGGGTTGGAAGGACTTTCATAATTGTTGTGACAGTCGATATATGATGATTCAGTGTATACGGTTGTTCAAAAGAAGATTACTAATTATTATATTATAGTTTTACTTCAATAATTATAGTCATCAACTATCACAGAATTCCCAAAGCGCGTTAATGACGTTCGAGAACCTTCGTTGGACTGAACTATGGAGGTTTGCACAGACCATTTCCGGGGCCACACACTTTTCCCTGTTGAATATCTAATCGATATGACGATTGTTATCATGTAATCATATTAAGTGTATAACCACACGACAGATCGATGATAGGTTATTACTTTTGGGATCACAAATTTATTAGCAAATATAAACATTTTCGGGAAGTTTATCAAACTTTTGTTATTTCATTAAAATAATTAAACTAGTAATTATAAGAATTCTTTACAATATCAGAATGAATATATCTTGTAAAACTCTATGGGGCTTTAGTTGTTTTTCTAAAGAGTTCGGCTCTTCAACTTTAAACTAGAATTCCACCAACGATTTAATAGAATAAGACTGCACTTCGTCCAATCTTAGATTCCAGCAACGAAAAGAGTACCCAGAATTTGATGTTTCATGGCTGATAAATTGTAGGGGTTCGAGGATACCTTTCATGCCAGAATGCTTTAAGAAAATCATACGACATAATTTTCTATTATTCGATATTCCCGAACTCTGGATTTGTAACTGCATTGACATTTTCTTGCAACTATCGGAACAGTGTGTAACTGTTGCTGCATATAGGCCTTTACAGTACAATAAATAACTAGCTCCATTAAGTTAGCCCCTCACTCATCTACCCCGATAAAAAAAATTCTTGTTCAATGAATTGTCGGTCGATAGTAGGTGATCGATATAGTCTATTCGCGACGTTTGATGGTCAAGCGTTTATTCTTAAAGATTAAAAGACATTTTACTAGAATTTACTACAATTTACTCGCGTATCGCGACGTGTCACTACCATCTAGTTAAATTATTATTTATGTATCGCTAATGCCAATTGCCACTAATTTTACTCGGAGCTAGCAAAGTACACGTCTATAACGTATGTATTCATTAGGGTGTTCGTTATTTCTCAAATTAACTTTTTTATAACGCATGCATGAAAAAGTTGCTTGTTTGGGGCTCTGGAGCGGTCATAGTGTGGCACTTTTCTGACGTTTGAGTATGCGATGCCAACATGAAACAATATTGCATGCCAAACATGCGCACTGCGTGTTGCACGCATAACTTAGCAAATATATCCTCAGGGCGCCTATCGGTAGGCAACCTAGCCCTACACGGCTGCCTCACCGCACCGCGCGCCCCCTCCTCTACGAGCGACCCGCGCTCCGAGGCAGGCTGCCGGCGGTACTTCCACGCGGCGCCACTACGCGGCGCATAGCCATTTCGGCACCCGCGAGTAAAGTAACCCGAGCGCTGAATAGATAAGCCGGCTATCGATTGCCTCATCACGATCATCTACATACACGCTTCAAGCGTACGAACTGTGAGATATTAACCCCTACGGGTGAACACTCAATAAAGAGACACTTTCGCTTTACAAGTCGCTCTTTTCTTTTCACGGCTTCATGCCGGCACCACCCGTCCCCGAGAATCCCGACTCGCCCGCAGAACTCCAGGAACCAGCACCGCCGGAGACGCAGCAGCGACATCTACAGCAGCAACAGCAGCAGCAGCATCGAACATCCTACTCCACCGAACCTCTCCTAACCTCCGAACTATCGTAGACACCCTCCTGTCTCACCTACCACCCCCCCTGCCTCATTGATTGGAGAGCCCCTCCACCTAAGGCCCCTCTCCATACCATCAATTTGGCGCCCAACGTGGGGCGTAACCATCAAGCAGCAGCTTCACGACATCTATGCCGACTGAGAGATCACCAACCCGCAGGTCTCCGAGACTAGGAAACCCCCTAACACTTCTGGGAGTGGAAAACCCAGTGGCGCTCAACATACAAACAGAAAGGGCAGACCCGGAACAGCAGAGAACCCCGGAGACACCCTCCCCGACGACACTAGCCATCTTCAAACCGCCACCAACGCCTAAAAAGGCAAAGGCTAAAAAGAAGGCGAGTAACCAGGTTCAGATGAACCCTCCCCATCAGAACGTGGGACCGGATCCGTTCGGTCCACCACCGCCACCAGCAGGCCAGATGCAGAATCCTCTAGAACCAGAGCAGAGAGATCCTCCAGAAAACCCAGGGGCGGGGATACCGCCACCCCAGGGTACCCCCGAATGGGATCAACTGATACGTGCACTAACAGTGGCACGCCCTGAGCAACCCACCTACCATGGGTTCGACCACGAAAGTCCAGTCCGATACCTACAGCAGTGCGAGGAATACTACGACGCGACCTTCCAGCAGTGGAGTAGCCAGACAGCGCTCGCCGCACGAGGCCTCAGGGGCGAGGCCGAGAAGTGGTGGACGTGCTACAAACACCTTGACTGGGACTGGGCGACATTTCAACGCCTACTACACGATCGGTTCAATAGCTCATCCGAGCTAGCACGTCTCCAGAGCTCACTCTTTTCACAGCAACAGAAGGAGAAGGAACCAGTAGCCGCCTTCCTGCAGCAGAAGTACCAGCTATTTCAGCGCCTGAGACCCCGAGACCCGGAACGCACCAAGGTAGCATCCATCCTAGAGCTCATGCGGCCATCTTTACGCATTGCCGTCCGGCCGAGCAACCCAATAGACTTTACAGATCTCCTGATTCGCGCCTTGGCTGCAGAAAGCGATGAAAAGGCACGAGAGCCGACCGCAAGGCAGAAGAGGGATGACCCCAAGCCAGAGAAGGAGAAGCCACCAGCAAAAGCCAACTCCTCACGGAAGGCACCCGAGCCATCCACGAGCCAAGAACGGCCTCTGCCGAAATGCTGGCACTGCCCAGAACGTCACTGGAATCGTGACTGCCCAGTGCTACGGCAGCAACAAAACGCCGAACGGGGAAACTGGAGAAGGGCGACGGCCGACTCAGACGCCGCCGCCAGAGACCCGCAATAAACGCCACAGACGCCAGGCCGGCCGATCTCCCACGCATCCGAGTCATCATAAACGGCAGAGAGGTCCAGGCAGTGATAGATACAGCCGCCACAGAGAACTTCATACAGCCGCAGTACCTACCGCCGAAAACGCAACCTCCACCCCGGACCTCCAGAGGTGCGCTTAGCAGCAAAGGGAACCAGCGCAAAGATACTCGGGGAAGCAACCTTCCCAGCAACGATAGACGGCCACCGGCACGAAATAACGACCTTAGCGACTCCAGAGCTGAGGCACCCACTAATCCTAGGCCTAAAATGGCTGACAGCAGAGGAGGCAATCATCGACCTGAACCGAGGATGTCTCCACCTTGGCCAGAAGGCCAGATATACAACCCACCTACTAGGCATCAAACACGCCTATTCCACTAGCCCGATTCCAATCCTAAATCACGGATTCCCTACTCCCTACGCTGACAAATTCCAGCACACCCTCCAAACGTTCGCACACGTCTTCCAGTCAACGGGGCGACTACCGGAGACGCGGACCATCAAGCACGAGATACGACTGAGCACGGACCAGCCTTTCCGCCTCCCACTATACAGGTACTCGGAGGAGAAAAAGCGAGTCATCAACGAGCAGATCCAGGAGATGCTGGCCAACCGAGTCATCGAGCCGTGCTAATCACCGTACAGTTCACCCGTCGTGATTGTACAAAAGAAAGACGGAAAACCGCGGTTCTGCGTGGACTATCGCAGACTAAACGCGATCACAGAGGATACCGCCCAGCCTACGCCGGTAATCCAAGAGACGTTAAAAGATCTGGGCGACGCCACGATCTTCACCACCCTCGACCTAAAGAGCGGGTACTGGCAAGTGCCAATGGAAGAGCACGCGAAGAGGTACACCGCATTCTCCACCCCAGATGGCGGGACATACCAGTTCAGAGTAATGCCGTTCGGACTCAAGAACGCACCCAATACGTTCCAGCGTCTGATGAGCCAGGAGGTTCTCACCGGATACCTAAACGACTTTTGTTTGGTCTATCTAGATGATATCATCGTCTACAGCAAGACATGGGAAGACCACCTCCGCCATATCACCGCAGTACTAGAGAGGTTGAGCATCCACGGTCTGACCTGTGAACCAGACAAATGTACCTTCGGATCAAACAAACTGGACTACCTCGGACACACTGTCACCGACCAGGGGAACCAAGCACAACCCGGGCACATCCGTGCCATCACAGGGGCGACGCCTCCAAAGACACGCCGCGAATTAAGGCAGTTCTTAGGCACCTGCAATTGGCTGAGGGAGTATCTACCAAACTTCGCCACCCTGACGATACCACTAACCGACCTACTAAGCGCGAAGACGCGATACCGCTGGACCCCAGAAGCCCAGGACGCCTTCGACGCAGTAAAACGACGATTCCAGAAACCCCTCACACTAAACAGACCGCACCCCGGCTGGCCGTACACTCTCCAGACAGACGCCAGCGGAAAAGGAATGGGGGCGGTACTATACCAGACGCGACCGGACCAAGGAAAGAGCGTGATTAGTTATGCTAGCGCTAAATTCAACGCAGCCAAGGCCCGCTACCACTCAAATGAGCAAGAATGCCTAGCCATCGTATGGGCAATACGGAGGTACCGGCCATACCTCGAGGATCGCCCGTTCACGCTAAGAACAGACAACAAGGCATTGGTATGGCTCAACCAGACGAAGGACCACAAGGCAAAGCTTTACCGATGGTCACTCCTACTCCAGGAGTTCAACTTCACAGTAGAACACTGTCCCGGACGAGAAAACGAGCTACCAGACGCGCTCTCTAGACAGCCGTCTCCACTCGAGATACCAGAGAACCTCGACAATACCGATCGAATGGTACCACCCACACAGGTACCACCCACCACCGAACCAGACAAGATGCCTACCCTAATGGCCACCCAGACAGGCGGAAACCTGTTAGATGACATCACCACAGCCCAGCAGGATGACCCGACAATCTGCCAGCAAGTCGAAAGATGGAACCGCCTCGCCACGCAGGAGCGTAGCGAACCCGAGGAAAAATTCTTTCAGCTACACCGAGTCGCAGAGGAGCGATGGGAGAAACGGCAGACCAAAGAGGGACCCTGGCTAATAGTGGTGCCACCCAGCCACATCGAGAGAGCCATCTACGAGCACCATGATACCGAGCTCGCCGGCCACCCAGGCGGCGAGGAGACACTCCGTGCGCTCCAGAGGCACTATACCTGGAGCCACATACGAGAAGACGTACGCCAGTACGTACAGCAGTGCTACCTATGCTGTTGTACCAAGACTCACGGGGCGAACCCGGAAAAGAGTCTCCGCCCTAGACGACCCACAGAGCCGTGGGACACGGTAGCAGTCGACCTGATGGGACCCTATCCAAGGACGAAGAGGGGGCGGAGATTTATACTGGTAATAACCGATCTGTTTTCCAGATGGGTAGAAGCATTCCCACTAGGCTCTTCAGAGACAGATCCAGTCACCCGGTGCCTAGAAAACGAAGTCTTCACCAGATGGGGCTATCCAAGCGCCATCCTAAGCGACAACGGACCGCAGTTCACGAGCCAAAAATGGCTTGACGCCTGTGAGCGATGGCAAGTCCGGCCCTGGACGACCGCCGTCTACCACCCCCGAGCCAATCCAACGGAGAGACGGAACCGCGAGATCAAGAAAGGCCTTCGACTCCACCTCCATGGAAAGAGGCATACGAGCTGGGATCTCCAATTACCCCAGATCCTATTTAGCTTGCGCTCCAGAACGAACGCAGCTACCGGCCGCACCCCGAGCGAGATCCTCACCGGGCGAACCATCCGCCTCCCAGGCGAGTGGAGGTTCACTCAGCCACCTAGGCCTTCTCCGGATAGGGAAGAACGAGTACGCCTTGCCCAGAACCAGCAGCGGCGATACCAGGAGAGGTATCGCAATGAACCCGCCGCAGAACCCCGATACCAGGCAGGCGATCTGGTATACACCCGGGGACACCACCTCTCCAAGGCATCGGAGCGGTTCCACGCCGGATTCGCTCCACCTTGGGAAGGACCACACCCAATCCACCAGCAACTAGGTGGAGAGATCTATCTAGTCAACAAAGAAGGACGCCTGGCAAAAATCCACGGCACGCAGCTAAAGCCAGCCCATGGACCCAGGGCACCCCTGACCCCTGAGCCTCAGAACGAGCCCGCTCAGACCCCTACCGAGGACCCTATTCCTCCCCCACAGACTGGACAGTCTGAACCAGTAGCCGAGCCTGTAGCAGAGCCGACTATCGTGAGCCGGAGGCCACGAAACCCCCGACCGGACGAGTTGGGACCCCAGTGCACGCCATCGTCACCCGAGGCACTGGGGAGAAAAAGATGGCACCCCTACAATCTTCGCCCAAGAAGAATAATCACCCCTAGCCCTCCATAGTGTCAAAAATATTACAGACCTCCCTGAACCCCTTTAGGCTAGGCACAAAGTATTTAAGCATTAGGAGATAAGTTAGTCGATAAGTGAAATGTAAATATGAGTAGTCGATAAGTTAGGTAATAATTAGGAAATCACAAATAAACGAGCTCGTTAGATAAGGTAGGAAATAAGTTAGACTAAGAATTAGCATTAAGACAGGTAAACGAATCCCGGACTCTATTCAGCGACTAAACTCACTTCCTAGCCTACCAATACGCACCCTGAGGAGGGGCGTTTGTTGCACGCATAACTTAGCAAATATATCCTCAGGGCGCCTATCGGTAGGCAACCTAGCCCTACACGGCTGCCTCACCGCACCGCGCGCCCCCTCCTCTACGAGCGACCCGCGCTCCGAGGCAGGCTGCCGGCGGTACTTCCACGCGGCGCCACTACGCGGCGCATAGCCATTTCGGCACCCGCGAGTAAAGTAACCCGAGCGCTGAATAGATAAGCCGGCTATCGATTGCCTCATCACGATCATCTACATACACGCTTCAAGCGTACGAACTGTGAGATATTAACCCCTACGGGTGAACACTCAATAAAGAGACACTTTCGCTTTACAAGTCGCTCTTTTCTTTTCACGGCTTCATGCCGGCACCACCCGTCCCCGAGAATCCCGACTCGCCCGCAGAACTCCAGGAACCAGCACCGCCGGAGACGCAGCAGCGACATCTACAGCAGCAACAGCAGCAGCAGCATCGAACATCCTACTCCACCGAACCTCTCCTAACCTCCGAACTATCGTAGACACCCTCCTGTCTCACCTACCACCCCCCCTGCCTCATTGATTGGAGAGCCCCTCCACCTAAGGCCCCTCTCCATACCATGCGTTTTGCGCACATCCGGCGTGAACAACATGATTCTTGTTACGCACGGCGTGCGAACAAGAGCATTTTATAATCATTCATCCCAGTCGACGCGCTATCTCCGTGTATACTGCTGAATCGATTCGATGTTTTTGGTATGGTTGTTTACATTGACAACAGAGCCCTACAAGCAATTTTTTCATGCATTTGTTATAAAAAATAGCGTTCGATACTCCCGCGAAGTGAGGCGTTTAGGGTTGTCCGATTTCTTCAGCACTCACTTTCGTCTCGACTACGGTTCGTGCTGAAAACATCGGACACACCTATAAACCCCTCACATTTCGCTCTCGTATCGAAATCTACTATTTTTCCGTAGAACATACATCAAACATGCTACAAATCAATTTAAAAATCTTAAATAATTCTTACGCATTTTGACCTCAATTTCGAACAAACAATCGTATGGATTTGGCAATATCTCGTTTTGTTCGTTAAATACGAAATTGAAAAGACTTTAGAACAACTGTTTTATTTCTAATTTTTTGATAGTTGGATTCCATGTCAAAAATACCCTCCGGTATAAATTTTTCAAATATATGACACTGTTACTTCATTTAGCTATAGAAATGAAGGTTGGGGTTCCCCTTAACAGAACGCTAGTCAGGCCTAATCCCCCCTACTTCTTTCTTTGTGGGGAGGCCCACATGAGCGTAATACAGTACAGTAATGTCATGATAACTGGCAATCTAAATGGTCATTTGAGCTTTGATAGTTTTGAGGCTGCCTACCCGTAGAATTTGATCTTCGGCATGTCACTCTTTCATAGAAAGTTTTTCTTCCTGTTATAAATCAGAATGCTGGGCGCCAATAAAATAATGTATAATTGAAACTATAATGAAGTCACTGATGCACAGGGCGTTTTGAATTCTCTGGGCTGGTCAAACGAAGTTGATAACAACGAGGATGATCTATCAGTGTAAGAAATCATCTTAAACCAAGAAATACCCTGGTAGAAAATTGAACGGAATATGGCCAGAATCCGTTGAATTTTCTGCTCGGTGGGCAGATTCCGGGCAGAAAATATGGCCAGAAACCCCGCGGTCTGACGACGGATTCTGGTGAAGGATCTGGTCAAGTCATCAGCTGTTCATACACATACATAACCTACAGTCCTGAACTTTGTATGTATGCGTGTACGTGTGACACACGGCAAACTTCCAGAGACAGTGGGAGAGAAAGAGAGAGAAAGAGGAATAGTGAGAAAGAGATAGAGATACCTGCGTGCGCATCCACCTATAGCTATGTATAAGGGTAAATTAACCGTGGCTTCTGATTTTTGGTACACTAAACGTAATGGATTCTGATCCGGACGAGTTGGACAATTCTAGAAACAGCCAATCGGCGCTCTGGATTTTTTTAATCCAGAGCGCCGATTGGCTGTTTCTAGAATTGTCCAACTCGTCCGGATCAGAATCCATTACGTTTAGTGTTTTAGTGTACACGTGTCATCGGCATACTATGTTTGAAATATATATTTATAAATTTTAAGTTTAGAGGTGTTGAGCACGATCATTTTCATTCATTTTTCCAGCTTGTAACATTGGGTTTACATAACCTCAAACATAGGAGCTAGGAATCATTCACCAGATTTTGGTCAGATACTGGCCAAATACACCATGAATATCTGGGCAGATTCTGCCCAGATGATCTGCGCAGAATCTGTTAAAAGGCCAGATCGTCTGGTCAATTTTCTACCAGGGTAGATGAATTTTTAATATGGTTTCTCGAAGAAAGGACATGTGGACATTTGACTGTTTAGTACATGGATTTTATTTGTAATAAGGAAGAACGACGGCATAACATACGAGTAAACAAAGGTTTGAATTAAATTAATTTCGACGGTGAAGTTTGATGCGAAATCTACTTTGAATACTATATTTCGTGAAAGGTATGCTTGATAACTTGTTTTCAATATCGTAGTGAGTCTTGATTTATATGTCTATCTGAGTATGATCTCTAAAAAGGATAATGAGACAATGGATACTTGAAGGTAATGAGTAACCATACCTTAAGGATGTGACTTGTTTCTTGTTGTGGAATTCTAAGGATTATAGTGAGCTGGACCGGCAGAAGGATTGATTATTGAAATTTTATGTCTTACATTGACATTGTAGGTTTACTCATATTACGAGTTTGGTGAGCACCTACTGGTGGTTCGATTGAATCATTTACTTCTGCAGTTTCATTAGACGATGGCGACTCTTTACCATCTTGATAATTGCCAGGCACATAAATAAGAGTGCAACGTGCCTTGTGCACCTAGTCGCAAACCGCTAGGTGCCATATTCACGGCTAGCATCATGTCATAAGAAGTATCTTCTCAGCGGTTGATCAGAGAAAATGGGAGATGCGTAGGTGTTCAAGCTAGTCAGCTTTTGTATGAAAATAATTTCGGAGCCATATAGCAGATTGTATGTAATCGCAAATTCAAACCCTGCGGATGAGAAAAGAAAGTTGACTGTACCGTGGAGCAGTGAGGCATTTGGTGGGTTTGAAATGTCGAGTACCCAGATGCACGACGTTTTCGATCGTAAGATCATCAGTCTCATCACTGGGCTTGATCAATCGCGTTCGATATGTCTTCCGATGTCCCCGTGGTTGAATATAGTCTCTCTCCATCTCCTGAAACATTGGCGCTCGTTTTGACGTACGGTGCACCCAAATCGAGGTAATGCTGAAACACATTCTCACATAAGAATCATGAAAGAATTTCTTTGGACACGTGATGCTGGGTCTACACGCTATGATTATGTTGGTATGATTAGCCAATCACTGAATTTCCACAACAGAAGTGACCAGACAGTTAACAGATTTCTTATCATATCAACATAATCATACCAACATAATCATAGCGTCTAGACCCAGCATGATCAGTTGTAATCCGTTCGACTGTAAGATAGTAAACGCTCACGGATCTCGAATGCAATCGATTGGATTAGATTCAATCGTGAACGTTTCATACGTTCATAGTAATCAAATTCCGGAAAGTAACGAACACGTCATACAAGTAAAACGATTCGCCTCACCGTCTTGACGCACTCTTCAAGTAAATCACCAATGTTCTCAACAAGCTTGTTGAACGATGGTCGCTGGGATGGCTTCGCATTCCAGCAATGCAGCATTATTTCGTATCTGGAAAAAAGATTGAAATCGATCTAGTGTGGACTGGACGAAATCGAAAATTGATGTGTATTGTATGATTATAAATACCTACATTTCACGGGTCGCAAGCCTAGGCCGCGCCATACGGAATCCATCGGTCAGCTTTTGACACAGAGTCTCGGGTCTCATCCCGGGATAGGGAGTTTCAGCAAGGCTATAGAATTCCCACAAGACTACTCCATACGACCAGATGTCCGAGTGAACTGAGAAAACACGATCTCTCAGAGATTCTATCGCCATCCATTTAAAGGGAAGAGGGTCGTGCCCTTTCTTCTGATAATTGTCGTCCGTGAAGAGGGCTCTCGCCATCCCGAAGTCACATATTTTCACGACATTGTCACCCGTGAGAAGGATGTTCCTCGCCGCTAAATCTCCATGCAAAATCTGAAACAGGTGTAACGCTAACTTTATCGTCATATTGAAACTATATGGAATCTACATTCTTCAACTCGAGCTCATGTCGGGGTGCACGTGTAAATCGGATTGTCAGGATATCTGGGATGAATATGATTGAGGCGTTTCGTTATCAGCACGGTCAAGAAATGTATTCTGGCTATTTTCCAACTGATATTGCGAAAAAACATTCCGATGTCGGCTGAGTTGAACTCAGTGAGTTCGAAAAAGAAGTACGAACAAAGTCTTCTTATAATTCCGCCAAATTATATGAACTCACTTCTAAGTTGGAGAAGCGTCAAATTTTAATAAGGGTCGAATGCGATGATCATGAATTAGAATGAGACCAGTCGTCAAGAAAACATTAGAGTAAAAAAATGTCACCCACTCTTCTGGAGCCAAGAAACTTCATGCCACGCGCAACCTGCCAGGCCCAACACAACAAGTCTCGCGTAGATATCGGCTCCAAATTCTCGTCTGTATAATCCCCCTGGTAATTGGATCGTGGATCAGGATCAAGCAGATCAGTTCCAGTAGCACTGTCGTCGACTGCAAAGCTCCTAGAGCCCGTATGATCTGTACTATGGTCGAAGGCTGCCATCACACAACTGATATAGTAAGCCACTGTGTCAACGCTACGGACAAAAGTGAAAAAAATCATCTTGGGTCTTACATAGAATGATTATGGCACCCAACATTATGCAAGGTTCACTCACCGACGTTCAATTGTAGTAACAAGATCCTCACTGTGGTTGGAACCTGCATTGATATTCCTAGTGACGTGGTCAACCTGGTCGATGAAATCTGGTCTACGGTGCAACAAATAGTCGTGTAAATTGCCAAAACAGCAAAACTCCACGATGACAAAGAGTTGACCTTTTTAAACCGATCGAAGTATCAACTGTGCACTTCTGCATGAATCGTCGTTGAATAATATGGATCATGCCGCTTAGCAAGACTCACCAAATGAGACGTTTTTGGTGCATGCGCCCAGAAGGTTAACGACGTTGAGGTGTTTGCCGAGGTAGGCGAGAATTTTTAGTTCGCGGGAGAGGGCCGTCATGTGGTTGAGACTGGCTGTTGATCGTACCTGTTTTACCGCGACTGTTGTCACCGCCTCGGAAGGGCAGATCGATTTTGCCTCAGCCATTCTTACTATACCAAACGCACCGCTTCCCAGTACCTTACCTGTAAGATGGCATGAATATACGAGTGATGCGACCGTCAATATTGACATATCGATCTAGTGCATCACGCGTGGAACGATCACGTCGAATACCTCTCAGTCAATACTCGAATACCGTTCAACCATTGTCATGTACGAAAGAAAGTACTATAAATTACAATAAAGGTCCCAATATTTGTAAGCGAATTTGTGGGAATATCAACGTATCATCTGACAGAATTGTGCAAATAGCACTCATTTCAATACTCCACAAGATTTACTAATTGTCAGCCAGCGGATGCAAAGACGATATTAAGTTAGATACCAAGCTTCAGTAACTCCCGTGGAAATTCCCATTTCTCGTTGTATGGCAGCAGCTCAGCCTGCTCTGCCATGTTCAGTTCTGGATCCAGACTACCCGAAGCTCCGCCGTTGACACGCTCGAGGGTCGCTTCTATGAACCTTTTTCTTGCTGCCTGAAAGAGAACCTTCTTCAGATTCATGAAACGATAACCGCGGCGTCGAGATCAAATATTCTTGTATACCGTTTCGCGACGTTTCTGGATATTCATCCAGACGACCATGGCGAGAAGTAGGAGAATGGCAACGATCACACTCGACCATATCGCGTACAGTTTCTTTCCTCCTAGATATATCAGATAAGGTTTGTGTATTCATGGTGAAGTCACGAAATCGTTACTTGAAACTACGGCTGAAGAATCCTGAAGTAAGATCTTCCTAATGTTGTTACGCCGATGTGGCGATAGTTCAGCTTCGTGTAATCACACATCAGTGACAAAACTTGAGTACAGATTCTTTGACTGAATCGGCAAGTTCTAAGAAGCATTTTCAATAAATTAATCTACGAACTAAATTATCGCGGTATCATTCGGTTGGGGCACGGGACTTGGACCGGAATACTGGAATAGAAATATGCCTCCGAATGGTTAAAAACATTGCTCGACAAATGTTTAGTATCTCATTATTATTATTCACATAAACAGGAACAATTAAGTTAACAATCAAAACCGCTTTAGAAACCATATCGTGTTCCGAGATCCTACTCCTAAGCCACCTCCCTTCCCTTTTTCTTATCATCAGGCTCACGGCAGTAGGGGTGCGCAAGGCTTTTGCGCACATGCCAACTTCATAAATACAAGCCACTTGGAAGGGAAAGCTCAGTCTCAAAGGAACATTTCTCAAGGCCGGTTGACTAACTCGAGGTCTCTGGCAGTATCAATTACGATTTACACTTGTTTTTGCGTACACACACATAAGCACACAGTCTAATTGCGCGATAATTGTGAGACAATCATCGTGCAACTGGATTGAAAGCATTGAAATAGCATTGGCATGCCGGCCATGAGGGCCGGCACATGCACACAATTCTGCATATAAGCATGCTGGCCATAAGGGCCAGCACATGCATACCATGAGCATATTGGCATGCCGGCCATGAGGGCCGGCACATGCATATCAGTAGCACATAAGCATGCCGGCCATGAGGGCCGGCACATGCACAAATTGAGCATATCAAACTTTATTGTCAAGGAGCAACCGCCGCTCACTGCACCGTGAATTGACATAGGCATGACGGTATCGGCCTTGCGGCGTACCGGGATTGCTATGTCAAGGTCACGGTGTTAGTGAAGCCGGTTGTAAAACAATTACGCAATTAAGATAAACCCAGTATTAATTCAATAATAGTAACATCTCGTTGTCTTATATTTATCAGAAATCCAAGTATTGAACAACAAATTTTCGGAAAAAGTTATATTAAAGTGTTTAAGGGGGACCACTAGTGTGACCGCTTGAAAAAAAGGTGATTTTTGGGAATTTTTTTTAAAGAAAACTACTGCACGGGATGTTTTAATGTTTTGAGTATATATTTGTAGATATATACTGAATCTCTCATAAAATTTTTAGATTAAAAAATTAAAAATTCCGGGAGTTATCCGCGATCTCCCAAGGCTAAAAAAAAAGTACCCCCACTGCTGCAGTGATGCAGAGCTTCACAGTGCCTGAAATCTAAAAAACCAAAAAGTTTATGAAACTAGAAGGTATTTCCCGTACCATCAATCTCGGGTTTTGAAAAAAATTGACATTTAACAAAATGGCGGAGTTTTTGAAAAAAAGTTCAAATTTCGCGCGAAAATTTGATGATTTTTGGCCTGCCAAAATTACATTTTTTATTCGATCGGAAAACTGGAGGTTCATGGTACGGAGAAACATTTATACAAGAAGCTGCAATAAGAATCAAATCGATCGTATGATTTGTCTTCGAGTTACAACTGCAGCGAATTTGAAAAATGTAGTTTCGAGAAAAACGCGTTCAAAGCTAAAGTTACTGATTTCATGGTTATAAATGATGGCTGTAACTCAAAAACTATTTGAGATGTGTACTTGAAATTTTAGTATGTCATTTTGAAAGGTATAGACTATCGAAACATCAAATAAATGAAAAATCGATTTTTGAAAAATTTCACACAGTGGTCCCCCTTAAAAAATGTGATTCGTTTCTAATAAAAAAAAAAAAAAAAAAATGTCACCAACTATTTGACCTATTTTCTGCGAATTTTCTGCACTTCCTTTCCGTAAGTAACGTCAGAAAACTGAAACAAGTCGTTTTCTGAAAGAGTTGAAACGATGCCCATTTTGCCTCCCTCTACCCTATATGACGGCTTATTCAACGGGATAGTTGATGTTCGTTAAATTGAATCTTCTACCTTGTGACTTGTCAATAAATACTCAAAATTAGTTTTGATGACTGCGTATGAGAATCGTCACTGACCACAACTAATCCAGTAGATAATTTCTCTGACTTTACAAAAAGAGGTCGATTTGTTGAAATATTTTCAATACCTGTCTGTATTGTTAGAGCCTCTTGATCCTGACTCCATTTACCGCATATCGTCTTGTAATCGCTACAGGCAGCTACTTTCACCACATAACTCGTGTTGTTTTTCAAATGTTTGAAATTGTAAGTGTTCTCAGTCTTCGGCAAGTAAACTAGCTCTTCTTTTTCGCTCCGATGCGTCGCACTTACTTTGTACTGATAGACACGATCACGCATTTCTGATGGCGGCGTCGACCATACAATCGTTAACGAGTCGGGACCTGTTCCCGTGACTTTCACAGTCGGAACAAATTCCTGATCTGAAAAGTCAGAATTTCTCATTTCGATACGATATATTTTGTGTTAGGAATGAATTTTGAAAAAATTTGGCTACGCAGACAGGCTTCTGGACGTCACTACAACACCTCTGACTATCGTAGAAGCTGTTCCGTTGACACTAGAATGATATGCACTGTCTTCAGTTCGAAAACTACAGAATCCGACTGTAAACTCATGATCAGTCCGAGACTCGAGGCCTTCGAATGTGTAGGATAGATTATAACGAGCCCAACCAGTATCTATTATTTTGCCCGCGTGAGTCATCGACAATCTGTATTTCCACATCCCGTTCGTAAGTTCTTCTGGTGGCTCCGACAGCACAATCGTTATCGAATCTAGAGTCGTCGCCTTGATCCAAACGCTCGGAATATAGTCTGCAAAATTAGACTCATGTAATGGGGGTATGTTGATTTTACTTCGAGGATTCGCCAGGCTAAGAATCGATGCGGCCGCGCCGTCCTATAAAGCGAATTCGATGCAAGAGAGGATAGATTCGGAAATCCGCAGTCGTTGGTCAGAAATGTACGAAACATACGTATATTTCGATTTTAGTGTGCTAGGATAGAAAATTTAATGTAGCGAGAAACATCAAGTTAACGAACATATGAGTTCATAATTGAGTTTGGAAAACTGCTTATTGATCCGGTTATCGCGTATTCTTGGAGCTACTAACATTCTCCGCATTGTCTCTCACACGAGACGAAACCTCACAAAGTGAAAGTATTCGTCTAATATAAGGGAAAGTGAAGTGATATGGCACTCTCAAGGAAATTATGCCGCAACGTTCTCCAGGCGATATCCCGCATAGCAACGATTGAAAAACGTACATTCCATGTTCTCTGTGGCAAAATTTGATTTCCACACAGAACATCACATGATATTTGCCTTTTTCAGTTTTTTAGAGGGCCATGTTCCCCCACTTTCCCTCAACCAGGTCATATAAAGTCATGCCATCCGAAAACAATTAATGTCAACGCAAGATGTTACCAGGCTTATTCGGTCGATGCCCTGGTTCCGCAAGAACATGAGCCAGACATCTGTAATTCACATCGTCGTCCCGCTTTATTTCCGTCATCTTCAGGGTAACTTGATCACCCCGGAATGAAGTGACGTGCGAGACAATTGTCGAATTCGTCAAGTCCATGTCTGCGTTTTCAAACTCAAGTAGCCATGTGAAACAGTCAAAGTAACACGACTCCAGAATGCAGCACGACAGAGATGCAAACTTGTTCGCTTTCACGTGAGTTCCGTTTTCTTTTGCGGTTGTCTCACCAGGCTCTGAAAATGTATAAGATGAAGAGGTATAAGATACCTGGATTGAAAGATGATTATTTGTATACTCAATAAAGAGTTCATACATGTTTTTTGTGCCAAATGTTAGGCCCGGTATTTAAACAATGATATCACTCGCTGATAACTAATATAGTATATTGTGTACCAAGGGCGTAAAGTGGGCTTTTTTAGACCGAGTGTGGAGTTTGCAGTACGAGTCGGAGGCGAGGTAGCACGTGTCGAAGACTAGTGCGTCTGCGAGCCGAAGACGAGTATTGCAACCACACAAGGTCAAAAAGCCCACTTAGCCCATTGGTGCACATCATATTTTTTGTAACAGCACGATTTTCGCATTTTTTCTTCATTGTTCGAGTAGCGGGCAAATAATAAAAACGCCCGCTCGTCTGAAAACTGTCACTTTAGGCCCGCTTAATGGGTCAAAAAAACGCAAAAATCGTGCATGTGTTACAAAAAAATAATTTTGTGCCACTTGACGTAGTTTCACTCGAAATTTGGAAAAAAAAAAAATGAGCCGTATACCCCAAAGTGTCTTGCAGCTTGTGAACCAATTACATTGAATTCTTCAGTTTCGGTTTTGAAAAGAGCAATCTTCAAAGATTGTGTCACGCGGCGCCGCTGAGTCGGGCAGTAGTTCGGACGCCGCCTACTGTTATTGGACTTGTTACTTGAAAGATTTTCTTCTCGAAAACAAGGCAGAGCACGTATCTCAAGGCAATCAACAATCTGATGGAGACAGAAGTGTACTGAAATATTTTTCCCAACTTTTGAGCTCCTATAGAACAACCGTGTGCTTTGTTCATCTTTGAAGAACCTAACCTAAGAAGTGATGTCTTGATATGCAAATATTTTTTTGTCTTGTACGCAGAAAACCAAAAAAGGCATCAACCTCACATAAAAAGTGAAAGAGTTGGTCAGGTTTTAAAATATTTGGTACTTTGTACACATTTAATTTCATTGGTGCCTCTCTTAGGGAGGGCCCTCGGCAGGAGGGGGCACGAGGTCCGTCACGTGTTATGCCGGGGGTGGGGGGATTTCATTCGTTTCTTTCAATACAAATCTTATAAAAATAGGTTTTCAAACCAGCTTTTAGCCATAAGGTGAGAGAGTTTCTAAAGTTACTGCTGAAAGCGTTTCAATTTTAATTGTATCGCAGAGGCAATTTTAATTTTCAATAATGAGAACATTTGATTAAATGAAATTGAATGAAATTGGATGAACGACTTTCAATAATTCACAAACCAGAAGAATAAGGATTTTATATCGTAGCTAAAAGATGCCAATTTTCATCGAAAAATGAACAAAAAACTTAATCATTTATACGAAGGTGTACAGGAATGATTTCACGTCGAAGTTGGTCTAGATCCAGGATCATTAGATATGAAACCACCGTGGATGAAAATGGTGAGATCTGATTTTCTGTACCTTAAACCGTGGAGATCTATTGAAAACGAAACTTATTTTTAGATCGGTTATTACAATAACTTTTCTTCTTCTAACGCGAAATCCTGAACATTATTTTGATCTCTGATATTTGGTTTTGAGCTTCGATTGATTGATTGAAAGAAATGATGACCATAGAAATCGGTAACCTGGTCTTCCACGGTGGTTTCATATCTAATGATCCTGGATCTAGACCAACTTCGACGTGAAATCATTCCTGTATACCTTCGTATAAATGATTAAGTTTTTTGTTCATTTTTCGATGAAAATTGGCATTTTGAAGCTACGATATAAAATCCTTAGTCTTCTGGTTTTTGAATTATTGAACGTCGTTGATCCAATTTCATTCAATTTCATTTAATCAATTGTTCCCATTATTAAAAATTATAATTGCCTCTGCGATACAATTAAAATTGAAACGCTTTTAGCAGTAATTTTAGAAACTCTCACCTTATGGCTAAAAGCTGGTTTGAAAACCTATTCTTATAAGATTTGTATTGAAAGAAACGAATGAAACCCCCCACCCTCGGCCTAACGCGTGACGAACCTCTAGCCCCCTCCTGCCGAGGGCCCTCCCTATCCCCCCCCCCCCCCCCCCCCCCGGCGTAACGCGTAACGGGGTTCGGCCCCCCACCCCAACCCTCTGTAAAGAAGGTTTTCAAACCTTCAAAAAATACCAAAATCCTGGCACTGACTTGACTATATTATTGAGCTGTCGATATATTACTACCTTTTACAACGTGGAGAGTCGTTTGCTCAAAACTGCCCTCTGTGAATCCGTATGTCTCGCAAGTATAATTTACAGAGTCGTTTCCGTTGGCACCGCGGCTCGTACAGGTCATGTTGGCAGAATCAGTGTTAGGAGACACACTTTCTATGAACGGCGTTTCTCGATCTCCTGGATCTATTTCTAAGATACAAGCGCAATTAAAACACATAAGAAATAGAACTGGTAGCGGAATCAAGTCTCGCGATAGCGCGTCGTTACCAAAATATCCGCAAGCCAGCCACGACGCATACATATATAATATATTATATATACAGGGTGGTCCATTTTAATTGATGCAGGCGAATATCTTGAAAACTAACAATTATAAAAGAAAAAGTTTTATACAAAACTTGAAGGGTTTCGAGGGGGAAAGATAATGCTGATATGTGTTGACTTGTGGACTTCGCCAATTCCGAGATTTCGCAAGCAACTTCGGATTTTAGATAGGGAACACATGTTTTGGTTTGGGGCATCTGATAGTGCGATGAAAGACTCATTCAAACACGCAAGCAAAAAAAAATTAGAAAAAAAAAATTTTGCAAAAAAAATTGGAATAAAAAATTTCGCGATTTTTTTTTTTTTTTTTTTGCAAAAGATTGCTTTTTTGTCCCTAGCTTTCGAACACATTCATTGTTCATCACTCTAGCTCAAAATTTTTCTCGCCAATTTTGAAATTGGAAAGATTGAATGTACCAGATTAGTGAAAAAAAAATCGTAGATCAATAACGCAGAGTGATGAACAATGAATGTGTTCGAAAGCTAGTGACAAAAAAGCACAATCTTTTGCAAGAGAAAAAAAAAAATTCGCGAAATTTTTTTTTGCAATATTTTTTTTCCAATTTTTTTTGCAAAATTTTTTTTTCCAATTTTTTTTGCTTGCGTGGTTGAATGAGTCTTTGATCGCGCTATCAGATGCCCTCAACCAAAACATGTATTCCCTATCTAAAATCCGAAGTTGCTTGCGAAATCTCGGAATTGGCGAAATCCACAAGTCAACACATATCAGCATTATCTTTTCCCCTCGAAACCCTTCAAGTTTTGTATAAAACTTTTTCTTTTATAATTGTTAGTTTTCGAGATATTCGCCTGCATCAATTAAAATGGACCACCCTGTATAATAAAGAGTTGAACTACGTGCATGAAAATTGCTGTCGGAACTCAAACGGCTTCTGAGTAACCGTGAATAACTAAATTTTATTCCAGGTTGATGAACAGCTCCAAGGTATACGATAAGTCGTTCCGATAATCAGAAAAAAAACAAAAAATAATAACTCGCATCAGTTACTTTTACGGTGACTCGATTGAGAGAGAGTAAAATATGTTCCACACCCGGGTAAATGTGACCATTCAACTTTGGTCATTTTACACGCACACACTTTTCCATACACAAGTCTCGTTGAAAACTTGTCAACGACGTACGTAGACCGAATTCTCGAAGTTTCACCCTTTTTCGAATGAATACCCAGTCAAGCAGCAAATTTCCTATTGAACTGTGAGCATTTAATTTAGCGATCTGAATGAGCGAATCACTTTTTCTATATTTACCAGCTATACATAATTTATCCCGTTAAAATGAATACGAACCAGTTCAAGATTTACAACCTAATCTTTTGACAACTTGAATTTCAGATCATCTCTGAGGTGCTCGATTCCCACAGTCCAAAAAATTTAGAATCAAAACGAGTTTCAGAAACTCCTTGATTTAATTCTTAGAGAGCTCGTACCTTTTCTCCACGTCGTAACCCATTTCGAATAAGAAGCCGGTATGTCACACAGGGCATTGATGGCGAACCATTTGAATTTATAAGTAGTGTAACTTTCCAGCCCGGTTACAATTTTGCCATAGACTCCAGCGGTGTTCATTTCCGAATGAAAGCACCATTGTTCTGTACCATTCTGCATGTACATCAGACGATACCTGGACGAGCCACCTTGTCTTGTTTGCCAGGTCAGATGGACGCTATCTGTCCCGATAGCATGCAAACTATTCAAGATAAAACGGTTGGCTGCCAAAGTCTCCGGTACTCGGGAGTAAGAAGCAACGCACATGTAAGACCCAACGTCCTTCCGCATGACGCTTGTCACGTTCATGGTGATTATAGTGCCACTTTCGTTGACGTACGCGGTGATTCTCAAATTGGTCAGGTCCACGCCTCCGTCATCGAACTTGAATTGCCAGATTATATTTGTAAATCGATCACCCCGGTCCGTGTAGCACGTCAGAGTTACTGCTGACGTGTTCGCTTCCATATTAATTTCATTCTGTCTTCCGGTCATCGTACCAGGCTCTGAAAATATAAACAGGGTAAAACCAGGCCCAAAACCGGGCATGTGCAGAAAATCGGGCAAGTGCAAAAAAAAAAAAAAAAAAAAAAAAAAAAAATATGTAATGATTTACAATTGATAACATTTTCGGTTGTAAAATCAATTGTATTTCTGAAAAGATATGGTGTATTTGAATGGCTGTGGAAGCTTTGATAACGATGTCTAGGAAAAAACTCAAAACGAGATGACAAAGTATTTCGCCTCAAGACAGTTGTCATTACCCATCATTAATCTATTTCATATCAATCACATTACCTCTTATTTCGATGTACATTGTCTTGTTGAACAGAAAAGTCCCTTCGTTTGTACTCGCCAGGCAGGTGTAAATTCCGGTGTCGTTTTTGCTGGCACCGTGGATATTACAAGTCAACAATATCGTTTCACTAGATCTAACCTCTTGAAACGAGCTCTCCAGACTCGGCGGTTCTTGATCTCTTGCATCTATTTCGAGGTGCAATAATGATTATAGAATTCATGAAAATGAAGTACACGGTGCACCATTAGTTGAATGGATTATACTAATAATTAATGAAGTAGTTGACATTTTTTTAAGTGTATACAGAGTCAGATAAAAAAACTATTTTATTAAAAAAAAAAAAAAACCGAAAATTCTCCGGCACGTGTTCCCGTTGAAATTAAGAACTGGAATTTCAGGGGAATTTGTTTTGGAATTGAGAGGTAGGCCTAAAAAAATTAAGAAACCACACTTTCAAGGACCACTCTAATATGATATTTTGTCCGTCAGACCGGACAAAATAAATCAAAAATTGCCCTCGAAGTTACCGATTGGGCTATAATTGTTTTTACGAGTTCTACGGAACAAAAAAATTCATCACATCATTTTTTTTTTTTGGCCCCCATTTTCCAAGTTACACGGGGGTGAAATTCAGGAAAAAGAGCCAAAAATCGAAAACAAACTCCCCTTCGAACGGTCGTATATTTGATTGCATTCATCCTAGAGACTTCATTCAAGAACCATTTCAAAGCTATTGAATGACACTATCGTTATATATTTATTTAATTTTGCGGTAACGAACAATTTTATTTGTTATAAACAAATATATTATTCAAACGTGATTTTGAAAGCAAGAGCCACGTGATAACATTCTCAAAAAAAATGTACATACATATAATGTACCAATGTTCAGTTTCTTCAATTATTATGGAAACGTAATTTCATTCGTTTCCCGTACGATAGAAATTAGAAGTGATGCAAGATACACGCGTGGACGTAGCTGCAGGATGCGGTTGATACCGCAGGCGGAATCGACAATATATATAGTCTTAGAAAATCAGTCGAGTTTTCAGAGGACAAAAATAGACGTACTGATAATAATACATTACGATACGAGTGCGGTGAAACTTTTTCTGACGAGCGTGAGGTTCCGGCACGAGCCGAAGGCGAGTGTGGCAATCACGCCAGATCAGAAGAAGTTTGTCCGTCGAGTATATTGTACAAAATTTTGCTTCATAACGTCTGAAAATGTCTAAGTCGTGAAATTTGCAACCTGAGAGATTGATCTCCAATGTTTCTATAGAATAATACGACGATGAAGAGAATCTTATCGATAGCAAAGGAGGTAAAAACTTAGAACGCAAATGATATATTTTTTGTAATTTTAACGGGCTAGCTTGGGAATCGGCTGTAGAAATGCTTGTGAAATGATCGCGAAATGATATAAAATAGTTGTGACATCATATGAAATGATTTTGAAATATGAAACAGTTGGGACACACAAGTTTGAAGTGGTTAACCCCTCGATTTTTGTCTTCGAGTTCCGGTTTTCAGCTTCCAGAAAAAAAAATCAGTCATCAGTTCAGAATTTTGTCTTTTCACCAGGAAAGAGGCTTCGGCCTTGAAGGGTTATACCTTATCATATAACAAAATCGATTTTTGCAAGATTGATCTTTTACGTTTCGATTTTTTGCAGAATCGATTTTCAGACATCTGATTCAGAATCGATTCTCAGACATCTGATTCAGAATCGATCCAGAAATCGATTTTTTTTCAGCAGATCGAAATCCCTAATGCCGGGTCTACACGCTATGTTCAAGTGCACTTGAAGATGATGTATTTATCTTCGCATTGGCCCTTTCGACTAGGCTCGAGCTAGGATTGGATAAACCGACCCTCTTCAACACAGCGTGTAGACCAGGCATAATGCCTGGTCTACACGCTGTGTTGAAGATCGGGTATATTCAGGGTTTTAGCTAATCACTGAATTTCCATAACAGAAGTGACCAATCAGTTAATAGATCTTTGAAGACATTCAAGATCCCCACTTGAACACAGCGTGTAGACCCGGCATAAGTTATTGAACTGCTTATGTCGTGTCTTTGACTTACCACAGTTTCCTGTGTAGGCACAAATAGAGGCGAAATGGGCGACCAGTAACGCTATCTTGATCGTCAGGTCGAATTGGATTCGTAACATCATGCTTGTCGACAAAAACACCCAACTTGCTTCCGTCACTATTTGATTCTTCACCAACGTAGGAATTGCGAATCATCAATTTCAGAATGTTGATATTCAGTCGGTGGTCAAACTCTTTTTGTTCATCTCTCGTTGCAGATTATCTTGAGAACGTAGGCTATGCAATCCTGTTGGTTCACCACAATTTTACCGCACAGGATCTCATGATGCCATCCGCAAGAAAACTGCATGGCGTCATGAACTTATGGCTGTCAACGGAAGTACGCGATTCGCCTCGGCACATGCGCAGCAATGATTGTGATTTACTATTGCTACATACGATCTGTAGTTGCCGATTTCAACATTTTGACACGTCTGCTAGGTGCGGCAGTTCTGTACCAAGAATTTCTAAATTATATTTCTTTTCTATCTGCGGTCTTTATTTTCTGGAGTGTGGGTTCAGTAGAGGTGTACAACGTGCAAGGACGTATTTCACATCGGACATTGCACGAAAAAGAGGAACGAAAGCTATTGATTATTGTGGCAGATGTAGTACATATTTTATATCTCAGACTACCAACCAGATTTGCAATTTTTATTCAAACCTTCTGAACTATTACAAGCTGTCAGCTTGCAAACGTGCCTCCGGTTCAACGGTTACTTCATTGTGGTTTTAGTCAGGATAAGATATGAGAGACGTTGGTATATGAGACACAAGTTGTCTCTAAGGTTTCACCGCCTTCTTTAAATGCCAATTTATAATGTAATTTAATTAATATAATGTAATTTTTTTTGGCTGGTCAAACGAACTCGAGGACAACGAGGATAATCTATCAGTATAAGAAATTATCCTAAACCAAGAAATAGATGAATTTTTCATATGGTTTCTAGAAGAAAGGAGATGTGGACATTTTACTCATGAATATAGGAATTTTATTCGTCACAAGGAACAACAGCGGTATGATATGTATATAAAGTTTTGAATTAAATTGATGTTGACTAGGTTCAAATGAGGCGCCGATATATACCTAACTAGTGTGGTAACATACCTCATTCAACTTGATTAGGCAGGTAACTGGTGAAATGGAGGAAGTAGGTGGTCAACTCGGTCACTTGGTAATCGACGACACACATGGCTTGACGTATATAAAATTTATCACTGTGAAATGTAATCTCGAAATGTCTTCAACATCGGACTGAATTAATGAACAATCGTCAACTAGCATAACTACCAACAAAGTTTAGAATGTGGAAATTCAAATATAACATCAATTAACCGCGACAGCTTACAATAATCAATCAATTCGCCAAGACCATAAAAATCATCTAAGTATATCTCGCCATGCGGTGTTGAAAATCTTGATAATGTTGTCGATTTATATTTCATTATTTAGATCAGCAGTCTCATCCCTGGGCTTCATGAATCCCATTTGATATGTCTCCTGATGTTCCTATTGTTAAATAGTCTCTCTCTTCATCTCCTAAAACATCGGCGGTCATTTGAACGTACGATGCATCCAAATCAAAGTAATGCTGAAACATATTTTCACATAAAAATCATGACAGAATTTCTTTGGACACATGACCAGTAATTCTCTCAACTGTCAGATAGTGAATGCTCACGGATCTCGCATGCAATATAGATTGGACTAGATTTGATCGTAAACGTTTCATACGTTCAAACTATCAGATTCCGGAAAATAACGAACACGTGATACGGGAAAAACGATTTCGCTTACCGTCTTCACGCACTCTTCAAGTAAATCCCCAATGTTCACAACAAGCTCGTTAAACGATGGTCGCTGTAATGGATTCGCATTCCAGCAACGCAGCATTATTTCGTATCTGGAACGGAGATTGGAATCGATAAGGTGCAAACTGAATGAAATCGATACTCGATGTGTATTGTATAGTTATACCCACATTTCACGGGTCGCAAGCTTAGGTCGCGCCATACGAAATCCATTACTCAGCTTCTGGCACAGAGTTTCGGGTCGTATCCCGCGATAGGGAGTTTCAGCAAGGCTGTAGAATTCCCACAATACTACTCCATACGACCAGATGTCCGAATGAACTGAGAAAACCCGATCTCTCAGAGATTCTATTGCCATCCATTTGAAGGGAAGAGGGTTGTGCTTTTCCTTCTGATAATTGTCGTCCGTGAGGAGGGCCCTCGCCATGCCGAAATCACATATTTTCGCGACGTTGTCACCCGTAAGAAGGATGTTTCTAGCCGCTAAATCGCCGTGCAACACCTGAAACACGAGCGACGATGGCTTCGTTGTAATACTTCAACTACAAATTCCAGATCTTTCAACTTGAGTCGGGGTGCACGTGTGAATCAGATTGTTAGAGTCTCTAGGATGAACGGGATTAAGGTACGCAATTCATTATCACCGTGATCGAAAGATTAATATGTATTGTTACGTTTCGGTTCTTGAGCGATACCACCGGTATCGCGAACCGAGTGTAATTGTGAGTTCTTTGCTCGAAATTAATGTTCTAGACCTTTATATCAATAATTTAATGTTCCCTATTACGGACTTGAGTCGCTGTGCAACTAAAGCCGCCTCCCCACAGACCTGAACACGTAAACGCGCTAAGGCTGCACTTTACCCACCTAACCTTTTGATTTTAATTTTGTTAAAGTTAGTTTATTCCCAATTTTCTAAACAATAGAACCTGCTGTGCCAGACCTGAGTGCGTCAGAGACACACTAAGGCTGTATCGAGCTTTGGTTAGTTTTATCGATGAAGAAAGACCTGGAAATAGCGGATAAGGGATCTGCATAGAGTAACTTACTTTTTTAAATAATCAAGAATTCGATTTATTATATTCTACTATAACTAGCGGTTGCTTCAGATACTTATTCTATATTTACAGAGATCCTTACTTACTAATTTCTAATATGGAGACTATTTTTGATCTTTAAGCGATGATTGACCGTTACGTCGTTTTCAAATGAATGTTTCGTTAATTTTCTTTATAATTTAATTTTCTAATATTCTGAATTATGTATTTTCTTTTCTGATATTTTCTTTTCTTTTATTTCTTGATTCTATTTTATTTTTGTTGAAATTTGCGATTTTTGATAGAGCGATATAATATTTGAGTGAAGCTACAAGTTCGCCAGGCGCTATGCCTATTGCGACTGATCTGCAAAAGAGCTGTGAGTCAATCCGGTGCTATACCGTAGAATTGCTGTTTAATAGATGCGCGGTGAGTCAACCCGGTCGCTTTGCCGAAGATTGCTGGTGATGAGAGCTGTGTCTCGACTTATATACTTGCTATGACGTCACGCGACTTGTCGCTCTTGTCGAATGTTCTGGAACGTTCGATGCTAGCAACGGTTGGCGTTCGAATTGTTAACGGTCAGGCCTAGGTCGCCTGATCCGTTACATTGCCCCCTTCGATCATTGGCTGGTCTTGTGATCTGGATTGCAAGCTGGACGATGATCGATCTATCGTTTTTCGGTGTTGGTGCAGTGCGTGGTCTAGTCGTGACTGTGACGTGGTTGTGCTCCGTGAAAAATTTCTTTTTCCTTGTGTGCAAACTGGATTTTTGGTGGTGCTTTTGAGATGTGCATCTCTGCCGGTGCTCATCGATCTCCTCCTCTTCAAAAAGAATCCCCGTGCACTGAGATTTTTCTGCGTTGGATTTGATCTACCGAGATCGACATTGGCGTCATTTGCATGGATGCGAAAAGGATACTCGAACCCACAGGTACGTCGATCTCGCTCTATTTGGTCTTGTCTTTGTCTTTCGTCTCATTACTTCATTGTATCGTTTGTGTCGATGTTATTGTCGTTAATCCTTGTCTCTTGTCTGTTCAGGTATTCGTCGGTGGATCTTGGTTTGAGTCGGATCGTGGAACTGACTGCGTATTAGTAGCCGTTGATACTCGGTCCCATAACGTCAGTGATGACTGCAACTTGTGCATCGCCCCCTGGCTCCAAATGGTACAGGCCTTCATCTAATTTTTGCTTATTGTGCACTTTGATTGCGATCAGTTGGTTGATAATCGGATTATCCCCTGGATAACCTGCACACGGTCTAATCCTATCTGTCATATCCAGTGTCTTCGTTATATCGGGTGTTGATCGAATTAATGTCAAATTTATTAATCCGTCGATTCTCCTTTCTTTTTCAGATTCCATCCAGCCGAGGATCTTCATCTGCGTGGTGCGCGTGAGGTGAAGTTGAGTGCGCTTCGGATTTTTATAGCTTCCAGCTGGATTATTCTCTACAGTGTCGTGCAGTGTAGTGAAATTTTTGTTTAAATCTTTTCGCGGATTATCTAACTCAAAGACTGAACTATAGTGCGGTGACTTGACATTTTTGTTTAAATCATGGAATATCGTTATTTCAGTGTCTGCTAAATATTTAATATTAGCGTTGCAATCGGTATCAAAATCGGTGTGTTTTAAATCGGTGTTTTGACTTAATCCGATTAACGGATTATCCGGATTAGTTTTGTCGGTTTTAATCTTTTCTAAATCTAACTTAATTCTATTTCCTATGCTAGCTAGCTGATTGTTTTTATTTTTCTCTAATTCTAAGTTTTCTAATTCTACTAAGTTGCCGAAAAATTCGTTTCCTGTTCGAATCTTGTTTGTTTTTATTTTCTCGTTGCCGTGACTTTCGTCATTCGGTTCTTTGTTTTGGTTTTTAAATTCTACCGGCTCTACTGGCTCGATTTTATTTATTTCGACGATTTTGTGTTGACATTCTCTGGGTTTGAACCCGTCAATCTTTTCCGCGGTTTTTACTTTTTCGTTCGACGTTAATATTATTTCTTTTGGTGAATCGAATTTTTCGTCCACTGTATTTTTTATTTTATCATCTAATTCTGCTAACTGTTTTTTGTAAAGTTTTGATTGTGCTTCCAATCTCTCTCTAAAGCTCATTTCTTTTTCCATTATTTTTTCATACTCTAATTTTTCTTGAATGCTTTTTTGTTCCATTGACGCTAGATCATCATCTAATTTTTTATTTAATCTATCTAGGAATGACATAAAGTCATCTGACGCTGAGTTTGACGTGTCGCTGTCGACATCGTCGTTTGTATTTTCGTTAATAAAGAAATTATTCATCTTATTCGCTGTGTTTTTCATTTCGTGTTTATGCCTATCCGGATCCTTGCCCCCTAGTCCCTGATCTACAGTTAGACTGATGCAAGATCCCTTGTCCGCCATTTCCTGGTCGTGACATCGGATTTTGACGTAATCCACAAAAATGACTCTACTAGTAATGAAGTTAAATTAATTAGTGCAACGAAGTTAAGTTAAATTGAATAAATGACTCTAGATATCTTTTAAGTAAGTTTTTTATTAAATATTGATTATAAAAGCCCCACGTTGGGCGCCAAATGTTACGTTTCGGTTCTTGAGCGATACCACCGGTATCGCGAACCGAGTGTAATTGTGAGTTCTTTGCTCGAAATTAATGTTCTAGACCTTTATATCAATAATTTAATGTTCCCTATTACGGACTTGAGTCGCCGTGCAACTAAAGCCGCCTCCCCACAGACCTGAACACGTAAACGCGCTAAGGCTGCACTTTACCCACCTAACCTTTTGATTTTAATTTTGTTAAAGTTAGTTTATTCCCAATTTTCTAAACAATAGAACCTGCTGTGCCAGACCTGAGTGCGTCAGAGACACACTAAGGCTGTATCGAGCTTTGGTTAGTTTTATCGATGAAGAAAGACCTGGAAATAGCGGATAAGGGATCTGCATAGAGTAACTTACTTTTTTAAATAATCAAGAATTCGATTTATTATATTCTACTATAACTAGCGGTTGCTTCAGATACTTATTCTATATTTACAGAGATCCTTACTTACTAATTTCTAATATGGAGACTATTTTTGATCTTTAAGCGATGATTGACCGTTACGTCGTTTTCAAATGAATGTTTCGTTAATTTTCTTTATAATTTAATTTTCTAATATTCTGAATTATGTATTTTCTTTTCTGATATTTTCTTTTCTTTTATTTCTTGATTCTATTTTATTTTTGTTGAAATTTGCGATTTTTGATAGAGCGATATAATATTTGAGTGAAGCTACAAGTTCGCCAGGCGCTATGCCTATTGCGACTGATCTGCAAAAGAGCTGTGAGTCAATCCGGTGCTATACCGTAGAATTGCTGTTTAATAGATGCGCGGTGAGTCAACCCGGTCGCTTTGCCGAAGATTGCTGGTGATGAGAGCTGTGTCTCGACTTATATACTTGCTATGACGTCACGCGACTTGTCGCTCTCGTCGAATGTTCTGGAACGTTCGATGCTAGCAACGGTTGGCGTTCGAATTGTTAACGGTCAGGCCTAGGTCGCCTGATCCGTTACAGTATGCAGGCTATTTTCTAAGAATCCAAACCTGATTTGGCGAAAAATTATTCCGATGTCGGATGAATTATTCGAAAAAGCAGTACGAACGATGTCTTCCCATAATTCCGTCGAATTATATGAAGTCACTTCTAACTTCGAAAAGCTTTAAATTTCAGAACGCGTCGAATGCGATAATCATGAATTAGAATAAGATCAGCCGTGACGAGAAAATTAGAGTAGGAAAATGTCACCTACTCTTCTGGAGCCAAGAAACTTCATGCCACGCGCAACCTGCCAGGTCCAACACAACAAGTCCCGCGTAGATATCGGCTCTAAATTCTCATCCGTATAATCCCCCTGGTAATTGGATCGTGGATAAAGTTCAAGCAGATCAGTTGCGGCAAGACCGTCGTCAACAGCAAAGCTCCGAGAACCTGTATGATCTTTACCATGGTGGAAGACTGCTTTTGCAGAACTGATTCCGCAGGCCACTGAGTCAACGCTACGGATATAGGTAAATGATGATCCTGGCTCTTGCATATAGAATAATCAATGCACCCAGCATTGTGCAAGGATCACTTACCGACTATCATCTGCCGTAACGAATTCCTTACTGTAGTTGGAACCTGGATTGATATTCTTCGTGACGTGGTCAACCTGGTCGATGAAATCTGCTCTACGGTGCAACAAATAGTCGTGTAAGTTGCCGAAACGGCAGAACTCCACGATGACAAAGAGTTGACCTGTTTAAACCGATCGAAGTATCAACTGTGCACTTCTGCATGAATCGTCGTTGAATAATATGGATCATGCCGCTTAGCAAGACTGACCAAATGAGACGTTTTTGGTGCATGCGCCCAGAAGGTTAACGACGTTGAGGTGTTTGCCGAGGTAGGCGAGAATTTTTAGTTCGCGGGAGAGGGCCGTCATGTGGTTGAGACTGGCTGTTGATCGTACCTGTTTTACCGCGACTGTTGTCACCGCCTCGGAAGGGCAGATCGATTTTGCCTCAGCCATTCTTACTATACCAAACGCACCGCTTCCCAGTACCTTACCTGTAAGATGGCATGAATATACGAGTGATGCGACCGTCAATATTGACATATCGATCTAGTGCATCACGCGTGGAACGATCACGTCGAATACCTCTTAGTCAATACTCGGACACCGTTAAACCATTGTCATGTACGAAAGAAAGTACTATAAATTACAATAAAGGTCCCAATATTTGTAGGCGAATTTGTGGGAATATCAACGTATTATCTGACAGAATTGTACAAATAGCACTCATTTCAATACTGCACAACATTTACTAATTGTCAGTCAGCGGATGCAAAGACGATATTAAGTTAGATACCAAGCTTCAGTAACTCCCGTGAAAATTCCCATTTCTTGTTGTATGGCAGCAGCTCAGCCTGCTCCGCCATGTTCAGTTCCGGATCCAAACAATCCAAAGCTCCGCCGTTGAAACGCTCGAGGGTCGCTTCTATGAACCTTTTTCTCGCTGCCTAAAAGAGAAGCTTCTTCAGATTCATGAAACTATGATCTAACGGTGGCGTTAGGACCAAAAATTTTGCGTACCATTTGGCGCCGCTTCCGGTTATTCATCCAGACAACCATGACGGGGAGTAGAACAACGGCTACGACTACACCTGACCATATCGCGTCCAGCTCCTCTTCTTCTAGATATATCAGATAATGTTTGTGTATTCATGGGTAATCAAAGAAATCGCGACGTAAGACTACGGCTGAAAAATCCTGAAAAAAGTTCGAACTCCAGTGCGAGACCTTTCTGATGTGGTCACGCCGATGCAGTATAGTTCAGCTCCGTGTAATTGCACATTCGTGGCTAAACTTGATTAGGTACCGATTTCGTGATTCGAAACGTTTCGATTGGTAAGTTTTATTTAGCGTTTTCAATAAGTTGATTCAGAAACTAAATTATCTCGGTATTGTTCATCCAGGGACGAGACCTAGAGCTGTTGAACTCAGTTTTCTCCGTCCGAGGACAGCATTGCTTTCGCAGGTTGCAACTTTTTTCCACAGAGTACATGTCACTTTCGTCGCACCGATTGCGTTCTAATTTTTTTGCGAGACAATTTTTGCATATATGACGGCTTTGTCAATGAATACTTAGAATCAGTTCTGGTGACTGCATAGACGAATCGTCACCGACCACAACCGATTCAGTAGATAATTTCAGTTAAAACACGAAAAGAGGTAGATGCGTTTAATTATTTTCAATACCTGTCTGTACTGTTAGGGCTTCTCGATCCTGACTCCAGTTACCGCATATCGTCTCGTAATCGCTACACGCAGCTACTTTTACCACATAACTAGTGTTGTTTTTCAGATTTTTGAAACCGTAAGTGTTCTCAGTTTTCGGCAAGTAAACCAGCTTCTCTTTTTCGTTTCGATGCGTCGCACTTATTTTGTATTGATAGACACGATCACTCAGTTCTGATGGCGGCGTCGACCATTCAATCGTTATTGAGTCGGGACTTGTTTTCTTGACTTCCACAGTCGGAACGAATTTCAGATCTGAAAAGTCAGAATGTGTTATTCCGTTATGCACCGACTCCGATACTATACATTTTTTTGGTAACATATGCACGATTTTCGCGTTTTTTGGACCTATTGAGCGGGACTAAAGTGACCGTTTTAAAACAAGCGGGCAAAAAAACCTGAAAACGTCCGCTTGAATATTTTCCAATATTTTCGAGAAAATTATTAATCATGGGAATAATGGGTAAAAACATCGCGAAAATCGATGCATGTGTCACAGAAAAATATGGTGTTCACTACGGGCGAGGGCTTTTTTGCCCTTGTGTGCTGCATTACCCTCACGAAAAAAAACCCCGAACTTTAGGGGTATACCCCCAAATTTGGGGGTTAAACCCCGAAATTCCGAGGTAAACCCTCAACTTTGAGGGTTAACACTCAACAGTGGGGGTATACCCCTAACATTACGGGGTGTTCCCTCAAACATTTTGGGGTTAACACCTAACGTTGGGGGTATACCCTTAACATTACGGGGTTAACCTTCACATTTCAGGGTTGAGCCTCAGATTTGAGGGTAAATCCTAAATTTGAGGGTTACACCCAACGGTCTTTGGGCGTATACCCTCAGACTTGAGGGTAACCCCTAAATTTGAGGGTTACACCCAACGGTCTTTCAGCGTATAATACCCTCAGATTTCAGGTTGTTACCAAAAATAAATTATATACATAGTAAATAAAAAAAAAAACGGTCAGTGTATAAAAATGTCAAAAATCGTTGTTTCGCAAGAAATAATATATTTTTTTCTCTGTCAGAAAATATGAAATGATAGAATATAAGTATAAAATAGCGCGCGCGCTGTGATATAGTATACCTATACAGTTATTAACCCTCAATTTGAAGAAACCCCGGAATCCAGGGTTAACCGGGAACTGAAGGTTAACCCTCAATTGGGGGTGAATTCGCACCCCAAACGGGGTCTGAGGGTAAACCTTCAATTTCAAGAAACCCCGAAATTCAGGGTTTACCGCGAAGTTGGGGGTGAACCCTCGATTGGGGGTGCGAAATCACCCCCAACATTGAGGGTATACTTGGGGGTTATTTTGAGGGTAAATTTGAGGGTTTTTTTTCGTGCGGGTACTCGTCTGCGCATGCTCGACTTCTACTGCAAACTCCACACGCGGGCAAGAGAGACCCACTTTTCGCCCTTGGTACACAACATATTATTGTGAGGAATAGATTTCTAAAGTAGTTGCGCTCCGGAGCCAAATTCCGGAAGTCACATTAATACCTCTGTCTAAAGTGGAAGCTGTGCCCTTCCCAGTCCGAATGTATTCATAATTCTCTTGTCCAGAACCACAGTATCCTACTGTGAACTGATAATCTCTCCGAGGCTGGAGGCTTCCGAATGTGTAGAATGTATCCGAATGCACTGTAGCCGTATGTACCGTACTGCTTTCATCAGTCATCCACAGTTTGTAGATAATTAACCTGTCCTTATATACTGCTCGCGGCTGCGCCCATCTGATCGTTATCGAATCTAGAGTCGTTGCCTCGATCCAAACGGTTGGAATGTACCCTGCAAAATCAGACTCATGTGATTCAACAATTCCAGTTCATTTCTATCAACCAGAAAAAAGACGATCCCACTTGAAGTTGATACGAAGCTTTGATTGTATTAAAAAAAAACTAAGAAAATAAGTGAAAAAAAAAAAAAAAAAAACAGAAATGAAAGAATCGATAGGGCCGTCCTATCAAGCGAATTTGAAGCAAGAGGGAACAGCTTTGGAAATCCGCAGTCGTTGGTCAGAAACATCCGTAAAATACGGATTTTATATCTTTTTCGGAAGTGTGAATCGATTTTAGTGCACCAGGATAGAAATTGAAGTCAAGATGTTACCAGGTGTATTCGATTGATGCCCTGGTTCCGCACGAACATAAGCCAGGCATTTGTAGTTCACGTCGTCATCCCGCGTGATTTCCGTCAACTTCAGGGTAACTTGAGTCTCCCAGTAATCGGTGAAATGCGAAATAATTGTCGAATTTGTCAAGTCCATACCCGCGTTTTTAAACTCAAGGAGCCATGCAAAACTATCAAAGTAACACGAGTTCAAAATGTGGCACGACAGACATGCAAACTTGTTCGCTTTCACGTGACTTCCCTTTTCTTCTGCAGTTATTTCACCAGGCTCTGAAAATGTAAGATCCGTAGATTATTAGACGAATCTTTGTACACTCAATGAAGAGTTGGTAAGTGCTTTTTACGCGAGTATCGAATGAATAATGTAGTGCATTTAAATGAGTGACATGTCAGTAGCAGGGAAAACGACTTTGAAGAACAAGCTCGAAATGAGATCAACAATTATTTTGCCTTGAAGAAACAAACATCATGTATCATCGTTTTAGTTCATATCAATCATATTACCTATTACAACGTAGAGACTTATTGGCTGAAGCTCGTCCCGTTGTGATACATACGTCTCGCAAGCATAATTCCCAGAGTCGTTTCCGTTGGCACCGCGTATCGTACAGGTCATGTTGGCAGAATCAGTATTAGGAAGCACACTTTCTATGAACGGTCTTCTTCGATCTCCTGAATCTATTTCTAAGATACAAGCGCAATGAAAACACACAAGAAATTGAGATGGTAGTGGAATTGAGTTTCGCGATAGCGCATCGTTACCAAATTATCTGCAAGCTAGCAGGTAGTGCATATTTGGGCCATTCCGTGTCAAAACGAACCAACCGATGGGACGCTGATTTTATTCCAAATTTTTCTTCTTGTTCTGTCTCAATACCGAAACCTACACATCAGAGCATCCTTGAATTGGAGCTTTGGTTCTTCGTTTACGGGTGTCAGGAAATTTGCTGATTTGTAGGTTTTGGTCTTGCAATAGAACAAGTAAAAAAATTTGGAAGAAAATCGGCGGCCCATCGGTTAAACCGTCTTCGTTTTGACATGGAGTGCCCCATATATAGTTGAACTACGTGCATGAAAATTGCTGTCGCAACTCGAACGGTTTTTGAATACCCTGGGTGACCAAATTTTGTTACTTGTTGATGAAAAGCTCGAATGTACTCGAGTGGAGAAAAGTAGGATATGTTCTACAACCAAGTAAATGTGACCATTCAACTTTGCAGCAAGCAAATTCGAGACATGTGCATTAGTTGGTCAGGAATGTAAAGCAATAAGTATTCTAAAATTATGAAATGAACTGATTTCAACTTCGTCATAGCTCCGGTAGAATCTGCAATGTGCCCCGATTGAAAAAATAACCACACGATGTCATTACCGAGTCTTGGAAACTCCGTGATTCAACCCTTGCGAATTTCTGTAGCTGTTACCTTTTTTTGATGTCTTGATCCATCTCGAATAAATAGCCGGTGAATTACACAAGGAATTTATGGCAATCAATTTGAACTTATAGGCAATGTCACTTTCCAGCCCGATTACAATTTTGCCATGATTTCCATCCCTGTCCACCTCCGAGTGAAAGCACCATTTTTCTGTACCGTTTTGCATGTACAGTAGACGAGACCTGCCAGGGCCATAGGATCCTTTCCAGGTCAAATAAATTCCATCCGACCCAATGGCATAACTTCCATACAAATAGACGTAGCCAGTTACCGGAATCTTTGGTACACTTGAGTCAGAAGCGACGCACCTGAAAGACCCTACATCTTTCCGCACGAAGCTTGTCACGTTCAACGTAATTACAGAGCCACTTTCGTTGAGGCGCGCGGTGATTGCCAAAGTGTCCAGGTCCACGCCTCCGTCGTCAAACTCGAGTCGCCAGTTGAAATTTCTATATCCCATCTCGATCACCTCGCAGTCCAGAATTACTACAGACTCGTGCGTTATGAAACCAATTTTATTGCCCCTATGCTCTAAAAATACAAACAAAGAAATAAGAAAATTATTTTCATAACATCTGCTTCGAAACTACAACTTCCAATGAAGAATTAGCCAGTCGAAAGAAGTTAATTTCCGGCGGCGGGGCATGAATAAGCGGGATGGAATCGACTCTTTCATTCCTAGGGATGGAATCTTTTTTTTCATCTCTGGGGATTAAAAAGAGCTGTTTTTGTCTTGAATGATGAAAAAACATTTGATTTTGGCCCCCTAAAGGTACATCCATGTTCATTTCAGCCCTATTAGCATGTCAATTATCTTTCCAATGTCAAAATAATTGACAGCTCTCGTTATTCGTAAGTATAATGAAATTTAAATTGATTGTTATCCACGTTTTGAACATATGCCAATAGTTCTTCACACCATTATGCCCAAATTACGTCGTTTTGACTGGCCGCATACATTGAAACTTCAAGTTCTGACAGTTGTTATGAAGAACATAATAAGTGACACGGGACGAGGTGCGAATGCAGGCACGGGTCTACATGTAAGCCCTCGCTTTCGGCTCGGGCGGACAACTTCACCCTGGCCTGCATATATTTTGTTTCGTTCCTTGCCACTCAATCTACTATTGTAAACTGTTGAGTGGAACAGGATTTTTGACGGTCTGGGATTGGACGAAATAAAGTAGGAAAGAGGAGTCTGATAGACTATAGTATATTATGCATCGAGTGCGTAAAGTCTTACGCACGAGTTAACATAGTATGCGTAAAATGCAATTTTATAGATACTGCATCAAAAAATACACTTATTGCTTAAACGATCGAGATCTAAAAAGCTACTAACAATCTCGGCTGATGCACGGAGAACAGGTGAAGCGACTTCTACCGAGCATAGCCGATCTTGTACTAATACTCCTCACATCTAGAGAGAAGTAGGGGAAACAACACATGTTCTAACATGAACTAAATAGTTGCTCGAAATTTGTTGAATTTAATGCTTTCGAGCTTCGCCGTCTGAACAATTATATTACTTGCTGATACCCTAGCTAACTAATGGGATAACTTTCGAGAACTTGACATCGTTCTAGGCGCTCAAAAAATGAACGAAATCAATTTAGTCGGTGCAAGCATACTAATAAATGTTATACCCTCCCAGCGATTCTATCATTTCTCAAGAAATTCACCAAGCGATTGCAAAACAGGAAGTATGGTGTATTTAAAGGGGCACGAAAGGTGCGATCACGATGTATACGGAAAAACTTGAAACGAGATAACCAAGTATTTCGCCTCGCGACGGTCAATATGACCTATCATTTTTTTTTTTCGTCTCAATCACATTACCAGTTATTTCGATGTACATTGTCTTGTTGAATAGAAAAGTCCCATCCGATGTCGTCGCCATGCAGGTGTAATTTCTGGTGTAGTTGTTGCTGGCACCGAAGATCTTACAAGTCACAAATTTTTCTTTTCGATCTTCAGACTCTTGAAACCAGCTCCTCAGACCCGGTGGTTCTTGATCTCTTCCGTCTATTTTAGAGATGCATTAGTAATACGAATTCATGAAAATTGAACTGATAGAGAGCTCAAGATTCAAGGCAGCGAATAGTCGTGATGTAGGTCGGTAAATGAAACATAGGTACATTATTGCTGAACTATGTAGCATTGTATGAAAATTGCAGACAATTCGCTGACGACTACATGAAAAACGTTGGATAACAATTTGTACCTACTCAGTTTTAGATTATCTTTGAACGGTTCGTCATTTTCAGGGATTCGTATGTCATATGGCAAATAAATATAAATAATTAAATATGCAATATAAATAATGTGATGTGTGAAAAGTAGAATAATTCCACGCTTTTCGGTTATACTTGATATAAGATTATGAGAGAAGATGTGGCATCCTTCAGTTTCTTCAATTATTGTAAAAAACGTGATCTCATTCGTTTTCTGTGCGATAGAAATTAGAAGTGATGGAAGATACACGCGTCGACGTATCCGCAGGATGCGGTTGACATCGCGGGTGGAATCGACAGCAGTTTCAGAAGATCAGTTGACTTTGCGGGGGTCAAAAAATGGACGTGCTAATAAATTATGTCACGTATGAGGAACTCCAGGCAAATTTTACCAAAGCTTGACAGTTTCTCTTTACGGTTCTATTACCGGTGGCTGCGTCATGTTTCTTCGGGACGAATAAAAAACTCTGGACTTCTTTCAGATTTTTGTCTTGACTAGTTCTCGCGATGAAAGTTCACATTTCGATTGCGCGATGGAAATTACCACCCTGACAGATTGATTTTCAACGATGAAAAGAATCTTATCGTCAGCAACGTAGATGGGAAAGTGAGATCGCAAACCATAGTCTCTCTGTAATCCTTACAGCTCAGCTTGGGGATCTGCTGTAGATGAACCGCAGTATCATGACTCCGATAGGTCAGAAAAAGCAAGAACGTGAAGTAATTTTGCTGCCCATGACATGTGTTTCACTTACCACAGTTGCCCGTGTGAGCACAGATAGAGACGAAATAAGCGAACAGCAATACTATCTTGATCGTTAGGTCCAGCTGGATTCGCAACATCATGTTTGTAGACAAAAACACACACTCTGGTTTCGTAACTATTTGATTCTCCACCGACGTAGGAATTGCAAATCATCAATTTCAGAATATTGATATTCAGTTGGTGGTCAAACTCTTTCTGCTCATCTCTCGTTGCAGACTATCTTTAGAACGTAGGCTGGGTGATCCTGCTAGTCCACCACACTTTTTCCGTATAGAATCTCATGATCCTATCCGCAAGCAAGCTGCATTGCGTCATCAACTTCTAACCAAATACCGGCAACGCGCAACACGTCTCGGAATATGCGCAGTAATGATTGCGGTTCACCCTTGCAACACACGATTCATTGCAAAATTTTCACAAGTCTGCTACCTACAACAATTTTGGGTCACCAAGAACTTGCACATTAGATTTTTCTCTTTCCTTGCTTTCTATGCCATTAGGTGCTGGTCGAGGTATTGAGGTGTACGTTGGGCGAGAACATATCTCACATCAGTTGACATTGCGCGAAGAGGAGGGACGGAAATTATCGATAAAAGTAGCAGATATACATATTTTATACCTTGGACTCCAATGCTTTACAAGATTTGCATTTTCGCTCGAGCTTACCGAACTAGTACTCGTTATCAGCTTGCAAACAAGGCTCTGGATTATATTTAGCTGTGGTGGAGACTTATACGGTTAGTTTATCGTGGTTTTTTGTTCAAGATCATACTTTTGATTCGCCGATTCACAAGAAGCAAGTTGTCTTTAATGTTCTATGAGTCTTGCTGCTTGCAAATATTTTGCAAACAGAGTGATTAGATGCGAGCTCGTGAAATGTCCAGAGCGATAAGTTTAAATTCAGCATCTAGTACGTCATTCATAATTTGAGATCGACACCGAGCTACGTTGATTGTGCTATAACGGAATACCATAACCACGCATGAAATATTAGGAAATCTGTATGAATGAGATCGTCTGAAAGGAGCCATGAGTCCTGAAACTACCGGGTTAGTCATATTTCCAATCATTGTTATCACGTATTGAGGAAAATATGACAAGTACGAGTAGAAAGGTAAATAACATCAGAATCATCACCAGACGTTGGTTAATGATGTATTTTTTCCAAGGTGTAACAAGTAAACCACCAACTGTGACGGATTTTCGCTATCGTACAACATCCGTTACTGGCATGCTTCAAGATTGAACCACAGTTAACAGACTGACTAACGGACTACGATGCTCTCCAACTAGATAGTAGGGGTGTTTCTTTCGGGTTTGTGTGCAAACAAGATCCATATGAATTAATTCTTAGTCTGTTACCGAACCATTCTGATTCAGGAGAGAGCTCAGAGGAGTAGGGACTAGATGTTGATTCAATGAAATATTGATCATGAGTTTGTCTTAAAATTTATTGATAATCTCATGGCATGACGAATTTGGTATCAACTTCACGAATACGCCTTTTTTTTTGTAGTGAGATCGTTACTTCCGTTCCAGGGTTGGCTCACTCGTATTGAATGTTTTTCCAGATCGTATCATCGATATAGATATAATGTCTCTCCATTTGCCACAGCTTCAGCGTTCATCCGCTCGTATGGTTCGCCCAAACTGAGATGATGCTGAAACATTTTAGTTCGTTAGAACCGTGGTTGGATTCTTCCGTACTTATGATCATATTTTGTTTCTTTCTTTCTGTGCTTTATAACAGCAAATGCTTACGAATGACGAAAGTGTCGAATTCGCATTCATTTGTTGGAAAACGTTTCAAATCAGTGCGTGTAAAAAATATCAAACACAGGTTGGATATCAATCCGACTTACAGTCTTAGCACTTTCCTCCACACGATCACCGATGCTTCTTTCGAGTTCTTCGAACGATGGTCGGTTCAACGGCTCGGCATCCCAACATTGCAGCATAATATCATACCTGAAAAAAACTTAGAAATTACTGATTTCACCGAACAGAACGAGAACTTAGCACCACTAACCCATACTCACATGTCCTCGGTTGCGTACTCTGGTCTCGCCATACGAAAGCCATCAACTAGTTGTTCGCGAATGGTTTCAAGTGGCATCCCAGGATAGGGAGTTCCGGCCAGGCTGAAGATTTCCCACAGAACTATTCCGTACGACCAGACATCCGATTGAACAGAAAACACGAGATCTTTCAGTGATTCAATAGCCATCCATTTGACGGGAAGAGGGTCTGGGCCTTTCTTATGATAAATCTCTTCCGCATACAAGGCCCGTGCTAACCCGAAGTCACATATTTTCACTACGTTGTTTTCGGCGAGGAGTATATTTCTCGCAGCAAGGTCCCCGTGCAAGATCTAAAACACGAACGACGATTGACTTTGATGTCACATTGCGTGATTGATAGATGGATGCGCAATATAGAAGCAGAAAAACAAAGAAAAATAAGTATTTTCGCAAGCCAAATTGTTTGGTTGTAATAATACGATTCCTCTAGAATCGAAAATATCTCGTTCTCGAATTTTAGACGTGTATTTTGTAATTTTAGTCACATGTGTGCGCGACGATTGATGAAGAATATGAAAAACTCAATGAAACGCTAATGCTGCAGGTTGGATGAATCAAAGATGAAGTATGTTAGGACGATTCGTAATGCAAAAATTGTATTTCTAAACTGTCACCCACTTTTTTCGAGCCAAGATACTTCATGCCGCGAGAAACTTGCCAAGCCCAACAGAGTAGGTCCCCACCGTCTATCGGTTTCAAGTTTTCATTCGTATAATCGCCTCGGTAGTCAGATCGTAGACCATCAGATACAACTGAGTCAGGGTCAGAAATACGGGCAGTAGATGTAACCCTTGCATACTTGGGATGCGACTCACGGCGGAATGTTGCTGCCGCTGAACTGATTTCACATTCCACTGTATCTGCACTGTGGAAAAAGGTGGAAAATGCAGACGCTTATATTCGTCTTTATTCCTTGTGTACGATGATTGCAGACTTGATCAAAATCGAGAAACAACAAAATACCGTGCTGAAGTAAGGACAAAACGCCTTTTACTCAATGAGCTCGATGATGCACCCGCCACAATGCAAGGGTTACTTACACGCTATCCTTCGTACTGTCTCGATTCGTACCGGAGCTGGAATCATCTTCAGTGATATTCTCTTCAGGAGTATCGACCGCATCTTCAAAGTCAGCTCTATGGCGCAGCAAGTAGTCATGTAAGTTTCCGAAACAGCAAAATTCAACGATAACCTTAAGTTGGCCTGTTGAAATCGATCACAATACAATGCTTACCCTGAATAAGAAGAATCGGTATTCACGAAATGAAATCCATGATAGAAAAATGCGATTCTTCGCAACGCGAATTGGAACCGTGTAAATTATGTGCTTCTGCAGAGTCTACCGGTAGAAAAAAGCAAAAACTTACCGAACGCAACATCTTTGGTGCAAGCGCCGAGAAGGTTGACAATGTTAAGATGTTTTCCAAGATGAGCGAGAATTTTGAGTTCGCGAGAAAGAGCTTTCATGTGCAAGTCCTGGAAGGGTGATGGCTGGATCGATTTCACCGCAACTGTTGTGATCGCCTCGTGTCGACAAATCGATCTTGCATCTGCTTTTCTCACTATACCGAATGCACCACTTCCCAGTACCTTTCCTACAAAATTTTCATCATTTAAGTTTAGACTATTGCGATATCGTACGAGATCGTCGTAGAACGTAAACGTGAATAAAGAAGGTCATCAAAGTCTGCTACGTGACATGAAGTCATCTACTGATTGTGATTCCTACGAAGTATACATGCAAGAGGGATGGTAAGTTCAGTACCGATTTCCAAAAACTCCAACGGAAATTCCCATTTCTCATCGTAAGGTAGTAGCTCAGCCTGATCACCTATATTTTTCGTTGGATCTATTCCTTCCATGAATCCATCGATGAAACGTCTGCGTGCTTCTTCTATAAGTTTCGCGTTCGATTCCTGAAAAGAATATGTGCATTGTTGATGAATTGGTCAATTGGAGGCGAAATCTACGACAATTTTTCTCGCATACCTTGTCACGACGCTTTTTGATAACTATCCAGGTTACCATGATTATGAGTAGAACAAAAGCAACGATGATATTTGACCATATCACAACCAGTGTATCTTCCTCTAAAAATCAGATACTGTTTATCAGTTCCTGAACAAACTCACTCAAAATTCTGAGAAACAATGATCATTGATCACTGTATCCTGCTAAATGCAAGATCGGTTGCTGCATGAACCGCGATGTTTAAGTTGTAGCGGTTTCTCAAAAATGTCTTGTTAAATTACCACATTGTGCGGTTCACTGCTTGATGAGAGTAGTGATAACACATTTGAAAAACGCGACTCATATGGGTGAATCTCACCTGGAACTCGATTTGCCCAATGACCGACCTAGCATAAAAACCGTGTATATGAGATACTGAAACATAATCACCTGCGATTTTGATGTCAGTGTATCTCTGGACCTGACCGATGCGGTTTGTTGCGTAACAGGTGTACCTGCCGCTGTCTGATTCGGTCAAGTATTTTATATGCAGTTCCGAATCGTCGTGCAAAAGTTCGTAGCGCTCGCTTCCCATGAGTGTTCCGTTGTCCTGGAAAGCAACAGATAAAGAGATTTATCCTTTCCTACCTATTCACTATCGAAGTTAGCATGTCCATATGAAAATATGTTAAGAATTTGAATTACAGAATTGTAAGAATTTTGTACACATTAGATCACGGCTTATACCTTGCGCCAGGTTATTTTAGGTATCGGCCTCCCATCGGCTGAACATTCTAGTGTTTCAGTTCTGTTCTCATCTCTTCTCAGATCTACAAGAATCGCTGAATTATCCGCTCTAGGGTGGACAAACTGCGGCGGGCGCGCATCTGCAACGACCACCAATCAACACCGACACCAACAGCGAACCGAATCGTCAAACTCTTGTCAAGCAGTTCAGCAAATTCAATTACCTACCTTCCACCATCAAGTCATACAGCGTCGTTCGGAAACCATGAGTCTTATTCATAGCTTGACATAAGTACGGTTTAGAGTCAGATTTTGTTACATTGCGTAATTGAAGTATCGATTGGTATGTAAATTTTGTCTGGTTCTTTATGATGCTCATTCTCCTAGACATGTCAGCTACAGAAACAAGTTTATAGATTAAAAAAAAAAAAAAAAAAAAATTTGCGATGCATCATGAAAGTCTGTGTACTATTGTGAGACCACGGCATCACCGGTTACTGAACCAGATCTGGACGAGTGTGAAATCATGTTAAACATCTTACTCGATATCCAAGAGGACTGGCGGTCCCACAAAATTTCGTCAGTGAAGTTATAAACAGAAGCGCCACATGTCATATTGATATCGTCACCTTCCGTAACGACGCCTGGACCAACTATACCGAAATATCCAGCTACATCTGAATCACAAAAAGATAGCCGAAATGAATTGCAGAATCAACGCCTGGTAACTCCGACGTTCATTCTCAGTACATTTTTCGATTAAACGAATAAGAAGATTCCGAGAAATATTGCTAATAATTGAAACTTACCAGAAACGAAGATTCTTTTGGTCTTCTCGGTACAACCATGTAGGTTACAGGCTATACATACCAGATCCCCGGTCATATTGATTGTTACATTCGTATGGCTTTGTAAATTGAAACCGAAATCATATTTCTCAATTTTTTCACTGAGGACATTCTGAATAGGAAAATCATGTCATCATTACAAGTGCACTTGACTTCGAGTGAATGAGTCATGCTCACATTAGACGTGTGTGTGTGTACTATATTAACAATACGTTGTATAATTGAGCAGTGACACAGCTTTCAGTACTTGCCGGGAGAGATCTGTACACAATATTTTCCTTCGATGGAAAATCAGGGTATTCCATGTAACCCCATTCTATATTCTGTGAGAATTCGCTTTCGGCTGAACATTGAAATTTGGCAGACTCGCCTAATGCGAAGAAAAGCTTAGTATCTTGTATAACAACAGAGGGTCTTGCGTCTGTAAAATGAATCAAAGCGCATATTGAACAGGACATGAGCATTGAAATGCAAAAATTACTTGCACTCGTCGGAATAACGATGATGCTGCTTGTACGTACCCCGAACGTTAATGGCTATCGATTCTTCTCCCCTCCTGCCATCTTCGTCCATCGCGATGCAAGTATATCTACCACTATCGGATCTCTGGACATCCTTTATCAATAACTCTGCCTTCCATAGTACCCACATGGGTACACGCCCAATATTGTTGTCCAACTGCATTGCGTATTCAGGATAGTACAATCTCTCTTTCTGAAATTAGTTTTTTAATCGCATTCTTGCAATCCGAGTATTCAAATTGATCATCGAATCATTATACTATATGTTCATTGCTAATGTACTGTTACTATTGGAGGTAGGAGAGGGGATGGAGGGAGGGGGGGCCACCCGCCCACCCACTTCCCCCCCTTCCTCCAGGGGGTTACTTGGACTAGTTCCACTGCTTATAAGATTATTCATCTTCGACGTTTCGGGCGCTGATATCTGCTCCCGTCCTCAGGAAAGGTTGTCTGGCGACTTCCCATCAAAGAGTGATCAAATTCCGCGCTCACCGGTATATATAGGTTGTTTGTAGGTGGCGCCAGCTACGACTGGTGGCGCCGCCTTGGCCTGCTCATGGCTTCCCTCACCTCATCCCTGTACAAAGGTAACCATAATTTGCTAAGTTCTATGCTGGGTTGACTTACAGCATTTGGTGTCACTGCTATGCACGCTGATTCCTTCAGCTTCCGTTTGATAGGATTGGATTCCTTCAACAATATCCGAGCATCATCCCACTGGAAGTGGTGTTCATTTTCCCAGGCGTGATCGGCCAATCTCGATTTCGATCGTTCGCACATTTTAACGTTTTTTCGGTGTTCCCGGATGCGGACGTTCAAGGGCCTTCCTGTTTCTGGATATTGTTGAAGGAATCCAATCCTATCAAACGGAAGCTGAAGGAATCAGCGTGCATAGCAGTGACACCAAATGCTGTAAGTCAACCCAGCATAGAACTTAGCAAATTATGGTTACCTTTGTACAGGGATGAGGTGAGGGAAGCCATGAGCAGGCCAAGGCGGCGCCACCAGTCGTAGCTGGCGCCACCTACAAACAACCTATATATACCGGTGAGCGCGGAATTTGATCACTCTTTGATGGGAAGTCGCCAGACAACCTTTCCTGAGGACGGGAGCAGATATCAGCGCCCGAAAGGTCGAAGATGAATAATCTTATAAGCAGTGGAACTAGTCCAAGTAACCCCCTGGAGGAAGGGGGGGAAGTGGGTGGGCGGGTGGCCCCCCCTCCCTCCATCCCCTCTCCTACCTCCAATAGTAACAGTTCATTACCAGTGCTATTATCTTTCAGTCAACAATTCATTGCTAATGATCAAGACTTGGACAAAATAAGATCCATAGTCTTGCAGCCTGCGAGACTATCATGTGTTGTTACATAATGTGAGCAAAAATTCCAGAATCACATCAAAGTGTGTGCTGTTGCACAGCTTTTCGGTCTCCTTGCTCATACGCGAAAGGTTTTACCTAGCTACTGTTCATTCTGTCAGCAACCGGCGTGGGTGAACCTTCTTCTAGTCGAAATTATTCAAAGGCGCGAATCAGGCTTATATTGTGCCGCAGTTGCTGAAACTTACTGGAATTGACGTCGGGACTGTCCAACTTAGACGAATAGCGCTCGCCCTGGGCACGATCAGTCTGCAATCTAATGTCACATCCTGTCCCCAGAAGATCCAGCCTGATCTTTTTTCAATTATGTACGGCCTCAGTGAAACTGTATGAAGCACAACACTTAACATCAAGTTTGACTTTTTGCATACTCAAAATCGTTGATTCAGTCATGAAGACCAAGAGGAAAACAATTAAAAGAGAAAATATCAAGTTGCGAATCTGAAGTGTTGATCAGAAGATTCCGAGCTTCAACTTTTCCGATAATAATAATTCAAAGATGCAAGTGTATCGAGATAGATGTAACTGTCCTGAACATAACTTCTGGAAACATACAGATTATTACATTTTCCTTGGACGATTAAATGATATCTTTGCCAAGGGTGTGAAGTCGTCTCATAGGTTCCGGCAAGTTCACATCGATAAGCATCTCCGTCTTGTTTTTCGACAAATTCGTTTATAATGAATCCAATTTTTGGGTCATACGATATTCCTTCCGACAGCGGGATATTCTGTCAATAATAATTCATGCAGTAATCGGTTATGGTTATAACTTATGATACCTATCGTACATATTTTCAACCTCCAAGGATTTCACATTAACAAAACAAATAGAAACGAAGTTCAAGCTTTGTGTGATGTATATTCTTACGAACTCACAACGATATCATTCACAAGTATCACTGGCAGGTTGGGTGACGTTGGCCGACATGGTATAACTACTCTGGTCCCTACCATTGCCCAAATCTTTCTCCACCGGTCAGTCACCTTAGCAGCGAATGGTACGGAAGCTGGATGGAAAGTACATATTGTATTCTATTAGACGACGGATACAATCTTCAACGTCTTAAGGTGAAGTGAAACGTTTCAAGGCCACGGCCGGGTGCCTTGCACCGCGGTAAAACAGAACTACCGAACGTTTGGTACCTCTGTCCACCGCTAGATTATTTGCAAATATACTGGCTGCAATTTCGATACAGGCTGTGATCTCTACTAAATGTTGATACGGGTTGTGATCTCAACTGAATGTCGATTTTTTAGTTATGAGTAACGGAGAATCGTCAATTTTCAGCCATTTCTCCATTAAATGACATGGGATTAGGCTCAAAGTGTGTGGTTTTTAATTGCGGAGTGGCTAATTATCGGGAAAATGCGATTATCTACGGCAACAGTGAATAATCTCGCGATTTATGTGGTCGGTACGTCAATCTGTAAAAATTTTTGTCAAATTTTGGAAAAGTGAAATAATCAGCCACTTTCTGCCACAATTATGTGTAATCCCTCAAAGTTTCATCGCGATTGATTCAGTAGTTTCGGAGAATTCACGATTCCCATTTTCGAGGTTCTGACAAACGTTTCACTTCACCTTAACGTGGGGCACTTGCAGTCCACACGTGAAAAAAATCTGGGTGCATGCGAGGATCTTCCATGTACATGTGCATCCTTTGTCTAGATCCACGTTTCACAGAATATCGAAAAACTTACTATCCAAATGAATTACCCACTATGTGTCGGTCGTCATACTTACAATTCACGTAGACGTAAATCCAGCTGATATTTTCTCTCGGATGATCGATCGTCTGCTCGTTGTTAACGATCTCGACATCCTCCTCTGCACAAGCGTACCATCCGGTGTCGCCCCTAATTGTCTTTGGCCGAATAAACGTGTACGTGTTGGATCCTTCGTCGAATGAGCTTGTAAAGTTGGATCGCTCCATGCGTTCTAAGTCATCCTATTGACGATTATCCAACGTTAATTATGACCCATTATGTAGCGGCATTGACGGACTGCGAGAATAAGAGATGAGTCTAACCAGTAAAGTACGTGCAATTTCGATGTGTGTCTCCGCTGAAAATTGAATCTTGCCCTCACCCTGACATGATATTCTCAGCTCATCCCCTTCTTGAATGAGGAGCTCATCCATGGCCGGAGTCATCTTTGGTTTTCCTGCTGTGACGCCTGTACGAGGACATGCAAATGTTAACATCATTTCAGGAGTTCACCTATATGTCATCATGCCGCCTTCTAGAAATGTGACATTCTTATGAGAATTTCGTCGGTCATCTCCTGGACTGATATCTAAATAGTGAAATCATTTTTGCCCTTCATTTTTTGAGGAAGAAATATTCATTGTTATTTCATCTGCAAATTTTTGCATCTTCGTATGTACTGCCAGAGGAAATTCGTTCTTGTCTTGATGAAAGCCCTGCCCTGTCTTGCTATTGCTTATTACGATGAACAAATCAGCAAATCAGGTACAAATCTAGCCACTGAAACGATATTTTTTTTATCTCTTACTTATGGCATTTTCGTCAGATTTCCTGATCTACATGATGAACCCAGATTTGTCAAGGTGTGCAAACTACATCGAGTAATCGAAAGCCAGCCTTCGTTGTGGACTACAAGCAACATGTTCTTGGTAGTGTTGCCGCGAGTGAGGAAACGATACGAGAAAACGATGATTAAAAACGAGTTCATACTATTGGATTCTCGATACCGATACAAAACGGAGACACGAGACGAAACGAGATAAATAATGTGACCGAGAGTCAATAAATTGATCGTCTAAGGCAGTAAACGCATATCATAAAACACTAGATAAAAATTCTTCATCAGAGATCGTTTAAGAAGTTGTCGCGCAGAATTTTTTGCATATCATGTTGTTCGAGTAACAATTAGTAGATTTAGTATCACAAATTGAGGTCAGTAAGTTTGATGAACGTTTATCGACGAGAACGAGAGATAATTTGTCTCGTAGTTCGCCACGAGATAATACGATGACCACAAGTCTGACGGAATGTAAATAATGAGTAATGACGATTTCAAGTCCATTTTTTGAAAAGTCTTTCGCTTGACGTTTCGGCAGTTGTGCGCTGCCTTCGTCAGAGACAGAAAATTATTGTAACTGCTTGTATATGTTAGTCAGACTATTGAATATTTTTCTGTACATTTTGATGAATAGCCTCTGATGAGGGCAGCCGAAACGTCAGAGGCCAAAGACTTTTTGAACAATTGACTTGACTCGATTAAATGAGACCTTGATAAAAAAATTGCCAAGTTCGAGTGTTACCTTCACAACGAATGATGATGATTTCATTTTGTAGGGTCATGTTTCGTATATCAGACCGAGGATAATTACTTGTGCATAATTCAGGACTAAGAGATTGAATGTCGCATCGAGTTCGATGAAAATGACACGCAGAATGTGTAAGATAATATAGAAAAAAAGAAGACTGACAATTACGCTACGTTTCGCAGATGGCTTTTGACTTACCATTGTTATGGAGATTGGCATATATCAAACCGAGACACGCGTAGATCCATATCTTCATTATCCAGGGTATTGGGATTTTTATGTGATGTGGCGTTAGTCCCTACGCTTAGCTCGGTTTCTGGCTTCGTCACTGTTCAATTCTTCACCCCCATATTACTAGAGTAGAAAAACTCTCAAGCCACCTTTCGTCGCACAACTAGGTTGAAATCGACGTAGTATCAACTTCTGAAGCCACAATACGTGCTTTATGTGCAAATGTGTGTAATTGCCGAGGTTCTGCGCACGCGCCGAATTCACTGAATTGGTGCTTAAGTGCGAATACAGTCGAACCTCAGGCACTGACAACTCGGGCACTGCTTTACCTCGGGTACTGACAGCGATCTTACCTCAGGCACTGACAGCTTTATAGCTTCTCGCTAGGGCCGTCACTGAATGGTGCGCTTCGTAGGGAGGCCTCAGTCTCGAGGCTACATAACCTCCAATCCAACTTGTCAACCGGCAACTGGCGCGTGTTAATCATTATGCCTCATTACGGGATCGTGCCGTTGTGCTTTACATATGTATGTAGTGAAGTTGGAAAATATTAGTACATGAAAACGGTTATCATCAAATCTTGGTGAACATTCTTCGGCGAGAAATTATTGTAGTAGGCAGAAAAAATAACATTAGGCCCCGATTCGTAATAACATGACTACGGCCCTGGCCCAACGACGCTATTGGTTCGCGGGAAAGTTAGGTTATTTTGTCAGTACCCGAGGGAATGTTTCCCGAGCTCTGTCAGTGCCTGAGGTTCGACTGTAACTCTTTTTGAATGAAACTTTATCGGTTATTCGCTACGATTAAAATGTGTTTATGGAATACGCGAATCAAAAGCAGCACAAATTTTATTGGAAGGGGTGAAATATTTCAGGAATCTCTTGCACCCCAAAAAAAAAAAAAAATCGACATTTTTTTCAGGAAGAAACAAATTTGCAAAACAGTTTCTCCCAAGTCTGCTCTGGTAGCATTGAAATATTGTCGGTATTGCCTGACCTACGTAGTTCTTTCCCTCACTCAGTTTCTTTATCGCGGTTGTTATCTCTGAACCCTGAACTCTAGGCTATATATATTTGTGTGCTAGCGTGTGTACCAGTGACTCTACTCTCAAACTCCCACGCTTCAACCTGCGAAACGCTTCTTCAGGTGTTTTTGCTTGGCTGAACTGATCCTATTAAAGACCAATCTTTCGACATCTTCGAACTTTGAAGTAGCTTTTCTGTGAGGGTCGACTGTCCACCAGTGCGACCCGGACGATATGGTGCACATGACTTCTCGAAGTATGCTGCCCTATTAGAAGTAGGGTACTATAGTCATATGTTGGTTGGGTTATTTTTTGTCAACATTTTTAGGGGGGTACTGGTTAGGCACCAATTAGGATATTACCTGATGAAAATATTTTCTCCAAACTTCGACAAATATTCGTAGTGATATTGAAATATTCTCCGTTTTCTTACCGAATTGCAAATAATTCATTTAGATTAATGAAAAAATTGTAGCTTTCACCATGGGTGATCGAGGAATTTTTTGCAAACATCTTACAATCAGCGGGTACTGGTCGGGTACAGGCTGGGCTGTTTACAGTTGAAAGTTTGCGGCCGATCTGCTGACAAATAGATCGATTTTGGTCGATGGATTTTGATGAAACTTCGGCAATCCCTTCGAAATCGAATTAGAATCAAAGTTTACCACCTGAGAACACTTGCTTTTTTTTTTTTTTTTCAAACTTCGGGCAGAAAAATGTGCACATTTCAGAATCTAAAAATCTGAAATTAATTACAGCTGTAGAATAGATTAAAACCGATGAAAAACTCTAATAACTTTCCATTCTGTCACGAACCCTTCGCGAGATAAATGCCGACTTACAAAATACGAATAAAATAATGAAATAATTTTTTTGGAATCTAAAAATCTGAGATAATTCACGGCTGTAGAGTATAAATGCAAACGAATTGAAAACTCTCATAACTTTTCTCTCTGCCGTGTTCCCTTCGAGAGAAAAAATTTTCTTTGTGACATTTTTTTGATTTCCAAGTACAAAAAAAAAAAAAAAAACAAGTGTTCTCAGGTGGTAAACTTTGATCGACATCGTATCAGTATAAGTGATTCCAAAAGGTTTCATTCAAATCCTTTTGGGATCAGCGACGTTCAATTTTGTGGAGAATTGAAGATCACTATAAACTTTTACTCATAAAAAAAATATCAGACATAGAGGAGGAATACGATTATCAAATAATAGAGTTTTTATTAGTTAGAAGCTAATGCTTCTAGAATAGCTGGCCAACATATATAGTGTGCTACTGAGAGGAGGTGCAAGTAAGTGGATTCAAATAATATTGTATACATCAAAAAATACAAAATTACTGGTATTCTTATCTCGTCGGTGGTAGTGCCTGATCGGTAGGTAGCGTTATCATAGAGTCAGGATTTACTCGTCTTCAATTAAAAAATAAATAAATGAATAAAAAAAAAAAAAGGGCAAATGATAAATTATAATTATTATAATTATTATTATTATTATTATTATTATTATTATTATTTTTATTATTATCATTCTGTTAATTCACACCGCATACCCCGCTCCCTGAGCTCATAGATGCGTTACGGCCGGTCAGTCAGTTAGCCTGAGCCGTCCCTGTCTGTGGATATTTCGGAAGTATTTTTTACTTTACTTTGAGTAGCTAATCTGCCTGATTTGCCGTCTCGCCTACAGACTCGTCAAACGTCGTCGACAAATACGTACGTATAGAATATATCGTCAGCTGATTTCAAACTTATTTATTTTAGTGAGAAAAAGTTGAATTCGAACTCGATTTTGATATTATACAGGAGTAATTTATGCAATGAGTTCAAAAAAAGGTCATCTAAAAATATGAAAGCCAACTGATCGAAATTCGCAATTCAGTTTCAGCAGTGATCTACTGAATTTTCGATTACAGCAAATTCTTAATTTCTCGAAGGTATTATTCTCTGTAAGTTTTCTATTAAATGTATATTCACGTTGAGACTTTAAAAACGAAATCTCATTCGTTTCCTGTGAGATAAAAATTAGAAGTGACAAAAGAAACCCATCGACGTAGCTGCAGGATGCGGTTGATACCGCAGGCGGAAGCGACAGTACTTTCAACGAATCAGTCTGGTTTTTAGAGGACAAAAATGAACGTGAATAGTCACGTAAACCGAACGTCGCTATCGTACCACATCCATCGCTCGCAAAAATACGAATACTCTGAAAAGAATCGTGTGTTCGACTCGTTCTGAAAACAGGAAAATCACCAGAAACCACATTAAACCGTTGAGAAATGGCTAACGCAACAATCACTTGACCGGAAATGAAGGAACAAAATAAAGAAAGGAAATATAGCCAAACGAGGTCATAATCTCTGACGCTGCAACGTTTTCTCCAGGACTGATACAAGCGTTCGCAGGTTTATGCAATACGAAATTCATTCGTACAGATAAATCACAGAATGTCTGTGACTTATCCAGTCTGAGCTTGAAGGGCGTAACGAGAACTAATAATAGTTCTATTTGCGCCATAAATCTACTGCTTCGTGGTCTCATCAACAGCTGATCTTCACGATCCTCACAGGATGACGGATACCGACAGATAGTTGTCACAAATTCATGAGACCATAGTTTGCTCCTTCTATTTGGGTTCAATCTGGATTTACGATGCCCAATGATTTTGTTCCCGCTTTTGGGTATGTTTTCATTCGACGGATCATAGTCCTGAGTATGTATACGTGCCTCCCAGCTCACTTCTCTGGGCTGGTCGAACGAAGTGAAAGACAAAGACAACGAGGCTAATCTGATAGTGTAAGAAACTATCTCATACCAAAAACTGAAAGGATTTTTTATGTGAATGAGGGAAGAAACGATGTGCTAACATTTTACTGATTGTTATATAGAGTTTATTCATGATAAGAAATAACGACGTAATAATATTTATGAAGGATTTAATCAAATTATTGTCAATGGTGTAGTTTCATAGGAAATCCACTTTGAATATTAATTTGTAATAGATATGATTGATAACTTGTTTTTAATAACGTTGTGATCAAGATCATTGAAGAGAAAGATGAAAAACGTAGTTGCTTACAGATAATAAGTGGCCATATCCCAAGAATGTCACATTGTTTCTTCTCATGGAATTGTGAAGATTATAGTAAGCTGGACCGGAAAAATGACTGAGGTACGATCTGCGATGTCTCAGAACTGATGTATTCTTCTTTCACTATGCTCTATGTCTACGACTATTGCGTTACCATCCAACGGTAGCGACTCTTCACATTATTGATAATTGCAGAGCGCATAAACAAATGTACAACGTGCCTTGTGCACCTAGTCAGCCAGCTCCATGCCACAGAGAGTATCTCCTGAGCGGTTTATAACAGAAAATACGAAAAGTGTACGGGTGCAAGGTGGTCCGCTTTTGAATGAAAACAAGCCTGGAGCCGAAGCGTATATTGTTCTTGATCGCAAATTCAAACCCTACGCGATTAGAAGCAGTTGACTGTAACGCGGAGCAGGATGGTAATTTTTGGATATGAAATGTACAGGGTGTCCCAACTCAAACTATTCATTAGGATATCTCGGGAATGAGGCCTGTTATCGAAAAATGTTTCGAATAAGAATGTTATGGTTTTGAGGGGGACACACGATGGCAACATCAATTTGGATGTGAGAAGTCCTACTCGCAGAAAATTAGCACGGACTTAGTTTTTTTTAATGGCAACCGATTTTTGTGTCGAAACAAAAATTGTACATTACAGTGGGACGAATTCAGCCCCGCGTAGTAAAAGTTTCCGTAGTACACGGATCGCGAGTTATGGCTCTTCGGAAATCGAAAACCTGTTAGTGCCTGCGAATGATTATGATGAGTGTTCTGTTTCACATGCCACAATGAGTGATGCTACATTTTTGTATTTTGATAGTTCTTTATTGTGAGTACCTCGTCAATTGCCATCAATAAGGGTCAAGACAGGGTTGTTTCAAGAGTTTATCAAATGTTCAAACACATTTCCACCTGTCTGAATGCAGAGCTGCAACCGACGTTGAAAATGCTGGAGTGTGTTGACCAAAGTATTGCGCTGGATGTGACGACAAAAATTGTACATCAAGCTAAGACAAATTCAGTCATACATGGCGAAAGTTTATGTCGTTGACGAATCGCGAGTTATGGCTATTACGGAATCAGGTATTCATGTTGATAGTCTTTCCGAAAGAAGAGAAGCCGTACAAGTGCATGTTTCAAACAAAGGTTCCGACGTTTGTCCTGTTCCACACGTGAACGTAAACAGTACTCTGAATTCATTCTTCAGTTATTCGTCATATTTCGACTGAGATTGTCATCATGCCTGATTACAATCAAGACGAAATTGTAGACGTACTTCTTGTACTCGGAGAGTGTCGACTGAATTACCGTCGAGCATCGCGAATGTACCGACAAAGGTTTCCGCGAAGAAGACATCCTCGAGCCGATCAGATTCGAATTCTTGAAACTCGGCAACGTGGCAGAGTCATAAAACGTCAACTCTTGCGCAGGATTGCTGATGACGATCCAAGAGTCATCGCAGTTTTGGGAATGGTAGCTATGGATCCACATGTGAGCACTCGACAAATCCAGCGTGAGTTAGGTATTCCTAAATCTACTGCCGGCAGGATTTTGAAATCTAACAAGATGCACCCGTATCACATCACTTTAACGCAAGCTCTATCTCCTGAAGATATGCTCCGTAGAGTAGAATTTTGTACTTGGGCTCAGGAAGCATTGCAGCATGATCCGACATTCTTCAGGAACGTGTTATTCAGTGACGAAGCGACATTTCACAATACTGGCCAATTGAATCGACACAATTGTCACTACTGGTCTGAAGAGAATCCACGGTGGCACCGCTCCGTGGATCATCAACATCGTTGGAGTCTCAATGTCTGGTGCGGAATCATCTACGGGTACGTGATTGGACCATTTTTTTTCGATGGGCATCTGAACGGGGACAGATATCATCAATTTCTACGAGATGATCTGCCTATCCTGTTGGAGAATATTGATCTTCGTACCAGACAACAAATGTGGATACAGCAAGATGGTGCACCACCGCATTGGAAAAGAGTCGTCCGTGATCATCTAAACGATGCATTTCCGGGTCACTGGATTGGACGTGGTGGACCAGTAGCATGGCCGGCTAGGTCTCCCGACTTGACATCGCTCGACTTTTTTCTGTGGGGACTTATCAAAAACATTGTGTATGCTCGTCCGCCGACGACGCGAGAAGACATGAAACAAAGGATCATAAACGCCTGTCGTCACATCCAGCGCAATACTTTGGTCAACACACTCCAGCATTTTCAACGTCGGTTGCAGCTCTGCATTCAGACAGGTGGAAATGTGTTTGAACATTTGATAAACTCTTGAAACAACCCTGTCTTGACCCTTATTGATGGCAATTGACGAGGTACTCACAATAAAGAACTATCAAAATACAAAAATGTAGCATCACTCATTGTGGCATGTGAAACAGAACACTCATCATAATCATTCGCAGGCACTAACAGGTTTTCGATTTCCGAAGAGCCATAACTCGCGATCCGTGTACTACGGAAACTTTTACTACGCGGGGCTGAATTCGTCCCACTGTAATGTACAATTTTTGTTTCGACACAAAAATCGGTTGCCATTAAAAAAAACTAAGTCCGTGCTAATTTTCTGCGAGTAGGACTTCTCACATCCAAATTGATGTTGCCATCGTGTGTCCCCCTCAAAACCATAACATTCTTATTCGAAACATTTTTCGATAACAGGCCTCATTCCCGAGATATCCTAATGAATAGTTTGAGTTGGGACACCCTGTAGAGTGCCCAGATGCACAACGGTTCCGCTCGTGCGATCATCAGTCTCATTCTTGAGCTTGATTATTCGAACTCGATGTGTCTTCTGGTGTTCTCATTGTCAAATAGTCCCTCTCTCCATCTCTCAGGGCATCGGCGTTTATTTTGACATATGGTGCATCCAAATCGAGGTAATGCTGAAATACATTGTCACATGAGAGGGTTTGACACACTATGTCTAAGTGAAAAAAAATCGGACACCCTTCGGATATGAATCGTTTTCAAGGTTGTTCTATTCCCCGTTGGATCAACCATAGACCATTGTTGTATGAAAATCAGGAGGGAAGTTATCGTTTGATGTATGTAAAAAAACGTAGTTTGTACCCATTTTTTGCCGTAGCTTAACTTCAACTCTTCGCCATTGTTTCGAAACAGCCGAGAAAAATATTTAAAAAATCATGCTTGATCTTTGAAGTTTCTTGTGTGCATCGCTCTTTGAATTTTGGAGGAATTCCTAAAATTATGGTCAGGGCAGTGAAAAATAGCCCAAGTGGTGATCTCAGAGACGAGTTACAACTGTACGATAACTTCCCTCCTGATTTCCATACAACATAATGGTCTATAGCTGATCTAACAAGGAAAATAACAAGCTTTAAAATGATTTGTGTCCGAAGGCTGTTCGATGTTTTATTATTTAGATGTAGTGTGTCAAACCCAAGTGCCTTGACCTTACGGCTCGATAGTAGATTCAATCATAAGCGTTTCATACGTTCATATGGATCAGATTCCAAAAAGTAACGACACGTCGTACAACGATTCTACTTACCGTCTTCACACTTTCTTCCAGTAAATCACCAATGTTCTTAGCAATCTCGTTAAAGGATGGTCGCTGAGATGGCTCCGCATCCCAGCAACGCAGCATCATTTGGTATCTGGAACGGAGATTGGAATTGATGACGGTGTGAAATGGACGAAATCGACACTTGATATGTATCGTATACAAATTACTCACATTTCACGAGTCGCGAGCTTAGGCCGCGCCATACGAAATCCATCGGTCAGCTTCTTGCACAGAGCTTCGGGTCTCATCCCAGGATAGGGAGTTTCGGCAAGGCTGTAGAATTCCCACAAGACTACTCCATATGACCAGACATCCGAGTGTACTGAGAAAACGCGATTCTTCAGAGATTCTATCGCCATCCATTTAAAGGGAAGAGGGTCGTGCCCTTTCTTGTGATAATTGTCGTCCGTGAGAAGAGCCCTTGCCATTCCGAAATCACATATTTTCACGATATTAGCACCCGTGAGGAGGATGTTTCTAGCCGCTAAATCTCCATGCAATACCTGAAACAGAAGTGACGGTGACTTCATCGTTATAATCAAAGTATGAATCCTGAAACCTCCAACTTGATTCTATGTCGGAGTGCGCGTATGAATCAGACTGTCAAGGTCTCGTGTGAATATGATCTAGGTACAAAATTCGTTATCAGCACGGTCGGAAAATAGATATGTATTCTGACTATCCAGCTATTTTCTAAGAATTCAAACCTGATATTCCGAAAGAACATTACAATGTCGGCTGAGTTCGAGAAGCAGTACGAACGATGTATCCTTATAATTCCGTTCAATTATATGAACTCACTCCTAACTTCGAGAAGCGTTAAATTTTGAAGCGGATCGAATGCGAGAATCATGAATAAGAATAAAATTAGTCGTAACGTAAAAATTAGAGTAAGGAAATGTCACTCACCCTTCTGGAGCCGAGAAACTTCATGCCGCGCGCAACCTGCCAGGCCCAACCCAACAAGTCTTGGGTGGATATCGGTTCCAAATTCTCATTTGTGTAATCCCCCTGGTAATTGGATCGTGGATCAGGTTCTAGCGGATCAGCTTCGGTAACACCGTCGTCGACTGTAATGCTCTTAGAACCTGTATGATCTGCACTATGATCAAAGACTGCTGTCGCAGAACTGATGTCACAGGCCACAGTGTCAACACTGTGGATAAAAGTAGAAAATAGACAAGTTTTTGCATGGAACGACAGTTCTCACTCTATTTAATAGCCAACGTGTTTGGAGTTGTAGGGAAGTTCTCGTAATGATTTACCACAACGAACAAACGAAACGCTATCAAATACAGTCCGACCTCTCAATAAGAACGCTTCCCCAACTTCTTGCTCGAGCACTACCCCCACTCCAAGCTCGAATTGCACTTACGTGCGAATGAGAGAGAGAGTCAGTCAGTGAAGAGCGCACGCATGGTGGGGGAACTCGATTTCTTGGAAAAACTCTTTCCCTTGGGGGGCTTTTGCGTTCGTATATTGAGAGGTCGGACTGTAGAGAAGACCGATAATCTATCCACCATCATGCAAGCATCACTTACCGACTATCATTTGCAGAAAGAAGATCCACACTGTGGCTGAAACCTGTATTGATATTTTCAGCGAGTTCTTCAACTTGGTCGACGAAATCAGCTCTGCGGCGTAACAAATAGTCGTGTACGTTGCCGAATTGGCAGAATTCCACGATTACGAAAAGTTTACCTGTTCAACCATCCGAATACAATTAGGAAAAATTGAGGATCACTAATTGGAACTTATGAATAATTGGGGTGAATTCTCAGAAACAGAAATCGGAGCACATCCAGAGAGATTCTCAGTACACTGCATAGCCGATAGGCACGCGATATGCGAATCAAAACCTAATCGTTTGATAATTTAGTGGCCTGTAGCCAGGTGTTGACCGAATTGCCTGCTATGAGGCTTGTTCAGCTTACTCAGAATCTCTCTGTGTGTTGCCTATGAATAATGCGAATGGTTACCTAATAGCTAAACTCACCGAATGAGACGTTTTTGGTGCATGCGCCAAGAAGGTTGACAACGTTGAGGTGTTTGCCGAGATAGGCGAGAATTTTTAGTTCGCGGGAAAGTGCTGTCATGTGATTGAGACTGGCTGTTGATCGTACTTCTTTCACCGCAACTGTTGTGATTGTCTCGGGGGGGCAGATTGATTTCGCCTCTGCCATTCTTACTATACCAAACGCACCGCTGCCCAGTACCTTACCTGTCGGATGGCGTAGATGTACATGATATTCGACCTTAGATATTAACTCATCAATCTAGTGCATTGCGCGTGGAACGAAAACTTTGAATACGTCTCAGGGAATACTCGTTTACCGTTAAACCACTGTTATGTACACAAGAAAGCACGACAAACGACAATATACGTCCCAATATTTGTAAATGAATTTGTGAGAATTTTAAGTTATCATCCGACAGAATTGTGTAAATAGTAGGTATAGTACTCAAAAGTCTACAAGATTTATCAATTGTAAGTCAGTGGATACAAAGACGATACAAAGTTTGATACCAAGCTTCAGTAACTCCCGTGGAAATTCCCATTTCTTGTTGTATGGCAGCAGCTCAGCCTGCTCCGCCATGTTCAGTTCTGGATCCAGACAATCCAAAGCTCCGCCGTTGAAACGCTCGAGGGTCGCTACTATGAATCTTCTTCTCGCTGCCTGAAAGAGATAATTCTTCAGTTTTTTGCAGCGATAACCTAACGCGGTAGCGTCAGAATCGACTATTTCTGTATACCATTTCGCGCCGCTTCTGGATGTTCATCCAGACAATCATGACGATGAGTAGAAGAATGGCGACGGTTAAACCCGACCATATCGCGGACAGGTTCGTCTTTTCTAGATAATGAGATAAGGTTTGTGCATTCATGGTTAATTCGACGGCAGTATGGAAGAACGTGCTATCTCAGATTATGCCCGAAAAACGTGCTATCTCAAATTGTGCTGGAACAACGTGCTATCTCAAATTGTGCTAGAAGAACGTGCTATCTCGAATTATGCTGGAAAAACGTGCCATCTCAAATTGTTCTTGAAGAACGTGCTATCTCAAATTATGCTGGAAGAACGTGCTATCTCGAATTATGCTAGAAGAACGTGCTATATCAAGTTGTGTATGAAGAACGTGCAATCTCGATGGGGGGATAAAATTCCATTGATACGGCACTGGTATTTGGGGTGCACTGGAGTATAAAAGGCACTGGTTTTCAATAAATCAATCAATTGTTCCAATTTTTCTTATATATTTAGCTCCTTTAATACCGGGATAGAAAATGCAAGTTAAATTCATTTGGGCTAAGTTTTTTCAAAATCTATTTCATCGTTTTTTTTTTTTTTTTTTTTTTTTTATAGCCGAAAGTCCGATTTCGGCCATAAAAGCGCGTGTGAAACATCGATTTTTTAATAAATATAATATCTTGACTTCTGAACGGTACAGCCCCTCCAAATTAATTCAATGTTTTTACAGCACTCCAAAGATCATCTATAAAAATTCGCATGAAAATCTATCTCAAAAAGTGTTCACGAGACTACTACCTCAAGTAAAATGATATATTGAAGTATACTTTTGTTATGTTTTATGTCTAATCTCATTGATAACATATTGTATCAAGGTTTGAACACCTTGTTAAGGGGGTATCCCCACCTTTAAATGGGTTAACATTCTGAGAAAGAGATTGATATTTTACAGCGAATTTGAGAGTCTGATCAAATCCAGAAAAATCATGAAGTTTAGGGGAGGTTTGACCCTCATTATCCATACTTAACATTGAATATTACTTTGAGTCTAATAGTAGTTACGCTGAATATAGAAAAATACAAAATTACTTGGCTGTCGCAAAGAATCAGTAGTATCGTTGGATCGATTCTGGAATTTTTGGTCTTCAATTGTTCAGAAGAGATGCTTCTATCATATGAACATAGAACTTTTTGATATCGCGAAAATTGCCTGACTCGCTCAGTTTTTACTGAGATTTTTCTAATTCTTCAATTTTTTTTCATTACTTTTATTATTATCTCAACCAAAAATAGGAATATCAAAAAGTTCTATGTTCATATGAAAGAGGCATCTCTTCTGAACAATTGAAGACCAAAAATTCTAGAATCGATCCAACGGTACTACTGATTCTTTGCGACAACCGAGTAATTTTGTATTTTTCTATATTCAGCGTAACTACTATTAGACTCAAAGTAATATTCAATGTTAAGTATGGATAATGAGGGTCAAACCCTCCCTAAACTTCATGATTTTTTTGGATTTGATCAGACTCTCAAATTCGCTGTAAAATATCAATCTCTTTCTCAGAATGTTAACCCATTTAAAGGTGGGGATACCCCCTTAAAGATGCTTCATTTGTAATGTAATCGGTTCATTCAGGTTGAACCCGCGATGATCATATGATATAAATGTATGAAATCCGTTTGAATTTGAAGTAAATTAAAATGGTATTGTATGGAAAAGAAAAAGAAAAAACACTTAGGGGATAGGTGGCCAAGTGTTGACCAATATGACCAAGATAGGTGCCCTAATTTTCACGTTTTTTTTTTTCCAAATTTATTTGCGTATAAGTGTCCAAAACTAACCCGCCGTCCAGGGCTACCTATCTCTCCCCTATTAACCTTACTTGAACACTTCATTTATAATAGTGCATGATTTTTATGGAGAATTTGATTGCTAAACTACTAAAAAAGGAAGAAAATGGGACATGTGTGAAACACATTGAGTGTAGTTCCACGCATACAGTTGACATTTCTGACGTTCAGTTTCTCGTAAGTTTTTTGAAACCTTCATTTAAACATTAATTTGACCGTTCTGAAAATCCAATGTGAATAACATACATCGGAAATGAAAATAAAAATGTTGATTCGAACTTATCTTGAATTTTCCATCCCGGTATTAAAGGAGCTAAATACATGAGAAAAATTGAAACAATTGACTGATTTATTGAAAAACAGTCCTTTTTATACTACAGTCACCCCAAATACCAGTGCCGTATCAATGGAATTTTGTCCCCCCATCGAGATTGCACGTTCTTCATACACAATTTGAGATAGCACGTTCTTCTAGCATAATTTGAGATAGCACGTTCTTCCAGCATAATTTGAGATAGCACGTTCTTCGAGAACAATTTGAGATAGCACGTTTTTCCAGCATAACTCGAGATAGCACGTTCTTCTAGCACAATTTGAGATAGCACGTTGTTCCAGCAGAATTTGAGATAGCACGTTTTTCGGGCATAATCTGAGATAGCACGTTCTTCCATACTGCCGTCGAATTTATGTAATCGCCACGTGAAACTACGGCTGAAAAATCCTGAAATACGCATAAACTTTAGGGCAAGACCTTTCTAATGTTGTCGCACGTATGCGCTATAGTTCAGCTCCGTGTAATTACACATCAGCTGCAAAACTTGAGTACAGATTCTGTGATTCTACACGTTCGAATTCGCAAGTTTTATCTCCCATTTTCAATTAATTGATCGGCAAACTGAATTATCTTAGTATTATTCAGTTGAGGTACGAGACTTAGAGCTGATGTACCCATTTTTTCCGCCTGGCGACAGCATTGCTTCCGCTAGGGGGACCTTCTTTTTCTAACAAGTACAAGTCACTTTTGTTGCTCTGATCGTGTTTTAATTTCTATGTAAGGTAGTTTTCGCGTGTATGACGGTTTCGTCAACGGGATACTCTGTGTTCGTTGGTTCAAATATTGCACCTTATTAATAAATACTTAGAATCAGTTTTGATGACCGCGTCTGCGAATCGTTACCGACTAGATATATAGATAATTTTATTTAGCTTACTATAGAAAAACAGGTCGAATCGTTGCATCATTTATAATACCTTCCTGCTTTAGAAAAGCTGTCTTCTTCTGACTCCAGTCACCGCATATCGTGTCGTAATCGCTACAGGCAGCTACTTTTATCTCATAACTAGTCTCGTGACTCAGATTTTTGAATTCGTAATCGTTTACGGTGTCCGGCACGTAAACCAGCTGTTCTTCTTCGCTCAGACGAGTCCTGCTCAGTTTGTATTGATGGACTTGATCACGCAGTTTTGATGGCGGCATCGACCATTCAATTGATATTGATTCAGAACTCGTTTCCTTCACTTTGACAGTGGGAACAAAATGCGGACCTGGAAAATCACAATGTGTACCTTACTTCGTTCTGCGCCGACCCCGTTACATAACATATTTCGTGCAAAATTAATTTACAAAAAATTGGGCCACGGACACAGACTTCGGGACGTCATTTCAATACCTCTTCGTATCGTGGAAGCTTTTCCCTCCGCAAATCCACGATATTCATATCTTATGGACTCGCGGACACAGAATGTTACGGTGAACTCATAATCAGTCCGGGGCTCGAGATTTGTGAATCTATAGAATTTTTGAGGAGGTACCAAAACCGAATCTACTATTTTGTTTCCGTACGTCATCCTTAGATTGAATCTTCGATCCGTGCCGACGTTCCTCTGTGGCGGCTCCGGCAATCCAATTGTTATCGAACGCAGAGTCGTTGCCTCGATCCAAATGGCCGGAACATAATCTGCGAAATTAAACTCATATAAATCCACAATTTGAAAATATTTCTATCAACCGTCGAACGGACAGTCTCAGTTGATGTTCATTGAAAGCTCTGATTGTACTAAAAATCACAAGTGTTGGGAATTATTTTTTCCCCAACTCCGTTGTGTTAATAAGTTTTGACCGTCGCATGTAATTCAAATTCACTAAATGTAGCGCGTAGTCGATAGTAGGATACGCGTTAGGGTCGTTCTTCTACAGAGGGCCGAATTTCATGGGTGCTTTAGTTGGGCCCTGTTGAAAATGATTAAATTTACATATTTTCAATTTTAAACAAAGCCATAATGCCCCAATGACATAATGATGTTTTATTCGGACGGAGCTCTCTGATGTAAGCTATAAACTGACGTGTCGCGGTGTCGCCAAACGTCTCAATTCTGTCAAATCTTCACGTAAAATTGAGATTCCATCACTTCAACTTTGAATATTTTGTCGCAGACTCCGAAAACATATTATTTTCTTTCTATTTGTAAAATCCTCATAATGCATACCACACACAACTCGTTTTTGGAAAAGATCTCTATAATATTTACGTATAACAAATATCTCATTGAATCGTGCGTAATGGGATTCCGCCATAAGTTTATGTGTTAAATATTGGAAATCTGAGGTCAGTTTTTTGTATCCCTCTGTCTTTAACTCTGTCTATAACTTTGTAGAAGTATTATCAGGTACGTTGTACGTTTTGTATGGAAAATCTTGGCAAGCGAACAAAACATAACATCACATTTGATTTCTCAAGATTCTTATGGGGTCAGGGGCCCTATTCCCTCACTTTTCCCTATCAGTTCAGATAAACGTCCGAAAACCATCAATGTCAACTCAAGGTGTTACCGGTTCGACCTGACCGATGTCCGGGTTCGTCAAGATAGTAAGCCAGACATCTGTAATTTGCGTCGTCTTGCCGCACGATCTTCGTCAATTTCAGGATTTTGTTAGCTCCAGAGTAATCTATGACATGCGCAATGATTAAAGAATTTGTCAAGTCAATGTCTCCGTTCTCGAAGTTAAGAAGCCATGTGAATTCATCATCATAACATATCCGCAGAATAAGGCACGACAGAGTTGCAAACTTGTCGGCTTTCGTGTGAATTCTCTTGTCATCTGCAGTTATCTCACCAGGCTCTGAAAAAAGAAGATACGTATATCATGTGACAATCATTTGTGTACACAATGAGGAGTTGGTGAATGTTTCTTGTATTCCATGATACAGCCGGTGTCTGAACAATAATATCACCCGCTCACGAGTAATAAAATAACTTTGCACTAGTTGACGTCGATCTAGACAGTTGATATTTGGAAGGCAAAAATGAAACGTACACCTCAAAATGTTTCACACCTTAGGAAATGATTCTCCTGACTGGTTCAGTTTCGATTACGGAAAGAGAAATCTTCAAAGTTTGCAATACGCCTTGCCACTGAAACGGGTCATAGTTCGGATGCCACCTACGTTAAACTCGTTACTTCGAAGATCTATATTTCTCGAAAGCAAGGCAGAACACGTATCTTAAGCCAATTGACAAGCTGGTGGTGACTATGAAGTGTACTTTGATATCTTCTCCAGCTTTTCGAGCATTTAAAACAACCGTGCTTTGTTGATCTTTGCAAGACTAAACTCTATGCAGTCATGACTGAGGATGAAAATGATTTTCATCGCAAAATGAATGATCAGGATGAAATGATTTCATCCCTCTCGCGTGAACAAGAAAAAAAGCATTAACCTCACATTGAAAGTCATGAAGATAATTTTGATCCAGAATATAGTCATAGAATATACATCGACAGCCTAATAACATAGTCACGTAAGCGCCATAATTTTGGCCTTTTTTTGATATTTATGTGATAGAAACGTATCTCCATTTTTCTTTCATTTTCGCACTCGTCAATGTACTTGAAACATTTTCGCGGTATGAATAAAAATTTGAAACACAGAAGCGTAAGTGCCACTTTTTTGTGTGAAACAGACGTATGTACAGTCTGGTTCGGTAACAGAGGAATGTATCTCCACAAAAGAATGGAGATACGTTACTATGTTACAAATTATTTGACACTCGGAAAAGTTGAGACCACGTAAGTGTGGAGTTACGACTGTGTCATACAAAAAACGTGGAGATACGTCACTATCATACCGAATTATGGATGATGGCTCTATGCATTCATCAAAGAATTTCCAATGCAGAGAACCATTTTTTTGGAGATAGGTTTGTCTGACCTCGAAAAAGACCATTTTTGGCGCTTACGTGACTATGTTATTAAGCTGTCGACATATTTCTATTCGAAACTGAACACTTTTATTTTTTGTTTTCGTTTAGCTTTTTGAATCTTCGAAAGATTATTCCACCAATTGGCTCTCGAGAACTACACATGTAAAAAAGAAACGAGAGGATTTCATATAATTATGATCGAACATCGCTTTCAGGTGAGTTCATTTCGTCGTTCAATTATTTTGCCTGAGAAAAAAAATGTAACATCATGCATCATTCGTCGATCTAATATCAATCACATTACCTATCACGACGTGTAGACCCACTCTCTCATAATAACGCCGTTTCAATCCCTTTGTCTCGCAAGCATAGTTTCCAGAGCCGTTTCTGCTGGCACCGTGGATCCTACAGGTTAAGTTGGCAGCTGAAGTCTGAAGCAACACATCCGGCAGAATCAGCAATTCTTCATCTAGTGAATTAATTTTAGAGGTACACGCGCCATTGAAACACACATCAAATGAAGGTGGTAGAGAAATCAAAATTCGCGACAGCAAATTGTCATCAAGATATCCGCAAGCCCGCAAGTATGGCGCGTAAATAGCTGAACTACGAGCATGAACACTGCTATCGCAACTCAAACGGCTTCTGAATAGCCGTGGAGGACTGGGTTTCATCACACGTTAATAAAAAGCTGTAGTGCACGAAAAGTCATTCTGACAATCAAAAGAAAATGATAACCCGCAGTTACTTTTGTGCGGTAACTCGAGTAAGGGAGAGTAAGATATGTTTTACAACCGGGTAAATGAGACCGTTTAACTTTGGTCATTTTCCACGCAAACGTTTTCTTCGTAAACAAGTCCTGTTGAAATCTTGTCAATGACGTACGTAGACTCAGTTCTCAAAATTCTGCCTTGTACCAAATTCATATGTTCCAACTGTGAACATTACATTCGACGATTTGGATGAGGAAATTCATCCCATTGAAATAAATAATACCAGTTCAAGGTTTACCATTTAATATTTTCAGATAACACAAATTTCGGATTCTCTCTGATGTGCTGGATTTCTCCAGATTTTTGTAGGGAATTCGTTGGGCAGCGAAACCTGATAAGAAGCGACTCGCGAATGTGACAAATTTGAGACATAACAGAGGAGTGAAATGTGCACTAGTTGGTCAGAAATTACACCCAATATATTATGTCTTCTGAAATCACGGAATGACCTTGCTTTAAGGGGGGAAACACATGGAAATTTTTTCAAAAGAGTTTTTTTTTTTTATTTCACGAATCGATAGTTCAACATCTTAAGAATATTCTCTGAAAATTTCGTTGTGATATCATGAATACTTTCGATGTTATGGCCGGAGAACTGAGCGACCGCGTGCGGAGTAGGTATGACGCCGCTCGCCGGGAGACCCACTCGTTCTTTTTTTTTTTTTTCTATTTTTTTTATTTACGAGGAAGGTCCACTTTATTGTTACGTATCCCACTCTATTCAATACCTCTCTTACTCTCAATCTAAGACACAACATCCTGTGTACACCTTACATTCGGAGAACCCCATCTCTTACCTATACACCCTTAGATTCCAAGAAGTCCATCCCTACCTATCCACCTGCATAAACGCGCCCATGCCCGGGAGAACAAAGAAAACGATGACTTCATTAATAGCTCGTTAGTAACAATTATTATAATGAGACCACTCTCTCCTAAATCGTCAAGAGGAGCACTAGCTCCATTTTAGCTCCCGACTTTAATAAAGTAATCAATTCAAAACCACTCATCGCAAATATCCAATATCGTGTAAAACTTTTATAGATAGTTCTACCACTTCTGTAACCAATAATAAAAACAACTATTCTGTTAATATACCCAAATTCACTGTGATCACTTCAATCTCAACCCCGGTTACTTTAGAGTGTAAAAGCGAGGAACGAACCAACGAAATCCAACTCCTTCCAAATACATAATAATAGTGGCAGCTCTCTCACTATCTCCCCCTTATTCATAACATTATGGTCCCGGAATAGCGGAATAGCCTTGAAACACATATAAGGTACCAGACACCAGACTTTGCTTTTCCGTTGCCCAAAACTTTAAACGCGATTTTCTCGAAACTACATTTTCGCAATCTGCGGCAGCGATAGAAAAAAAACTATTCATCCGATTCACTTCAACCAAATTTTTTTAGACACGTCATTGCAAACCCTTGTCGATAAACCTCCAATATCTCGAAAAAAAAAATTTTTTAAATGCATTTTGCATGAAAATGTTCGGTGAAAATCCGATCTTTTTTTTCTGAGTGCCGCCATTTTTACAATATTCAACATTTTTTACTTTTTTTAGGTTTATCGACAGCGTACTTTCATACAGAATTTAATGGTTTTTGAAATTTTTGATTCAGATGAAAAATAAAAAAACTACAGCTGCCGCAATTTGACGTCGCGGGAAAAATTCGTTTAACCACAATTGGTTGCAGTCAGCTGATGAATAATTATTTTCCATTGAAATAAAAGTTTTTCAAGTCTTCGAATATCAAATAAAATAGCCTCTAAAGTTGAAAACGATTGGTGTAGTACTGACTTCAGAAAAAAATCCCGAAATTCCTCGTAATTTTTGACCGTTTCCATGTGTTTCCCCCCTTAATTTCTTCATTTAATTTCAGTTTTTTCGAATACAATCTTGAATGTTACCTCGATTAAACGAATAAACATACGACGTCATGATCGAGTCCTGGACACTCATTAATCTAATTCTTGCATATTTTTGAAGCTCGTACCTTTTTTCAACGTCGTAACCCATGCTGAATAAGAAGCCGATGAATAACACCAGAAATTGATGGTGAACAATTTGAATTTATAGGCAGTGTCACTTTCCAGTTCAGTTACAATTTTGCCACCAATTCGAATACTGTCTTCCGTCGAGTGAAAGCACCATTGTTTTGTACCGTTCTTCATGTACAGTAGGCGAGACTTGAGAAGGCCAGGTTTTGATATAAACCAGGTCAAATAAACGCTATCGGACCTAATAGCATAACTTCTAACAAGTAAACCAGCATGGTCAAAAATTGCCGGGGTTTCCGGTACTTGTGAGTAACTCCCTTCGCACCCATCAGACCCGTCGTCCCTCGGTTTCATCATCTCCAGGGTAATCGCAGTTCCAGTTTCGTTGACATAAGCGTTGATTTTCAATTTGGTCAGGTTCATGCCTCCGTATTCGAACTCCAGTTGCCAGACTATACGTGGTTGGTGAAATTTTCGTCCCATGTCGCACCTCACAATTGCTGCAGACTCGTTTGCTGTTACACTAATGTCATTTTTTCCTTCGGTTATTATACCAGGCTCTAAAATACAAACAGGGTGATGAGAAAATTATTCGTAATTTGAATAGTCACTGACAATAATTGTTGAATCTGTTGCTTCCACGTCAGAACAATTATATATCACCTGCTGCGATAACTAATGCCACACGGAGAAAAATGTGCTGTTGAATTTACTATGTGCTTAGTTGTATATGTGACAACTACTTTTTGCAGTAGAAATGACAAGAATTGTGGTAACATTTACCTCTGCTGCAATGTACCAAATACTAGAATTGTGTTAATTTCTACTGCAAAAAGTAGTTGTCACATATACAACTAAGCACATAGTAAATTCAACAGCACATTTTTCTCCGTGCATATCTTTGCAGAACTTAACATCCTTCTAGGTGCCGAGAAAATTAAAAAATCCATCCAGTATATTGGGTGTTTTTACAAACGTGGTGAGCGTCTAGAACAATTATGCTTTGGAGATATTTGGGAAATTGACTACTGAACGAACGATCGAGAAACCAAGAATAAACAGAGCGAATGTCGGCAAAGTTGTTTCCTCAGAGGTAGGCAATTTGGTAAACGTCTGCATACATGAGCAATTCCACGTCAGACCGGACAGCTTTCTGACCTCGATGTTACCGATTTCGCTATTATTTTTTTTACGGGTTCTATGGAACAAATAAATGAATCAAATAATTTTTTTTTTTTTTTTTTTTTGGCCCCTATTTTCCAAGTTACACGGGGGTGAAATTCAGGAAAAAGAGCCAAAAATCGAAAACATACTCCTTTTCAAACGGTCATATCTTTGATTGTATTAATCCTAGAGACTTCATTCAAGAACCATTTCAAAGCTATTGAATGACACTATTATAATATATTTATTTCATTTCGCGGTAACAAACAATTCTATTTGTTATAAACAAATATATTATTCAAACGTGGTTTTCATAGAAAATACCAAGCGATAAAATTATCAAAAAAATATGAGCGTATTTCTTGATCAATTCTCTACAAAATCGTTAAGTCAATTTTATGGAGAACCGATGGGAACCATGTTAAAACGATTTATTTATAAGCGACGGCGCGCGCTGCCACCGAAAAACCGTACCCGAGCCGGGTCTTTCAGCGGCACCGCGCACCGTCGCTTATAAATAAATCGTTTTCACATGGTTTCGATCGTTTCTCCATGAAATTGACTTAACGATTTTGTAGAGAATTGATCAAGGAATACGCTCATATTTTTTTGAGAATGTTATCGCGTAGCCCTTGCTTTGAAAATCACGTTTGAATAATATATTTGTTTATAACAAATAGAATTGTTCGCTACCGCAAAATGAAATAAATATATTATAATAGTGTCATTCAATAGCTTCGAAATGGTTCTAGGAAGAAGTCTTTCGGATGAAAACAACCAAAGATATGACCGTGAACATGCCCACCGATGCTTTCTCATGCTAGCCACACGTACCTGAGCCGGGTTTTTGGGTGGCAGCGCGCGCCTTCGCTTATAAATAAATCGTTTTAACATGGTTCCCATCGGTTCTCCATAAAATTGACTTAACGATTTTGTAGAGAATTGATCAAGGAATACGCTCATATTTTTTTGATAATTTTATCGCTTGGTATTTTCTATGAAAATCACGTTTGAATAATATATTTGTTTATAACAAATAGAATTGTTTGTTACCGCGAAATGAAATAAATATATTATAATAGTGTCCTTCAATAGCTTTGAAATGGTTCTTGAATGAAGTCTCTAGGATTAATACAATCAAAGATATGACCGTTTGAAGAGGAGTATGTTTTCGATTTTTGGCTCTTTTTCCTGAATTTCACCCCCGTGTAACTTGGAAAATAGGGGCCAAAAAAAAAAACAAAAAATTGTTTGATGCATTTATTTGTTCCATAGAACCCGTGAAAAAAATGATAGCGAAATCGATAACATCGAGGTCATTTTTTGATTTATTTTGTCCGGTCTGACGTGGAATGGCTCACATGCAACTTGAACATCAAGTGATTAGGTTTTTATTTCACTGGAGATGTAACTTTTCCACTTCGCGTGGTAAATCCTACATGTATAGCCGAAAACATTTGTTCAAAAGCCACATCAAGACTTACGTGCCTCGATTTTGACCACAAGTAAGTGCAACAATACTACAGATGTAAATATGTGGCCAGCGATTTCATAATTTTTCAAGAAATTCAACGAGCAATTGTGGAGCAAAGAATATGGTGTATTTCAATGGGTCGGTAAGCTCCGATCACGACGGATTCGGAAAATCTTGAAACGAGATGACCAAGTATTTGGTCTCGAGACGGTCAATATTAAGCATCATATATATATTTCATATCAATCATATTACCTATTACTTCGATGTACATTTTCTTGTTGAATAAAAAAGTTCCATTGGTTGTACTCGCCACGCAGGCGTAAATTCCGGTGTCGTTTCTGCTGGCACCGCGCATCTTACAAGTGAACAACATTTTCCCAAACCATCCAAGCTCTTCAAACCTACTGTCCAGACGCGGCGGTTGTTGATCTCTCGCGGCTATTCATGGAATATATTCATCATTAGAATTTCCTCAAGTCGAGCTGATCTTGGAATCAAGATCCGCGACAGCGAATGATCGACATGTACACTGAGACTCTTTGTGTCAATAAATGGTAAAACTTGTAACGAGCAATTTTCCTACCCGGAGGAAATAAATAGAAAAATAAATCCCGCTCAAAAAAGTCCCAATGTATTCTCACTCAAGACACGGTACGATACAGAAACGAAACGAAAGCTAAAAGATAGTGTTGGGCGCCAGGCACACGAAGGTGCCAGATAGAGATAGCAAAACAAAACGCAGTAAGCAACAACTAAATCCAGAAACGAGACGATAACCGACTAGATAGACGGAGAGGGGAACGTGGGGGCGTAGAAATAACACACTTTGCGCAGAGATAGGTAGACGGTAACGAACTATAATTTTCAAAATCAAACGCAGCGATACAAAAATAACTAAGAAATAAATAACAAAAGATATTACATGACGGCAGAATAATACAAAAGTGAACTTAAAAAAAAAGCAAAAGAACAAAAGAGAAGTTAGAGCGCAAAAGAAAAAGAAAATAAGAAAATAAGCCTAAAATATGTAGCGCAAATTAATTAAAAAAAAAAGGTAGCGGCGGAATTTTGATTCCGGTGTCGCAATCAATATGGCGGTTAGGCCGCAAAAGATAAATAAATAATACAAAAAAAAAGAAGGACAAGATACTGAAGTTAACGCAAGATAATAACGAAAGTGAAGCTAAACAATATTTAAAGTTGACTTAACGCACGCAATGAATGTAGCAAAAAGAAAAGGAACGCTAGATAATATTTAAACTCAAATTAACGCACGCAAACAAAAAAAAAAAGAAAGTTATAGGTAACGTATGCGAGACGGCAAGGGATTCTTCCCGAGCAGCGCAAGTCCAAGTAAAGGTAGTAGCCGTAATTTATGCTAAATTAGCCTAGAAGATATCAGAGACCACGACAGCCCGTCAGGCGCGAATTCAAAATAGCCGTTAGGCAGCACAGAGACAAAAGGCTTGCGGACGGACGGTCGAGGTCTTGAGCAGAAAGCCTACCTTTCGAGAGGGACGTAGCCCAGGCGGCGTCAGAAAAGATGCACAACGCACACAAAAGAAAAGAAAAGCACAAGGAAACTACGAAAAACCCCCATAAGATAATGAACTAAAGAAAACCCCAATAAGAATAAGAAAAGATAAAGAAAACAAACCCCCAAAAGAAAGATAAAGATAAAAAAGAGAAAGATAAAGATAAATGTAAGATAAGCGGTAAGGTAGCTCGACGTTGGTTGTAGGCTGGTCAGCAACGGAGTGATCCTCGCATGTCTCGCTCGGAGATCGAAATTTGGTGGGGGAAGCCTTTCCACACGCGACATGTTCTCCGCACCATAGCGTTGAACATTTTCAAATTTCGGGCCGGGAGGTAGGGGGTAGCGACGATAACAGGCTGGGAGGTACAGCCCTCTCCCGGCCGGCAGGTGACCAGGCTGCGTTGACGGATGCATAGGCACGGGTACTAATGCCGCGGCTTCCAGGACATCCCCCAGATGATCCGGCGACGAACGGAGGTGCAGAGATCCCACGTCGTCCTAGGTGGCGAGATTCCTGCTTTTCACAAAAAAAAAACTTAAGGCAGACACGGATCTTAAAAGATATAGGTTGGACTTGCGCTTCGGTGAAGAATTTCGGTACGGCAGCAGCATGGTCGCTCACGTTTGCGAGTGGAGGCGCGGTCCAGTGGCAGATAATAAATAAACAGATTAAATATAAAATCTGCCACGTTACAAACTATATCAAAGTTTAGTATGGTAGGGTTCGAAAGTAGGGAAGACAGCGCAAAATATTCTAGTTATTCGTAACGTTGTACTGAAGTTTCATATTGCCATACCAGATTTTAATAAGAAAATACGTGATATTAGTATGGTCAATATGAAATATTAGAACGTTGTATGTCAGAAATCCTCCATACGAAAAATCGATATTCTCCATAGTAAAATTTCCTACAAAGTCGTCTCACTTATAAACATAGTGACTGTCATAATTCGAGAAGCATATTCCAGAAATTAACATGGTCAATATCAAGCAGCCGTGAAACTGCAAAGGATATTAGAAATTGAAACGGAGAGTCTCAATTTTTCGTATGGTGCGTATGAAAATATTTCCTGCATCTCCCGAGCGACTACGATCTTCACCGAAAACGCACGAGGCCCCGCTCTGTTTCGGAAACAGCCGAAGGAAAAATCCTGCCAATTCGCTTGCCATGCGACGTGTGAATATGGAGATTTGTATATATCTGTAATTGTCTATATTTTTAGGATTACATATGTAAGACTTTTCCTATTTCTTTTTTCAAATGACGAAAATGTTGAATTCTAAAAATGATGACAATTCTAATTATAAAAAGTTCTATTTCTGATACCTTCGATTATTTATGATTAGTTTATTTGTAACATTCGAAATTATGTCATGAATACAAAAATTGAAAGATTAGAAAAAAAATTAGATTTTAATCTTTAATCATTCCAGATGGAAAGTTCTTATAGTATATAGACTCTAATAGTGCTAAAGTTTTATATACTCCCAAATTATCTGAATTTATTTAACAGTAGGAAATATTTCATTCTGAACACTTCCTCAATTGAAAGTATTCATGTTTGAGGAATAGGGATGTATGCCGTATGGGCAATACACTCCATATCAGCTAATTTCAAATCGGCGCGGAGTAATTTTTATTCTCAATACTCGGGAAATATTATTTCATTTTTCGAAAACGGGCTACCTAATCAATTCAAAAATGATCAGGCGAGAATCAGATATTTTTCCCCGTTGACCGAAAAAGTTTCAGATTTTTCCGTCATTTTTAACACAGATATAATTTTTTGCATAAAATCTGATGTTACTGCCAAGCGCCTATACCACAGCTACTTTTTCTCAGATTGATAATCAGCCCAGAAAATATTAAAATAAATAAATAAATAAAAATTTGGAGGTAGTGGTACTTGGCGGGCCTTTTGTAGACGAGTATGCGGGAACAGCAATCGAACCATGTCAATAATCCTATAGTGATATAAAATATTGGCCCGCCAATTACCACGTACTACAAATTTTTTTCAATCTTTTTTTTTAAATGTTTTCTGGGCTGATTATCAATCTGCGAAAAAGTACTTGGCAGTAACATCTGATTTTGTATCTTTTTTCACAAGGAAAGAATTAATGTACTTGGTGAAAGGTTTTTGCACCGGAGATGCTTTTTATTATATATGAATTCTATATAATGCTATATAATTATAAATAATCTCTTTTACTCGGGTACCTCCGATAACGGGTCAAGCATCAAGGATCAAGAAGCAGAGTCGTTAGCAACATAGGTAAAGAAGTGAGAACGCAAATTATTTCTTCTTTGGATTCCATATGGCCTAGCTTGAGAATTGGCTCAACATGTGTCACAGTATCGTGACTCGGAATAGTTCAGAAAAAGAGAGAACATCAACTAATTCCGCTGCTTGTGTCAGGTCTTTGACTCACCATAGTAGTTGTACATGTCGGCACAAATGGAGGCGAAATGAGCGAGCAGCAAGACTATCTTGATCGTCAGGTCCAGCTGGATTCGCAGCATCATGCCTGTTGACGAGAACACCGACCCTGGATCCGTCACTATTTGATACTCCACCGACGTAGGAATTGCGAATCGTTAAGTTCAGAATGTTGATATTCAGTCAATGGTCAACCTCTTTCTGTTCGTCTCTTGTTGCAGACTACCTTTATACCGTCAGCTGCATAATCCTGCCAGCTCACCACACTTCTTCCGCCCAGGATCTCATGATTCCATCCGCAAGTAAACTCCATGGCATGTGTGCGGTAATGATTGCGATTCACCCTTGCTACATACGTCTCGACGTTGTTGGATATTGCTACATTTTGACAAATCTGCTGGGTACAGCAATTCTGGGTCACCAAGAATTTAAACCTGAAAATTTGTCTCTTTCTTTTAACTCTTTCCTCTCTATCCTCTCGAGTGCTTGTCAAGCTGTTGCGGTGTACTTTGCGCAAGAGCATATCTCACAGTTGACATTGCGCGAAGAAGAGAGACGAAAGTTATTAATACCCTGGTGAAAATAATTTCTACGCCAAACTACGAAAATGATCTACGAAAAAGTAGAGGATTTCGGACTTTTCGTAGTTTTTTTTGACGTCAGATTTTGCACAAAGTAGTAGTTTTTCGTAGATAGTTCTAGAACGAAATTCGATATGATTTCGATCTTTGTAGTAAATATCTGTAGTTCATCGTGGTTTTTCGTATTTTGTCATAGTTTTTCGTAGATAGTCGTAGAATGGGATAATACTGTATGCGATATTTGTAGTAAATATCCGTAGTTCACCGTAGTTTTTCATGGATAGTCATAGAATGCGATACGATAATATATATATGCGGAATTCAACGTGAACTCGACCAATGTTTTTCCCTCACCATTTTTGATTCGCTTCACGATTTTTTATACGATTCTACGACCTCGAAAAAGCACTGCTGAATTTTTTCAGATTTTTCCCTCCAACCGTTAATTTTCCATGATTATTCAAACCCATTTTGAAATTGGCATTTTTCAAAAATCTCGAAAAACTCTCAAAAATCTTTTTTTTTTTTATTTCGATCATTTCGACACCCCTCCCATGATGGGATCATTATTCCTTCTTTTTTTCTCAGCACTTTTAACATTTTGAACAAACGAAACACCATGTTCCAACTTTTCGAAAATTCTTGAAAAATTACGAAAAATTCTGTGTTTAATTCCGAATGTTTTCGCGTGAGACCCACGATGACGGACGAAAAAAAGTTGTTTTGATCCTGCGTAGCAACGAACGGGCCAAGTTTCGCACAAAAATCTGCGAAACTTAGCCCTCTCGATGCCACGCAGCAAAACAATCGGGAAATATCCGATAATTTTGAAGGTCTTGTGGTATTACTACAGACAATATTTGAGAATTGGTCTTGAGAGTTCAACACTATATCGGCATTGATTTGAGGCAGTGGAACCTATTTTTTATACCGTGGGAACGAAGAATAATAATAATTCCCGCTGCGGGGGGCTTGAAAAATCCTTTTTTTCAAGCCCCTTTCTTGGCAGTTTTGTTAATGTGTTACATTATATTTTTTTTTTTTTTTTTTCGGTGAATATTATTTGACATTACCTTTGTATCTTTCGCTTCAATTTTCTTATGTTTATAATAAATTTTCAGTTCTGAAGAGGGCGAGGAATCTCTCGCCGAAACGTTAAAAAAATAAAGGAAACTTTTTTCAACTCCTTGACTCGATTCGATCGTTATCTTCATTTTTTACAATCCTTTTTTTCGTCTGTCATCATGGGTCTCTACAGTCCTCAAACAACGGAATATCAATTATACGAATATCTACGAAAATTTACAAAGACCTACGAACGAAATGAAGCTAAATCATTTTTCGTAGTTTTTTGTACATATTCGTAGAACTGATATTCTTTCGCTAGAAGACTGAAGGTTTCCATGATTTTTCATGAAAAATCGGAGATTTCTACTTCCAAAACTACAGGATGAACTCAAAAAAAGACTTTGCTCTATTTTGTTTGTAGATCTTTGTAGATTTTCATAGATAATCGTAGAACTGATATTCCGGTGCCTAAAGACTGTAGATTTTCGTAATTTGTCGTGGAAATCCGTAGTTTTCTACTTCTAAAACTACGATAAATTACGGAAAACCTACGAAAAACTACGATTCTTTACGTTTTTTTACGCTTTGAATGTTTTCGTATTTTGGCGTAGAAATTATTTTCACTAGGGTAAAAGTGGCACATATACATATTTTATACCTTGGACTCGAATGCTTCACGAGATTTGCATTTCCGCTCGAGCCTATGCCTACCGAACTAGTACTCGTTATCAACTTGCAAACAATGCTCTGGGTTATATTTAGCTGTGGTGTAGACTTATATGGTTAGTTTATCGTGGGTTTTTTTTTTTTGTGATAATACTTTTGATTCGCTGATTCACTTGAAGCGAGTTGTCTACAAAGTTTTGTGAGTCTTGCTGCGCGGACTCGTAATCAACTTGCAAATATTTTTTAAACAGGATGATGAGATCCGATGATCAGCCTGTGCTGGTCGCAGCAGCCAGTCAAGCTCGCGGAATGTCCAGAGCGACAAGATCAAATTCAAACTCTAATATGTCATGCATTATTTGAAATCGACACCGAGATACGTTGAATGTCTTATAATTGAATACCATGACTTGGCACGGAGTTCCAGAAAATCTGTCTGAATTAGATCATCCGCAAGGAACCAGGGGTCCAAGAACTCCCGAGTTAATTATATTTTGGATCATTATTATTCCGTATGGAGCAAAATTTGCCTCATTCCAGGAGAAGAGTGAACAATATTAGGATCATCATCAGACCTTGCCTGATGATGTATTTTTAGAAGGATTAACCAGTGAGCAACTAATTGTGACTCAACGTCGCTATCACACCACATCCATCACTTGCATCATCCAAGATCAAACCATTGTTAGCAGACTGATTAAGGGGGTATCCCCACCTTTAAATGAGTTAACATTCTAAGAAAGAGATTGATATTTTACAGCGAATTTGAGAGTCTGATCAAATCCAAAAAAATCAAGAAGTTTAGGGAGAGTTTGACCCTCATTATCCATACTTAACATTGAATATTATTTTGATTCTATTAGTAGTTACGCTGAATATAGAAAAATACAAAATTACTCGGTTGTCGCAAAGAATCAGTAGTACCGTTGGATCGATTTTGGAATTTTTGGTCTTCAATTGTTCAGAAGAGATGCCTCTATCATATGAACATAGAACTTTTTGATATGACTATTTTTGGTTGAGAAAATAGAAAAAATAGAGAAAAAAAATTGAAGAATTAAGAAAAATCTCAGTAAAAACTAAGCGAGTCAGGCAATTTTCGCGATATCAAAAAGTTCTATGCACGGAGAGAAAAATCGGGCTGTAGTGCCTTGGTAAATTACAGCGCTAGTGTCACTTGTCATCCACTCGCTAATATCGCTCGCATGCGAGTCTGAAACACTCGGAACTGCTGAAGAGAGCAAAGCATACGACGCGTCTGTTTCCTAATAACAATCTGCGATAATCGCAGGGCTCTTAACCTGAAATCTCTTAAGACTTGAGCGATTCCAGCTCGTTGGTATTCCACGAGAAAAAAGGTCGGAGGCGCTGCTGCAAAGAACAGTTGCGGTGGAAGCTACGATCGCATGTTTTTCGGGGTTATTTCTATAAAACAATAGCGAGCGAAAAAATGAAGGGATCCGAGCGATGACAGCACGACTCACAACAAATTATGACGTGTTAAAATATCAAGAGTTTACAGCGTGAGGGTGCAAGCTGCAATAACTCGATTTTTCTCTCCGTGTGTTCATATGATAGAGGCATCTCTTCTCGACAATTGAGGACCAAAAATTCCAGAATCGATCCAACGGTACTACTGATTCTTTGCGACAACCGAGTAATTTTGTATTTATCTATATTCAGCGTAACTACTATTAGACTCAAAGTAATATCCAATGTTAAGTATGGATAATGAGGGTCAAAACCTCCCTCAACTTCATGATTTTTTTGGATTTGATCAGACTCTCAAATTCGCTGTAAAATATCAATCTCTTTCTCAGAATGTTGAACTATTTAAAGGTGGGGATACCCCCTTAACAGACTACGCGGCTCTTTAGCCAGACAATAGACAGTAAAAATATCCCCCGGAGGATTTTTTCAAAAATTCTTCATAATTCCAAAGTTATTCACGTTATTGATTTTAGCTTTTTTTTTTTTCCAAAATTCATGATTCCGGCTACATGTGTCGGACAGGAATCGCGTCGGGCTCATTTTCTTTGCAAAAGAATGAAGAACCTTTGGTTGCTACCCGAACTTTGCTTGCTCAGTTTAATATTTCCAATTCCCTGAAACAATTCGGGATTTTGGAAAAAGTTATTTCTTTTCAAATCTGACACAATTCACAGACGTAGGTATATGAGGGTGGTCCTTAGATGGGTTTTTTTGGAATTACAATGTTGGATGGCCGTAAATCGGCTCTGAATCTGGAAAAAATAATTCTCTAATTTTTTAGATTTTCATTTTGAGCCCTGATTGGCCCTATTTTCACATGGATTTTTTTTTTTCATTCACAAAAATACTTATTTGAGTTGAGTCTAATTCAAATTGGCGAGATTGCATCGGATACGTTTCATTGCTAAATTACACACAGCTCAAGTAAAAAAATTAAAACTATTATTTTACAAAGTGAATAATATAATAGATCGATTAATTCATTATTTTCTATTGATTCCCTTACGGAAAAAACCCTTCAAGTTTGAGGGTGAACCTTCAATTTTCAAGGTTTCACCCTCAATGCTGGGGGTGAGACCCTGAAATTTGAGGGTTTAACCTCCAATATTCAGGGTAATACCTTCAATTCCTATGGATGAACCATCAATTGAAGGGTCAACCCTGAAAAGTTGGTAGATCAACCCTGAAAATTGAGGGAAAACCCCCAAGAATTGTGGAATATCCCTCAAACATTGAGGGATAACCCTGAATAGTTGGGGGTCAATACTGAAAATTGAGGGAAAGCCCCCAAGAATTGAGGAATATTTCACAAACATTTGAGGGACAACCTCCAACAATCGAGGGATAGCCCTGAAACGTTCTGGGCCAACTCTGAAAATTGAGGGATGACCCTGAATAGTTAGGGGTCAACCCTGATGACTGGCGGGTCACTTCAAAAATCACTTCTAAAAGTCACTTCAAAAACCCTGAAGTTGAAGAGACCCTCATTTGACGGTTGTTCCTCAAGTTGAAGGTACCCCTTAATTCAGGGTTGACCTCCAAGTCGGGTGTACGGAATCACCCTGAAAGTTGAGGGCTCAGTTGATGGTGATATTTTCAGGGGTTTTTTCCGTAAGGGTTTTTCTTTCTTTAAATATATTATTCGTTGCGTGCAGAAGTGCCAAGTGGCGCCGCGGCCGGCTGAACTCAACATATTTTGTTGGACTAGCTGGCATTTATTTCCATACGCGATAGGCTGTTGAAGTAATTTTAATAAAAGAACGTTCATATTCGTTACTTCCTATTCGTACGCGAGTCCAACAAAATTCGCACATTCTCGCCACCATGGGCGCTCTAAGTCGTTCTCAGCCGCTATAGTATGGCACTGCACACAGCGAATAATTTTTCATTTCATTATTTTTTAATACAGCTTATTTTCTTGTATTTGTGAACTTGATGTTACATGGGGCCTCCGGTTCAGGTATTTCACATGAGTGTTTAATATTTCAAATCCAGAGTTCTGCAGCTGATTCTTTCATCAATTTTTTGTTGTATACATAAATAGTTTAAAATTTCGGCGAAAAAAATTAAAACCATCGCCAGAGATTCAATCAACGTGTATTATGTTGTACTTGAATTGATATTGTTCCATCCGAATGTAGGCTTCTTAGCGCCAAGCTTAGAGCTAAAAATTTGACAGGATTCCTTTTTCAACGTGTACAACAAGATTTTCAAGTGGTAGTTGGAAGAAAAAATAGTCGTTAAAAAAAAAAAAAAAAAAACACCCTGATATACATGTTTTATATTTTCGACTCCAATGCTTTACAAGATCTGCATTTTCGCTGCAGCTTACCGGACTAGTACTCGTTATCAGCTTGCAAACAATGCTCTGGTTTATATTTAGCTGTGGTGTAGACTTATGTGGTTAGTTTGTCGTGGGTTTTTTTTCGAGATAATACTTTTGATTCGCTGATTCACTTGAAGCGAGTTGTCTACAAAGTTTCATGAGTCATCTACTCAAGTGTCTTGTTGATCGTTAAGGTGGCGCTACTTTTTTACCGCTGACAGTTTGTAAATAGATTGAAACTTTATTCCATTACAATGATTTATTTTGTTATTTCTTTTCAACGTATGATTTTAGGTACGGTAATGTTCGTTAATGGGTTCGCAGTAGCTAACTTCTTTTTCAGACTTTTTCGGAAACGAGACTTCATTTTGGTCGTATTTCATGTGCCCATGGCCAAAATTATGATAATAATATTTATGACCCCTAAAAAAATGACATAATATTATTCTATTTGATTGTATTCGAAAAAGTTTGAAAAAAAACAGTTAGCCACCGTGAACCATTAATGAACATCACTGTACATAATAGGTAAGCTATACTAATTTATAAATTATAAATCATTACAAAACAAAATTAATTTATAGAACATCTATTTTATTCTTATCGAGGAAGAAAAATTATATTGATTATTAGGTAGGTATATTGATCCATTTTACATGATCTTAGTGAAAATATATGTTTTTCTTGATTTCTGTAATGCTCGATCAATCGTATTTGATGTAGCTTCTGATGTTCTCATTGTTGAATAGTCTCTCTCTCTCCATCTTTTGAAGCATCAGCGTTTATTTGGACGTACGGTGCATCCAAATCGAAGTAATGCTTAAACACATTCTCACATGAGAATCATGGTAGTACTTCTTCGGGCAAGTGATCAGTAATCTGTTCGACTGTGAGATAGTGAACGCTCACGAATGTCAAATGCAATAGATTTCACTGAATTCAATAATGAACGTTTTAGAGATTTATACTTATCAGAATTCCAAAAAAGTAACGAACACGTGATCCAACGATCCGGCTTACCATCTTCACACACTCTTCCAGCAAATCACTAGTGCTCTGAACAAGCTCGTTGAAAGATGGTCGCTGAAACGGCTTTGCATCCCAGCAACGCAACATCATTTGGTATCTGGAACGAAAATTATAATGGATAATGGTACTGGACAAAATCGACACTTGATGCGTATCGTATAATTATACCCACATTTCACGGGTCGCAAGCTTAGGCCGAGCCATACGAAATCCATCGGTCAGCTTCTGGCATAGAGCTTCGGGTCTCATCCCGGGATAGGGAGCTTCAGCAAGGCTGTAGAATTCCCACAAGACTACTCCATACGACCAGACATCCGAGTGAACTGAGAAAACGCGATCCTTCAAAGATTCTATCGCCATCCATTTGAAAGGAAGAGGGTCGTGCCCTTCCTTGTGATAATTGTCGTCCGTCAGAAGGGCCCTTGCCATCCCGAAATCGCATATTTTTACGACATTGTCACCCGTGAGGAGGATGTTTCGAGCCGCTAAATCTCCATGCAATACCTAAAACAGAAGTGACGGTGACTTCATAGTTATAATCAAACTATGAATCCTGAATCCTCCAACTTGATTCTATTTCGGAGTGCGCGTGTGAATCAGATTGTCAGGGTCTCTGGTATGAATATAATCAAAGTACAAAATTCGTTATCAGCACGGTCGAGAAAAAGATATGTCTTCTGGCTATTTTCTAAGAATTCAAACCTGATATTCCGAAAGAACAATACAATATGCCTGGAGTTCGAGAAGCAGTACGAACGATGTTTCCTTATAATTCTGTTCGATTATATGAACTCACTCCTAACTTCGAGATTCGAGAAGCGTCAAATTTTAAAGCGGATCGAATGCGAGAATTATGAATAAGAATAAAATTAGTCTCAACGTAAAGATTAGAGTAAGAAAATGTCACTCACCCTTCTGAAACCGAGAAACTTCATGCCGCGCGCAACCTGCCAGGCCCAACCCAACAAGTCTTGCGTGGATATCGGCTCCAAATTCTCATCTGTATAATCCCCCTGGTACTTGGATCGTGGATCAGGTTCAAGCAAATCAGTTTCGGTTTGATCGACAACATCGTTGTCGACGGCAATGCTCCTATTACCCGTATGATCTGTACTATTGCGGTAGACTGCTGTTGCAGAACTGATATCGCATGCCACTGTGTCAACGCTGCGGATAAAAGTAACAAATGATTGTGAGTCTTCCATAGAATCATCAATGAACCCGGCAATTCGCAGGGATTACTCACCGACTATCACTCGCAGTAATAAGATCCTCACCATCGTTGGGACCTGCAATAATATTCCGAGTGACGTGGTCAACCTGGTCGATTAAATCTGCTCTACGGTGCAACAAATAGTCGTGTAGGTTGCCAAAACGGCAAAATTCCACAATGACAAAGAGTTCACCTGTTCGAACCCATCGAAGTACAATTAAGAAGAATCGGCATTCACATAGAGTCTGATCATGACTGATAGAAGTGGTTTCTATGAACCATGAATCAGAAGTAAAAAAAAGGAGCAAAAAAAAACGTTGTTATGGGATATGTCGCAGCGATACGTATGTATAGTAAAGTATTTTCGCAGAATTTGTATTATTTTATCAGATTTCCAAAACGGTGTCTCGAATATCGTCGAAAACTTATTAAATCAACGAAGCAAAGACATTTAAAAAATTCTATGCACTTCTGCATCGACTGTCGGTGAATAATATGAATCATTACTCGATCATTACGCATAGCAAGGCTCACCAAATGAGACGTTCTTGGTGCACGCGCCGAGAAGGTTGACAACGTTTAGGTGTTTGCCGAGATAGGCGAGAATTTTTAGTTCACGGGAAAGGGCTGTCATGTGGTTGAGACTGGCTGTTGATCGTACTTCTTTCACCGCGACTGTTGTGATTGTCTCGGAAGAGCAGATTGATTTCGCCTCTGCCATTCTTACTACACCAAACGCACCGCTTCCCAGTACCTTACCTGTAAGATGTCGTGAATATACGTGGTATGCGACATTTCATATTAACGTATGCATCTCTTGCGTCATGCGTGAAACGATCACGTTGAATACATCTCAGTAAATACTTGGATACCGTTGAAGCATCGTCCATCGTTCCATGTACAGACGAAAGTAGTACTACAGATGACAAAATAGGTCCTAATATTTGTACGTTATTTTGTGCAAACTTTAACGTATCCTCCGACAGAGTTAACGAATAGTAATCGGTTGAATGAAGGGTTTGTTTCAATCGTCCACAAAATTCACTAATTGTGAGTGAGCGGATACCATAGGCACAGTGAAATTCTCTGGGACCAAGTAAAATCTTTTTTGAATCATGAAAATCTTCTTGGTTCCAGAGAATTTTAACTTCGCTCGAGAGATTGTCGGTTGTTCAAAAAAAAAAATGCTTGGCCCAAGTTATTCTTTCCCATACAGTACCCAATATTGTAGCAATGTTGCTCATATTGCTGAAATATTGCAGCAATATTGCAATATTTCTGCAATGTTGCTACAATATTGGGTGCTGTGTGGGTTTTCACTGTGTAGAGAAAGACTGCGCGTACTAGCCTGGGAGCCAACGTCACTTTTCATTACGATATTAGCTAAAGCTTGATTTGTGTTTTTTTCTGTCTTCATAATATAGCATATCACTATTACTGTCTTTTAATATGCTCATGAGCTTCGACTAGCACGTAAGAGAGCGCAGTCCATCGATAAGTCTATGGCAAATACGAAGTCGATATCAAGTATGATACTACTACTGGCAAATAGCTCCTGGACAGGAGTAATAGCCAACACAAGGATAAAGAAGGAGAAGAAGTATATGATACCAAGCTTCAGTAACTCCCGTGGAAATTCCCATTTCTTGTTGTATGGCAGCAACTCAGCCTGTTCTGCCATGTTCAGTTCTGGATCCAGACAATCTAGAGCTCCGCCGTTGAAACGCTCGAGGGTTGCTTCTATGAACCTTCTTCTTGCCGCCTGAAACAAGACATTCTTCAGATTGATGAAACGATAATCTAACGGCAACCTCGGGATCAACTATTCTTGTATACCATTTCGCGCCGCTTTCGGATATTCATCCAGACAACCATGACGACGAGTAGAACAATGGCTACAATTGCACTCGACCATATCGTGTCCAGTTTCGTTCTTCCTAGATCAATCACATAAGGTTTGTGTATTCATGGTTAATAAACGAAATCGCGACGTGAAACTACGGCTGAAAAATTCTGAAGTAAGCATGAACTTCAGTGCAAGACCTTTCTAATTTAGTCACGCTGATTTCGTCACGCCGAAATTGTTAGTAATATCCCTACACGGAGAGAATTTTATGATAGCGGGTACGATATTAGAATGGTACACTGAGAAAAATAACAGCAATAATATTGCTCGAATTGCAATAAAACATTATTGCTGCATACCAACCTGCAATAATCATTGCTGAAGCTGTGCTATAAATATTGCAAGCTTGTACAGCAATATTGTATTGCTACAGTAGCAAACAAATTGTTGTATCTGCAATATTTTATTGTTGAAGCAGCAACGTAACTGCGACAATAATTGGAAAGCATTATAATATTGCAAGAAAAAATCGTTATCTTAGCAATATTCGGTTAGCAAGCGAATTATTGTTGATATTACGATTTTCATTTTTCTCAGTGTATATTACACTGGTCTACAAAAAAAAAGTGATCTCGAGTTGCAGGCTCAATTTTATCGAATCTAGGGGTTTTCGAGGGTGCTGAATCCGAAAATGATGACCGTTTGTTTCGGTTGGTTCGTATAAGGCCTTTTTCAGCAGTTTTTCGCTTTTTTGTATATCGTTTCTCGTTTAATTTTCCAGCAATCACCAACTTCAACTAAAACGTCCCAAAATGGGCTAATTTTATAGAGAATTTAATGCCAAATCCAAATATACCATTGTTTTTTACTTCACACCAATTGAAATCCTCGAATTTCTCAAAAAACGCCCGTAAAAGTGGTAAAATGTATGGTTTTCAACCATGTTTTCAACCACGTTCTCATCTCTAGCAAGTCCATTAGGCCCTCTGACAAAAATACAATGAAACGGTGCAGAAGATTAGACAGTTGAGCATCGAATGAGACCAAGTGCAGCTCTTAACACCCAAAAATTAGGAAGCTATGACTTTTTCAAACTTTGCGAAAAAAAATCAGTTTTAGCTTAATGGGTAGGGAAATGATCTCTCGTACTCACAATTATCTCTTGTCTCCTCTATAATTATTTTCAATCAACCATGAAATTTTACTAGGCATAATTAGATGTTTCCAAACGTCTTGTAAGATTTTCAAAATGATGGGATGAATACGACAGACGACTGGACAGATAGAAAAAAGTCGGGAATTGAATCTTAGATAGATCATGAACTAATGAATAGGTAATAGTATATTATGCACCTAGGGAATAAAGTGTTCTTCTAGACGAGTGTGAGGTTTGTCGCCCGAGCGAAGCGAGGGTGACCTTCACACTCGTGTAGAAGAACACTTTACACCATGGTGCATACGATATTTTACGCGTTCTTTATGCGCGCAGCCGGGAATGAAGTACACACTTTCTTCCCCTCGGTGCATAATAGTATACCTCGGGTGAGACGTTTTTAGCACTCGTCGTCGTCTCGGGCACCTTCGGCGCCCTCTACTACGACTCGTGCAAACGTCTCACCCTCGCTAGAAATGGCGATCCCCCCCTAGTTGCACACTGTATTTTTCATAATAAGGGCACGAAATAGGCCTTCTTTGATGCGCGTCGATCGGAAAAGGGATATATATAATATATATATATTAGGGTGGTCCTTAAAAAGGTCATTCTTGAATTTTGACTTTCTCGACCCCCAGATCGGTTCCAAAATAATCAAAAATAATCTGAAAAAAATTTGAGCCTTGTGGCTTGACTAGAAAGGGTGCCTGTAAGCACAAATTAATTTTTCGTTCCAAATCTGGGCACAAATTAGTATTCAATATTGACAATGAAAAATTTCTGTGGAAAATAAAAATTACTTACTCATTTGAACCGTACTCGCCGGATTCCGAAAAGAACAAAACAAAAATTATTATTTTCTATGTATATTCTTCGAAGAATTTGAAATTGAGTAGAGAAATTCCTTCAACATTGGGGGAAGAATAGGTGATAAATGATTTCAAATTACGATTTGATTCAAGGTGGTTCTTCACCTACAGTCCCACCAAACGTGGGTTCCAGAGCAGATTTTGAGTACTTCTCGATGGGGAAAAAATCTGAAAAAAATCAAGCATGTAGAAGATCTTCGGGAGATTGATTTTGCATAATAATAATTCAAAAAAGTTATTAACAAATTGATGGAAAAAAAAAAAAAAACTGTTCAAGAAATTAGCCGATGACCCAACTTTTTTTTTAGGTGAAAACTATTTTTTAATTTTTCTGAATACGTATGATTTTTTTCAGAATTTTGTTAAATCTTTGAAAATTGCGTTTTTTCATACCTGACAAAACAAAACAAATACATACCTGACAAAACGCAATTCCAAAGATTTAACAAAATTCTGAAAAAAATCATACGTATTCAGAAAAATTAAAAAATAGTTTTCAGCTAAAAAAAAAGTTGGGTCATCGGCTAATTTCTTGAACAGTTTTTTTTTTTTTTTTTCCATCAATTTGTTAATAACTTTTTTGAATTATTATTATGCAAAATCAATCTTCCGAAGATCTTCTACATGCTTGATTTTTTTCAGATTTTTTCCCCATCGAGAAGTACTCAAAATCCGCTCTGGAACCCACGTTTGGTGGGACTGTAGGTGAAGAACCACCTTGAATCAAATCGTAATTTGAAATCATTTATCACCTATTCTTCCCCCAATGTTGAAGGAATTTTTCTACTCAATTTCAAATTCTTCGAAGAATATACATAGAAAATAATAATTTTTGTTTTGTTCTTTTCGGAATCCGGCGAGTACGGTTCAAATGAGTAAGTAATTTTTATTTTCCACAGAAATTTCGCATTGTCAATATTAAATACTAATTTGTGCCCAAATTTGGAACGAAAAATTAATTTGTGCTTACAGGCACCCTTTCTAGTCAAGCCACAAGGCTCAAATTTTGTTCAGATTATTTTTGATTATTTTGGAACCGATCTGGGGGTCGAGAAAGTCAAAATTCAAGAATGACCTTTTTAAGGACCACCCTAATATATATATATATATATATATATATATATGGGCGGGAGGAAAAGTACTTTCCCTCCCGCTCTCGTCGTAGTTCGACACAAGCGATTTTCCCCACGCCCGACAAGCATGAAAGAAGGCCCATTTCATACACGTATTATGAAAATGATATTTATATTGTCGTCCTCCACAGGATTTGGTACAAATTGGATTTATTTATTATTATTATCATTATCATTATTATTATTTCAAACGTAACGCCCACGAGAATAAGTAAGCAATAAGGCGCAAGTAAGTTGATAAGTTTGTAATTAGATTAGGCTGAATCTAGCGGCCGGAGCTAGCGGCCGTTTGGCGCTTGGAGCGCGCGAAGTTATTGCAAGCGAATATCGAGTTCAAATTTCGTATGCATACCTACTCACAACTGACATTCGAACTGAGAAAAAAATTAAAACCCCGGCGGACGATCTTTGGAAAATTATTAAATATTGGTAATCGCTCATTAACGGGCTAGCGGTCGCTAGCTCCGACCGCTAGATTCAGCCTTATTGTAATTAGTTAATTAATAGGAAAAAACGATTTTTTGTTCGATTTTCTTCGATGTTGAAGTAGTTTATTGTCTTCCCTGTGTATGCTCCAACAGTAGTCTGCCATCATGTGCTCATCCCATCTACCTTGGTACCTCTCTTCCATTATCCTCAGATCTTGGTGAAAGCGTTCACCTTGTTCTTCACTATATTCCCCTAGATTTTTTGGAAATCTGCCCAGATGGCTGTGCAGAAAATGAACTTTTATGCTCTTATTAGCTCCCAAGCTGTTGTAATTGGTTATCATATTTTTTACCAACTCTTCATAATTTGATCATTTCCCTACCCATTTAGCTAAAACTGATTTTTTTTCGCAAAGTTTGAAAAAGTCATAGCTTCCTTATTTTTGGGTGTTAAGAGCTGCGCTTGGTCTCATTCGCTCAACTGTCTAATCTTCTGCACCGTTTCATTGTATTTTTGTCAGAGGGCCTAATGGACTTGCTAGAGATGAGAACGTGGTTGAAAACATGGTTGAAAACCATACATTTTACCACTTTTACGGGCGTTTTTTGAGAAATTCGAGGATTTCAATTGGTGTGAAGTAAAAAACAATGGTATATTTGGATTCGGCATTAAATTCTCTATAAAATTAGCCCATTTTGGGACGTTTTAGTTGAAGTTGGTGATTGCTGGAAAATTAAACGAGAAACGATATACAAAAAAGCAAAAAACTGCTGAAAAAAGGCCTTATACGAACCAACCGAAACAAACGGTCATCATTTTCGGATTCAGCACCCTCGTAAACCCCTAGATTCGATAAAATTGAGCCTGCAACTCGAGATCACTTTTTTTTTGTAGACCAGTGTTATGCTATGGTATTGTATGGTTCATATTAACATAAAAGATGATAACCATCACCATCAGAATGGTAAATTGTGTTATACAGATGACAGAGATTATCATCAGAGTGGTGAATTCAATCATCGTTTTCATTGAATCGGTTGTAGTGTCGTGTATCGTGTATCGGTAAATATCCTTTGTGTACCTCGATTGAACGAATGAACATACGAGGTCCTAATCGATTCTTGGAAACTCTTTGATTTAATTCTTACGTATTTTTGAAGCTCGTACCTTTTTTTAACGTCTTAACCCATCCCGAATAAATAGCCGGTAAATTACACAAGGAATTGATGGGAACTAGTTTGAATTTATAGGCGATGTCACTTTCCAGCCCAGTTACAATTTCGCCATAGTCAACGGCGTTCGTCTCCGAGTAGAAGCACCATTGTTCTGTGCCGTTTTTTATGTACAGTAGACGAGACCTGGGCGGATTAAAGTCTCCATCCCAGATCACATGAATGCTATCTGACCCAACAGCATAAGGTTTATTCAACATGCGAAGAGCAGGTGTCTGAGGCGGTTCACTCGAGTAAGAAACATCGCACGTGCAAGGCCAAACGCCTTCCCGAGTGACGTTTGTCACGTTCATGGTCAGGGTCATTGCAATGTCACCTTCGATGACATACGCGGTGATTCTCAAATTGGTCACGGCCTCGCCTCCGTCATCGAACTCGAGTCGCCAGATGTATTTTGAGCTTGGGTTTTTCCGTACCTCGCACTGCAGAGTCGCTGCAGACTCGTTCGCTTTTGCTCCACTTTCATTTCTTACCGCGGTTATATTACCTGCAGGCTCTGAAAATACAAACAGGGTGAAGATGAAAAATCTATTCGTAAACTAAATAGTTACTCGAAATTCGTTAAAATCGATACCTTGACACTTCGACGTCTGAACAATGAAATCACTTACAACTAATAGGACAACTTTGGAGAACTTGAGATCGTGCTAGGCACTCGGAAAATGAAAAAAATCAATTGAGCCTCACGCACGCGGTGCGCGCCCGTGTTGGTTTTGCCGTAGGAAGGGGATCATTTACTCTCACCGAATATTCTCGGTATATTGCCGAAGACATTTGATTCATACTTATGTCGGGACGTACTACGTGACTTGATTTTCACCACGAGTAGGTGCAAAAATACTATTCATGTATGTAACCAGCGATTTGACAATTTTCAAGAACTTTACCGTCGAGCGATTGTAGAACAAAGAATATGGTGTTGTTGAGGGTGCGGAAGCTTCGCTGACGATGTCTACGAAAAAATTTGCAACGAGATCACAAAGTATTTCGCTTCGAGACGATCGATATTACCTATCATTAATTTATTTCATAATAATCACATTACCCGTAATTTCGAAGTGCATTGTCTTGTTGAATAGAAAAGTCCCTCTGATTGTGCTGCCCACGCAGGTGTAATTTCCGGTGTCATTTCTGCTGGCTCCACGAATGTCGCAACTCAACCACGCTTCTTCAAAATGTCTAACATCTTGAAACCAGCTCCACATACCCGGCGGTTCTTGATCTCTTGTTTCTATTTTTAAGATGCAGGAGTAATTAGAATTCATAAAAATGGAGCTGATATCGAGATCAAGAGTTTTAACGAAAAATGACTTTTTACACCGTTGCAACTGCATTTTTGAATAATTTCAATACAATAACGAAGGGTTGTAACTACCTGCCGAATCAGTTACGTGTTTTCTTACTTTATTTATGAATGAATTTCAGAAGCTTTACATTTTTGTGATGGAACCAACATATATCAGACACGGTTCGATCATAATTGAATCTATCACACTTTGGATGACTGTTGGAAGTCACTCAGAAGAAAATTACAAATGTCATATTTAGCGCAGTCGTATTTTTCACATTAAAGAGCATGTGTTGGGTGATTAAGCGTGTTGAGAATGCTTCCAAATTGTAAGAAAATAGAATTGTTGCGTTTGACGAGGAAAAGAATTTGTGCAACAATATCCAACGAATAAGAAACACGGCTGTCATTCTTTCCAAATCCATCCGGCATCCGGCCTTGTGTGAAATTAGTTACAGAAACTATGTGCTACGGTACCGTGACTCGGGATGGACGGAGAGAAAAGAAGGAAAAATAATTCTGTGACTTTTTGCAGGTTTTCGATTTACCACAGTCCGCTTCAGCACGAATGATGACGAAACAAGCAAATACCAGTAATATCTCCATCTTCAGGCCCAGTCGGTTCAGTAACATGGCGTCCGTCGAGAAATCTAGCCCCTCTGGTTTCCCACCCAGTTGATTTTCTACCGATGTCTGCCAAACCAGAAATTTCAGAACCTATGTGCTCTCCACACGTTTTTAGCATGACACTAGAAGATCCATTTACTTGTGACTTTCAATGTCAGTATGCAATTTATTTCGGCAAATGCGTGAGAATATTTTCAATTCGTTTTTGTTGCTTTCTGGCGACCCTATAAGTGCAGTATACAAATGACAAGATGTCACAGATATTTCATAATCACGTACGATTCTTCTGACTAATTCTGATGCCGTAGTCGCGTTGCGTATCGGGTGGGTGAATGAAATCTAGTAACCAGAAGGAGTGAGAGACTAGAAGTATCCTATACCTTGGACTACAATAAATTACAGGTTTTGGGTTCCCGCCTCAGCTCTTTATACTGCTATTCGCTATCAGCTTGCAGATATGCAAGCGATTAGATTCAGCTGTTCAGAAAGATTATTCGTGGTTTTGACAAAATAACATGTGTGACGCCAGTTTATACTCAAGCCAGCTTTTCACAAGTTTTTACGAGTCTCACTGACAATTTGTAGTAAGCCTGCACATATTTTGCCATCCAGATTATTGGATGCAATGATGTGCCTCTTCCGATCGCAGCTGACAGTTAAGCTCCCGTGATTTGGGGTTGGAACAATTGCGTCGCGTCCGTTTAGTCGTTCGACGACTGGGCTACGAACTTTTGCAAGCCTTCTGAAGAAATTTACTATCTTATCCCTAGCATTGACGAAGTTTCCGGAATTCAAACTTCATAGAAAAGTATTTCAGCAGCATATCACCCCAGAATTTTGAAACGAATTATTTCATTAGGTATATGCGGGCGACCAAGAGGTAATTTGAGCCACGGATCATGCAACAGTGTATACCGTCTTTCAAAAGAATCCCGCACAGTAAAAATTTTTGTGTCATTTTTAACATAAAGTCTTGTGTTAAAAATTGTTGTGTTAAATATTTAACACTTTTTAGTGTCAATTTAACACAATACAATCAAATTGACACTGAAAAGTGTTCAATATTTAACACAAACATTTTTAATACAAAACTTATGTTAAAAATGACGCAAAATTTTTACTTTCCAATTATCATGGTATTGCGCAATGAGAAAAATTTTCCTAACTTGAGAAACAAATAAAATGACATTGTAATTATTATTAGACTTTGTTTAATGATGTATTTTGCGAAAACAACAACAGGTAAACCACCAACCGTGGTCAGGTCTTCGGGACTCTTGAATATTCGCGGTCTCGGATAAGTCGCTATCGTACCACATTCATCACTCGCGAAAATACGGAATCCAGGAAAATATTCGTGTGTCAAAACAGGAAAATCACCAGAAACCACAAAGAACTGTTAAGAAATTATCAACCCAACGATTGAACGATCACCCCACTAAAAATAAGCAAATAGAATAAAACACAAAATTTCAGCTGAACGGCCCAGTAATAATCTCAGTACGCATGTATGAAAAGTTTAGCTTCCGCAACTCCGTATATCAATGAAAGATTCTGTCGGGTATGAAATATTCCATTCTTAACAAATTACCAAACATTTCATTTCTATTTTCAAGTGTGTGAAATCGATACAATTTGCCAAATTCCATGGATTTTGATTATATTCCTCGTTTTTAATCATAAAGTGAATTTTACCAATAAATATAAAAAACAAAAACAAAATTGTATTCGGTGAAAAAAATGAACGTCATTAAAAAAATTAATAAATGTAGAAGTAATGAATAATTGCAGGAGTTATACATGGTGGACCATTTTAATCGCCCCAGGCGAATATATCTCGCAAACTAAGAGTTATACAAGAAAAAGTTTCATACAAAGCTTGAAGGGTTTCGAGGAGGAAAGATAACGCTGGTATGTGTTGACTTGTGGATTTCGCTGATTCCAAGATTTCGCAGGTAACTTCGGATTTTACATGGGGAACACATATAGTTTGGTTGGGAGCAGCTGATAGCGGGATGAACAAACTTTTTTCAAAGTACATATTCTTTTATACATTCTATGACACTTTCCGCGTAAACGAAAAAAAAAAAAAAAAAAAAAAAAATTGAGTCCATTGTCATCTTTGGCGGAGTTATGAATTTTTGAAAAAACCTCGCTAGAATTTGTTTATGAAAATAACTCAACGAATTTCGCACTAATTGAAAAATCCTTTGGCACAAAAAATCTAACTCCCCGAGGACAATCGACATGCAAAATTAAAAAAATATCCGAGAGGTGACTGATCCGGTTTACGTGGAATGGCCCATATTCATTGTTACCCTCGCACAAGATTTTTCTTGCGAATTTCGAAATTGGAAAGTTGGAATATATGAGATTGGTAAAAAAAATCGTGGATCAGTAAGAAAATTGATGAATAAATAAATCTCGCACTGTCAAACTTTCCGATTCCGAAAAAAACGACAAGTTTTCAAAAGGTCCAAATTCCGACTTGAGTGAAAAAAATTAAAAAAAAAATTTTTTCCACATTTTTGATCGTAGGGGGCTGTTCTATGTCAACCACTGGATTCTTGCGAATTTTTTGAGAGTTTCGAAAATGGGCTCCCTCAATTAACTTCAAAAATTCATGAAAAATGAACGGCTTAGTAAAAAAATCTAAAAAAAAGTCTGAACGCGTTTTTCACCTGGTAAAATGTTAGAAAAAAACTTGGAATGATTTCGAGATGGTCGGGGTCTAACACTGGTCGAGTTGGCGTGGAATGCCCCATACAAATCTGATTCAAGTGTGGTATTTTTTTCTTTTGTGTATACTGTAACGTGTCCAGCCGTCATGATGGGGGTCGGCTGTGATTGGTCAAGTAAACTAATCGAATTTCTGAACAATTATCATAGTCCAGCTTTACGTCGCCTATGACGTCAGAGGCGAGGAGAATTTAGTATATAAACACGCGCTGGTATGACCGACCAGCGCACTTGAGGTAGAGCACCCAGGCGACTTATTAGGGTATTGGACTAGGCGTCTATGCACCTATGGCCTGTGGTTGCGTTGTTTCTGAATTGCCCTGCATTATATTCACTGCCGAAGTTCACCGAGACGCAGGACTTATCTCATTTTATTCCGTCTGTCGAAGCGAATAGTCAGTGCTCGGAGAGACTCTTCAAGCGTACTACTTTGACATTTATAATTAATTGTTTATACATTATAGTTTAGTGCACATGAGTTTCGACATCCTTTATTGAAAAAAAATTTTCCCGGGACTAAATGTTGATTCAATGAAATATGGATAATGAGTTTGTCTTGAACTTTATTTATAATCTCATACATGGCATGACGAATGGTATAAACTTTACGATATAACGTCTCATTTTTTGTCGTAAGAGCGTCACTCTCATTCCAGGGTTGGTTCATTCGTATTGGATGTTCTTTGAGAGGGTATCATCGCTAGATAATCTGGTTCTCCATTTGCCGCTGCTTCAGCGTTCATCTGCTCGTATGATTCATCCAAACTGAGATGATGCTGAAACATATTATCTAGTAAGAACCGTGGCTGGATTTTTCTGTACTTATGATGATCTTTCGTTTCTTCCCTTCAACTTCATAACAGCAAATACTGATGAATGTCAAATGCATCGGATCCAAATTCATTCGTTGAGAAACGTTTCAAATCAGTACATGTGAAGAGTATCAAACACAGGTTGGAGGGCAATCCGACTTACCGTCTTAACACTCTCCTCCACGAGATCACTGATGCTGTCTTCGAGTTCTTCGAACGATGGTCGATCCAACGGCTCGGCAGCCCAGCATTGCAGCATCATATCATACCTGAAATGAATGTAGAAATGGTCGATTTCACAAACAGAACAAGAACTTAACACTACCAACCCATACTCACATGTCCTCGGTTGCATACTCTGGTCTCGACATACGGAAGCCATCAACCAGTTGTTGGTGAATAATTTCAAGTGGCATCCCAGGATAGGGAGTTTCGGCCAGGCTGAAGATTTCCCACAGAACTATTCCATACGACCAGACATCCGATTGAACAGAAAACACGAGATCTTTCAGTGATTCAATGGCCATCCATTTGATGGGAAGAGGGTCCGGGCCTTTCTTGTGATAATTTTCTTCCGCATACAGCGCCCTTGCCAACCCAAAGTCACATATTTTTACGACGTTGTTTCTGGCGAGTAGTATATTTCTTGCAGCAAGGTCCCCGTGCAAGATCTGAAACACGAACGACGGTCTTCTTAGGTGGAAACTGTGGAACTGACTAACCCACACTACGTATTCTAAAGCCATAATGAATTGTAATCGTGAAACTGCTTTTCCAATTATCTATCAGTGTAGATGTCAAAAGTATCTAATGAATTCCGATGTAGGGTCATATATTTGAAATTGGACTATTGATGTCACATCGCGTGATCGATAGAATGTCCAATATGGATTTTCAAAAAATATGTATATTCCAGTATTCTGGCTATAATTGTTCGATCGTAATAACAGGATCCTTCTAAAATTCAAAATATCTTTTTCCCGAAGATCAGACGTGTATCCTGTGAGTTTGGTGAGACGTGAAAAATTGAAAAAACTTGGCGAAACGCTAAGGCTGTTTGAACAGATCTCTGATGGAGCATGTTCAGTCCATTCGTGATGCAAAAATTATATCTCCAGATTGTGACCCACGTTTTTTGATCCAAGATACTTCATGCCGCGAGAAACTTGCCAAGCCCAACAAAGTAAGTCTCCAGTGCTTATCGGTTCCAAATTTTCATCCGTATAATCGCCTTGGTAGTCGGATCGTAGACCAGATACAACTGAGTCAGTGTCCGAAATACAGTCAGCAGAGGAAACCCTCGTATAGTTGGGATCTGACCGACGGCGGTAGATTGCCATCACCGAACTGATTTCGCATTCCATTGCATCCGCACTGTGAAAAAATATGGAAAATGTAGACGCTTCCATTCACCTTTTCACTTCTTATTGACGATGATTGTAGACTTGATGAGAATCGATTAACAACAAAATACTGTGCTGAAGTGAGAACAAAACGCTCTTTACTCAATGAGCTCGATGATGCACCCGCGGTAATTCGAAGGTTCCTTACATGCTATCATTCGCATTGTTACGATTGGTACTAGAACTCGAATCTGCAGTAACATCCCGCTCAAGAGTATCAATCGCATCTCTGTACTCAGCTCCACGGCGCAGCAAGTAGTCATGTAGGTTTCCGAAACAGCAAAATTCCACGATGATCACGAGTTGACCTGTTGAAACCGATCAGAATACAATGCACACCCTGAATAAGAAGAATAGATATTCACAAAGTTGAACCAATGAGTGGGAAAGATGATTCCTCGCAACAGGAATTGAAACCATTCAAATTGTGCGCTTCTGCGGCGTCTATCGGTATGAAGAAGGAAGAACTTACCGAACGCAACGTTTTTGGTGCAAGCACCGAGAAGGTTGACAACGTTAACATGTTTTCCGAGATGGGCGAGAATCTTGAGTTCGCGGGACAAAGCTTTCATGTGCAAGTCCTGAAAGGGTGATGGTTGGACCGATTTCACCGCAACTGTTGTCATCGCCTTGTCTCGGCAAATCGATTTCGCCTCTGCTTTTCTCACTATACCAAATGCACCACTTCCCAGTACCCTTCCTACAAAGTTTTGTCAAGGTTTATTGAATGGACAAATTGTATGGCAGAAACTGACGGGTAAATTGTTACCGCTCGTCGGTCACTCATTTTTCTAAGCCGCTTAAACGTAAACGTAAATGTAAATAGCCAAGGCTATTACAGCGCCGTGCTATGTGACATGAAGACATCTACTGATTGTGATTCCTACGAAGTTCATGCAAGGGGGATAGTGAGTTTAGTACCAATTTTTAACAGCTCTAGCGGAAATTCCCATTTCTCATCGTAAGGCAGTAACTCAGCTTGATCACCTATATTTTTCGTCGGATCTATTCCGTCCATAAATCCATCGATGAAACGCCTGCGTATTTCTTCTATAAGTTTCGTTTTCGATTCCTGAAAAGAATATGTTGATTATTGATTAATCAGTCAAATGGGGCGAAATCTACGACAATTTTTTTTGCATACCTTGTCACGACGCTTCTTTACAACCATCCAGGTAACTACGATGACGAGTAGAACAAGAGCAACGATGATATTCGACCATATCACAACCGGTGTATCTCCCTCTAGAAATGAGATACCGGATATCAATTCCAAAACTAAGCGATGGATTGTGACTTACTGGAAATTCGGGGACATAACGATCATTGATTACTACATCCTGCTGGATGCAAGATAGGTTGTTGTGTAAACCGTGCTGTACAAGTTGTAGCTGTTTCTCGAAGAGGGCTTGTGAAATTTCCTCAAAACGCGGTTTACCAGGCGATGGGAGTAGTGATAACATATTCGGAAAATTTGAATCTTATCTGGTCTGGAACTCAATGACTGCGTGGAGTGCCCAACCAGCGCCGGATCTAGGATATTTTGGAGGGGGGGCAAGACCTACGGTTGCCGCCGTTTACAACCCTTTACTATTAACTCAATCTAATTGACAACTCAATTTTTTTCCTTTTTGCCGCCCCATGAAGTTGCCGCCTGGGGCAAGTGCCCCCGTTCGCCCCCCCCTAGATCCGGCGCTGTGCCCAACGACCGACTTGGTATAGAAACCGTGTACATGAGATACTGGAACATAATTACCTGCCATTTTGATATCAGTGTATCTTTGGACCTGGCCGATACGATTTGTTGCATAACAGGTGTACCTTCCGCTGTCTGATTCGGTCAAGTATTTTATATGCAGTTCCGAATTATCGTCATGAAAAAGTTCGTGCCGCTCGCTTTCCATGAGTGCTTCGTTGTCCTGGAAAGCAACAGATAGATAAATGCGTTTCATGTTTCCTATAGCTGCTCGATATTCAAGTGAGTCAGCATATCCGTGTAAAAATATTTTGAGAATCTGGATAACAGCTAGAGAGTCTTGAGAATTTTTTACACATCAGATTACGGCTTACCTTCCGCCAGGTTATTTTGGGTATCGGCCTTCCTTTGGCCGAGCATTCTAGTGTTATGGTTTTGTTCTCATTTCTTCTCAGTTCTACAAGAATTACTAAATTACCTGCTTCTGGATTGACGAACTGCGGCGGGCTCGCGTCTGCAACAACCAGTAAACATCACCGACTAATCGAAGGGGATTGAATAATCAAAATTTTATCAAGCAGGTTATTAAATACATTCACCTACCTTCCACTATCAAGTCATATCGCGTCGTTTCGAGGGCATTTGACTTACTTCTAGCTTTACATAAGTACTGTCCAGAGTCGGATTTTATTATACTGCGTAATTGAAGTATCGATTGGTACGTAAGTTTTGTCCTGTTCTTCGTGATGCTCATCCTCGACGAAATGGCTAAAGAAACAGGTTTATAGATTTTCTAAACAATGCGCAATGTACTATGGAAGTCTGTGTACTATTGTGAGACCCCATGCATTACCGGTTACTGAACCAGATCTGAGAGAGTGTGAAACTATGTCAAACATCTTACTCGATAGCTGACTGAACTTGGGTACCCATGAAATATCGTCGGTGAAGTTATAAACCAAAGCGCCACACGTCAGATTGATATCGTCACCTTCCGTAACTATGTCTGGACCAACTATACCTAAGTATCCCGTGACATCTGAATCAGAATCAAATGACCAACATCAATTGTAGAATTCGTAGAATGAACGCCTGTAAAGTTCGACGCTCATTTCCAGTTCATTTCTCGATGAAACGAATGAGAAGATTTCGATGAATATTGCTGATTATTGAAACTCACCAGAAACGAAGATGCTTCTGATCTCCTTGGTACAACCATGTTGATTACAGACTATACATACCAGATCCCCGGTTGTATTAATTGTTACATTTGTATAGCTTTGTAAATTGTAGTCAGCCATTTTTCCGCTGAGCTGGATATTCTGAATATTCTGGATATTCTGAATCTGGATATACTGAATAGAAAAATTGTGTCATTATGAGAAGCAGTGTTGGGCAGATTTGTAATTAATTAATTACAAATTACAATTGTAATTTTCAATTGAAAGTCGAATCAATTGCAAATTACAATTGTAATTTTCAATTGAAAGTCGAATCAATTGCAAATTACAATTGTAATTTGTAATTGGAAGTCGAACCAATTACAAATTACAATTGTAATTTGTAATTGAAAGTCGAATCAATTACAAATTACAATTGTAATTTGTAATTGAAAGTCGAATCAATTACAAATTACAAATGTAATTTGTAATTGAAAATCAATCAATTACAAATTACAGTTGTAATTTGTAATTGAAAGTCAATCAATCGTCAATCAAAGTCAATCAAAGTCGGTCGGTAATTACAATTGTAATTTGTAATTGATTTGACTTTCAATTACAAATTACAATTGTAATTTGTAATTAAAATGTAATTAATTACAAATGTAATTAGATGCTGCCCAACACTGATGAGAAGTGCAATTGACTTCGAGTGAATAAATAATGTTCACATCAGACGTGTGTGTCGTATAAACGTAAAATTGAGCAGTGACATTGCTTCCAGTACTTGCCGGGAGAGATCTGTACACAACATTTTCCTTCGATGGAAAATCAGGGTATTCCATATAACTCCATTCTACATTCTGTGGGAATTTACTTCTGGCCGAACATTGAAATTTGGCAGTCTCGCCTGATGTAAAGAAAAGCTTGGTATCTCGTATGACAAGAGTGGGTCTCTCGTCTGTATAGTGAATCAGAACATATTAAACAGGATATGAGATTGGAATGCTACAACGATCCGACTGGTCGGAACAATGATTATGCTCACCCACAATCGTAATGTCTTCCGATACGTCTCCCCTTCTGCCATCCTCATCCACCGCGTTGCAAGTATATCTACCACTATCGGTTTTTACGACATTCTTTATGATTATTTCTTTCTTCCTCAGTACCCACATCCGATCACGACCAATATTGTTGTCCAACTGCATTGTTAACCGAGTTGTGTACAATCTTTTACCCTGAAATTAGTTTTCTAATCACATTCTTGCAATCAGAGTATTAAATCAATCTATTATACAGAGTGAATTTCCAATGGGTAAACAGGGGTAGATAGGCGGGTTCCAAGTACGCATGTGTAGGCTCCGAAGTGCAGGTTGTTCTTCAACCCTGAAGCCACCCGGCCAACTGTCGAGAATATAAACTAGACGACAGATCGCCGCGATGTATCTTACCCCAAATATTTGTACAGTTTGGCTCGACTCGATCATTTATTAGTCGTGGTTGTTAATCAAATACGAATTAGGTTTCTGGTACGGCGTAATATATATATATATCGAATAATTGCAAATAACATGAAAAAAAAGTAATCCTCAAAATGACCGAGTCGACCCGAACTGTTAAAATATTTGGAGTCACATACATCGCGGCGATCTGTTGTGTACAAATTTCAAATTTTCGACGGTGTGCCGCCCTGAAGAACCACTAGCGCTCGGGAGCCTGCGCATACGCACTTCGGATTCGAGTGTCTACCCACTACCCAGCAAACACAGATATATTGCCGCAACGTTGTATTAATATAATCGAATGTAACGTGCAATATAACGTAGATGTTGCATGTAAGCTGCAAGTAAGTTATTAGTTCCGACTCAAGAACAGATTCATATAATGTTACGTAACTTCGATATAACATATATTATATTACTAAATAGTCTCGATGTTATATAACAAATAGACGTTGTGTTTGCTGGGTAGGAATTTACTCTGTATATGTTTATTGCTAATAATGCGGACTCAGACAAAATGACATCCATAGTCTTGCAGCCTGCTAGATTATCATGTGCTGCTGCACAATGTAAGCAGAAATTCTAGAATCACATGGAAGTGTGCCCTGGGCTGTATGATTATACTCGAAAGGTTTCCCCTAGCTACTGGTCATTCTGTAAGCAACCTACTTCTGCTCGAAATTATTTACAGTCGCGTATTCTGGAGGAAATGTCTTCCTTGTGTTAAGCAATATCATAAGCTTATACTATGCCACAGTTGCTGAAACTCACTGAGACTGCTGCGGTGGTTACCCAACTCAGATCTATAGCGCTCGCTCTGCTCGCAATCACCCTGCAATCCAAAGTAATATCCTGTCCCCAGCCTGATGTCTTTTTGATGATATACGGCCTCAGTGAAACTGTATGAAGCATAACACTCAACATCAAGAGCAAAACAAGTTAAAATCAAAATAGAAAGTCGTGAATCTGAGGTGTTGATCGAAAAATTCCGAGCTTCAACTTTTTCGACAATAATAATTCAAAGATACAAGTGTATCAAGCTAGATGTAAGTGTCCTGAACATAACTTTTGTAAAATTTGGAATGATTACATTTTCCTTGGACGATTAAATGATATCTTGGCCAAGGGTGTGAAGTCGTCTTATGAGTTCCAGCAAGTTCACATCGATAAGTATCTCCGTCTTGTTTTCCGACAACATCGTTTATGATGAATCCAATTTTTGGGTCATACGATACTCCGTCTGACAACGGGATATTCTGTCGATAATTTATGCGGTCATCGGATATGGTTATAGCTTATGAAACCTATATTGGTAGGCATTTCAACCCCCAAAGATTTCATGTCGAATAAAAAAAAAAAGCGGAGTTCAAGCTGATTGTGATGCATATTCTTATGAACTTACGGAGGAATCGTTCACAAGTATCACTGGCAGGCTAGGTAAAGTTGGCCGACATGGTATAACTACTCTGGTCCCTACCATTGCCCAAACGTTGCTCCATAAGTCAGTCGCCTTCGCAGAGAATGGTATGGAAGCTGGATAAAAAGTACATATTGTATCTTCTATCGAGAGATTCCTTAGAGTCTCGCGCCAAGTAGATTGAAAAAAAGGTACCTAAACTAATATCCGCATGAGAGATAACCACTCAAACCACCCTAGTGTACACACTTGCAAATTGGTGTCAACTCTAGATAAGATGCAGTGAACGGTGTGAGTGGTTTTAAGATGTAAATGAAACATTGTCATTGAAATTGAATTGAAATAAAATTGAAAAAATATTGACGTCAAAATTAAGAAAATTTGTGTCTGAAAAAAAAATTGATACGTATGGTACTTGGCGGGCCTTCATAGGCAAGTCGAAAAAGTTACAAGAATAAATGCACGAATCAAATAGAAAGCAGGGGTAGCGCTCAATTTTTTCGCCAAAAATTGAAACATCGCGATTGCCGTGCATCTACGCTTTTACCTGCTCGGCCATTGCGATCTTTCAATTTTTGGCGAAAAAATTGAGCGCTACCCCTGGGATGGAGTTCACCCCGGGGTCGATGAGTACCACTCGTTTATAAAACCGTGAATTACACTGTTCACTACATCTTATCCAGAGTTGGAACCAATCAGCAAGTATATGTAGGGGTGAGTGGGGCACAACGGACCCCTTAACAAAATATCATGATTTTTACGACTCTCGAATGAGTCTCGATGCATATTTCGCCCATGTTTTGACTCAACAACAAACTACATGGCCAATATATTTCAGTTGTCAACGGATAAAGATTTCCAAAATGTAGGGCACACTGGACACCCCTCATGAAATTATAATTAGAATTTTTACGCAAAATCGATCTCTACACCATATTATTGTGATTATTACTGACAAATGACAATTCACTGAAGAAATACATTTGTAGGGAATACCACAATAATGCACTCGGGAGAGGTTCTTGCACCAGAGGTGCTTTTCGGGGTCCTATTAGACCGCGGATACAATCTTGAACGTCTTAAGGTGGGGGTACTCGCAGTCCACACTTGAAATAAAGCTAGATGTGAGTTCTTTCATGTAGGGGAGGGTAGGGCAAAACGGACCGAGAGGGAAAAACGGACCACATAAAATAGTATATTGTGTAACTAAGGGGGGAAAATGGTCATCTTCGGCGCCCTCTACCACGGCTTGTGCCAAAAACGTCTCACCCTTGCTCGAAATGTCCGTTCTGCCCTCCCGGTCAGTTTTGCCCTACCTTCCCCTATGTATGCATGTGCATCCGTTCTCGAGATCAACGTTTGACATAATGTCAAAAAACTCGCTATCCTAATAAATTACCTACCTGCATCGGAAGTAATACTCACAATTCACGTAGACGTAAATCCAGCTAATATATTCTCTCGGATGATCGATAGTCTGCTCGTCATTAACGATCTCGACATTTTCCTCTGCACAAGCGTACCATCCGGTGTCGCCTCTGATTGTCTTCGGACGGACAAACGTGTACGTGTTGGACCTCTCGTCGAATGAGCTTGTGAAGTTAGATCGCTCCACGCGCTCTAAGTCATCCTATTTCACGATCATGCAACATTATTTATACTCCATTATGTAGCGACATTGGCGGACTGCGAGAATAAGGGATAAGTCTAACCAGCTGAAGACGTGCGATTTCGATGTGTGCCTCCGCTGAAAATTGAAGCTTGCCCTCACCCCGACACGATAGTCTCAGCTCATCTCCTTCTTGAATGAGAAGCTCATCCGTGGCTGGGATCATTTTTGGTTTCCCTGCGGCGACGCCTGTAGGAGGATATAAAAATGCTACTACCATTTCAAGACTATATCTATATATTATCATGCTAACTCCAATAGCTGTGACATTCTCATGAGAACGAGTAATAGTCGTAGCTGAGTGTATTGTATCTTTCTTTACAGTTACCAAGAATCCCACGAGTACCCTAGACGGATAAGGCAATAGAGGAATCATTGTCGCTCGTCATAATTTGGTGCAGGAATATTTATTGTTATTCCATCTGCAAAGCAGTGTCGTCATCTTAACTGATTAAATCGAGAATTCAGAAATCTTCGTCATACGGCTTGAATCAGATCTGAGGGGTATCGAATAAGATGACGCAATAGCCGAGAATTGTGTATTATTTTGATTCCAAGAAAATTCAACTCTAAACAGATTATTCAGAAATGCTTGCGTATCTCATTATCCTCACAGAATAATTGAGAACTAGCGACGAACAACTTGTTGGTAGATGATGAAGACGGTAGACCGATAACGGTAGAGATAAGATGAATGAAAACATAATGTGACCGGAAGACGATAAATTGATGGTTAACGCCGGGAAACGCATTATCAGACACGGAATGGAAATGAATAATGAAACGAAAATGCTATAAGAGTTATTGCAATTCGACGAATAAATCACTGAAGCCAATTTTTGAAAACTACGCCTACTTCTAGTGTCCTTGACATCAAATCGTCCCAAGGGCACTCAAACATTAAGGGCAATAAAACCACTGTTGACCGGTATAATCATTCGTACATAATTCAGGGCTGAAAGATTGAATGTCGAATGGATTTACACGGTTAAAATCACACACGGAATTAAGAAAGAAGATGCTAAATAAACATAAATACCTACTGTTGATCACGGTACATCCGGTAGATGGTTTTTTACTCACCATAGTTTTGGGGGCTGGCGTTTATAAAGGTGACACACGCAAAGACCCATATTTCCATCATCCAGCGCATTGCAATTCTTATATGATGTGACGTTACACCATACGTTCAGCTCAGTCTATGGCTCTATCACTTTTCAATTCTTCACCCTCATATTAATATTACTTGAAGAAGAAAGAACTCTCAAGCCACTTTCTGTCGCACAATTTGGTTGGAATCTAAGTTGCACCAACTCTTGAAGCCACGATAAGTGTTTCATGTATGATTGACGAAATTCTACACACGCACCGAATTCGCCGAATCCACGCTTAAGTGCGAATAACACGTTTCGAAGAAAAATTCATCAATTATTCGACACGATTGGAATGTTTGTACGGAACACGCGAATCAGCAGTATCACAAATTTCACTGGAAGCAGTAAGCCATCTGAGAAATCCCTTGCACCCCATTAAAAATCGACATCTTTCACAGGAAATTATCCAATTTTCAAAATATAAGCTTCGAAGTTAGCTCTGGTAGCATTGAAATATTGTCAGTGTTGCCTGACTTACGTAGACCTCTTTCTCTTACTCAGTTTCTCTATCACGGTTGTTATCTCCGAACCCTGAACCCTGGGCTATATTGGTGCGCGGACGCGCTATGTACAAGTGACTCTACTCTCAAAACCCCAGAGAATGATTTAAGAAAAGCATTTGGTGAAATCGACGAATATTTTTTCAAATCAATCGAATTACTTTCTTGATCCAACCAGACGGTACTGTTAACCGAGCAATTCATTCTGTTCGTGAAACCACAATTGAAAACTTGATGAAAAGGATGATAAAAACAATATTCTTGTTTAGTTGGTAGATGACATTTTTTATTTGAGGTACCTATCGACGGTATACTATATGGTTATTAGACTGTTTCAAATGAAACGAAGTTTTTATTTTTTTACTTCCCACCGATGAAGCAGTTCGGGGCAGATATAAGAAAGAATTTGCACCGAAGCAGGTGCAGAAATAATTTTTTTTGAGCTGGCGCCGAGCATTTTTCTTTTTTCCATTGATTTAACATAGGAATTTTCCTATTTTTTTTTGCAATAGCGAATTTTATGATCGAATATCATCTTTATTCTTTGGCGACAATTTGAGAGAGATGTTAAATACCAGCTCTAGATGTTATGACCATCGTTGCATGGATACAAACATTATAAGATCCATATTTTATTCCTTAATTTGAGTATTTCATGGGAAAGAATAGCTACAATTTTGTTTATTTTCATGCAACGATCGTCAATAACATCTATAGCTGGTATTTAACATCTCTCTCGAATGGTAGCCAAAGAATGAACATGATTTTCGATCATGAAATTCGCAATTGAAAAAAAATTAGGAAAATTCCTGTGTTAAATCAATGGAAAAAAGAAAAATGCTCGGCGCCGGCTCAAAAAAAAATCATTTTTGCACCTGCTTTGGTGCAAATTCTTTGCTGTATCTGCCCTGAACTGCTCCATCGGTGGGAAGTAGAAAAAAAAAAACTTCTTTTCATTTGAAACAGTCTAATGGTTATATCTATATACATATGAATTTGAAGCTCATTTTTACAAAGTGCGATAAAGTATTCGAAAATTACAATTAACATTAATAATATAATGCAATTTTTTTTTTATAAGACAATCTTGGTGTTTCATTTGATAAAACCTATTATGAAAGCGCTGAATTATAGACTAGTGTTGCCGCGCGACGAGACGAGACGAGAATTTCTCTTTTCTCGTCTTGTCTCGACATTGTCGAGACGAGAGATCATATCGTCTCGTCTCGAATGTCGAGAAAAAATTGGTCTCTCGTCTCGAATTTTTCTCGACCTTAAGATTCGTCTCTCGTCTCGTCTCGAACTTTCTCGACTGACCGTGATGGAAAATGTCGGCATAAAATCTTAATATCGATTTATTTTTTATTTTGGTGCTTTATATCTTCGAATAATTGTCCATTTTTATTTCCCATAGATAAAATGCTAATATTATACCAAAAGAATTCAGTTAATTCGCATGATTAATCATATCGATAGGCCGAGACTCTCGACACTCTCGTCGTGTCTTTCTCGTCTCGTCTCGACTTGGACGGCCGAGAGAAAATCGCTCTCTCGTCTCGTCTCTCGACTCTTCATTCTCGTCTCGTCTCGTTTTTCTCGTCTCTCGCGGCAACACTATTATAGACATTGTAAACGACGCCAAATACCAATCAATTGTAACGGGGTAAATTCCTAACGTTCGTTTACTTAGAGAAGCGGTGAAAATTCACCCTGCATAGCAGGAAGTGGCCGGGTGCTCAGCGCCAGCCTGGCTCTAAGTGTCAATTACTACGGCCGTAAGTCCCCTCAGTCTACCTGAAAACGGTCACTTCTCCTTACCGGAAAGTTCGATGGTAGGGGCAGCGTTCAGGAGAAATAAAAGGAACTAAGGGGTGTGCGGTCTATTTGGGACCGCAAAAACTGCGTCCGACGATCCAAGTTTTTTCATACCTGCATATAACCCATCCATGCATACGAAAATCCAAGAAATGGCGTTAAAAGGATTAGGGCCGGTGAACGGGTTAAGCGGATTCACAGCTTTGACTCTTTGGCCTAATGAGTGTGCCGACCCCTGCTGTATAGCATCGATCATTCATATACATTAGGGCTAATCATTTTTTCAAAATATTTTTTTATTTGCCCTCGCATCCCTCAAAATGTGAGTGTATGAGGTCAGTATCAGCACCTATCAATATGACCATGGTGCGATTTTTTTTGGCGTGGCCCATTGCAAAAGTATTTTTCCCATTCAAATAACACGGGAAATGTTTTTTTTTTTTTATTTGAAATTTTATTCCAATCTAACGAATCATCCGGTTGCAAAAATCAATACATATTCTTGTAGGAAATTAAACGATCGCCAAAAAAGGTCTGATATGATTTTTCGCTAAGTCCGCTCGTTTGAAAGTTATTGAAGGTTAAAGTTCAACCTCAAACGGTATATGACGACTTTTTTTTCGACCTAGCGAAAAATCGTATCAGACCTTTTTTGGAGATCGTTCAATTTCGTACAAGAATATGTGTTGATTTTTGCAACACGATGATTCGTTAGAACGAAATAAAATTCCAGATAAAATAAAAAAACATTTCCCGTGTTATTTAAATGGGAAAAATACTTTTGCAATGGGCCACGCCAAAAAAATCGCACCGTGGTCATATTGATAGGTGCTGATACTGATCTCATACACTCACATTTTGAGGGGTACGAAGGCAAATCAAAAAATATGACCCCAAAATGATTAGCCCTAATATACATACTTATGATGATGAAAATATTCGTTTATAAATTCAAAGAAATTCCTGTATACCATAAAAATCTGTATATTATCTCATTATGTTCGTTATACTTTTACAACTTGGCCTTCAAATATAATAGTGAAAGAGGCAATTTATTTTTGAAAATATAATCAACTCACCACAGAATGTATGACTGTGACTGAACGTCGCTATCGTATCACATCCATCGCTTGCATCATTCAAGATTGCACCATTGTGAGCACACTGACTAACGAAATACCAGGCTCTGCAGCTAGACAGTAGGTTTTTTTTTTCAGGTTTGTCTGCAGCCAAGATTGATATGAATCGACTGTACTACAGTCTATTACCAAATCGTTCTTAATTGGGAAAGAGCTCGGAGGAGTAGGGACTAAATGTTAATTCAATGAAATATGGATGATGAGTTTGTCTTGAACTTTATTTATAATCTCATGGCATGACAAATGTGGTATAAACTTCACGATAACGTCTCATTTTTTGTCGTCAGAGCGTCACTCTCATTCCAGGGTTGGTTCATTCGTATTGGATGTTCTTTGAGAGGGTATCATTGCTAGATAGCCTGGTTCTCCATTTGCCGCAGCTTCAGCGTTCATCTGCTCGTATGATTCATCCAAACTGAGATGATGCTGAAACATATTATCTAGTAAGAACCGTGGTTGGATTTTTCTGTTCTTATGATGATGCTTCGTTTCTTCCCTCCAACTTCATAACAGCAAATACTGACGAATGTCAAATGCATCGGATCCAAATGCATTCGTTGACAAATGTTTCAAATCAGTACATGTGAAGAGTATCAAACTCAGGTTGGAGAGCAATCCGACTTACCGTCTTAATACTCTCCTCCACGAGATCACCGATGCTGTCTTCGAGTTCTTCGAACGATGGTCGATCCAACGGCTCGGCAGCCCAGCATTGCAGCATCATATCATACCTGAAATGAATGTAGAAATTGTCGATTTCACGAACAGAACAAGGACTCAACACCAACCAACCAACTACCAACTACTAACTACCAACTCATACTCACATGTCCTCGGTTGCGTGCTCTGGTCTCGACATACGGAAGCCATCAACCAGTTGTTGGTGAATAGTTTCAAGTGGCATCCCAGGATAGGGAGTTTCGGCCAGGCTGAAGATTTCCCACAGAACTATTCCATACGACCAGACATCCGATTGAACAGAAAACACTAGATTTTTCAGTGATTCAATGGCCATCCATTTCAAGGGAAGATGGCCATCGCCTTTCTTCTGATAATTTCTTTCCGTATATAATGCCCTTGCTAACCCGAAGTCACATATTTTTACGACGTTGTTTTCGGCAAGAAGTATATTTCTCGCAGCAAGATCGCCGTGCAAGATCTAAAACACGAACGATATTTGACTTTGATGGAAGCTGTTTGGATGGATCAATGATGAAGTACGTGAAGACCATTCGTGATGCAGAAACTAATGTTTCCGAATTGTCACCTACTTTTTTTGAGCCAAGATACTTCATGCCGCGAGAAATTTGCCAAGCCCAACAAATTAGGTCTCCAGTGCCTATCGGTTTCAAATTTCCATCCGTGTACCCGCCTTGGTAGTCAGATCTTGGACGAGATTCAACTGGGTTTATGTCAGGAATTCGGCCAGCAGATCCAACCCTCGTATTCTTAGGATCCGATTTACGGCAGAAGATTGCCGTCACCGAACTGCTTTCGCATATCATTGTATCTGCACTGTGAAAGAAAGTGGGAAATGTATTGACACTTCCATTCGCCTCGACTCCTTATTCACGATGATTGCAGACTCCATGGAAATCAATAAGCGAAAAAATAAAACGCTTTCTACTCAGCGAGGTCGTTGATGCACCAGCCATAATGCAAGGGTTACCTACCCGCTATCATTCGCACTGTCACGATTCGTACTGAAACTGTAATCTGCATTAATATTCTCTTCCGGAGTATCAATCGCATCTCCAAACCCAGCTCTACGGTGCAGCAAGAAATCATGTAAGTTTCCGAAACAGCAAAATTCCACGATAACCATTAGTTGGCCTGTTGAAACCGATCGGAATAAAATACTCAAGTACCGTGAACAAGAAAAATCGGTATTTATAAAATGGAATCCATGAGTGGAAAAAATTATTTCTCGCAACAAGAATTGGAACCATGCAAATAATGCTCTTTTGCAGAGTCTATCGGTATGAAGAAGAAGAAACTTACCGAAGGCAACGTCTTTGGTACAAGCGCCGAGAAGGTTGACAACGTTAAGATGTTTTCCGAGATGGGCGAGAATCTTGAGTTCGCGAGACAGAGCTTTCATGTGCAAGTTCTGGAAGGGTGATGGTTGCACCGATTTCACCGCAACTGTTGTGATCGCCTCGTTTCGGCAAATAGATTTCGCGTCTGCTTTTCTTACTATACCAAATGCACCACTTCCCAGTACCTTTCCTACAAAGTTTTCTCAAGGTTTATTGAATGGACAAATTGTATGGCAGAAACTGTCGGGTAAATTGTTACCGCTTGTCGGTCACTCATTTGTCTAAGCCGCTTATGGCCATTCCACAATCAGCCCTTCCGTACCGTACCGTACCGTACCGTAGAACGGGCGCACGCGCAATAGCCAAACATCAATGATACTGTTGGTGCGCGCGTGCGCTGTCGGTGTGCGCGTGCGCCCGTTCTACGGTACGATACGGTACGGTACGGAAGGGCTGATTGTGGAATGGCCATTAAACGTAAACGTAAACGTAAATAGCCAAGGATATTACAGCGTCGTGCTATGTGACATGAAGTCATCTACTGATTGTGATTCCTACGAAATTCATGCAAGGGGAATAGTGAGTTTAATACCAATTTTTAACAGCTCTGGCGGAAATTCCCATTTCTCATCGTAAGGCAGTAACTCAGCCTGATCAGCTATATTTTTCGTTGGATCTATTCCTTCCCCAAATCCATCGATGAAACGTCTGCGTACTTCTTCTATAAGTTTTGCTTTTGATTCCTAAGCAGAATATGTTGATTATTGGTCAATCGGTCAATCGGCGGCAAAATCTACGATAATTTTCCTCGCGTACCTTGTCACGACGCTTCTTTATAACCAGCCAGGTAACCACGATGACGAGTAGAACAAGAACAACGATGATATTCGACCATATCACAACCAGTGTTTCTTCCTCTAGAAATAAGATACTGTTCATCGGTTCCTAAGTTGATATAAGCGATGGATCGTGAATCACTAGAAATTCGGAGGAATAACGATCATTGATTACTACATTCTGCCGAATGCAAGATAGGTTGTTGTGTGAACCGGGTTGTACAAATTGTAGCTGTTTCTCGAAAATGGCCTATAAAATCATCTCAATACGCGGTTCACTGGGCGACGAAAGAAGTGATATCATATTCGAAAAATTTGACTTATAGGTGAGTCTTACCTGGAACTCAATGACCACATGAAATGCCCATAATGACCGAATTGGTATAAAAACCGTGTGTATGAGATACTGGAATATAATTACCTGCAATTTTAATGTCAGTGTATCTTTGGACCTGACCGATACGGTTTGTTGCATAACAGGTGTACCTTCCGCTGTCCGATTCGGTCAAGTATTTTATATGCAGTTCCGAATTATCGTCATGCAAAAGTTCGTACCGCTCGTTTTCCATGAGTGCTTCGTTGTCCTGAAAAGCAACAGAAAGAACATGTTTCTCGTTTCCTAGCCGCTTGTCAATCGAGTTTGTCAGCATGTCCCACAGCGGGGCAGAATCCTATAGTTACTGACATAATAGCAAAAGTTGACAAATTACAGGAAACAAAAATTGCAATAATACATATCATTAATATTCGGCATAAGTTCGAAAGTATATAATAATCTTTTTTTTTTCCATTTATTTTTACCACAAATAAAGTTTACGTGCCTACAAACTAACACCTTTTATTCACGTCTCGAAATGCTTAGATTTGGCTCAAGTTAAAAAAATCGTCAATCAGACAATTATGGTCCACTATCAAATAACCAAAAATAGTTCGAAAGGCGTGCCTGTACAGAATACAAAATGAAAAGAAGTTTGTCCTAATTGTTCATCGATCAACATCATTAATAGTGAAATCATTTTTTTGTGTGAAATTGCGGCAAGATTTCAACAAAATTTCAGTCTGACATAAAATATTTGGAGTGTACCAATGTTGTACTATCAATTATGTACGGATATTTGTTTCTCAACTATCTGACTATACCGTCGTTGTCTAGGCTAAACGCACCGAAGCTGCCTAATACAGACTTGGGATATGTGTGTTCTTAGACTCAAATACCAATTATAGATGTACCGTCGCTGTCCAACACACGCACCGAAGCTGCCTTTTAGCTAAGAATGATTTTAATTTTTAATGATAATAAAGCTGAAGCTTGTGCTGAAAATATTAATGATGAAAAGAAACAGGTTATAAGAAAAGTGGTAAACGAAAATCAGATTCTTGGTTATTATGATTGATCATACGATTGTTTCCTATTTATCTAATAGGTTCGAAAAATGCGTCGAGTTCCCTTGGAACCTTGATATTTACAAAATGATAATATAATGCGAAACATAAAATAATAATCTGAATGAAATGAAAAGAATATAAATGAATGATTGAATCAATGATTTCTTACTTAACCTTATTTCTCACTTAACCTACGCGCGCTGGCTCAATGGCCGGACTTTGAGTTGCTTTTAGCATTAGCTATTTTAGCTGGCTTTGATTTCTTTGTTATTTTAGCTGATTTTATTCGAAACGCCGTTTTGGCTGATACTGATTTGTATTTGTTCAATTTTTATTAACCATCCTCGGTCACCTGGGGTATAAACGACCCCAGTGATTTTCGTCGTTTTTCGTCTAAGTCCACATTTCAAGCATTTTACACATTTTTTAAAAGTATGTTGTCATTTAGTTTCTTATGCATTAACTTTTGCCACACATTCTACAATGTTCAAAGCACATTCCATAATTTTTTGGTCCCTGAAGGACAGATAATTTTCATAGGCAAACGTTTAAAATCAGCTGGGGTCCATTCAACCCCATGTGACCGTCCGGTTATTGTAGGGGTGTGTGACCGCGGAGGGTTAAATGCCGTTTTGACAAGTTATTTATTTTCGATTCAACGTTAATGGTATAATATCCGCTTTTGAATAATTATCCTTTGCAATTTTATGAATTTATAGAGACTTGCCACGTATGGCAGTCGGGTCATTTTTAGATGTAATCACCTGCCATTTCAAAATTCGGAAATTTGATCTCGGATTCGTAATCTGCAGCGACCCCATGAACCCTGGAGTGGTTAATTGTCAATCATTTCAACGCTAATTTCAATGAGTTATCAGAAAATGTCCGGAAATATTGGATTCTGCCCCACTGTGTGTCACGCGTGTGAAAATATGTTGCAAATTCTAATAACAGAATCTTGGGAATTCCTTACTTATCAGATCACGGCTTACCTTCCACCAGGTTATGTTGGGTATAGGCCTCCCATCGGCCGAGCATTCTAGTGTTACAGTTCCATTCTTATCTCTTTTAAGATCTACAAGGATCACTAAATCATTAGCTCCTGCATTGACAAACCGCGGCGGGCGCGCATCTGCAACAACCAGTCAACATTACCGACTAATCGAAGCCATTCGAATCATCAAAGTGTTGTCGAACAGGTTATCAAATACATTCACTTACCTTCCACCTTCAAGTCATAAGGCGTCATTTCCAGGTCATAAGTTTTATTCATAGCTTGACATAAGTACTGTTTCGGGTCAGATTTCGTTACATTGTGTAATTGAAGTATCGATTGGTACGTAAATTTTGTCCTGTTTTTCATAATCCTCATCCTCATCGAAATGTCAGCTACAGAAACAGGTTCGTAGATTTTTTTTTGTTCAATGTGCGATGCACCATGAAATTCTGTGTACCATTGAAGGACCACATGCATCACCGGTTACTGAACCAGATCTGGAAGAGTGTGGAAGTATTTCAAACATCTTACTCGATATCCAAGAGGACTCGCGTACCCACGAAATTTCATCGGTGAAATTATAAACAGAAGCGCCACACGTGATATTGATATCGTCACCTTCCGTAACTATGCCTGGACCAACTATACCGAAATATCCAGCTATATCTGAATCACAATAAAATGGCCAGAATGAATAGCAGAATCAATGCCTGGGAACTCCAATGTTCATTCTCAGTACATTTTCCGATTGAACGAATAGGAAGATTCCGAGAAATATTGCTAATAATTGAAGCTTACCAGAAACGAAGATTTGTTTGGTCTTCTCGGTACAACCATGTTGGTTACAGGCTATACATACCAGATCCCCGGTCATATTGATTGTTACATTCGTATGGCTTTGTATTAAATTGAAACCGAAATCATATTTCTCAATTTTTTTACTGAAGACATTCTGAATAGGAAAATTATGTCATCATTATGAGTGCAATTGCCTTTGAGTGAGTGAGTGACACTAGATGTGCGTGTGGTATATATATATTAACAATACGTTGTATAATTGAGCCGTAACATACCCGAGTAGAAATGAGGTCAGGCTCGAATCAGGCCCATGTCGGGCCCGAATAAGGCCCGAATCAGGCCTGATAGTCGCCTGATGTAACGCTATGTTCCGTCAGGGCCTGATCAGGCAGTACTACAAAATACTAGAGCCTGATCAGGCCCTGACGGAACATGGCGTTACATCAGGCTGCCTGATCTAATTTCTACTCGGGTAGCTTTTAGTACTTGCCGGGACAGATCTGTATACAACATTTTCCTTCGACGGAAAATCGGGGTATTCCATGTAACTCCATTCTACATTCTGTGAGAATTCGCTTTCGGCCGAACATTGAAATTTGGCAGACTGGCCTAATGCGAAGAAAAGCTGAGTATGTTGTATGAAAACAGAAGGTCTGTCGTCTGTATAGTGAATCAGAACACATTAAACAGGACATGAGCTTGGAATTGAAAATGACTTGTACTGGTCAGAACAACGGTAATGCTGCTTGTGCTTACCCCGAACTTCAAGTAGGTACGATGTTATTCCCATCCTGCCATCTTCATCCGTTACGGAGCATTCATATCGGCCGGAATTGATTACCTCGACATTCTTCATTATCAACTTCCCCTTCCATATGACCCACATGCGTCCAATATTGTTCTTCAACTGCGTTGCGAACTCATCATAGTACAATCTCTCCTTCGGAAATCAGTTTTCTAATCACATTCTTGCAAATGATCATATATGTTTATTGCTAATAATCAAGACTTTGACGAATTAAGATCGAAATAGTCTAGTAGCCTGTTAGTGTTAGACTATCAGGTGCTGCTGGATAATGTAAGCAGAAATTTTAGAATTACATGAAAGTGTGTGCCTTGCCACTCTTGGGCTACTTGCTTATACTCGAAAGGTTTTCAGCAGTTACTGGTCATTCTGTAGGCAACCGATGTATGTGAATTTTCTTCTAAGTTGAAATTATCTACAGTCGCGAATTCTGGAGAAATGTCTTTCTCGTCATGTCGAGCAATGTCGAAGGCTTATACTGTGCCACAGTTGCTTAAACTTACTGGGATTGACTTTGGAAATTTCCAACTCAGATGAATTGTGCTTGCCTCGGGCACCATCACCCTGCAATCTAAAGTCACATCCTGTCCCCGAGGGATCCAAGTTGATATCTGTCCATGTCTGAAGATAAACGGCCTCAGTTCAACTGTATGAAACATAACACTTAACATCAAGTTTGGTCTTTTTGATTGGCGATTGAATCATGAAGACCAAGAGCAAAACAATTTGAAGACAAAATTGCAAGTCTGGAATCTGAGGTGTTGACCAGAAGATTCCGAGCTTCAACTTTTTCTACAATAGTAAGTGTACTTAACTGAACATAAACTTGAGAAGTTAGAAATCTTTACATTTTGGTTGGACGGTTAGATAATATTTTGGCAAAAGGGTCCACGGGAGCGGAGTCGTCTCGTGAGTTCCAGCAAGTCCACATCGATAACTGCTATCGCCTTGTTTTTCGACAACGTCGTTTATGATGAATCCAATTTTTGGGTCATACGATATTCCTTCCGACAGTGGTTCATTCTGTCAATAATTCAGGCGGTCATCGGATATGTTCATAGCTTATTATACCAATTGGTAGTCATTTCAACCCCAAGGATTTCACATCAAACAAAAAACAAAAAAAAAAAAAAAAAACGTTCAAGCCGATTGTGATGTATATTCTCATAAACTTACGTTGCGACCGCTAAAAAGTATCACTGGCAGGCTGGGTGACGTTGGTCGGCATGGTATAACAGCTCTGGTCCCTGGTATTGCCCAAATCTGTTTCCAATCAGATGTCTCAGCAGCAAATGGTATGGAAGCTGGATGAAAAGTACATATTGTATTACATTAAACGACGGATACAATCTTAAACGTCTTAAGGTGGGGCACTCGCAGTCCACACTTGAAACAATAAGGTAGGTGCCTGCGACGATCTTTCATGTATGTACACTATTACTGGTCGAAAAGTGAGTTTTGGGTGTAAAACGAAGCCTCGTGGAACTGGAGCCCGGTAGCGCGATTTCAAGAGGTGGCGCGGCGCATACGGTCTAAATTTTTCCCATTTGATTGACACAAGATTCTTGCTAGACAAACACTCTGATCAAAATATCTCGAAAACTGTGCAAGTTGGGCAGTTGTTCTTGATCTCATTTTGTAGATAATTGAATTCCCTGCCGAAAAAGTCTGATCTATTTCCGAGCTAGAAATTGATCTTGTACTCGTTACGGACGCTCAAACTTGATGCATTATTTGATGAATAAATTTGTCATAATTTTTTTTCAATTCTTAGATCTTACATAGACAGACCTTTTTCGTAGTGAATTCAATTACCTACAAAATGAGACCAATAACAGCTGCCCAACTTGCATAGCTTTCGAGATATTTTGATTATAGTGTTTGTATAGCGAGAATCTTGTGTTAATCAAATGGGAAAAATGTATACCGTAGCACCACCTTTTAAAATTGAGCTACGGGACTCCGGTTCCACGAGGCTTCGTTTTACACTCAAAACTCACTTTTACAAAGGTGTACGAGGTGAAAAAAAACTTAAAAAAAAAAAAAAACGGTCTAATGTACATTTCATGTAGGTACCATCCGCTCTCGAGTTCTACGTTCGACAAAACGTCGAAAAACTCACTACTCAAATAAATATTACATGAATAAATATTAAATAAATTACCTATCTGTGTCGGAAGTCATACTCACAATTCACGTAGACGTAAATCCAGCTGATATTTTCTTTGGGATGATCTATGGCCTGCTCGTCATTGACGATTTCGACATTTTCGTCTGCACAAGCGTACCATCCGGTGTCGCCTCTGATTGTCTTCGGACGGACGAACGTGTACGTGTTGGACCTCTCGTCGAATGAGCTTGTGAAGTTAGATCGCTTCACGTGCTCCAAGTTATCCTATTGATCATGCAACATTATTAATATTTTTTTACGTAGTGGCATTGGCAGACTGCAAGAATAAGAAATGAGTTCAACCAGCTCAAGATCCGGACTTTCGAAATATTCCTCGATTGAAAACTGAAGCTTGCCGTCACCCTGACATGATAGTCTCAACTCATCCCCCTCTTGAATGAGCAGCTCATTAGTGGCCGGAGTCATCTTTGTCATTCCTGCTGTGACTCCTGTACGATGACATGCAAATGTAGAAATCATTTCAGGAGTTCACCTAGATATATCATTATGCCGCCTACTATAAGGAATGTGACATTCTCATAAGAAAGTATTAGTCGTTGCTGAGTGTATTGTGTCCGTAATGATTTAATTAGTGTGGACTGTTTATATTTGAAAGCTTGTTCATTATTGTATACTATAAGTATTATTGTGTATTATAAGTTAGTACGATTGCGCGTCTCAACGTTTCGTGAACGCGGGCACTCGTCTGTAAGATCCAGGAAGCTTTACACTAGGTTGCCAACTAGTAAGGGTTGCTAACCTAGCATATATTACAGTTTCTTTCTTCACGATTATCAAGAATTGTAACATTGCGATAATAATATTAAATATTTTCAAGACTCGGCGCGACCATTGGCGTAACTACGGGGGGGGGGGGCCCCCTAGAATGTTGAGTGCCCACCTCAGAAAGATGAAAAAAACGAAATTGTGAATTTCGGATGTATAAATTCGGGTAAAGCGAAGTGAAGGATGCCCCCCCCCCCCCCCCCCCCCCAGAGAAAAGTCCTAGTTACGCCAATGGGCGCGACTTGCAGGCCCGCTGTCTATGACGAAAAATCTAAAGTTCTATAGTTAAATAGCGTATCGCGGTCAGTCATATGCATACGCTTGATAGCAGCAGAGAGCTACGGTGCAGGGGGACGGTTTATATCGATAGCGTCCGAGCCAGGGCGTGAGCATCAATGATCTAATAGCTATTGCAAACAAATTTCATAATATTATGCCATATAAGTAACGATTGATAAATTCAGTATCACAAATTAGTGTCAGTAAGTTGATGAACGTCAATCGACGAGAACGAGAGAGAATGCTCTCTCGTGATTGGATACGAGATGATACAATAATTACAAGTCTGATAAAATGTGAACAACGATGAATTCATTTCGAAGAGAAATGTTCCGTATATTCAGAAAGAAGTGATTATCTGCACATAATTCAAGGCTAAAAAATTAAATGTCGCATCAAGTTACACGATTAAAATCACACACGGAATTTGGAAAGAAGATGCTAAATGAACAGAAATAACGTTGATCACGCTACATTCGGCAAATGGTTTTTGACTTACCATAGTCACGGGGGTTGGCATACATCAAAGCGAAGCACGCAAAGGCCCATATCTCCATCGTCCAGGGCATTGAGATTTTTATATTATATGGTGCTACTTTGCGCGTTTAGCTTAGTCTCTGATTCTGTCACTGTACAATTCTTCACCCTTATATTACTAAAGTAGAACGAACTCTCAAGCCACTCTCTGTCGCACAATTTGGTTGCAATCTACGTCGCACCAACTTTGAGAGCCACGATACGTGCTTCATGTGCAAATGTGTATGATTGATGAATTTCTACGCACGCGCTGAATTCGCCGAATTGTTGCTTAAGTGCGAATAACTTATTTCGGAGAAAACTTTATCAGTTGTTGGATATGATTGAAACGTTTTTACGGAATATGCGAATCAAATTCGTCAAGAATTTCACTGGAAAAAGTAAGCTATTCGAGAAATCTCTTGCACCCCATAAAAAATTGACATTTCTTTCAGGGAAGAAACAAATTTTGAAAATATATGCTCCAAAGTTAGCTCTGGTGGCGTTGAAATATTGTCAGTGTTGCCTGACTTACATAGCTTTTCCTCTCACTCAGTTTCTCTTCGCGGCTTTTATCTTTGAACCCTGAACCCTGGGTTATATTTGTCTGCGGTCGTGTGTACCAATGACTATACTGTCGACCTCTCACGCTTCAATCTGTGAAACGCTAGTTCAGGTGTTTTTGCCTGGCTGAACTGATCCCATAAAGATCGATCTTCCGTCAGCCTTGAACTTTGAAGTAGCTTTTCTTTAAGGGTCGATTGTCCACCAATGAATCGTCGATGTGCTTGAATCAATACCAAATCGATGGGTTCACTCAGATCAACGACAGAGTCGACGAATTCACCTCTAATTGTAAAAAAGAAATTTGTCCAATTGATGTGATTCAGAAATGAATTTATATAGGAATAGGAAGTTGATGTGTATTCAATGTAGCACGACTTTTCAATGTGTTCTTCATACTTTAGTAGGAATCTTATCGATAAATACGATAAATACTCGATAAACCTTACAATTTTTACATGAAATGAATATGAAATGATGAAAATTTCAAGAGATCCCAGGGAGTCTCAATCTGAACCAGATAGAAGTAAGGTATTTGGAAGAGCTGAGTAAGACCCCTTCAGAAGTATGTCTGCCACGAACAAGTGACGTGGATTGTCGATTTCATTCCTGGGCTGGTTCACTCTTATTAGACGTATCGTTAGCTAGGTCATATTATCGTTAGATAGTCTATCGCTCCATTTGGCATAGCTTTAGCGTTCAACTGGATGTACGATTTGATCAAATCACGATCAAATTCATCAGACTTGTGATCATCTAACTTTAATTCGACTGCATTCAATGGCGAACGTTTCGTATTAACTCACGGTCCACACTCGTCTACTAGTTCGACAATGCTGTATTCGAGTTTTTGGAACGATGGTCGTTTCGACGGCTGGGCATCCCAACATTAGAGCATTATGATATCTGAAGTAGGTAAGTGTAAATGATGTTGATTTCACGAGCCGAACGAGGAACTATTAACTATGAACCCATACTCACATGTCCTCGGTAACCTATAGATGGTATTTCCTGTTCCAATCATCGGCTTTCAGTGTATCTATGTTTGCTGTAACTCATCAAACAAGAACGTCCTAATTCTACCATAAGAATAAAGAATTGAAAATTTCAACGATTCCGTGCATTCTGTCGTATAGAAGTGATCCAAAATCTCGTAAAAGCAATCTTGAATATATTTTTATTAGAGCTACGTATTTCTGCACCCACAATAATAGACTGTTTCAATTCCAGTATGAGATCGCTAAGATAGATTCAAATAGTCAGTTTGGGATTATAAAGTCTGTAACTAATTCAATATGAGATCGTCTCTCACGCAAGATGTCACTTCACCGAAATACAGGTGAAATTGTAAAAAGGTGATACTTCAAACGAATGTGAATGCCGATTCAAGTATCGGTATTCGGTTCTGGCGATGGAATTTTTCATAATTCGAAGGCACTGGCTCTTCGAGGGAAATAAGAAACACACCCTGCACCTCTCGCACAAAATACCGCCATTGTGAATTTCGTAAATTATCCACGGTATCCGATACACCAAGAAGCACGACTTTCTAAGGACGCAAGCGTTTCTTTGAGTTTTATTCATAGTTACGTATGGAAAGAAATAGGGATTAACTAAATCTACTGATCGCTGAATAAGAGAATTATTACTAGTTTTGCATATTTTATAGAGCAGGAATCTGGGTCGTATGAGTCGTATACCTATCGGGTACGTTGATCACAATGCAAATCTTGATAGATAGTTGAGCGCCAATATGAGAGCCATGATTGTGTTCACAGGCTTAACACCCTTGCTTATCGCGGTGACTTCATGTTCGATACTCCAAGAGCCACATTGCGTCTTGGAATCGCTACAGACTGCTACTTTGATCTGATATTCAGTCCCAGATGTGAGATTTCGGAAAACGTAAGAGTTCACAGTTTCAGGCAAGTCGATCGGCCCGAGTATATCGTCAAGGTGTGTCGCCGTCACTTTGTATTGACGAACATGATATCGCAGCTCTGGCGGTGGTCTGGACCAGCTAATCCGAATTGAATCAGGGGTCGTCTTTTCGATGATAACAGATGGAACAAATTTAGGATCTGCGAAACTTTCGTCAATTATTCACTTGTCATAATACTGCCGTGCTAAGCACAAAGGTGGTAACTGACTTTTTCGTCAAAAACGAGTTAGGACTCTAAGATGGTATAATAACAATCGACGAATATTTTCATCATATTATTAAACATTCTAATTCATTTTTTCATAATAAAATTACGCTATTGAAGTTACCGTATCTTCGTTAAAGTTGTCAATTACTAGAATAATTAGCCGTATTTAACAGTAATATTAATACAACAGTAACGAATAAGATAAGCTTTTATCTTTTCGATTCAAATCAAATTTTAAAATCGTTCGACTTTGAATATAATTCTTAATTACTGTGAAAATTGAAAATTGAAAACTGTCAATATCTCAAGATGGCCAAAAATGCAGTTACCACCTTTGTGCTTAGCACGGCAGAATAGTACTGCAAGTTTTTTTTCGAAAAACCTTAACTGAAACGAAAGCAATAGATTTGTGGAGACGATTTCCATACCTGAAGTGCCTAATGTGATGGCTTCTATTTCGGTACTGTAATTACCGCAGTTTTGACTGTAACGGCTGCAGGCAGCGACTTTGAAATTATAACGAGTCTCAGGATTGAGATACTCAAAAATGAGTCCTCCCGACTCGTAGCTCTCATATTTATGCTTCCTTCTTTGCCACCAATGATTGTAGTCGGGCGTGATTGATATACTGTACCAATATAATTTATCTTGAAGTTCTGCCGGTACCATCGACCATCCGATCGTTATTGACTGACTCGTCGTTGCCTTGATCCAAATTTCGGGAATAAAATTAGGATCTGTAAGAATCGAGGTTCCAGTAGATCAAGAATTCGAAAACTAGTTAGATGCTCGGAGAACCGAATGAAATACACCCAGAAAAAGGTATTGTTGACACAATACCAAAATTTGGTTATTATATGGACAATCACATTTTTTGTTCAGTCAATCAAAAATTTCGTTGGGAAAACCAAAATTTTGTTGGGCAAACCAAATTTTGTTGGGACAACCAAAATTTTGGCTATTCCAGCAAAATTTTTGGTTGACTGGACAAAAAATGTGATTGTCCATATAATAACCCAAATTTTGGTTGTGACAACAAGACCTTTATATAACGCAAGCATGTTTTTCTCGCTTTTTGATGCCTTTGTATAGGACCTAAAGTAGTACTTTTAAGTCCTAGGACTTAAAAGTGCCACTTTAAGTCCTCGGACTTTAAAAGTACCACTTTTAGGTCCTATACAGAGGCATCAAATAGCAAGAAAAATATGCTTGCGTTATATAAAGTATCGTGTGCACCATGGAGGTGGGCCTTTTAACGCCTCGCACGATGTTTTCAGTACTCGTCTTCGCCTCGCACGCTTCGCGCGCTCGTCTACGACTCGTACTTAAAACATCGCACTCGGCCTTAAAAGTTCCACTTTACGACCTTGGTGCACAATGTACTATTTTCTGAGTGTAACTTTCGCTTGAGTTCAAAGTCCGAACCTTTATCCCACGTCGTAATCCAGTCCGAATAAACGGCCGGTGAATCGCCGATGGAATTTGAAGCAACGATTTTCAACCGATAGGCAGTGTTCGCTTCAAATCCGTCAAGCAGATAGCTTCCAGGTATCGTCATGAGCCTCCACCGGTAGGGCTGCCATTTTTCTGTACCATTCTTGATGTACTGGACCGACATCCTTAGATCGGGATCAACGGCGTCGCTTAAGCTCCAATTAATCGAGATACTATTTACTCCAGCAGCTGCGACTTCTCCGATTCTGAGATGAGGCACGTCCATGACGTGGAGATATATCAGAGCGGCAATATTACCGCGGAGAGAATCCGCCGAGCAAAAGTAAGCACCTGAGTGTTCCAGCGAGACGCGCGGAAATTGTATGGCCATGGTGACCTGATTTTCATTACTGTCATACGTGGATGTAGAATTTTCTAACTCTATTCCGTCTAACGAAGTCCGGCGACGAATCCAGGTGAAATTTGACAGCTGATACCCTTGTGCGATGCACCCCAGAGATGCAGAATCGTTGATTTTCACGTCAACTTTCCTCTGCTGTACAAACATTATACTCGGTTCTGAAAATAGAAGGACGGTATTGATTATCGGAGATCGACGAATCTTATAGTTTCTCAAGTATGTTCATAATTGTCAAGAAATTTCATAAACGCACAAGTAGAAAATAAGAGTGATCACTGTGCACTCTGATCGGTTCAATAAAATCAGCATATTTAACCCAACGCTTGAAAAACAGATTTCAAGTGAATTTAGGTAAGATAAGAATGATCACGCAAATGACTATAGTTACGAGTGTGGAGAAGACGGCTGATGGAATCAAGTTAGACGAGTCAAGTTCATGATTAAAGAGAAAAGATTTGTATAGCACATCTAAGATTGATATGAATCTCATGAAATAATCCTACGCAGGCCGATGGGATGATGAAAATAGTGGGTTAATATTCGAGAAAATGTTCAATATTGTAAGCGTGAGGTGACAATTTGTGAAATGAGGATACAAGAGCAATAAGTAAAAATGAAATCGAAATACGAACGATATTATTTCTAAATTTGTTGGGTCTGGCTTGAAATGTATAAATGATGTGTTACGATTGTGACTCACCATCGTCGTCTGGATTGGCGTTATTTAAGGCGAAACAGGCGAAGAAAAATAATATCTTCATTAGTCGAGTCAATCGGATCTCCAACATTGCTTTTGTCTTCGAAGCCGATGAAATGAGTAAAAAATACTATGGCTCGCTCGTTACTCAATTCGTTACTCGACTGACCACTGATTGAACAATTTTAGTCCGGATTTATTGACGCAGTTTAATTTGAATCTATACGCTATCTCTCGAGACTGTGGCACTTTTGTGGAATAATTATTACAGCTATCGTTTGTATAAAAATGACATTCCATTTTGCTTGTAATACATAGCTATGGTTCAACGAGTCTGATACTTTATTCTCACTCTCTGATCTTCATTTTACATTTATCACTGAACTTTCATATCAATCTTGTTCATAATCCATCGAAAGAGAATATTCTAGTCCCGCCATAAAAATAGCGAATTGTGATTTTCAATAATCGGAAAATCGAAAAAATTACAGATTCATACCCGTTGATAAAACGAACGATATCACCAAGCAAACATCTGAACAGTGCATCTTTGATGCATAATTTCATCTAGTATGTAATTTATATACTCCATTATACAAGAAGCCTTTTCTGCTCACCAGAGATGAGATACTCTCAATCAGTGACCCATATAGTTGCACTTCTAGTTATCAAATGGAAGCTGATCCCTGACCGCGGAATTGCCGTTTCAACTGACTGATGATTCCTGAACTAGAATACTTTGGTGATATGCTGGAATCAGATGGATGACTCAATTTCTCGCGTTGTGAATCGCTGATAGCGCTTTCTCCATCAACACAGGTTCCTTTTATTTTTCAATGAAGTCGTATTCATTGATTCTTCGTGAACTGGATAAGAGTGCACGTCTGCAATCAAACGGCCCATATTTCGCTTCTGTGTAGTTGGCTGCCTGAATGCAGGTGTTGTGCAGTCTTTCTAAATCACCTGTAACTCGGTAGACCTAACCGATCATCCCCTGAAATTGACAAAACGCACTTGAACGAGCTTGCTAAAACATTTAAAGAACAGAACGCCGACGTAGAGAAGATCGTCGAGGTTCGAGAACGTCTTCTCGTAGCTTTGTATGGTGGTGACATAAAACGAAACATCGGATGCGATGCGCTGTACCAACGGTTTGCAAGCTCGATTGCAAGATCGACTGGATCCAAAGTCAATCTTGCTATCATAATTACTAATCTTGCTCATATCAATGTGTTCCAAATAAGAAACTCCAGCCTAACTGGACCAAAACCTGATTCGTATTTTTCTCAATTCGCTCGCTGATTGTTCACCACGTTTTGCGAGATCAAACTAATACCAAGTAATTTTTGTAGATTTTTATTACAGATAGTTTCCATGATATGAATATTTTTAATTTTCATAACTTCCGCTCATAAACAGATTTTCAATCGACTACGACTTCCGACCGATCAGTCAAATCATCATAATTGAGGTGATATCCTACCCAATTCGACCTGTCCTAAAAACATTGGGCTGCACGCGTGCAGAACGGTACCATTAAACGGAATATCTTTAATCGGGCACCGAAAACGGGAAAAAGAGCCAATTCGCGCAATTCTATTGGCGATTTCGATCACGTACGTCCCAAAACATGTTCGTTTCACGCTAAAATAGAGGAATGACGTGTGAAAGAAACTTTTTGAGTGTCGAAATCTGCTGGCGTCATCCGAAAATTTGGGTGAATGATGGAACAGAAGATTTTGAGATTTAAGAATCAAATGAATAAAACAATTGGAAATGATCGTTGTCCTTACGAAATCTGAGTTATTAAAATATCAGTCTTTATGGAAGAGGAACAGTTTTGGGAGGTACAATTCCGAATAATAGGACAACTCTCATGCCTCAAGATTTTTAATCATAAATTCTGACCATTCAATAATGACGCTTCAGAGCTGTCTACGATTTCAGGAACATGTTTAGTTTTTATTAATCTTAATGTTTCAAAATGTACACGCTTTCAAATTCTGATATTGCCACGAACTTGAATTCTTGCACTGCATTGATTTTCCGATAGTTTTAATATTGATTCCGAATGATGATAATAAAAATTATATAATTTTCCGAATGGCTTTAACGCTCTGGTTATTGACCATAACTCAGACCACCATACTCGTTGTATTGGAATAGGACGAAGTTAATTGGCTCGTATTGAATTTTCAGAGAGTTTTTGTTTCCATCGTGAATCAATAATCGTATACTCTCTAAATATGAATCAGTGAAAATTCACTGGTTCTCAGTTAATAGTCACTGATAGTCACAGTTATAAGTATACCACTGGTAATCAGTGAAAAACTACTGATTCAACCAGTGAAATTAGCTCACTGATTGGATCAGTGATTTCGAAAAGCACGTTCTTACTGATCGAGCATTGAGTTATAATATAGGTATGTACAAGCAATATAGAAGTTGCTGCACATTGAAAATATTATATATTATATATTCTTGTAATAAGTAATACATACATAAGAAATAGACTTATCATAGCCATGTAACCACGGCCTCATAGCTAATACAGCGCACATGAAGAACATCCTGAGTAAACATAACCTCTATCAGTTTCTATGAAAAAACCAATTGAGACTGATATTTCGGAAGATCAGAAAGATTTTCAGACATAATAACTTATTATTCAGTTATTCAGCATTTCTTAGTTGTAAAACATAACCCACTTTATCAGCTATAGACTGCACTTGACGGTAAAATTTGCCTTTATTCTGCCAACAACGCACCGAGACGCGCGTACAGTAAGAATGCGCGGGATGGTCGTAACTAACCGTAATACACTGCTGGATCAGTGTAAATAAGGAACCACTGGCCAAACAGTACACGAAGGCACTGGTTTGTCAGTCGTAATTCATTGTTTTGAACAAATTAACTAATTATACAGTGTATGTTGACCGAAATGACTGATTCTGCAGTGAGAAACTGAATCACTGATTGAATTAGTGAAATTTTCACTGGTTCATATTTAGAGAGTAATGTTGAGCGCCAATCGAATAATGTGTGGTTCAAACCATGACAAAATAACCAATGCACAGGGCGTTATGAATTCTCTGGGCTAGTCGGACAAAGTGAAAGACAGTAAGGATAATTTGATGGTGTACGGAACTATCTCATACCAAAGAATGCAGGGATTTTTCGTGTGAATCAGGAAAGAAAGGACATGCAGACATGTGACTGATTGTTAGAAGAATTTTATTAATAATAAGGAATGACGACGTAATAATATTCATGAAGAATTGAATCAAATAATTGTTTAATGGTGTAGTTTTATAGCAAATATACTTTGAATACTTATTTGTCATAGATTTGATTGATAACTTCTTTTTAATAACGTTGTGACTTTCGATCTATGATCATTGAAGAAGATGATGAAAACATATTTTCTTCAAGATAATTAATGGCCGTACTCCGAAGATGGTCTGGTTTTTTTTCATGGAATTGGAAAGATTGGCGCCATGCGCAATGATTGAAGAATTTGTCAAGTCAATGTCTCCGTTCTCGAACTCGCGTAGCCATATTAATCCCTTCTCAAGACATGTCTTCAGAATAGGGCACGACAGAGCTGCAAACTTGTTTTCTTTCATGTCAATTCCCTTTTCATCTGCGGTTATTTTACCAGGTTCTGGAAATTTAAGATACGTAGATCATGAGACAATCATTTGTGTATTAAATGAGGAGTTGGCGAATGTTTATTGTTTTCCACGATACACCCGGTGTCTGAAAAATAATATCACCTGCTCATGAGTAATAAAATAACTTTGCACTAGTTGACGTCGTTCTAGACACTCGATATTTGATAGGAAAAAAGTGAGCCGTACACGGTACACCTCAAGGTGTCCTAAAGCTTAGGAAATAATTCTCCTGACTGGTTGAGTTTCGGTTACGGAGAGAGAAATCTTCAAAGTTTGCAATACGCCGTGCCGCCGAAACAGGCCATTCGCCAGGTAGTTCGCATGCCAACTAAGGTACACTCGTTACTCGGAAGATCTATTTTTCAAAAGCAAGGCAGAGCGCGTATCTTAAGCCAATTCACAAGCAGGTGGAGACTTTGAAGTGTACTTCGATATTTTCGCCAGTTCTTCGAGCATCTAAGACAACCGTGCTTTGTTTAACTTTGGAAAACTCAACTCTATGCAGTCATGTCTTAATATGCAAATAATTTCTCACCCCTTCTGCGAGAACGGAAAGGAAGCATTGACCTCACATCAAAAGTTATGACGATAATGACGAAATGACAGAAGATATAGTCAGTTTTCGAAATACTTTACATATTTCTATTTGCAACTGAACCCGTTTTTTTTTTTTTTTTTTTTTTTCAGTCCAGTTTTTTGATTTTCCGAAACAACATTTCACCAATTGGCTCTCAAAAACTACATATGTAAAGAAGGAGAGTGAGGACTTCATATAAGTACGATCAAACATCATTTGAAGCAGGGAGGGTCTCCGTTATTTCCCAAATTGACTTGTTTCACTTGGGTAAGGTCCAAATTATGAGTTTATAGCCTACAAACAAGTGTGGAATTTTCTTTTCTTTTTTAAGTGCCATTAACCCCTGCCTGAATGATGATACTTTTCCCATTCGATCAACACGGGATTTTTGTACTTTTCAGACTTCAATTTCTTTTTTCGCTCCCTATATTCATTACTAATTACTAATCATCATACTATATTCATTACCTCATTGAATATTGTTGATCCTACTACTGTTCTGACCTATTGAGATATACAAATTTTCACATTGTTGAAAAAAAAAGTTTTGACGTGGTCAAATAATTATACATTACAATACGAGTCCGGTATAACTTTTTCTGACGAGTGTGAGGTTGCAGCACGAGCCGAAGGCGAGTTTTGCAATCACACGAGATCAGAACGATACCTGCGCGGAATAACCGGCTATCTCAGAGTCCGGTTGAAAAAGCGGCCATCTGTTCAACCATTTCAAGCAGACTCTGAGATAGCCGGTTATTCCTCGCAGGTACTGACTGAAGAAGTTGTTCCGTCGAGTGTTGTACAAAACTTTACTTCAAGAGGTGTGAAAATGGGGGTTTTAGCCACGCGAGGCGTGGGTAAAACGTTCATAATCACACTGATGGCCGGTTGCATAAACGTGGGTTACCCGAACCTTCAAATACCCCGTAGTAACCCCGCAGATACTACCCGTTCAACCGTTTTTTCATCTGACAGCTGTCATGAATTTCTGTTAACTTCTGACAGTCATATAGGTTGAACGAGTCGTATCTGCGGAGGTTATTGAAATTTTTGGGTAACCCACCTTTATGCAACCGGGCATGAGTGAAGTAAAAGTAAATTTTGACCTCTTCAAAACTTTTTTTCGCTAATGTAAGAATTTATCCTTTCGAATAGGTCAGAACAGTAGTTAAAAGTACCAATAGTTGGCCGTCTAAGGATAGAAGATAGATTTTAACAAATTTTAATGGAAAAGAAACGTAAAAATGATTATAAATCTTTATTATTTAAATGAATATTTATATATTTGACCGTATAGATGAAAAAAAGAGGTATTTTAGTGAATTCAATTAAAGATATGATCATAAATGTTCATCAGTACGTTGTACCAGTACTTGGACCAGCAAAACAAGAATGTCCTACTGTCCCAAAATACTGGTACTAGTAGTTGGCCACTGTTTAACCACACATTTTTATTTTAAATAAAAACAAATGAATAAGTATTGCGCAGAATATCGTTTTGAGGTAAAGTGAGTGAAATCATAATTTACAAAATTGTTTTGTTATCAAACCTTATTATTTATTCCAAACAATAATTACAGACGTAACAAACGTAATAATATAAAAAATGAATAAATATAATTTCTTGTTCTTATTCTTTTTCATAACACGCGCACCGAAAGTGGGGTTTTTTTGTCCTCATTTGAGAGCGGAAAATAAGTCTTTTTGAGTCAGGATCCAATTCGTTAGTTTTTCAGGTCCTAGGACAAAAATGCTGGTCAAAAATGAAAATATTTGTCCTCCAGTTCCGAACGTTGCCACCATGCGGTGACGTCGATTTTGGTCGATCGGCTATCCAGTTAGAATATATATTAGTGGGTTACCTGAATCCTGACTCAAAGACTGATTTTCCGCTCTAAATGAGGACAAACCCCACTTTCTGTGCGCTTGTTATGAAAAGTATGGTATGCAGCATGGACAGATTGACAGTAATTTTTGACGCGGGCGAAGTTGGCTGCACTCGACTGTGGCTCGGGCTTCGCCCTCGCCTTCGTCTCGTTCAGCCAACTTCACCCTGATCAAAAATCACTGTCGTTCGGTCCTTGCAGCATAATATACTATTTCGTTTCCTTGCCCACTGTAGCTGTGATAAAAATGATTAAAAAAATTATCATACCCATGTCTCAGCCAGAGTACGCGTGTTGAGGTTATATTGTAGGTTAGATGGCTTTACCTGTATTCAATTGACAATTAGGACTAAATATAATGAAATTTGCAAAATATAAGTACATTATATTATAAAAAAGATGAGCTTACTTACTTCTTGGTTGATAAAAACTCCCTTACCGTGAACAGAATCGAGTGGCACATGTGCGGTCAACTATTCGCACCATAATATTCACCGTCATCTGCGCGATTGCCCAGTAGATGGCCACCCGGCCATCTAATCGGACGCGAAATTTGACAATCATTTATGAGTAATAAATAAATGACTAATAAATGACCACGTAAAATTTTAATATAACATCTATGTAAATTTTATATTTTATATTTTTCATGTATTCTTAACATAATATAAATAATGTAGGAACTTTGAAACGTATAAAAAGGATGTTTTATTGACTTCTTATTGCCTTACTCGTAAGAGCAGATTTTTTGGTTATTGCTTTAGAAAATCATGCACACTGCACAGACTGAAAATCACAAAAATAAAGACCTTATTTTCTAGCTTAAAATACATCACTTCAGCGTTGCTTTTTTCTGTATTAACAACGTAATACACAAAGAATAATAATCAACAGTATTTGATACTTGATTCTGCGCTAATATCTTAAAAATTAAGATATTCTCTGTCATTGGCCAAGTACTAGGCAGTGGCCACCCATTGGTACTTTTACCTTAGAATCAACAATATTGATTGAGGGCATGAATATAGTAAGCGGAAAGAAATCAAAGTCTGAAAAGTGCAAAAATCCCATATTAATCAAATAGGAAAAGTATCATCATTCAGGCAAGGGTTGATGGCACTTAAGAAAAAAATTGTACTTTCCATAATTGTTTTAAGGCTATGAACTTATAATTTGGAGCATACCAAAGTGGGAAAAGTCAATTTGGGAAATATCGGACACCTTAATGTAGGCCTACTTTATGCTGCATTATTCTTCTATTCGTTGAATTGAGTGCTGAGAAGATTAGCCTCCGAAATGACAGCCTAACGTATGAGTACGATGTTGACATTTTTGCGTTACCCATGATTTCCTATAATTTTGATGGTATTTTGTAATCAAAGTATAAAACGCCGCTTGTTTCATTTGTAAGCTTACAAGTGAATTCTTTTCGAACTTCTGCTTGTTTATGATATCGACACGATATGTTAGTTCAAACATTTTTGTAGGCCCTCAAAAATGTTCGTAGGCCCTAGGCACAGCGCCTACTGTGCCTACTGCATAAGACGGCACTGGACTTATACCGTTATTCCGCCCAACCCCTCAATTTACCCTTGAAGAAAGGCTACCTCGAAATTCAAGGATGACGAAGGACCCGTCTCTAGGATCAGTTCAGCAAAGCAAAAACACCTAGAAGAGCGTTCTGCACGTTAAAACATGGCAGATTGAAGTATACTGGCACACACACACCCGCACACCAATATAGCCCAGGGTTCATGGTTCAGGGATAACAACCGCGATAGAGAAACTGATTGTAAGTGAGAGAAGGAGCTACGTAAGTGAGGCAACACTGACAATATTTCAATGCTACCGGACCTAACTGCGAAGATTCCTCACTACTTCCAGTCAAATATCAAGTGATGCTTTTCATTCGCGTGTTCCGCACAAGCATTTTAATCTTGTCGAATAGCTGATAAAGTTTTCTTCGAAACAGGGTATTCGCATTTAACCACCAATTCGGCGAATTCGGGCATGTGTATAGAACCTTGTCAACTATACACATTCGCAGATGATGCATGTATTTTGGCTTCAAAACTTGATGCGACGTATATCTCAAGCACATTGTGCGACGGAAGGTAGCTCAAGAGTTGTTGCTACTTCGGTGATATTAGAGTGAAGAATTGAATGGTGACAGTGTGACGGTAAAATAGGATTTGTATTCCTATTCACCTCTTAGTTTTATTTCATGGAAAAGTAAAGAAGATGTTCTGTTCTCCTGTTCCCCGATTCTATCATCTGACGTCATCATCCAATCGATCGTTCATCTATCCTGTGATGTTCTTCGTCGTTTTCTCTAATTTTATATTCATGAATAGGAAATTGAATTATTTAACTAATAACGACTATATTTCTCTTTCAACAGAACCAGAGATCGAGCTAAGCGTACGTAATAACGCCACGATATTACCTATATAAAAATCGCGATGCGCTCGATAATGAAGATGTGGGTCTTCGCGTGTTTCGCGTTGATATACGCCAACCCCCATAACTATGGTAAGTCGAAAACCATCTCTAGGATGTAGCGTGATCAACAGTATTCATGTTTATTGAGCATCTTCTTTCTCAATTTCGTGTGTGATCTTAATCGTGTAACTCGATGCGACGTTTAATCTTCCAGCCCTGAATTATGAAGGAATAATTATCTTCTTTCTGGTGAACGGGATATTTCTCTTGAAAATAAATTCATTATTATTCATATTTAATCAGACTCGTGATCAGTGTTGCGAGTCACTAATTACATTAATTGCAATGGAATTACTCATTTAATTACCCATTACTTTGGTAATGTGTAATTAAACCGAGTTTAATTACCCATTACTTTGGTAATGGGTAATTAAATCGAGTTTAATTACACATTACCAAAGTAATGGGTAATTAAATGAAGTTTAATTACACATTACAAAAGTAATGTGTAATTAAATAAAGTTTAATTACACATTACCAAAGTAATGTGTAATTAAATCGAGTAACTACACAAAGGTACTATTCTCTCTCGATTTCATCGATTGACGTTTGTTCATTTACTGATCCTAATTTGTGAAAGTAAATTCATCAATCGTTACTCATGCAGAATAATATCGAAAATTCGTTTGCAATAGCTATTATCCATCATTCATTTCCATCCCGTGTCTAATGAAACGATTCAGCCTTCTTTTTCGGTGGCCGGTTTTGCCCCACCCTCAAAAATTTTGATTGCTTCCAGCGGATACACTTGGTATGGCGTTTTGTTTTACTCGCCTTAATTCGAAAATACCATTCGATCATTTGTTTTCTTGGTGGCCGGCCTTGCCCCACCTTTCCCGATATAGGTGAACTCCTGTAATGATGTGAACATTTACATGTCCTCGTGCAGGCGTTACAGCAGGAAAACCAAAGATGACTCCAGATATGGATGAGCTGCTGATTCAAGAAGGGCATGAGCTGAGAATATCATGTCAGGGCGACGGCAAGCTTCAGTTTTCAGTAGAAGAACATTTCAATAATGCACGTATTGTACTTCTTCTTGCACTTATCATTCGTTATCGCACCTCGCCAGTGCAGCTGTATAAGGCCATAATATAATAATATAATAGTGGATATTGGTCAAATCGCATGATTTATAGTTCGTGAAGCAATCCAACATCAACCGCTCATTCGACGAGGGATCCAACACGTACACATTCGTCCGTCCCAAGACAATTAGGGGCGACACCGGATGGTACGCTTGTGCAGATGAGAATGTCGAGATTTTTAATGACGAGCTGACTATCGATCATCCTAGAGAAGATATCAGCTGGATTTACGTCTACGTGAATTGTGAGTATATAACTTCCGACACGGGTAGGTAATATGATTACCTAAATAGTTAATTCATTTGCATTTCGTCATTCGTTGATCTCAAGATGGATTGCACGTGTACGTGAAAAGTCCTTGTGCGCATCAAGCTTTTTTTCTCACGTGCGGACTACGAGTCTCCGACCTGGAAATGTTTTAAATTGTATGCGTCGTCTATTAAAATACAATATGTACTTCTGATTCAGCTTCCATGCCATTCAATACTGCTATATTAGAACGGTCGAGAGGGATGTATGCAACGATAGGATCCAGAGTAATCTTACCATGTCGGCCAACGTCTCCCAACTTACCAGTGATACTTGTCAATAATATTAATGTGAGTCGTTCACAATATTCGTCACAATCAGATTAAACTTCATTTCCCTCCTTGTTTGATATATGAAATCTTTGCGAGTTACAATTACTATCAATAGCGGTTATAGGCCAAGATCATCTACGATGACTGTATGAATTATTGACAGAGAATCCCGCTGCCGGAAGAACCATCTTATGACCCGAAAATTGGATTCATCCTGAACGAGGTTGACGAAGAACAAGATGGAGATGCTTATCATTGTCAACTTGATGGAACTAATGATAAAAATGCGTCATTGTGGCCAAAATATCATCTGAGCCTCGAAGAAGAATGTAATAATTTCAGTAATTCCGAAAGTTATGACCAGGACACTTACATCTTACTCGATACACTTGTATTTTGCAATTATTATCGTTTTTTTTTTTTTTTTTTTTTTTTTTTTCACATCACAGAACTGCGATTTGCTGTTTTGTGTTGAAATTTATTGTTGATATCTATGATCATATTGTCGATTGGGAGTACTCTGAAAGACCAGAGCTAATGCTGAGTGCAATGTTTCATACAGTTTTACCATTACCGTATCTCATCGGGGACGTGAAAGGCCACGCTACCTGTGGAGATGATATAACATTAGAGTGCAGGGTGACATTGCGCAGGATGAACAACATTCTTCTGAGTTGGGAAACCCCGGACGCAATCCCGGTAAGTTTCAGCGACTGTGGTCAATTGCAGAAATATAATTTGAAAATCCATTCCAGCACGAAAGATTGTCCTACGGCGTGCGATTGCTGCCGTACCCCTTGAATCATAGGATGGCTGTGTACGCCGAGTGGAAGGCAGAATTAACAGTGAAGAAAGTTGAGAAAAATGATAGCGGTGAATATATTTGCGTCGCGATGAATAAAAATGGCAGTAGGAGACAAACATCGGTGAGAATTGAAGTTTCGGGTAAGCGCAAGCAGCATCGTCCTTATGCGGACGAGACTACATGTCATTTTGCCTCCCAAGTTCATGTCCCGTTCATTAAGTCAAATAAGAGCAACGGAAGGTAGCTCAGTGTCAGTTTAAATCCATGGTTGAAGATATGACTATGACGAATAATTCGACGTGTTCGATATTTCTTCAGATCCCAGTGACTTGACTTTCAACGTGTACGTGGATGGTGAGAAAGATATCTCAGTGCATAGAGGAGGCAATGCTCGTTGGAGTATTATAATTGACACGTATCCCAGCAACGCTGACTTGTCATGGTGAGCCAATTTTTCATTTCATGTATCTTCGCCGTCCGCCAACCTCAGCTGTGTAGATACTGCATCAATAACCTTCCTGTGGAAATCACAGTACTTTTCATGACTTCGTTCGTCATTTGGGAATCGCTGTGACGGATTCTCGAATTCGTTCATCACGCTTAAAGCCAATAACATCAGGATTCCCTAATAATCGCTTGTCTCTAAAAATCATGCCAATAAATTCCTTCCTGCATGCGAAGGATTAAACTTCACAGGACTGTGACAAAGTTCTTTTATGTGTTCAAACTATCAGTGCCCCGAGCTGAGCTCCATTCGTTTTTGGCGAATTGAAGTTTTTGCAAGGACGCCCTATTAAAACATTATTTTTGTGTGAAAAATAAGTCTTGGTATCACATCTCTTTGGACTTCTGTGATACGGAATTTAGAAAGTGCTCGTGTTTGGAAACTATACGACCATTCGATCACAGTATCGTTACCAAGAATCCATGGTATCCATAAAAATATAGATTATCCATACATTGAATTATATTCTTGTAGGTATGATCCGGACGGAACTAAAATAATAATTCGTTCCGAAAGTCCTTCCGAATACCGTCAATTCACGAGGATTCGACCCCATAAATATGTTCATCAACAAGCTGGAATAAACCATACCTTCCTGATATCAGGACTGACTATAGGGGATAGCGGTACCTACACAATTCACGTGTCTACGCCACACAACGAGACAAGCATCGCTCTTTTGTTGACAGTCTATAATAGTACATTTCAGTACGAGTAAGGAAAGGCTTTTTTGACGAAACGAGAGGTTTACGGCACGAGCCGAAGGCGAGTGCTGTAACGAGGTTCGTCAAAAAGCCTTTACGTACAAGTAACAATTATTATTTTTCATCAGGATTGCCGAGAAATCGCGACGAAGTTGCGATTTTGAGGTTAGAATGATGAAAAATACTTTCTTTACTTATACTTAACTCAATTCCCTTACGGAAAAAACCCCACAAAATATCACCCTCAACTGAGCCCTCAACTTTCAGGGTAATTTCGTACCCACAACTTGGGCCTTAACCCTGAATTGAGGGGTACCTTCAACTTGAGGAACAACCGTCAAATGGGGGTCCCTTCAACTTCAGGGTTTTTGAGGTGACTTTTTGTAGTGACTTTTGAAGTGACCCGCCACTCATCAGGGTTGACCCCTAACTATTCAGGGCCATCCCTCAATTTTCAGAGTTGTTCCAGAACGTTTCAGGGTTATCCCTCAATTGTTGGAGGTTGTCGCACAATGTTTGAGGGATATTACTCAATTCTTGGGGGTTTTCCCTCAATTTTCAGTATTGACCCCCAACTATTCACGGTTGACCCTTCAATTGATGGTTCATCCATAGGAATTGAAGGTATTACCCTGAATATGGGAGGTTGAACCCTAAAATTTCAGGGTTTCACCCCTTGAATTGAGGGTGAAACCTTGAAAATTGAAGGTTCGATCTCAAACTTGAAGGGTTTTTTCCGTAAGGGTTGATAATGGGCGTACCCTTACCAAAAAAATAACTCAACTGAGCTCTCAACTTTCAGGGTGATTTTATACCGCGAACTTGGGGGTTGACCCTGAATCGAGGGGTAGATTCAACTTGCGGAACAGGCTTCAAATGGGGGTCTCTTCAACTTCAGGGTTTTTGAAGTGACTGTTTGAAGTGACTTTTGAAGTGACCCGCCACTTTTCAGGGTTGACCTCTAACTATTCAGGGTCATCCCTCAAATGTTGAAGGATGTCTCTTGATTTTTGAGGGATGTTCTTTAATTCTTAGGGGGTTTTCCCTCAATTTTCATGGTTTTGATCAAGCAACTTTTCAGGGATGAACCTCCAATTGATGGTTTATCCATAGTTATTGAAAGTATAACAATGAAAATTGAAGGGTTTTTATTCCGTGAGGGTACCTATTAGGCTCAACTTAAGGAGGTTGGGTACACCAAAATGACTAGTTTTTTTTTATAATATGCCGTAATGAATTTATACAAAACTAGTCATTTTGGTGTACCCAACCTCCTTAACTCATGTCTTTTCATTCCAAGTAAAGAAGAGGAAACCATCATTTTTATACAAAATACTAAGCTTTACTTCGCACCAGGCGAGTCTGCCGAATTTCAATGTTTCGCCAAAGAAATTTTTTCCACACAAAATGTAACATGGGGTTATATAGAATACCCTGATTTTCCATCGACGGAAAATGTTGTGCACAAATCTCTCTCGGCAAGTAGCAACAGCTATAATTATCACATTTCATACACACGTCTGATGTTAGCAAAACTCGTTCACTTGTAATTGATTGCAATCGTGATGATTCAATGATTTTACTATTTAGGATATCCCCAGCAAGACAATAGAGAAGGCTGGCAGTTATGATTTACGAAGCTATATGAATATCACGATCAATATGACGGGAGATCTGGTATGTACGTCCTGTAACGAATATGATTGTTTCGGGACGACCAAAAGAATCTTCGTTTCTGGTAAGCTCCGATAATTAGCAATATTTATGGGAATCTTCTCTTTCATCTCATCCAGAAATAAACTGAAAATGAGCATCGATGTTTCGAGATGTGTATTCTACAATTAATTTTGGTCATTTTATTGTCATTCAGATGTAGATGGATACTTTGGTATAGTTGGTCCAGATAAAGTTACGGAAGGTGACAATATCAATGTGACGTGTGGTGCTTCTGCTTACAACTTCACCGAACAAATTTGGTGGGACGAGAAATTCTCTTGGAGGACAAGTAAGATCTTCGACATACTACCGTGCTCTTCTAGATCTCGATCAGTGACCCGTGAAGCATGTAGTCTCATTATAATAGCAGATGGACGTTCGAGTTGCATCACACAATTTTTTTTTTAATCGACATAACTATTTATATAGCCAACCGTCTGAAGAGGATAAGCATCATCAAGGGGAAGACAAAATTTACACATCAATCGATACTTCAATTTTGCGATGTGAAAAAATCCGACTCTGGAAATTACTTATGTAAAGCTGTTGATGCGACTGGACTTGCCACGAAGAAGCAATATAACTTGAAAGTAGAAGGTATATGGATATATTCGCTAATCAAGAGTCAGACGACAGTCAATTTGCTTCGAATAACTATTGATGTTCACTGTGTTGCAGATGCGCGGCTGCCACAGTTTATCAGCCCTGATACGAACAATACAGTGATCTTCGTAGATCTGAGGCGAGAGGAAAACCAAATTGTAACACTAGAATGCTCGGCCGATGGAAGGCCCATACCCGAAATAACTTGGCGGAAGGTAATCAGCCGTCATCCAAAATGCCTAAGAGATTCTCAAGATTCTACTATTCAAAATCTCAACATTTTTTCTTATTTGATTACTCTCTTTTGCTTTCCAGGACAACGAAACACTCATGGAAAGTGAGCGGTACGAATTTTCAGACCACTATTCAAAACTCCGTGTAAATAACTTTTCCGAATCAGACTTCGGAAGGTACACTTGTTTTGCAACAAACCGTGTTGGAGAGGTCCAGAAATACACTGACATCAAAAGCGCGGGTAATTATGTTTCAGTATCTCATATACACGGTTTTTATACCAGTTCGGTCATTGGGCACTTCGTGCGGTCATTGAGTTCCACGTGAAATTCACCCATGAGTCCAGTTTTTGGAATATGTTATCACTACTTTGATCGAGCAGTGAACCGCGTATCGAGATAATTTCATAAGCTTTTTTCGGAAACCACTTCATCTTGAACAGCGCGTCTCTTATACCAGCCCACTTGCATCGAGCAGGATGTATTGATCAATGATCATTATTTCTGCGAATTTTGAGTAAGTCACGATCTATCGCTTTGTTCAGGAACTGATGAATAATATCTTATTTCTAGAGGAGGATTCAGCGGTCGTGATATGGTCGAATATCATCGTTGCTCTCGTTCTACTCGTTATAATGGTTGCCTGGATATTTGTAAAAAGACTTAGGGACAGGGTATGCAAGAAGAGTTGTTTCAGATTTCGTCGCAAATTTGACCGGTTCATCAATGATTAACATATTCTTTTCAGAAATGGAGAGAAAAAGAACACCAGCATTTCATTGATGGATCTATAAAGGGAATAGATGAAACGAAAAATTTAGGTGATCAGGCTGAGCTACTGCCTTACGACATGAAATGGGAATTCCCGCCAAAGCTATTGGAAATTGGTACTAAGCTCACTCTACCCCTTGCATGTACTCGGTAGGAATCATGATCAGTAGATGGCTGGTTCCAATGAAAATCGTCCAAGACTTTCTGGGTGACCATCACAGAAGCAGTCCGGAATACATTTTTCTTATTGTTTGCACAATTTAAGGAAATACATGTTTCGGGATTTGTCTGAAGAAAATTTCCGGCAGTCTGCACATAAATTTCAATTTTAATCGTAAAAAGTCGTTTTTTGAAGATTTTATTTTATCATTTTTTTCAAATCGCTGTAATTTCGGAACCGTTCAACCGATTTCGACGATTTTTCTTCCAAAATCTGTAGAACTTTGTACACTTTTGGAAAATTCTAAGTTTGTTCCGATTAGTTTTTTTTTTTTTTTCATAACATCTGCTCTGAAACTTCAGCTTTCAGTGCCTGTTTAGCGAGTCGAGACAAGCTAATTTCATGCGAATGCCGTGAAAAGCTGTGACATACACTGCAATCGCGACTTCGATGTTTGAGCGGTTTGAAAGCTGCGTTGCTTTCATCCCATCGGAAGAAATCAACTGCTTTCATCCCTTGGGACGAAAGCAACTGCTTTCGTCCCTTGGGAAGAAAGCATTTCAGACCTGAAGGTTCTTGCAGATGTTATGAAAAACGTAGTGTGTGACACGGGACGAAACATGAATGCAGGCACGTGTGATGTCAGCCCTCGCCTTTGGCTTCGGGCTGACAACTTCACCCTGGCCTGCATTCACACTGTTTCATCCCTTGTCACACAATATACTATTTTCCTGAAGTTATGAGCTGTAATGTAAAAAAGAATCAATCTTTTCAAGCGCATTTTTCTCAAAGTGCATATATTTCAATTTTATTGTTCCGGATGTATGATCTTCTTGATCACGAATGTTAACTTTTCTGAAAATCTTAGATCACTAAAATTTGTTCGAAAGGAGTTATGCACGTTGGAAAATGACGATTTTTTCACTTTTTTAACATTTCGATTACTTTAGAATATTGCACTTGAGTAGCCGTATCTTACTGATCAATTGCGGAAACATGATCCTCTTCCCGTATGATCAATTGAGTTGATCGGTGGCGTTGTTCATTGTTACATCAAAGAAAAATAGTCTCGACGAAACTTTGTAGGTAAGGTGCTGGGAAGCGGTGAATTCGGTGTAGTGAGGAAAGCAGAGGCAAAATCAATTTGTCCGGACGAGGCGATCACAACAGTTGCGGTGAAAGAGGTCCGATCGACAAGCTCTCGGGATTCGCACACTAAAGCTCTTGCTCGCGAACTTAAAATTCTCGCCTATCTCGGAAAACATCTGAACATTGTCAACCTTCTCGGTGCTTGTACCGAACACATTGCGTTCGGTGAGTTTATTCTTATTCATGACTGCAGATGTGCAGAATTCGCATCGTTCTAATTCTTGTTGCTAAAAACCAATTTTTTTACTCATGCCTTTCATTTTGTGAATACCGATCCCAGCAAACACAGATATATTGCCGCAACGTTGTATTAATATAATCGAATGTAACGTGCAATATAACGTAGATGTTGCATGTAAGCTGCAAGTAAGTTATTAGTTCCGACTCAAGAACAGATTCATATAATGTTACGTAACTTCGATATAACATACGCTCTAAATTTCTTGGAGTGGAATCCCACTCGTTAAGAGTGAAATTTAACTTTTCCACAGAGTGACAATCGTGCCAGTGGGACTAGAGTGACTTTTCACTCTTAGAACAAGTGAAAATTTCACTTGATGTCTTGGAGTGAATAGTCATTCTTCAAGAGTGAAATGTCCACTTCTAAAGCTTGAGTATTAGGGTGGAGTGAAAAATGCACTTTTTTTAAATCGCTATCTCCTTAGCACTCAAAAATTGCGTCTTGACATCCTGAAAACCCACACCAAAGGATTTTTTTATGAGACCACATCTTGAGGTGCCTAGATGAAGATTACATTTTTACTTCACTTTCGGGAACTTCCAGACTCGGATATATCCTTCCATTCACTAGAATGCAATTTTCAGCTAACAATTAAAATTTCGAATAATGATCGAATTGGCTTCATTTCAAACTTTTAAAGAAACAACAGAAATTTGGTTATTCTGAGTATGACACGGAAATAACCAAATTTCTGTTGTTTTTTTGAAGGTTTGCAATGAAGCCAATTAGATCATTATTCGAAATTTTAATTGTTAGCTGAAAATTGCATTCTGGTGGAAGGAAGGATATATCCGAGTCTGGAAGTTCCCGAAAGTGAAGTAAAAATGTAATCTTCGTCTAGGCACCTCGAGATGTGGTCTCATAAAAAAATCCTTTGGTGTGGGTTTTCAGGATGTCAAGACGTAATTTTTGATTGCTAAGGAGATAGCGATTTGAAAAAAGTGAATTTTTCACTCCGCCCTATTGAGTATGTAGCTCTTTTTTAGATTGGGCCAGATCACTCTTCAAATTAGAGTGATCAATTTTCAATCGTAATTAGAGTGAATATTTCCACTCCAGGTGAAAAGGAGTGATACATCCATAAGTTGTATTCAATACGTTTAGTTCTGACATTTGATACTAATAGCAAACTAATTGGATTGGGGCAATAATATTTATGCTTGTTTTTGTACTCCAATTCAATCTGTTTGCAATCAGTACCAAATGTCAGAACTAAATGTATTGAACGCAACTACTGTATGAAACTTGGAAATTACAGATTTTTTTTAAATTATAAAGACGCATCATTTGTGAAACAGAATAATGTAATTCCCATACCAAACTTCGTTGCCTATGGTTACTACTTGCGCGGACAAAAGCGCGCAGTTTCACTCTTTATAGAGTGACAGTTAGTGCGAAAAATATATCACTTTATACATTAGAGTGAAAGTTTTTCACTCTTTGCGTAAAAGTAAACAATATCATTCTATACATTGGTGTGAAATTATTGACTCTTCGCATAAAAGGGAACAGTTTCTTCCCAAAAGAGTGGATAATCACTCTAAATAGAGTGAATGACTACTCACACGATTATTGGAGTGAATTATCCACTACAAAAAATTTAGAGAGTATATTATATTACTAAATAGTCTCGATGTTATATAACAAATAGACGTTGTGTTTGCTGGGATTATTTTTATTCCGGGTGAGCATTGTATTCTGATCGGTTTTAACAGGCCATCTCAAGGTCATCGTGGAATTTTGCTGTTTCGGAAACTTACGAGACTACTTGCTGCACCGTAGAGATGAGTTTGGAGATGCAGCTCATACTCCCAAGGAGGATATCACTGCGGATTACAGTTCCAGAACGAATCGTGACAATGCGAATCGTAGCATGTAAGTAACCCTCGAATTCTGGCTGGTATTGCATCCATGTTAATTGAGTGAAAAGCGTTTGGTCTCCACTTCGGCACGGTATTTTGGTGTTTATCGATTCCAATCGAGTGTGCAATCCTCGTGAAACAGGAGTAGAGGTAGATGGAAGCGTTTACATTTTCCACTTTTTCTCACAGTACGAATAGAATGGAATGCAAAATCGGTTCGGCGACGACAATATCATACCGTAGGTCAGATCCCAACTCTGCAAGGATTGCATCAGCTGACCGTATTTCAGACACTGACTCAGTCGTATCTGGTCTACGATCTGACTACCAAGGTGATTACACGGATGAAAATTTGGAACCGATCGGCACTGAAGACCTATTTTGTTGGGCTTGGCAAGTTTCTCGCGGCATGAAGTATCTTGGCTCAAAAAAAGTGGGTGACAGTTTGGAATTATAATTTTTGCATCGCTTGCCAGAATGATAATTAGTACATTATGGGGGTATCCCCACCTTTAAATGAGTTAACATTCTAAGAAAGAGATTGATATTTTACAGCGAATTTGAGAGTCTGATCAAATCCAAAAAAATCAAGAAGTTTAGGGAGAGTTTGACCCTCATTATCCATACTTAACATTGAATATTATTTTGAGTCTATTAGTAGTTACGCTGAATATAGAAAAATACAAAATTACTCGGTTGTCGCAAAGAATCAGTAGTACCGTTGGATCGATTTTGGAATTTTTGGTCTTCAATTGTTCAGAAGAGATGCCTCTATCATATGAACATAGAACTTTTTGATATGACTATTTTTGGTTGAGATAATAGAAAAAATAGATAAAAAAAATTGAAGAATTAGAAAAATCTCAGTAAAAACTAAGCGAGTCAGGCAATTTTCGCGATATCAAAAAGTTCTATGTTCATATGATAGAGGCATCTCTTCTCAACAATTGAGGACCAAAAATTCCAGAATCGATTCAACGGTACTACTGATTCTTTACGACAACCGAGTAATTTTGTATTCATCTATATTCAGCGTAACTACTATTAGACTCAAAGTAATATCCAATGTTAAGTATGGATAATGAGGGTTAAACCCTCCCTCAACTTCATGATTTTTTTGGATTTGATCAGACCCTCAAATTCGCTGTAAAATATCAATCTCTTTCTCAGAATGTTGACCTATTTAAAGGTGGGGATACCCCCTTATGCTACTAGGGAGGAAAGTACGTGATTTTTGCCGAGTGCGAGGTGTGCTGCCCGAGCACGAGGTGAAAATTACGTACCTCCCGTGTAGCATATATTTCTTTTTACCCGATTAGATAAAATTACCATATTGCATCCACTAGTCAAACACAGCAATTTAATCAATCAAACCTAGAATCGGTCAAACTTGGAGTTTTTTTCTTCCCGCTAAATTTACTTTTTTGCCCGCAAATCGACTTTTTCTTCCCTCTGGTCAAAAATTGCTTACTTTCCTCCCGTATTTCAGGGATGGAATATCGTCATTTTATCGTAGTCGGGTAAAATAGTACATTTTATTACGAGTTGGGAATAGTACATTACGTAACGATGGCGGGAAGTTGGTGATCCCTGCATGAATGCGATGTTTGCCACCCGAGCGTAGCGAGGGTGGCAAGAAGCACGAGTGCAGGGATGACCAACCCGCCATCGTTACGTATACTATTTTTTGACACGCGCAGGGAAGAAATCATAACATAACATAATAACCAAGTATTTCTAAGCGCGTGAACGCTCGAGAAATAAAAAAGCTGATGGCCAGCTTGCAATAAACAGACGAAAAACCTGGAGTGTATGGTGCCAAGTTGGCTATGACTGAGTGTTAACTCTCGCGATAATGCAAACAATGAAAATTTGTGGCTCATTACGGTTCACTTCAGCCGACTTCAGGGATCAATCACTTCCCGCACGCTCCACAGGCATGGGAAAACACTCTTCCCGCACGCTGTGTCAAAAAGCCTTTACGTACGAGTAACGAGCATTATTTTTCATCAGGATTGCCGAGAAATCGCGACGAAGTTGCGATTTTGAGTTTAGAATGATGAAAAGTATTTTTTTTTTCCTCCATACATCGAGCAATCATCCAATCACGCGATGCAACATCAACATATACTAATCTTAAATATATCCACCTACATCGGAATCCATCCGACATTGCTGACATCCCAACTGACACATAAGTGAAACAGCAGTTTAGCAATTACAGTTCATTATGGCTTCAGAATTCGTAATGTCAACGGTCGATCATATTTCAGATATTGCACGGGGACCTTGCTGCGAGGAATATACTTCTCGCCGAAAACAACGTCGTAAAAATATGTGACTTCGGATTAGCAAGGTATCTGTTTCGGGGAGAGAATTATCATAAGAAAGGCCGAGACCCTCTTCCCATCAAATGGATGGCCATTGAATCAGTGAAAGATCTTGTGTTTTCCGTTCAATCGGATGTCTGGTCGTATGGAATAGTTCTGTGGGAAATCTTCAGCCTGGCCGAGACCCCCTATTCTGGGATGCCATTTGAAACAATCCACCAACGTCTGGTTGAAGGCTTCCGTATGGCGAGGCCAGAGTACGCATCCGAGGACATGTGAGTGTGGGTTCGTAATGTTGAGTTCTCGTTCTACTCGTGAAATCAGCAGCTTCTACATTTATTTCAGGTATCGTATGATGCTGCAATGCTGGGATGCCGAGCCGTTGAATCGGCCGTCGTTTGAAGAACTCGAAAATAGTATTGGTGATCTCGTGGAGGAGAGTCTGAAGACGGTAAGTCGGATTGCCATCTAACCTGCGTGTTTGATATTTTTCGCATGTAAGATTTGAAATGTTTCCTGAAAAATGAATCCGAATTTGATACATTCGCCATTTCTCGTCACTCGCTCTTATAAAGTTGAAAGAACGAAACGGAAGATGATCGTAGGTACGGAAAAATACATAGACGGTTCTTACGAGATAATATGTTCCAGCATCATCTCAGCTTGGGTGAATCATGCAAGCAGATGAACGCTGACCCTGTGGCAAATGGAGGGACAGACTATCAACCGACGTCACCATATTATGTAAGAAATACAATGAAATAAATAATATGAATGAACCAACCCTGGAATGAAAGTAACGATATCTCGACAAAAAATGAGGCGCCATCGTGAAGTTCATACTACATTTGTCATGCCATGAGATTGAAAATAAAGTTTAAAAGAAACTCACCATACATATGTCATTGAATAAACACTCAGTCCCTACTCATCCAAGCCTTTGTCCTAAGAAAGTCACCACATTCGATAGGATCGCAAAATTCTTGTATTTTAACTGAGCATTTTTTGTTTTCATCTTCAATGATTTTAAAAGTATCCTCGCCAATTTTCGTCTAACGGTACATAATTTTGAAATAGTGATAAATAAAAAAAATGTAATAAATTTCGGGTAAGTTTATCTGATAGAACCTACTACAAGGTACCAGAGTTACGATGGGATTGAAAATAGCGATGGTGCGAGGCTAGCTGAAACAGCGCCGGATCTAGGGGGGGGCGAACGGGGGCACTTGCCCCGGGCGGCAACTTCATGGGGCGGCAAAAAGGAAAAAAATTGAGTTGACAATTAGATTGAGTTAATAGTAAAAGGTGGTAAAGGGCGGCAGCCGTAGGTCTTGCCCCCCCTCCAAAATATCCTAGATCCGGCGCTGAGCTGAAAACACATGGTATTCCCCCAGATAAAAAAAAATGATTTCCAAAATATAGTATTACGAACTAGCTCTCGAATACTGTATCTCAAACGCGACATGTGACGAAAAAAGAGTCACAGGATAATGAATTTGTGATCGAACGACAGGACGTTTCTCCCCCTTTACAACAAACACCCACATTCATACATTTCGTCCATTTCAGTCAAAGCCCAACGCAATCCCGGATCCGGAATTCAATAATACATAAATACTGTGACGTGCACCGCCGACGTGACGGTGCGACATTTATTCCGGACGGTTACACGACTACAAAGATCAGGCACTCTTCCGACGTTTATTTATTCGAGACTTGACTATTATACATCAATTTTTATAAGATAGCCACGATAAATTTACGGTATGTTGGGTGCCAGGCGCCTTGAGGTACCGCGGTACAGAAACGAAACTCAAATCTGAAAACTCAAAACGAAATAATAGTAATAAGTGAAGGGAATTAATAAAATATAATGAACGAAATGAAATTAAATATTACAAACGAAATAGGATTAAAGAACGTATTAATAAGAACAAGAACGATACTACACAGTAAGCTCAGAGTGAGGGGAACATGGGGGCGAAATAATATATAATTTTTCATAACACGGGCATGAAATGAGCCTTCTTTCATGCTTGTCGAGAGGGGGGGAAATCACTTGTTTCGACCGTGAGTACCGAATATCCAACAGCGGGATCGTCTCGGGCACCTTCGGCGCCCTCTACTTCGACTCGTGCTAAACACCTCACCCTTGCTCGAAATGGCCATCTTCCCGCTAGCGGCACACTATGCTATTATTGTATGGTTCATATTAACATAAGAGATGATAACCATTACCATTAGAGTGGTGAATTCAATCATCGCTTTCATTGAATCGGTTGTAGTGTGCTTTTACAATAATGCGATAGTAGTATTTACCGCAAAATTCTCTCTGTGTATAGCGAGTATTTTCTTTAACGATGATCGAAGTTCGTAGATCATCTATTTCTGCCGATTATAAGCCTGCTAAAGCAATGTCCGAAATCTCTTCGATAATCGCTGGGCTATCAAAAATACGTTTCCATACCCGAAATATTTCGCGTTTTGAGTGATCATCCGTGAACATCAGTTCGATGTTTCGATCTCATTTCATTTAGATGTTCGAGAGAACGAAATAACTTGAGTTATACCATTCTCCCATAGAAGCAGTTCAGTCAAACCCTTCGATATCATCCCATTTTCATCAAATAAATATATAATGTAAATCTATGATCACTGATCATTTTTATGCAACCTCCGAAAAAAAAAAAAACGGTATCACTCGACTTATACCGTTACTCCGCCCAACCCCTCAATTGACCCCTGAAGAAAGGCTACCTGGAAATTCAAGGATGACGAAGGACCGGTCGCTAGGATCAGTTCAGCAAATCAAAAACACCTGGAAGAACGTTCTGCACGCTGAAGCATGGAAGTTTGGAGTAAGGTCAGTGGCACACACATACCCGCACACCAATATAGCCCAGGGTTCATGGTTCAGTGATAACAACCGCGATAGAGAAACTGATTGTAAGTGAGAGAAAGAGCTACCCAAGTGAGGCAACACTGATAATATTCCAATGCTGCCGGACCTAGCTGCGAAGATTCCTCAGATATCTCACTACTTCCAGGCAAATATCAAGTGATGCTTTTCATTCGCGTGTTCCGCACAAGCATTTTAATCTTGTCGAATAGCTGATAAAGTTTTCTTCGAAACAGGGTATTCGCATTTAACCACCAATTCGGCGAATTCGGGCATGTGTATAGAACCTTGTCAACTATACACATTCGCAGATGATGCATGTATTTTGGCTTCAAAACTTGATGCGACGTATATCTCAAGCACATTGTGCGACGGAAGGTAGCTCAAGAGTTGTTGCTACTTCGGTGATATTAGAGTGAAGAATTGAATGGTGACAGTGTGACGGTAAAATAGGATTTGTATTCCTATTCACCTCTTAGTTTTATTTCATGGAAAAGTAAAGAAGATGTTCTGTTCTCCTGTTCCCCGATTCTATCATCTGACGTCATCATCCAATCGATCGTTCATCTATCCTGTGATGTTCTTCGTCGTTTTCTCTAATTTTATATTCATGAATAGGAAATTGAATTATTTAACTAATAACGACTATATTTCTCTTTCAACAGAACCAGAGATCGAGCTAAGCGTACGTAATAACGCCACGATATTACCTATATAAAAATCGCGATGCGCTCGATAATGAAGATGTGGGTCTTCGCGTGTTTCGCGTTGATATACGCCAACCCCCATAACTATGGTAAGTCGAAAACCATCTCTAGGATGTAGCGTGATCAACAGTATTCATGTTTATTGAGCATCTTCTTTCTGAATTCCGTGTGTGATCTTAATCGTGTAACTCGATGCGACATTTAATCTTTCAGCCCTGAATTATGTAGGAATAATTATCTTCTTTCTGGTGAACGGGACATTTCTCTTGAAAATAAATTCATCATTATTCATATTTAATCAGACTCGTGATTATCGTATCATCTTGTATCGAATCAGGAGAGACTATTCTCTCTCGATTTCATCGATTGACGTTTGTCACTTAATGACCCTAATTGGTGAAAATCAATTTATCAATCAGTACTCATGCGGAATAATATCAAAAATTTGTTAGCAATAGCTATTATCCATCATTTTACGATTAATGTTGGTCATTTTATTGTCATTCAGATGTAGCCGGATACTCCGGTAAAGTTGGTCCAGATATAGTTACGGAAGGTGAGAAGATCAATGTGACTAGTGGCGCTCCTGTTTATACCTCTGCTTACAATATTTGGCCGAAACCCCCACGGAAAAACTTTTGGGGTAAGGGCTCTCATACTGTATAGGAATTTCGATGTGTTCCGCACTTTTGAGAACTAAGACTTTAAGTAATTGGTACATAGCTTCTTGACTGAACGTGATGTCCAAATATAAGAGGAATAAGAAGAAGAAGAAGACTATAAGTATGTTAACCATAGCTTAAGATATGGTAACCATTGCCTCAATTGTGAGATCGGTTACCATACTTATAGCCCTAGTTCTCAAAAGTGAGGAATACATCGAAATTCCTATACAGTATGAGAGCCATTGAAATAAAATTTTGTCCGTTGTTTGACATACTTCCATAATCTTTTACTGTGTGGTCTTACAATAGCAGATGGACTTTCAAGGTGCGTTGCAAATTTTTTTGTTCAATTTACAAAACTGTTACTGCAGCTCACGGTTCGAGGAGGATGAGCATGATCAAGAGAAGGACAAAATTTACGTGTTTAGCGTTGATGTACGCCAACCCCTATAAGTATAGTGAGTCGAGAACCATCTCTAGGATGTCGCGTGATCAACAGCATTTATATTTATTGAGCATCTTCTTTATGAATTCCGTGTGTAATCCTAATCATATAACTCGATGCGACATTAAATCTCCCAGCCTTGAATTAATCACGATGTAACGTCGGAATTTTTACTTTGCCCGGTAGCGGGGATGTATTTTTACTTTTTACTTGGCTTTGCTGTCACCTTATAACAATTGAACTTCGAAATTCTTATTTTGATGCGAACGGTATCGTTTCGTGGCTATAACGGCGATTTTTTATTTGAAGTTAGACTCGTTGTATACTAAATAGTAACTAAGATGATACAAATAAGAGGTTTGTAAAGTATTAAGGGGGGGGTTTACCCAATCAGTTACCGATTTGTCTATTTTCTCCTAAACGGGGTAATCAATCGACTTGTCCTTTCGGCAGCCGATGTTTGACGAGTAATGAGTTCGAACTGGTACGTTTGATCGGATGAAATCGGGATTTTTTATTTTTTTTCGATCGAAAAGTGTTGGCGTGCCATTTATTGCGACTTATGTCAAAGCCCACGCATCAAACATGTAAAATCGAGCTCTGTCGCCCGATTCTGTGAGGGATTCTGAACAGAACCATCCCAAAACATCTTTGTTTTCGACAACGATTCAGGAGACGCTTGGATTCCACGTTTTTGTGGTAATTTTCGCGATTGTCAGAGGCTGGGGGCGGCCATTGCCGCTACAGCTGCTGATATAACGTGGTGGTTCCCAGAACGCCCGTGAGATGTCGCCACGCGCCCATCTGAACTTCATCCTTTTACTATAGTATAGTATACTTTTACGGTGACATCTCACGGGTGTTCTGGGGACCACCGCATTATATCAGCAGCTGCAGCAGCTGTAGCGGCAATGGCCGCCCCCAGCCTCTGACAATCGCAAAAATTACCACAAAAACGTGGAATCCAAGCGTCTCCTGAATCGTTGTCGAAAACAAACATGTTTTGGGATGGTTCTGTTCAGAATCCCTCACAGAATCGGGCGACAGAGCTCGATTTTACATGTTTGATGCATGGGCTTTGATATAAGTCGCAATAAATGGCACGCCAACACTTTTCGATCGAAAAAAAATAAAAAATCCCGATTTCATCCGATCAAACGTACCAATTCGAACTCATTACTCATCAAACATCGGCTGCCGAAAGGACAAGTCGATTGATTACCCCGTTTAGGAGAAAATAGACAAATCGGTAACTGATTGGGTAAACCCTCCCCTTAAGGATGATAGATGATTGTTGATTGTTGATTTATATTTAAAGTTCGAATTTTCATTGATAAGATTTATAAGTTGAGTGACAGTTTACCGTTCGGGAAGGAAAAAAGAAGGAGAGAAGATTGTGTGAAACTTAGAAGGTTGAAGAGTTGACTTAGAAGTGTGTAAAATTAGTATAGAATATCGAGGAATGCTTGGTTCTAAGCTAGGTGGGCAGGCAAAAGTCCGGAGGTATATAAAGCATACAGGCAATGATAAGGAGCCGTTGGGAACGGAGTGGATATACCAGAACGTCACAACGAATAATTATCTTCTTCACGATGGTTGGGACATTTCTCGTCAAAATAAATCCATCATTATTCACATTTTATCAGACGTTTGATCATCGTATCATCTCGTATCGAATCGCGAAAGAGTATTCTCTCTCGTTTTTGTCGATTGACGTTCCTCAACTTATTGAGCCTAATTTGTGATACTAAATTTTTTAATGGTTACTTATACAGGCTAAAATCGACAATTTGTTTGCAATGTCTATTATCCACTATTCATTTCCATTTCGTGCCTGATGATACTTTTCGGGGCGTGAACCATCAATTTATCGTCTTTCGGTCACATTATATCTCTCGTCTTGCCTCGTGTCTTCATTTTATCCCTGCCATTATATCGGTCTACCGCTTGCATCATCTAACGAGCAAGTTGTTTTTCGCTAGTTTTCGATTAGTCTGCGAGGATTCTGAGAATGCGACCATTTCTATGAATAATCTGTACATGGAGTTGAATTTCCTTGGAATTTAAAAATACACAACTCCCGGCTTCTTCGTCTCCATATCTGATATTCCTCAGGTCTAATCAGTTCTTAGGCCGTACGAGAAAGATTTCTAAATCGCCAAATCTACACGCTCACAATGTTCTTGATCTGATCAGTCAAGATGATGACACTGCTTTTCCCACCCGATTAAAAAAGATTGTATATAATTATATATGATTGGATTATATATGATTATATATCGATTATATATGAAAAATGGCCCTATATAAATACATATAAATTATATATAATTTATGTATAATTCATATATATAGTTCATACATAATTTATATATATTTATATAGCGCCATTTTTCATATATAATAATCATTAGGGTGGTCCTTATTTTGATGAATTTCGCAAAAAAATCGGGACGCCCCCTAGATAGCTTGCAAATAAATAGAAAAAAATCCCCCTACAATTTCAGCCCTTAATTTTAACATTAACACGTTGCCCAAAATTCGGAAAGTTTAATTCCGATGATAAATGCAATTTTTTCTACCAGCTACTTTTTTCTCTTCTAACTTCGATAAATCTCGATGGAATAATTTGAAAAAAAAAAAAAATTTCAATTTTTTTTTTTTTTTTTCAAAATTCTGAAAATTTCGATTTTTTTTTTATTTTCAATTTTTTTTTTTCAAAATTCTGAAAATTAAGGGAGCGCCTGAAAACATGGGGGAAATTTGTTTTTTGTGAAAAAAATTAAAAGAATACGCACGCAAGGCGGTCAAAGTTTTTGTTTTGATAAATCTGCAGGTTTTTGGTAATGTGTCACAAAATATGCAAATTTGACAAAAAAAAGCGAAAAAAAAAATCGAAATTTTTTGAATTTTGAAAAAAAAAATTGAAAAAAAAAAAATCAAAATTATTAGAATTTTGGAAAACAAAAATTGAACAAAAAATTTTTCAAATTATTTCATCGAGTTTTATCGAAGTTAGAAGAGAAAAAAGTAGCTGGTAGAAAAAATTGCATTTATCATCCGTATTAAACTTTCCGAATTTTGGGCAACGTGTTAATGTTAAAATTAAGGGCTGAAATTTTAGGGGGATTTTTTTCTATTTATTTGCAAGCTATCTAGGGGGCGTCCCGATTTTTTTGCGAAATTCATCAAAATAAGGACCACCCTAATAATCATATATAATTATTAGGGTGGTAAAAAAAAAAAAAGTTTTTTTCTTATCATCTCAAAAGTTTCGTTTAGGTATGAAACAAATTCTCCTAAAAGGGCAGCTCGATATCTCAACTCTACGAGGAGCTCAACGATTTTCCGTTTTCCCATCTAAATAACACATGAAAAATTTATTTTTTCGTTTTTCCGCATAAAACTCCGAAAAAAAATGTTATTCTAATTTTTATACACATATTCTTGTAGGGAATTCAATTCTCTACAAAAAAGGTTTCACAAGGTTTTCTTGTAATCTCAACAGGTTAAGAGTTATCAGGCTTTAAACCCCTGCAACTCAATTAAATTCAACCAGATATAATTTCAGAACGATTTTCAAATTTTTTCAAATGTGGAATGATTTCTAACTGTCTAAAACCTGTTGAGTAACCTGTTGAGATTACAAGAAAACCTTGTGAGACCTTTTTTGTAGAGAATTGAATTCCCTACAAGAATATGAGCATAAAAATTGGAATAACATTTTTTTTCGGAGTTTTATGCAGGAAAAACGAAAAAATAAATTTTTCATGTGTTATTTAGATGGGAAAACGGAAAATCGTTGAGCTTCTCGTAGAGTTGAGATATCGAGCTGCCCTTTTAGGAGAATTTGTTTTATACCTAAACGAAACTTTTGAGATGATAAGACTTTAAAAAAAAAACAAAAAAATGTTTTTTTTGGACCACCCTAATAATTATATATAATTATATTACATAATCTTTTTCAATCGGGCGACTATACTTACTCGATAATGCGAAATTTATCGTAATGGGCAAGAGCAAGAATGTTCATTGGTACAAGGACAAGTTTACTATAGCAGTTCATAATGTTAATTTTGGGATCCCCAGACCCTTCATACAACTAGCAATTCACTATGGTTCGTTGTCGAATTGGGAATTGATATACAGTTGTACGGAATGGATAAAGTTGATTTGATAGTGCAGGAGAGTTTCATTATCTTCATCTAATTCACATCTAACGTGAATTAAGATTGGTCTCAATGTTCTGACCGAGTGTACACAATTATTTTTCCTTTCATTGACTAATAGGAGTGAGTTTAATGCTGTGTCTGCATATTTCGTCTGCTGACACTACGTACAGTGTGACCGTTTGCTGTACAGAACTCGCACGTTCCGTTCTATTGTGCAATAGCCGTCAAATTCAGAATAATGCATTGATGTGAAAACTTGCAGATGGAATAACAATAAATAATACTGCCCCGAATTATGACGGGCGAGAATGATTCTGCCATCGAGATGTCTGTCCAGTAGATTAGCGATGAGGTTCTTAATGATTCCTAGGAGGCGGCACGATGGTATTTAGGTGAACTCCTGTACTGATGTCAACATTTTTATGTCTTCGTACAGCCGTCCCAGCAGGACCAAAGATAACTCCGGACACGGATGAACTCATCATTCAAGAAGGGGATGAACTGAGAATATCATGTCAGGGTGACGGCAAGCTCCAGTTTTCAGTGGAAAACTATTTTCATGATGCACGTACTGTATTCCTTGCACTCATCATTCATAATCGCAGTCCGCCACTGCAGCTGCATAACGACATAAAAATAATCAGCTATAATACCCCAAGACCTTCAAAATTATCGGATATTTCCCGAATGTTTTGTTGCATAGCAACGAGAGGGATCAGTTTTGCAAATTAAAATCGCGAGCGCGCAGCGCGAGGGATTTTACTGCAAAACTGATCCCGATCGTTCATATGCAGGAAGACTTGAGGGAAATATCCGATGAATTTTGAAGGTCGAGGGGTATTCGGAGGATTATTTCTCCCATTACGATCCGGCCGAACAGAGTGCAGTATTCGAGGAAAGTTTTCGACATTCGGAGGCTTAAATAATGGCTTGGGTTTTCACGGTATTACTGCCCTTTCGGAAAAAACCCCTCAAAATATCACCCTCAACTGAGCCCTCAACTTTCAGGGTGATTTCGTACCCCCAACTTGGGGGTTAACCCTGAATCGAGGGGAACCTTCAACTTGAGGAACAACCGTCAAATGGGGGTCCCTTCAACTTCAGGGTTTTTGAGGTGACTTTTTGAAGTGACTTTTGAAGTGACCCGCCACTCATCAGGGTTAACCCCTAACTATTCAGGGCCATCCCTCAATTTTCAGAGTTGTCCCAGAATGTTTCAGGGTTATCCCTCAATCGTTGGAGGTTGTCGCTCAATGTTTGAGGGATATTCTTCAATTCTTGGGGGTTTTCCCTCAATTTTCAGTATTGGCCCCCAACTATTCAGGGTTATCCTTTAATTGTTGGAGGTTGTCCCTCAATGTTTGAGGGATATTCCACAATTCTTGGGGGTTTTTCCTCAATTTTCAGGGTTGATCCACCAACTTTTCACGGTTGACCCTTCAATTGATGGTTCATCCATAGGAATTGAAGGTATTACCCTGAATATTGAAGGTTGAACCCTGAAATTTCAGGGTCTCCCCCCCAGAATGGAGGGTAAAACCTTGAAAATTGAAGGTTCACCATCAAACTTGAAGGGTTTTTTCCGTAAGGGTGGGCACAATGTTTTGTATTTTTTCATCGATTTCTGCGAACGAGGATGTCCAAATCGACTCATTTTGGGGTTAGCATCTTGAAATTGTTTCAAACTGGGACGCGAGTTTGACAGATATTTGAATGAAATCTGTCACATTTGTTGAAAACAATTGACAGGCTACTGCGAAATTATCAGTCTGATAAAACCCCTGTGGCCGGGGGTTTTATCAGATTGAAACAAGTCACGTGACCGGGAATACTGTACTCTGATTGGCCGAGATCGTGATGGAGGAAATAATCATGAATATTTGTTAAATCGCACAATTTATAGTTCGTGAAGCAATCCAACTTCACCAGCTCGTTCGACGAGGTATCCAACACGTACACGTTCGTTCGTCCCAAGACAATTAGGGGTGACACCGGATGGTACGCTTGCGCAGATGAGAATGTCGAGATTATCAATGACGAGCTGACTATCGATCATCGGAGAGAAAATATCACCTGGATTTACGTATACGTGAATTGTGAGTATCACTTCCGACATGGGTAAGTAGGTAATCATTGCGAGTCTCCGACCTGGAAACGTTCAAAATTGTATGCGTCATCTATTAAAATACAATATGTATTTTTCATTCAGCTTCCATGCCATTCAATGCTGCTAGATCAGAAGGGTGGAGAGGGATACATGCAACGATGGAAGCCAGAGTAGTCATACCATGTCGGCCAACGTCTCCCAACTTACCAGTGATACTTGTCAATATTATTGACGTGAGTCGTTCACAATATGCGTCACAATCAGATTAAACTTCATTTCCCTCCTTGTTTGATATGAAATCGTTGCGAGTTACGATTGCTTTCAATATAGGGGTTATAGGCCAAGGTCATATACGATAACTGCATGAATTATTTACAGAGACTCCCGCTGCCGAATGGACCATATTATGACCCGAAAGTTGGATTCATCCTAGACGAGGTTGACGAAGAACAAAATGGAGATGCTTATCGTTGTGAACTTGATGGAACTAATCATACAAATGCGTCATTGTGGCCAAAATATTATTTAATCCTTCCAGAAAAATGTAATAATTTCAGTCATTCCGAAAGTTATGATCAAGATACTTGCATTTAAGTTGAAGCTTAGCGGTTTTTTTTTCTTTTTTTTTTTTTTTGGTTTTACATCACAGAACTGCGATTTGCTGTTTTGTGTTAAAATTGATCTGCTGTTGATATTTATGACAATATTGTCCATCGGGATCACTCCGAAAGACCAGAGTTAATGCTGCGTGTGATGTTTCATACAGACCAACCATCTCCGTATCTCATCGGAGAGGTGACAGGCCATGCCACCTGTGGAGAGGATTTAACATTGGAGTGCAGGGTGAGTGTGCCCAGATTCAGCGACATTCTTCTGAGCTGGAAAATCCCAGACGCAGTCCCGGTAAGTTTCAGCAACTACGGTACGGTGGAACCTCTAATATTGCTCAAAAAGAGAGAAATTCTCTTTATGATTATATACACTTATGCAATCATTGTAATTGCGCAATGCAAGAGATACTTTTGGCTAGATGCAAATTGAGGCTCACTTTTATATAATTCGCAGATATCTAATTACATTATACAATAGCAAATGATAGTCCAGTATGCTACGAACGTCACGGGTCTTAATTTGTCTGAGTCTTGATTATCATCAATGAACATATGAAATGAAATTGTGGTCATTATTTTAACCCTTTGCAGCATGGACTTAACCCACGTTACCACCTCAATTTTCTTGAATTTTTCTAATTTATTCACTTTTCAACGTATTCAGATAAAAAAAAAAATAAATAAATAAAAATAAAAAGAAAAAAAATGTATGATTCAAAGGGTTAAAATCCATTCCAGCACGAAAGATGGTACTACCGCAAGCGAGTATTGCTGCCGGATGTTAGGGATCATAGGATTACCTCGTGGGCCACAGGGACGGCAAAATTAACAGTAAAGAAGGTTAAGAAAAACGATAGCGGTCAATATATTTGCGTCGCGATGGATAGAAGTGGCAGTAGGGGACAAATATCAGTGGAAATTAGAGTTTCGGGTAAGCACAAGCAGCATCGTCATTATGCGGACGAGTACATGTCATTTTGCCTTCCAATCTCATGTCCCGTTCATTGAGTTAAATAAGAGCAACGAAAGGTAGCTCGCTGTGAGTTTAAATCCATGGTTGAAGATGATTATGACGAATAATTCGAAGTGTTCTGGCTACCTGCGATTACGCGAAAAGCCTAAGGAAGAAAAAAAGAAGTTCGAAGTGTTTGAAATTTCTTCAGATCCCAGCGACTTGGTGTTCAACGTGAAGGTGCATGGTGAGAAAGATATCTCAGTGTACAGGGGAGACATCGCTGATTGGAAGATTATAATTGACACGTATCCCAGCAACGCCGACTGGTCATGGTGAGGCAATTTTTGATTTCATGTATCTTCGCAATGTAGTCGAGGCGCACTAGACGATAAAACGTTAAAACTTCGGAATACGTGGATCCCAAAGGGATTTGAATGAAACCTTTTGGAATCAGTTACTGATACGATGTCGATCAAAGTTTACCACCTGAGAACACTTGCTTTTTTTTTTCTAAATTTCACGTAAAAAAATGTGCGTATTTCAGAATCTAAAAATTTGAAATAATTCACAGCTGTAGAATAGATTAAAACTGATAAAAAACTCTAATAACTTTCCATTCTATCACGAACCCTTCTCGAGATAAAGGCCGACTTACAAAATACGAATAAAATAATGAAATAATTTTTCAGAATCTAAAAATCTGAGATAATTCAGGGCTGTAGAGTAAATTAAAACGAATTTAAAACTGTGATAACTTTTCTCCCTGCCACGTTTCCTTTGAGAGATAAGCGCCGGGATACACAGAACACGTTATAAATTCCCTGCTAAAAATTCCCGAGTGGTCCCATGTGGGTTCCACACTGGTTCCGGTAGGGTCCGTACTGGACCACTCAGGAACCAGTACGGTTCCACAGAGGACCATGCTGGAACACAGCGGTAGTATGGTAGAATGGGGGTGGTCCTATATCGGTCCAGCAGGGCCCCATAAAGGAATAACAAGGACCTACGTAGGAACACATAGGAAGTTTGTTGGGTCCCCGGATTTCCACGCAGGGCCACTATGGTCCTACTCAGGACTAAATGGGACACATGTTGGATCACATAGGAGAACCTAGGAAGTATGTTGAGATTCATTTTTCCTACGTAGGACCACCATGGTCCTACCCAGGACTAAATGGGACACATGTTGGACCACATAGGAGAACCTAGGAAATATGTTGAGATTCATTTTTCCTATGTAGGACCACCATGGTCCTACCCAGGACTAAATGGGACACATGTTGGACCACATAGGAGAACCTAGGAAATATGTTGAGATTCATTTTTCCTATGTAGGACCACCATGGTCCTACCCAGGACTAAATGGGACACATGTTGGACCACATAGGAGAACCTAGGAAGTATATTGAGATTCATTTTTCCTACGTAGGACCACCATGGTCCTACCCAGGACTAAATGGGACACATGTTGGACCACATAGGAGAACCTCGGAAGTATGTTGAGATTCATTTTTTCTACGTAGGACCACCCCATGCACCTAGTGCTAAATGTAGTCCGCGTAGGATCATATGGGAACACATAGGAAGTATGTCGGGTCTCGTGCATCCTATGCCTGGAATTAATCTAGTCATAGAGGACACACCCGGCACATAATAGGACACATAGGGATGTTAAAAAAGGGGGCCCATAAGTATATTATAGCATAATATAAAATATGTGAAGTGATTGTATGTACATATATATCATATGTATATATATGGGGCATTTCACGTCAAATCAGAGTGTCATCGGCCTGACCCCTGGGATTCTGATGACCGATGGATTTTTTCGTTCGTTTCGGTCAAAAATGATATCTCTAATTTTTCAAAAATTTTCCGCCATTGTATATAAATAGAACGGTCCTGTGACAGACGTTGATTAGCATTTATTGGTGTGTGGTATGGCTGAAGTTAGCGATCAGTATATAAAATAATTTAGGTATTTTTCAGGTATGTCCCCAAATGATGCGTTATATTTAAAGGATGAATCCCACCTTTGCGTTGCGTTGCGTTGCGAACCGAAACGAACTTTTCATTAACATGTTTTCTCAGGAGTGTGCGTGCATACTTCCATAAGAAACATAAGAAAAGCATGTTAATGAAACTTCGTTTCGCTTCGCAACGCAACGCAACGCAAAGGTGGGATTCATCCTTAATAGTACATCAAGCTGTTAGAGAGAGAGGTGAGCGATTTTGATGAGGATGAAGTTTGCTGCACGAGCGAAGCGAGGGCAGCTTCACCCGAATCAAAATCGCGCCTCTCTCCCGAACGACTTACGATACTTTTTCTCATGCATGCATCAAACTAACCCCATTTCAAGCATGTCTTACGAGAGAGAAGACTCACATATCTCGTTCGGCCGTAATATGTGGTCGTCGCATGCGCTTTCACGCGATTTGGTTAGATATGAAGCCTAAGAAGCAAACGTGCGCGTATAGGCATGATAATATGAACGCATTAGTACATGATGCTGTTAGGGTGACGTACGCGATTTCGATTCGGGTGAAGTTTGCTGCCCGAGCGAAGCGAGGGCAGCTTCACCCGAATCAAAATTGCGTCTGTCTCCCTGACATCTTCATGTAATATAATGCGTTCATATCATGCCTATGACGCGCACTTATGCTCCCTAGGTTTGATAAGTAACCAAATCGCGTGACTGCGCATGCGTCGACAACATATGACGGCCGAGGGAGATATGTGTGTCTTCTGTCCCGTAAGACACGCTCGATATGGGGTTATTTTGACGCATGTAGGATAAATAGTATATTACTCACCTAGGGAGGGAAAGTAGGCTAACCCAAACTGCGTGTGAGATTGACACCCGAGCCGAAGGCGAGGGTGACAAAAACGCAGTTTGGGATGGCCTTTTTCACTCCCGTGTGAGGTATACTATTTTTCACCACCCCCTGCATCGGAAAGAACGACTTCCCGCTCACGCAAGGGAGCGAAAGTCGTACTTTCCGTGCAGGTGTGGTGAAAAAAAAATTTCCGGGAGAGTCTTGGAAGTATACTGATGTCCCCAAAGTTTACATTATATGTATGAATTCTATCATTTTAGTCTTGGAATAAAACAAAAAATATATTTATACGTGCATATATATAATGTATTGAAGACAACGTATCCTAGTATAGATAATATAAAGTTCGGAACATTCATTCTCATCTTAACATATTATTTACAACGATATATTCATGACGAGCAATATTCGGCAGCTTCAATCCCTGCAGGTATCTTCTTCTTCTTCATTCCAACGATTTTGTTCTTTTAATTGAATTATTATTTCTGTGAAATTGAGATACACTTTAGCTACTTTAATGTTCGTTTCTGGAATCAGTTTCGGATAAAGAAGAAATACAACAGTTAATTATACATAAGACGGAATAAGAATACGGTGATGGACCAATTTTTGCATAGGTAATGGTTATTCAAAACAAAAAGGGTATGAAAATGACTGTTCCGATTTTACTTCTCATTCGACGTGACTTCTGAACCATCCTGTTTATTACACTCGTACCACTTTTTTAGTAGTATAACAAATTAGGAAAAGCACAGATGTATTTGCTATTAGATATATGATTGCACACACTTTTAATATTAGCAATGGGAACTGCTTCAGGTACTTCGCAAATTTTGTTGTACTGACGCAAATGACCAGAAGAATTCATAGCACAGCGACTTAGAACAAGTTTATTTACTATAGCAAATGCCTTTTCAGTATGTTGACTGTCCACTATAAAATTCAGGATTTGAACAAACGTTCCATCTTCTAGTTCCGCGAATGAATCATCTGATCTGATGTTTCGCTTATTCCTTGAACTGTAAAGGCACCGGTCTTTGATTATTTTGCTATACGCCTGTGTCGTTATTGCACAAAGATCTAACTTCTGTATCCAGATCTGATCTGGCACTGTTGGGGAGCCGAAATATCGTATTTTCCCATCATAAAATGTTCTCAAAGTTTTTCGTGTACGAATATTTTCACAAAAACTTTTGACTGAAGGATGACAACTCTGGAAAACGATTTTTCCGGTGATTGATGTAGCTTGCTGCAATGACAAGTGGCGGCATACTTGATACGGAATACCTTTGGCGGTCTGGAGTACTTTGACTAATTTACCGTTTCCTGATTCAAAGGGAAAACCAGAACACGCCCATAAAGGGCCCCACCTACGTACATGTTCAGCCCAATGCACAAGTTGGTGTACGTTAAATGTCATTGCCTTTTTGCCATACAATACTTGTGCATTGGATACAAATTCGTACAGCAAAATCTCAGCGCGATCTATTGCCGCAGAGGTTATACGAGTTTGAAGAAGAATGTACAACGCTTCTACGAATAGTAACCAATGTTTTATATACTTGGAGCGTAAATTCCCTTCCAATAGGGGAATACTGAAATACAGGACCCAGTTTTCCCATTCGCGTGCCTTCCAGTATTTTCGCTCGTGTATTGGCCTCGGCAAACGACCGATATGTTGCGAGGGCTTCATTTGCATTAGTGTTTCAGATATATTTGTGGCTTCGGTTTTAGATAAATATTTGGTAGTTACATATAGGCTAGATGAGCCAAACCAATATTCACAGAATTGTCTCCCTACTCCCAGTAACCCACTATGCAAATAATCAGGGCCAAAGCCGCTGACAATCTCAAAACACATCAAGTTAATCAAACAAGATGCATTTTTTACCCCTTTGATAATTTTGTTCTCCTGAACTGCTCGCTCCATGTAAGAAACGGTCTGCCGATTACTTCTTCGTTTCGGTTCGGGAAAGGATAATGTATATTTCATAGCCCTTTCTACCCATTCACCAGGATGCTCACACCAATTACATCCAAAACGACCGTTGAATTGAACTACTCCTTGCATAGGGGCACGTGCAACAGAATCAACACAACAACAAATCGGAAACAGTTTTATAAGTCGCTCCTGACCTAGTATTGTACAAGGTACCCCTTGAGATGATAACGTGTTCATTTCGTCGACAAATGATGATAAAAAGACATTCATGTCTGGTTTGTTCTTTCCGAACCAAAGGCCGTACAAAATAAGGTTGTCAAGCCTTACTTGGGGTGGTAACTCGTTTAGCATCAGATGAATAGGCCATATAGCACAAGCGGAACTCTCGAACACAGGTGCACCATCAGTGTTGAATGTGAAGCTAGCATAGGAATGCCTGTCTCCAGGTTTTAATGATTCTACAAACCGCCGATAACTAGTCCCATCGTGAATATCTGTTAAAACCGTTTCATGATCTTCGGTGTGTGCCTGTCTTTTCACAATAGTATCATAATATTCTTCATGGGCGCTCAATAATTCCACTACCGATTCCGAAACATCTAATGTCACAAAAAAGTCTTTAGACTTATAATCTGCTGATGTATTGATTGTGTCACACGAAGAACAACGAATATTGCTCGGATTTGAGCGCTGAAATTCTCCAATGTACGTACGACAATTACAACAGACTGCATGAAACTTGGTGCCATTAGCAGGATTGAACAACTTTTCTAAATAGTGTCGCGTACTTGGTAGAATTGTATTCCCGAAAATACAGTTAATTAACGAAAACAGATCAGACACTGCTGTTTGTGACAGATTATGTCGGAGCGAATACTCTAGTAACATGACAAGGATTTCTCCTTGTGATTTATCCACTGGAGTACCAATTGGTCGTGAGAAATTTTCATTCTGTACAAGTTTTTGCCGAAATTCTGCGAAGTGACGATCTACTGCAGAACGTGGAGTTGCTTCTTCGTCGGGTTCACCACTTTCTTCTTCACTGGTAATTTCAATGGCCGTAGATGCGGCCCGATTGACAAATGCAGGTTCCAATCCGCGATTATCACTCGTAGAAAAGTGATTAATCGCTTCCAAATAATCAGGATGGTTGTCATCATAGTGGAGTACGTCACCATCTTCAAGAATGTTGGCTATACCAACAACCTGCTCGACATTGTCTATGACGTGATCATTCCCAGCTGCAGCTTCCACATTATTAGGAACATCATCTTCCTGAAATTGGATAATACGTCGTATAGTTTGGTGGAGATGAACTCAGCGGTTGCTATTTACAGTGCATAATCAGCAGATACTATATCCAATTTAACGTTCAAAACCAGTATACCCAAAAATGCAAGTACAAACATTGAGAATCAATCATGCGCCGAATTCAATAAAAAAAAAAATCATCAAATAGCTAATATTCGACGTTCTTATGGCGGCGCTACAGAATTTTTTTCACGAAAAAATCATGTAACATTACTAATACCAATTACCCTACTTGCACTTACCCCCTTAATTACGAAAAAGTTCGTTAATTTTCGACATTACATTAATAGTGTTATGTATTTGACAGTCTGAAAAGGTTGGGTAAGAAATTAAAAAAAAATTAAAACAAAAATAGGAAAAGAGGTAATATTTACTTGATGATGATACTGTTGATCATCATCATTGCAGTCATTGACTATTCGATCATCCTGAACCTGGTTTGCAGCTGGATTATGCTGATTCCGAAACCGCGGTCTATTTTGTAATCGGTGAGCCGAAGTTCGTGGAATTGTAATATTAAGATCACGGTCATCATTCGTCTGATTCGCTGATGGTTCTAGGTACCGTTTATATCGCAGCGGTCTGCGACTGGGTCCGCTCATTTCACAGTGTTTTCCTACCGATAACATGTTTTTTGATGTACAGATAAAGAAAACAAAAGTAAGTAAGGGTCACTTTTTCGCCTCACGAATCGTATCAAAAGAATAGAAAATTTAACATAATAATATATATATTCTAAAGAATACCGATATGTCTTCTCGTATTTTCATTTGATTTTCTACTTCCTAGTAAAAATCTTTCATCACTTTTTCAGATGAAAGATGAATATATTGCCAATTTATTCTGAAGAAATCGTACGGTGTGTGACTATTCGTACGTAGTATTCTAAAAGAGTAACGCAAAAGTCACGCGAGATTGCCGTAAACCTTGGTGAACAGATGATCTTTTCCACGTGGCGCGTTCGGTGTCCTAGAATAGTATATATATTATGCAACAAGGGAATAAAGCCGAAATGATTCCTGTGTTGCATATATGATTTTATTCCCGACTCAACTCTGGCCTACTTTATTAGTAAAGTAAGAAACAGTTTCAAATTGGAAAAAAAGAGAGAAAACCAGAAAAACTGGGAACCACATTTGCGGGTAATGTGGTTCCCAGTTTTTCTGGTTTTCTCTCTTTTTTTTTTCCAATTCGAAACTGTTTCTTTCTTTACTAATAAAGTTGCCATAGTTGATTCTGGAATAAAATCCTATATATACAGCACAGGAATAAAGCCCGGCTTTATTCCCTGTTGCATAATGTTCTATTTCGTTTGGGGCTGTGAACAAATTTATGCACCGAGGGAAGAAAGTGCGTATACTTTATTCCCGGCTGCGCGCATAAGGAACGCGCCTTCTGCCCTTCGATGCATAAAATATCGTATGCACCATGGTATAAAGTGTTCTTCTAGACGAGTGTGAAGGTCACCCTCGCTTCGCTCGGGCGACAAACCTCACACTCGTCAAAAAGAACACTTTATTCCCTAGGTGCATAATATACTAAAGTGCCTAGCCCTATGAGTCGCGAGCGAAATCGTTGCGTGACTCTCGCGTGAATCTGCGTGACTCTCTTCGGTTACATTTCTTTATTCGCTCAAAACGCTATATTCGGCTTATTAGTGTGTGTCCTTGTCACATTGTTGGGTTAGTGCCGCGCACTGTCTTTTTCCCGCTGGATTTGAATTGACCCAAAGTGTTTTAAGCGAATGAGGAACACGGTCAAAGAGACTCTACCGTACGGATAGACATATAGAGTGAGTTTTGAATATCAATCCGATCATTATTGATCATCATATCCGATCATTATGTAATGCGATGTGTTGTAGATAATATGTTTCTATACTTACTACCTCATATACGGAAATAGTGTTTTATCACTGTACTACACACGATGTGTACTACGATTATGAGTGATTTGCGGCAGTACCGAATCGCGAGTAGGCACACAGGGGTTATCAATTCTGATTGCCAACGGCGAGTGTGACGAATGACGGCGCTAGTTCAACAGCAGCCGTTTATTTCATCCACTCGGAGACCAGCTGCGTAAAATCGTGTATTCAAACATATGGAAGATACATAATTGTAATTCGTATTGAAAATATAATTGGTATTGGAAGTTTGTGACGAACTCCGTGGGCACAAAGTGTACGAAGATTTGTCTTGTGTTACGCTACTGTATCTGAGTCGACGCCCGCTCACGACGCGCGTTGCCAACCGCACGATGTACGATAATTTCGTACTACCGTACGATCTACGATAGCGATTCACTATCGTATGTAAATGTACGATAATATTCAAATATTGTACGATACCTACGATAATTCCAAATATCGAGAATAAATGGTGTTTTATTTTTTATTAAACAAATTAAATAAATATATGAAATGAATATAAAATAACTAACTACGTTTATATCCTTTGCTTGTTTTTTTTTTTTTTTTTTAATGTGTGCATTTTCGCGCCATGTATACGATGTGTACATTGCACCTATAAGTGTAAATACATGGGTAAATACTAAATGATGACAATTAATAAAATTTAGTGTTGGGTGCAATATGTGTTACGATAATATGAAGGAAATTATTATTTTCCTAAGAAATATCGTTTTTTTTCTTTATATTTGGAAATGTACGATAATTTTGGCTTGGGTATGATAATTTTACGCCCCTGGTACGATCAGCGCCACCTCTCAGGTTGGCAACGCTGCGACGCACAGGCGCCACCACACAATCTTCCCGCGCACCATTTTCTGTTTGTCTTTGGAGATATTCTCCTCATTGAACGTGGCATTCGGAAAGTCGATGTAAGTATATATTTGTCATCCTGTGGGTAATTATTCGTCTGTCCGTTACATTGTTCACTGTATTGAATCAATAAGCTTATCCAGTCGAACCTGGAAAATTGTCGCGTAATCTCATACCACGCTGTATTTAAATATAGGTTAGCTCCGCCACGAGATCGCGTGGATTAACAATGGCTACTATCACACACGCGTACGTGCGCTATGTCGAAGACAAAAGATTAAAAATTGTACCAATTACGGATATCAAATCGTTTCACCCAGAATATTTGACGGACTTCAACAAAGATCAGGCATATAAGGTGAAGTGGATCGACGCAGATGACTGCCAATCAGATGACGAGGTCGACGACTTTTACGATGCCCAAATTGCGTTGCTTGGAGGTAAGTAATTCGATTCATACGCTAATATCAATTTGAAATTGTGCTAAAACAGTTTAGTGAGGTTAGTGAGTTAGTTAACAGGTTAGTGAGTTATGACGTCACTATTGATAAGATACCGTGAGGTTTTGTGGAAAGCGTCCGGACTAAGCGCACGGGCGCTGATTTCTTCGTATATTACGAGGATCGTCAATTTCAGGCCTGCCATTGCGATAACAGAGTCCGACTGTTGTTTGATTTCGATTGTTGTCAAATAGAAATGACCAAGGATATTCGGATAAATCAGCGCCCGCGCGCTTGGACCGGGCTTCTTCCACGAAACCTCACGGTATATTTGTTCAGCGAAAGCACTAAAATTCAAATGCCATCCTTCGTAATTGCTACTTCCAATTAGAAACAAAAGACATGCTGTAATTATTTCGGGTAGAAACCATTTAAACTAAGAACAACACTGGCATAAAATCACGTCTTGCGAAAATTCCGTTGTCGCTCTTTCTTGGTTTGACGGGGGGGGGGGGGGGGGGGGGGGGGGGGGGGGGGGCAGGCAAGTCTAAATTCAAAATGGCAACCAAATCCTGCTTGTGTTTATGGCCACCGTTTTGAATTTGATGAAAGATTGTTGAATAATTCGGCCATTTCCAATTTTAACGGAAAATCGTAAATACTATACTCTTAGGAAATTCAATTTCCTAGAACTTTGGTCTTTGCATATTTTTTCTAAGATCGATTTTTTTCGAATTAAACCTGAAGGAAGCGGCGAAGTAAAACTATATGCATAATCTGTGTAATCGTTGTAGAAAGAACCGGAAAAAATTGAACTTTTTTACTTGAAAACCTGAAAGAGTCAGGCAAATTTATTTTCAGATTCGAATATACACTAGGGTGTTTCATTTTTAGGCAATATTTTTTTTTTCTATGTTATACTAGAAAATCTTATACTTTATAGAAAATAACAAATATTGCCGCCTGGTAAAAGACTTAAGGTCTGATAGCGGCTTAGCTCATTCAAAAATTCGATTTGCCTCCTAAATAACACAGGAAAAAATTTTTTTTGGTTTAATTGAATTTTTCGTTGTTAATATTTTTTTTTTCGAAAAAACCTTCTTATAGCTTTTGAAGGAAATTAAATTTTCTACAAAAATGTCTCCGTGGTGGAAGACCGTACAACCAGTAGTTTCGGAGTTATAGCACGTCAAACATGAACAATTTTCGCTATAACTCCGAAACTACCGGTTGTACGGTCTTCGACCACGGAAACATTTTTGTAGAGAATTTAATTTCCTTCAAAAGCTATAGGAAGGTTTTTTCGAAAAAAAAAATATTAACAACGAAAAATTCAATTAAACCAAAAAAAAATTTTTCCTGTGTTATTTAGGAGGCAAATCGAATTTTTGAATGAACTAAGCCGCTATTAGACCTTAAATCTTTTACCAGGCGGCAATATTTTTTATCTTCTATAAAGTATAAGATTTTCTAGTATATAGTAACATAGAAAAAATAAATATTGCCTAAAAACGAAACACCCTAGTATACACCCTGTAAATGAACTAACAGAATAATCCCAACTTTTGTTCAGGGTCGAAACTGAATAGACTGGTTATACTGGAGGTAGATCGTGATTCACAAGTTATACTATGAGTGTGCTCAGGTCATACTGTATAGTTGAATCTAGCATCCACTTTATTGAAACCACCCAGTGTTTCATGCTAAACACAGAATTATTATGTGACCGTTTCAACCATTATCCATTAACCATTGTTTCTCTTTCTAGAAAGCCAATTGGATGTTGAAAAGAAAATTGGTTCAATCGGTCGATTAAGATTTCCACTAGTAACCCAGTACAGCAACAATGATATTTCAAGCCCACGTTCGGATGAAGACAAAAAGGTTAAAGAGCGTCGTACAAGGTCAAAGAACAAAACGGTCAGTACTTGTGCAGATATAGTTTGAGCTTTCTCCAGTGTCACAGGTGGGCGAAGTTATAATTCAAGTTTTTTTCTTGTCGCAGCTTTTCACACCAAAATCAGATTCTGCTTCGCAATTAGCAACGCGTATCTTGAACCAAAAGAAGAAACAAATCAAGAATAAAAGAATCAAGGAACCTTCCTCACCAGAAAGTGATCAGTGTGAAACATTGAAGGAATCCGATGGCTCTGATGTTGAGTTCCAAACCAATTCCGTTCAAGAACTGGAGAAAACAGTCAGAGAACTAAAAGAAACAATTGCAGAACTAGAACAGAGATATGAAAAGGCTAAATCTGAGAAAGCTACTCTGAGCAAAGAGCTACAAACATACACAGAACTCAACAAAAATTTACAACAACAAATCTTAGAACTGGTGAAAGGCAATAAGAGAAAATCAGCACACGTTTCATCAGATACAGATCCCAAATCATCATCTGCTGCAGTTCAACAGTCAGCTAGTATGTATTACTTTGAAATTGCATTTCAAAATTCATATGAACTAGTATCAGTTATATTTGTTCATTTCATACTTTATTATAGAAAAACCAAAGAATGATTTATCCGAGTCAGTGATATTAGGACCCTCACGTACTCCAGAGCATGATTTTGATTTCCACACTGGAGAACATGCAACAAATTATAAGAAATCAACTCCATCTTCTGCGTCTTCCTGCTCCACCTTCGAGCAAGTACAAACTGAGGAGTTTGATGTCCATCCCAAGCCTTCCTACATTAGCTTAAAAAACACAGAAATTGAAAAAAAGTCAACTCTTCTTCCTGCGCCTTACACAACTTGTGGTGATCAGGTCTGGTACCTTTGATTCTCCATCATAATAAATGTCTACAGTACTAATGTGCAGGCACTCGGTAGAACTCTAATTTTCCATTCAATATGTATAATGTATAGGTTCACTTGAAGGATGGTATCTACGTTTCGAAAGACGCTTGGGAGTCACTCGAATCTAAAACAAAGGATACTCTATTTGTCAAAGACTTAGCCGTAGCTATCTGGGGCTCATATACATTGAAGAATCGATCTGTCGGCGGAAAAGGCATAATGCAATTACAAAATAGATCACCACGAAAGGTTCTGACTCCAAAAAAGCTTAGCGTACTAAGAGGTGTGTTAATTATGTTAAGGTTGTTAGCTTGTAAAAGCGGTTTCCGACAGATCTGTGTGAAATTTTACTGGTAGATAAGTTGAAACAAGTTCTACAACATGATACGAAGTTCATTGATTTTTGCCGTATATTAGTGATGAAACAAATTATTGAAGTTTACATTATTTGCATACGTACATAGGGAAAATACCAACTTTTATCACTCTAACGTTTTTTATGATTCAACTAAGCGACAGATTTCAATAAAAAAAAATAGTATGTTATGAATTGAAATTTAACGAACATTTTGAGACTAGAAGCAAAAGTATTTCCCGTGTAATAAGAAAGATATTGTTAGTTAAACTCAAGTCTCTCGTCGATATTTGCGTGTGAATAAGACGCTGATGTGATGGATGCGGCAACAGCTCTCACGTAGCTGAAACGGACGGCTCGAGCGGATTCTTCCGTTATATACACGCAATGTTGCCACGATCTATTATACCTTCGACTCAATGCGCGTGTGCCTATGCCTAAAAGAAATGTGAACTGTACCTTGACAAAAGTTTGACAACTTGGCCGTTTTAAAAAAATCTTAAAAAATATTAGAAAGACTTTGTTTAACCATCAAAACATTTTGATACGGTTTGCATATGAACGAGGCTGAAGCTAGCAGCCAGAGTTAGCAGCCGAACGCTGCTGCGCATAGGCGTTCAACGTTGAAGCAGCGTTCGGCTGCTAACTTTGGCTGCTAGCTTCAGCCTCGTTGCATATCATAGCATGTAATTGATAGTGTGTATATTTGATTTTGTGACTTATTTATTACTGTGGTCATTCTAGAACTATCGTCAATTGAAATAAACTTTTGGCTGTGACATATAACGACCTAACAACCTTAACTGTCTACAATTGTTTTGTACATATGTTTTCATTTCTAATTGTTTATATGAATCGTTTCAGATTGCTTTCGCAATAAATTGAAGAGGGAGAACGTTCAAGGGGTAGATTGTGAGACGCGTCTGAAAGGTGTGGGCAAAATGCTCTCTGAAAAAATTAATGATTTGAACAGACTGGACAGGCGAAACAAGTGTACCCGCCCAGATAACAAAATGCCCGCACAGTGCGCGCACTGTGCGCGCACGCGTGCGAGTTTATCCGCACGGCGTGCGCTCACTGGATGAGACAGATGCGTCCTCAATTGAGGGGCATATCGCTCGCACGTCGTGATGCCGCACGTCGTGCGGGCATTATGCGAGTCACGTCATGCGGTAATATTGAGGGTCGTAAAAATGCTCCCACTAATAAATTATTATTTAGTGTTATAAGTCAATGAAAATAATATTGTATTCAATCACGGATGCACAATTTTTATTTAAATGAAATAGTCATAAATACATAATAATATGTCAAGTTCTAAAAGTATGCAATACAATTTGTCATTTCAAATCTAATTTCTCATAATGAATCAATTTCCCGTATATATTAAAACGCTACCGAAAATGTAAATGTTATAATCAGAAGATGGAGCATTTCAGGCTCAGAATTTCTTTATTTAGACGTTGTTTTATAACAGCTTGTTTGCGCAATTACACACGGAAGAAACTATTTTCAAATCGAAAATATTTAGCACGTCACTCAAAAATACGTTTATTCTTGATTCGAGAATACGTATATAATGTATAAAGATTACCTTGTTAATATATGTACATATATATAAATATTACCGTGTTAATATAATATATTATATATATATATATATACATATTGGGGTGTGCCAGAAAGAACTTTTTTTCTTTCTTTAATCTCCCGCATCAAGAATCAAAGTGGTTTTATAAAATAAAAAGCCTCGCTAAAGGAGGGCACTGAGAAAAAATGCGAAGTAGTGTCTTACTCGACCAGAAGTCATACTGATGAGGCACCTTTTAAACTTGATTATCAGCATTCCCCTTTCGGCAATTGAAATATTACATGACATTCAGCTGTTTCAGCATGTGGTATAATAAGTAGAAAATGAACACGAATTGTTAAAAATTAAGCTATGAACATGTACTTTTTTTCTACTTTTCTTCTCGAAACAGCATTTTTTATTAGTCTATTCCCCGTACCACCTTGTGATTTTATTCAACTTGCTGTGAAATTTCACCTCGCGAAAGGGGGTTTCGATCAATTGAGTCTAGGAGGTGCCTCGATCACTATGATTTCAGGTCGATTGAGACACGTTTGAACATTTTTTGTCAGAGCCCCCCTTCGACGACGTTTCTCATAATACATGAATGCACTCATTTTTTACATGGGAAACGAGAAATTAAAAGAACAATTTTTTTGGCAGACCCTAATATATACCTTAAAATCAACTTCAAATAAACTTTTGAACTTATCACGAAAAGTTCACATTCAAAGTAACTTATCATAAAACGTTCGAACTCAAATGAACTGACAGATAAATTTCACAACTCATGAAAAGATAACATTTGAATTAACGTGTTGATAAACTTTGGAACTTATTACTAAATGTTAAAACTTGAATGAGCTTATAAATAACATCATTCTCCGTTCTTCTCTCGGAATTGTCCGCATATACAAACGGATCAGGAATTTTCTCTTCAGGTTCCACACATTCATTGGAGCTTGAACTTGAATCTGCCGGATCGACAGTGCCTTCGAAGTTTTCAGTCCTATTACGAATCGTGGACAAGCGTCGTCTTTTATGTCTCGAGCTGAGAGTTGTAAAACGTTTGAATTTGTTATCATCCATGTTCTTCTTTGAGTCATCTCTTTTAATGGTACAGCAAGCGGGGCAGCAAAACCATCAAACGCAGAAACTTCCAATTTCTCATATTTGTCGATGAGTTTGTATACATATATATATATATATATATATATATATATATATATACACTCAATAAAGGTGAGAGAGAAATCAGACCACGGTACCTAGATGTTTATGGGAAATAAAATTTGAAAAATTCATTGAATGACATATTTTAAATATGAGATGTGGTGTATTTTTCATAGCTGTATTTTAGACTTGACATTCGAAAAATCCGAAATTCTTGAATTGCAGGAAAATTCACGAAATTATTATTGTATCAATTTTTCTCATCAGAATTTTGTTCTGAAATTTATAATTTTCCCGAAATTCACTCATTTTTATCTATTTTTTTGATTGAATGAATATTTTCCGGAGCGAATCGAAGGTGATTAGCTGAAAAACTTTTTTATAGTTGCTCAGCAACAAATTTAGGTCAACAATTTGATTTGCATAATTCTTTTGACACAGAACATACAGCACATTCATTTACCGTTGAAGAATATGAAAATTTACGAAAAAGTGAGGTTATGATATGATATAATAAGAAAAGGATTGGGTGCTTACTAGCAGATCTTTTTTCGGCACGGACACTTATAGCTATAACTTGCGATGAAAGAGGTGAACTGCAAGCACGCAGATAACCATATAATTCAATTTTATATATTAACTCTCTAGAAGTGAAAGAAAGCCGGTGACTGCAAATGACTGCAAGAAGGAGTCGACTAGTCAAATCAGTGTCTTAACTTATTCAAATACGTAAATCATTCGGTGTATAATACGTATTACGTATTATACGGAAAAATAATTTTTTTTTCGAAGAACATGGCTCAAGATATTTCGCTGCTAATTTTCACAAGAATTGACGCTGCAAAGATATTTATCAGGAACTCTTAAACTGTATTTAATCGCACACTGACATCATGGTGCCCGCACGCCGTGCGTCGCATTAGCGATCATATACGTGATTGTGTGTCCCCGCACGCGTGATGGTCAGGTGCGACTCATAACGCTCGCACTTGTATATGCGTCACTTCGTGCGAGCGAGAATGGTGCATCCTCGCCCGCACGACGTGAGCCGCACGTTGTGATTGTAACGTGCGTCGCACAATTGTTATCTGGGCGTAAGTATTCAAATATATTGAATTGTGTGTTGTCGCCAACATACATACTAGGGTGGTCCTTATTTGGGGCTCGGACGAATTTTTAATCAGCCGCCCCCCAAATCGACTCTAAATAATTCGAGACCAATACCCTAATTTTTTCAGATTTTCATCTCAACTCTAACCCCTCCCTAAATGAGGGGGGATTTCCCCATTTGAAATACACGTGTTTTGGCCATATTCTCAGGATATATTTTATTCTGAGAGTAATAATTCATGAAAAAATCTGTAACTGCGGGACTTTAGTGTTCATTAGTGCTACTATTTGAGGAAAAATTTACATTATCACACGGGTCAATTTAGACGAATTGCACAGCCTTTAATTGCGGAAAAAAGGCAGATTAAATGGTGTGGAATTCGTCTAGATTGACCCGCATGATAATGTAAGTTTTTTCTCAAATAGTATCACCAATGAGCACTAAAATCTCGCAGTTACAGATTTTTTTTTTTTAATTTTACATTTAGAATAAAATATGTCCTGAGAATAAATTTAAATTCAAATTCAAATTCAAATTCAAATTCAAATTCAAAATATGGCCAAAACACGTGTATTAATTCAAATGAGGAAATCCACCCGCATTTAGGGAGGGGTTAGAGTTTAGATAAAAATCTGAAAAAATTAGGTGTTTTCGAATTATTTGGAGTCGATTTGGTGGGGGGGGGGGGGGCTGATTGAAAATTCGTCCAAGCCCCAAATAAGGACCACCCTAATACACACATCTATAATATCAATTCATGATCGTAATTGAGTATGGAAGCTATTTGGAACGAAATACCTACTTCCTATTGAAAGTGTCTGACACCAAAATATTGAAAAAATAAACCACGTACAAAATATTGTACGTATACTAGGGTGTTTCATTTTTGGGCAATATTTTTTTTTTTCTATGGCATACCAGAAAATCTTGTACTTTATAGAAAATAAAAAATATTGCCGCCTGGTAAAAGGTTTTAAGTCTAATAGCGGCTTAGCTCATTCAAAAATTCGATTTGCCACCTAAATAACACAGGAAATTTTTTTTTTTTTTTGTTTAGTTGAATTTTTCGTTGTTAAAAATTTTTTTTTTCGAAAAAACCTTATAGCTTTTGAAGGAAATTACATTCTCTACAAAAATGTTTCTGTGGTCGAAGACCGTACAACCAGTAGTTTCGGAGTTATAGCGAAAATTGTTCATGTTTGACGCACTATAACTCCGAAACTACTGGTTGTACGGTCTTCGACCACAGAAACATTTTTATAGAGAATTTAATTTCCTTCAAAAGCTATACGAAGGTTTTTTCGAAAAAAAAATGTTGACAACTTTTTTATTTTCTATCAAGTACAAGATTTTCTGGTATGCCATAGACAAAAAAAATATTGCCTAAAAATGAAACAGCCTAACATATACACTTGCATGCATGATCGGTTTCACCATCAGAGTTATTGTAAAAACTGACAAATATTTTGACTTTATTTTCCAGGATCCTTGGATATGGATTCGAAGAACAGTGTCGACAAGCAGTAGCATATCGCACTTGAACTCTTCATAGGTCCATAACAAACTTGATCAATTTCAATCGATCTTGGGAAGTTCTTTTATTCCATAAATCTAAGTCAGTTTCCTTGACGTTGCTACGTCTCCTTGTACTCATACTTATATTACCTAATTGTTAGTTCATTTTATGAAGGCATTCTACATTAGGGTGGTTTTTTTTTCTTTTGGGGACTATTTTTTTTTCTTTGCTCCCGGCCTGAAATTTTGTTGGAAATGCCAAAAAAGAAATTCCCTCCAAATATAAGCCCTTAATATTAATGTTGATTACTCGCCCAGAACGTGAGAAGATTTCCCATTTAAATAACAAGTACCTAAATTAAAAATTTTTTTTTTTTCAAATTCCTATAACTCAGCGGCATTTTGTGTTATCATATCGCCCAAACTCGGAAATCACTCAGGATTAAACGCTCTACAAAAGTGCCCATTATATAAAAAATAAAAAAAATTAAATAACAAAAAAAAAAACAAGAAATTATTCTTCAAAATTTGACTTCAGTGACCTGTACTACCTCACCGGTGTGAGTTACAGTTAAGTCGCCGTGGGAATTTTTGTAGAGCAGCGCTTAATCCTGAGTAATTTCTGAGTTTGGGCGATATGATGACACAAAATGCCGCTGAGTTATACGAATTTGAAAAAAAAAAATCTCAATTTACAAACTTACTCTGTTATTTAAATGGGAAATCTTCTCACGTTCTGGGCGAGTACTTAACATTAATATTAAGGGCCTATATTTGAAGGGAATTTCTTTTTTGGTATTTCCAACAAAATTTCAGGCCGAGAGCAAAGAAAAAAAAATAGTCCCAAAAAAAAAAAAAAAACCACCCTATTCTACATATTGCATGAAACTGAGTCAGCTTTCTTGACGTTGCTACGTCTCCTTGTACTCATAATTATTACCTAATTATTCGTTCATTTTATGAAGGCATTCTACATATTGCATGAAACTGAATCAGTTTCCTTGACGCTGACCCTTGTACTCATACTTATTACATAATTATTAGTTTATTTCATAATATTATTCTATCGCATAAAACTAAGTCAGTTTCCTGGATGTTGCTACGACTTCTTATACTCAAACTTACTATTTCCTAGTTTATTTAATGAAGTTCTTCTATTACATAAAGTAGAGTTACTAGTTTTCTGTATGTGCAATCTTGTCTTGTATGAAAATAGCAATTACTTGGAGTAGATTTTGAATCAATGCTTCTGTATCAAAGAATCAGGTATATATATGCCATCGTTGTAAGGTGTTCTGTTATCGTACACACAGAAAAACCTAAGCCTAGATTACGATTGAAAAATCGTAATTTACGTTTTCATGAGCGTAAATTACGTTTTTAGAGACAACGTGAATCATGCTCTATATTGCCGTAAAATAGGATCGAATTGTCCTTGACGTACGATTTCGTATTCGTACAATAAGGAAAACCTGAACGTACTATAGTAAAACGTGATTTACGTTAAAGTTTTCCTCAGTGTACGAATACGAAATCGTACGTCAAGGACAATTCGACCTATTTTACGGCAATATAGAGCATGATTCACGTTGTCTCTAAAAACGTAGATTACGCTTATGAAAACCGTAAATTACGATTCTTTAATCGTAATCTAGGCTTAGGTTTTTCTGTGTGTAACAGTGTTTACTATATGATACATTTTATTACGCTGCTAATTGTTTTAGAATGGTAAATTTTTATTTGGTGATATACCGACTTCATTAAAGTATTTCGATAAGAATGTTGAATTGTTGAAATTATTCTAGAATCCTGTATGTGAATTGTATATTGCATTCGATTCAAAGCGTTTCAGAATTTTCAGGTCAGAATCGGACCCGACTGGTCCCACATGGGGCTATAAGGACCCTTATAAGACCCATGTGGAACCCACATGGGATGGGTTAGGTCAAAGTCCCAAGCTATGACATGGGGATAGGACCCATATTGGGCCACAAAGGGCCCAACAGGTCTATAAACCAGGCTACAATGTATGGGGATCAAACCCAACGTGGACCTCACTGGTCCCAAGCAGACCTTAAAGGTCCGGACGGGTCCAGTCCCCACATCGTAATTTGGAACATGGACCTGTCAGGTCCGCGTGGGTCCAGTGAGGTCCAGATAGGTCAGATCCCCACCTTGTGGCGTGGAGATTCGCCCCATCTGGACCTTACGGGACCCATGTGGGGCCCATGTGGGACCATTCAGGCCTATGTCCCACGTCGCAATGTGGGGATCAAACCCAACGTGGACCTCACTGGTCCCAAGCAGACCTTAAAGGTCCAGACGGGTCCAGTCCCCACATCGTAATTTGGAACATGGACCTGTCAGGTCCGCGTGGGTCCAGTGAGGTCCAGATAGGTCAGATCCCCACCTTGTGGCGTGGAGATTCGCCCCATCTGGACCTTGCGGGGCCCATGTGGGGCCCATGTGGGACTATTCAGACCCATGTCCCACGTCGCAATGTGGGGATTACACCCATGTGGAACCCACTGGACCCATGTAGGACCCACATAGGACCATCAATGTCCCACCTCACTGCGTGTAGATCAGACCCATGTGGACCTTATGGGGACCAGTCAGGACCTTTGTTCCAAATTACGATGTGGGGAATGGACCCATATGGTCCCACATGGGACCACTCGGGAATTTTTAGCAGGGAAGCGCGCCTGGACAATTATCTCTCGAAGGGAACACGGCAGAAAGAAAAGTTATCATAGTTTTGAATTCGTCTGAATCTACTCTACAGCCCTGAATTATTTCAGATTTTTAGATTCAAAAAAAAATTATTTCATTATTTTATTCGTATTTTGTAAGTCGGCCTTTATCTCGCGAGGGTTCGTGACAGAATGGAAAGTTATTAGAGTTTTTTATCAGTTTTAATCCATTCTACAGCTGTGAATTATTTCAGATTTTTAGATTCTGAAATACGCACATTTTTTTGCGTGAAATTAAAAAAAAAAAAAAAGCAAGTGTTCTCAGATGGTAAACTTTGATTCTGATTCGATTTAGAAGGGATTGCCAAAGTTTCATCAAAATCCATGCAGGATCCACGTATTCCGAAGTGAATATCTAGCGCGCCTGGACTAATGTGCCAACCTCAGCTGCGTAGTTACTGCATCAATAACCTTCCGACACCGATTACTGTGAAAGTCACAGTACTTTTCATGACTTTAATCGTCACTTCGTTGTGACGGATTCTCGAGTTCGTTCATCACGCTTGAAGTCAATAACCTCAGGATTTTCTAAGGATCGCTTGTTTATGAAAATCATGCCATTAAATTCCTTTCTGCATGCAAAGGATTGAACTTCACAAGACTGCGACAAAGTTCTTCGTGTTCAAATTATCACTGCCCCGAGCTGAGCTGCATTCGTATTTGACGAATTGAAATTCTTGCACAAGCACGCCCTATTAAAAGATTCTTTTTGTATGAGAAATGAGTCTTCGTATCACATCTCCTTGAATTGCTGTGATACGGAATTTAGAAAGTGCTCGTGTTCGGCAACTTTACGACCATGTGATCACAATTTCGTTACAGAGAATCCGAGAGAATCCATGGTATCCATAAGAATATAGATTATCCATGGATTGAATTATATTCTCGTAGGTATAAACCGGATGGAACTAAAATAAGCCGTCCCATAAATTTTTCCAAATACCATCTGAGGAGGATTCATAGCAAATATGGTCATCACCAAAGTGGAATACACCATAAATTCAGGATAGAATCCGTGTCTACTGAGGACAGTGGTAACTACACACTTCACGTGTCTACGCCACACAACAAGACAAGCGTCGCACTTTCATTGACAGTCCTCAGTAAAATACTTTCTTCACTTATACTAAATTCAATTGATAATGGGCATACCTATTGGGCTCAACTTAACTCATGTCCTTTCATTCCAGGTAAAGAAGAGAGTCCGGTGATTTTTATACGAGATACTAAGCTCTTCTTCGCACCAGGCGAGTATGCCGAATTTAAATGTTCAGCCGACAGTGTATTCATAGAAAATGTGACATGGAGTTATAGAGAATACCCTGATTTTCCATCGACGGAAAATGCTGTGCACATATCTCTCTCGGTAAGTACCGGGAGCTATATCACATTCCACAAACACGTCTGATGTGAACAACACTCGTTCACTTGTAATTGATTGCACTCGTGATGATTCAATGATTTTCCTATTTAGGATATCCCCAGCAAGAAAATGAAGGAGTATAATCTGTACTGGTACGATCTACAAAGCTGTATAAATATCGCGATCAATATGACCGGAGATCTGGTATGTAGAACCTGTCGAGGAAATGGTTGTTACGAGACGACCAAAAGAATCTTCGTTTCTGGTAAGCCGCGATAATAAGCAATATTCATCAGAATCTTCTCTTTCGTCTCATCCAGAAATGAACTGAGACTGAGCGTCGATGTTTCGAGGCCTGTATTCTACAGTTAATGTTGGTCATTTTATTGTAATTCAGATGTAGCCGGATCCTTTGGTATAGTCGGTCCAGATATAGTTACGGAAGGTGACAATATCAATGTGACGTGTGGTGCTTCTACTTACAACTTTACCGAACGAGTTTGGTGGGAACCCAAATCCTCTTGGAGGACAAGTAAGATCTTCGACATACTTCCATACTCTTCTAGATCTCGATCAGTGACTAGTGAAGCGTGTAGTCTCATTATAATAGCAAATGGACGTTCAAGGTGTATCACACAATTTTTTTTCAATCGACATCACTGTTTCTATAGCCAACCGTCTGAGGAGGATAAGCATCATCAAGGGGAAGACAAAATTTACACATCAATCGATACTTCAATTTTGCAATGTAAAAAAATCCGACTCTGGAAATTACTTCTGTAAAGCGGTTTATGAGACTGGACTTACTACAAGAAGGCAATATAACTTGACAGTAGAAGGTATATGAATATGATATTCGCTAACCAAGAGTCTGACGTGTCAATTTTCTTCGAATAGCCATATTAATGTTCACTGTGTTGCAGATGCGCGGCTGCCACAGTTTATCAGCCCTGATACGAACAATTCGGTGATGCTCGTAGATCTGAGGAAAGAGAAAAACCAAACTGTAACACTGGAATGCTCGGCCGATGGGAGACCCATACCCGAAATAACCTGGCAGAAAGTAAGCCGTCATCCAATGCCTACGAGATTCTCAAGATTCGACTATTCAAAATCTCAACATTTTTTCTTATTTTATTACTTTCTGTTGCTTCGCAGGACAACAAAACACTCATGGAAAGCGAGCGGTACGAATTTTCAGACCACAATTCAAAACTCCGCGTGAATCACTTTTCCGAATCAGACTTCGGGAGGTACACTTGTTTTGCAACAAACCGTATTGGTGAGGTCCAGAAATACACTGACATCAACATCGCAGGTAATGTTTTCAGTATCTTGCATACACGGTTTTTATACCAGTTCGGTCATTGGGCACTTCGCACGGTCATTGAGTTCTACGTGAAATTCACCCATGAGTCAAGTTTTTGGAATATGTTATCACTACTTTGATCGAGCAGTGAACCGCGTATCGAGATAATTTCATAAGCTTTTTTCGGAAACCACTTCATCTTGAACAGCGCGTATTTTATACCAGCCAGCCCACTTGCATCGAGCAGGATGTATTGATCAATGATCATTATTTCTGCGAATTTTGAGTAAGTCACGATCTATCGCTTTGTTCAGGAACTGATGAATAATATCTTATTTCTAGAGGAAGATTCACCGATCGTGATATGGTCGAATATCATCGTTGCTCTCGTTCTACTCGTTATAATGGTTGCCTGGATATTTGTAAAAAAACGTAGGGACAGGGTATGCAAGAAGAGTTGCTTCAGATTTCGTCGCAAATTTGACCGGTTTATCAATGATTAACATATTCTTTTCAGAAATGGAGAGAAAAAGAACGCCAGCGTTTCATTGATGGATCCGTGAAGGGAATAGATAAAACGAAAAATTTAGGTGATCAGGCTGAGCTACTGCCTTACGACATGAAATGGGAATTCCCGCCAAAGCTATTGGAAATTGGTACTAAACTCACTCTACCCCTTGCATGTACTTGGTAGGAATCATGATCCGTAGATGGCTGGTTCCAATGAAAATCGTCCAAGACTTTCTGGGTGACCATCACGGAATCAGTCGGGAACACATTTTTCTCATTGTTTGCACAATTTAAGGGAATACGTGTTTCGGGATTTGTCTGATGAAAATTGCCAGCACTCTGCACATAAATTTCAATTTCAATCGTAAAAAGTCGTTTTTTCAAGATTTTATTTTTGTTATTTTTTTTTTAAATCGCTGTAATTTCGGAAACCGTTCAACCGATTTCGACGACTTTTCTTTCAAAATCTGTAGAACTTTGTACACTTTTAGAAAATTCTAAGCTTGTTCCGATTAGTTTTTTTTTTGTTTTTTTTTGTGAAGTTATGAGCTGTCATGGAAAAAAGAATCAATCTTTTCAAGCGCATTTTTCTCAAAGTGCATGTATTTCAATTTTATTGTTCCGGATGTATGATCTTCTTGATCACGAATGTTAACTTTTCTGAAAATCTTAGATCATTAAAATTTGTTCGAAAGGAGTTATGCACGTTGGAAAATGACGATTTTTTCACTTTCTGAACATTTCGATTACTTTAGAATATTGCACTTGAGTAGCCGTATCTTACTGATCAATTGCGGAAACATGATCCTCTTTCCGTATGATCAATTGAGTTGATCGGTGGCGCTGTTCATTGTTACATCAAAGATAAATAGTTTCGACGAAACTTTGTAGGTAAGGTGCTAGGAAGCGGTGAGTTCGGTGTAGTGAGAAAAGCAGAGGCAAAATCAATTTGTCCGGACGAGGCGATTACAACAGTTGCGGTGAAAGAGGTCCGATCGACAAGCTCTCGGGACTCGCACGCTAAAGCTCTTGCTCGCGAACTTAAAATTCTTGCCCATATCGGAAAACATCTGAACGTTGTCAACCTTCTCGGTGCTTGTACCGAACACATTGCGTTCGGTGAGTTTATTCTTATTCATACCGATAGACTGCAGATAAGCAGAATTCGCATGGTTCCAATTCTTGTTGCTAGAAACCAATTTTTTTGCTCATGGCCTGTCATTTTGTGAATACCGATTATTTTTATTCCGGGTGAGCATTGTATTCTGATCGGTTTTAACAGGCCAGCTCAAGGTCATCGTGGAATTTTGCTGTTTCGGAAACTTACGAGACTACTTGCTGCACCGTAGAGATGAGTTTGGAGATGCGGCTCATACTCCCAAGGAGGATATCACTACGGATTACGGTTCCAGAACGAATCGTGACAATGCGAATCGTAGCATGTAAGTAACCCTCAAATTCTGGCTGGTGCATTATCCAGTTAATTGAGAGGCACGGTATTTTGGTGTTTATCGATTCCAATCGAGTCTGCAATCCTCGTGAAACACTAGTAGAGGTGGATGAAAACGTTTACATTTTCCACTTTTTCTCACAGTACGAATAGAATGGAATACAAAATCAGTTCGGCGACGGCAATATCATACCATAGGTCAGATCCCAACTCTGCAAGGATTGCATCAGCTGACCGTATTTCTGACACTGACTCAGTCGTATCTGGTCAACGATCTGACTACCGAGGTGATTATACGGATGAAAATTTGGAACCCATCGGCACTGAACACCTATTTTGTTGGGCTTGGCAAGTTTCTCGCGGCATGAAGTATCTTGGCTCAAAAAAAGTGGGTGACAATTTGGAATTATAATTTTTGCATCGCTTGCCAGAATGATAAAGTATTTTTTTTTCTCCATACATCGAGCAACTCGTCGCGCAATCATCTTCCAATCACGCGATGCAACATCAACATACTAATCTCAAATATATCCACCTACATCAGAATCCATCCGACATTGCTGAAGTCCCAACTGACATATAAGTGAAACAGAAGTTTAGCAATTACAGTTCATTATGGCTTCAGAATTCGTAATGTCAACGGTCGATCATATTTCAGATATTGCACGGGGACCTTGCTGCGAGGAATATACTTCTCGCCGAAAACAACGTCGTAAAAATATGTGACTTCGGGTTAGCAAGGTATCTGTTTCCGGTAGAAAATTATCATAAGAAAGGCCGAGACCCTCTTCCCATCAAATGGATGGCCATTGAATCAGTGAAAGATCTTGTGTTTTCCGTTCAATCGGATGTCTGGTCGTACGGAATAGTTCTGTGGGAAATCTTCAGCTTGGCCGAGACCCCCTATTCTGGGATGCCACTTGAAACAATCCACCAACGTCTGGTTGAAGGCTTTCGTATGGCGAGGCCAGAGTACGCAACCGAGGACATGTAAGTGTGGATTCGTAGTGTTGAGTTCTCGTTCTGTTCGTGAAATCAGCAGCTTCTACATTCATTCCAGGTATCGTATGATGCTGCAATGCTGGGATGCCAAGCCGTTAAATCGGCCGTCGTTCGAAGAACTCGAAAATAGTATTGGTGATCTCGTGGAGGAGAGTCTGAAGACGGTAAGTCGGATTGCCATCTCACCTGCGTGTTTGTTATTTTTCGCATGTAAGATTTGAAATGTTTCCTAAAAAATGAATCCGAATTTGATACATTTGCCATTTGTCATCACTCGCTCTTATAAAGTTGAAAGAACGAAACGGAAGATGATCGTGGGTACGGAAAAATCCAACGACGGTTCTTACGAGATAATATGTTCCAGCATCATCTCAGCTTGGTTGAATCATACGAGCAGACGAACGCTGACCCTGTGGCAAGTGGAGGGACAGACTATCAAACGATATCACCATATGTAAGAAATACAATGAAATAAATAATGTGAATGAACCAACCCTGGAATGAAAGTAACGATCTCTCGACAAAAAATGCGGCGCTTTTGTGAAGTTCATACTACATTTGTCATGCCATGAGATTAAAAATAAAGTTTGAAAGAAACTCACCATGCATATTAAATAGAGTTACGACGGGATTGAAAATAGCGATGGTGCGAGGCTAGGTGAAAACACATGGTATTCCCCAGGTACAAAAAATGATTCCCAAAATATAGTATTATGAACTAGCTCTCGAATCCTGTATCTCAAGCACGATATGTGATGAAAAAATTGAGAAAATTCAATCCTACCTCTTACGATCTTATTAGATTCCTATTTTTCACCTGCGGTGTCCAGCACTTATGGTGTCCGTCCATCAGGCGATATTTCGCGCCCCAAGAGTTACAGGGTAATGAATTTGTGATCAAACGACAGGGCACCCCCTTTACAACAAGTACCCACAGTTGTTCATTTCGTCGATTTCAGTCGAAGCCCAACGCAATCTCGGATCCGGAATTCAATAATACGTAAATACACAGAATTTTGTAAAAACTTTCAAAGCTTTGTCAGCCTCATCATCAATCTTTGAAGTATCGTGGAGAGTATCCAGGGTCTGAAATTTTTATGTAATACAGAACATTTTGACACAAAAATGACAGCTGATTCGCTCATAGTCGATAAAGTGAAGAAAAAACATGCGCAGTGCGCACTAAAACAACACGGCGAAAAGTGTACAATAAATTTTCTCATACTAATATAGTAATGGTGGGTGGGATATACCTTCCAATATGACGATCATTCCTATACTTCATACCAAATGTCACCACCCTTATGGAAAAGAAGCCCCAAATGTACCCTCAAAATGACCCCCAAGTATACCCTCAATGTCGAGGGTAATTTCGCACCCCCAACTGCGCGGTCAACGCTGCATTTCGGGGTTTCTCCAAAACTAGAGCTTTCCTCGAATTCAGGGTCAACTGACAAATTAGGGTTTTCTCAAGTTCAGCTGAGTTCACCCCAGTTCAGGGTATCGACCCTGAAGGTATAATATTGAGTGGCGGGCGCGCTCGATTTAGCTGAAAGGGATTGATCGTTGGAGCGATTGCGATGCTGCGAAAAATGTTCTATAACTGTATAGGTATACTATATTACAGCGCGCGCGCTATTGTATACTTATACTATCATTATACAGGGTGTCCCAATTTAAAGTACGCATTACGTTTTCAGCCGACCCAACGTTTTAATTGGAAAACGTGTCCTACAAAAGTTGTCCGGTTTAGAAGGGGACACATGAAGAATTTTTTTTTTAACGGTCCAGCATCATAATTGGTGATGCTGTGGAGGATGGACCAGTTTTTTCAAATGGAATCATACATTTCTGTTGCAATGCTGTAAAAGATACTTCTGGAATGTATCTAGATACAGATTCAGATACGTGACAGTGAAATGTATCTAGATACAGATACAAGGATACTAAACGTATCTAGATATAGATACAGATACTTTCAAGACTATCTAGATATTTTGACAGATACTTTCTAAAATAAAATGAGATCACATAATTATAGGCACAAGTTTGGATCTCAATCAGCTTTATTTTTCAATACAAAATTGAAACGAAACAAAATTAAGAATTCCACATTACAAAATTGCAAGTAACAGAGCGACAGACTATTGACTACACAGTAAGGCTTGAGCGCAAGAATAATTTTTTTCAAGAAAAGTAAGGTTTCAAACAAATTATCACTTAGAGCATTGCGTTTGGATATGACGTGTACAAGACTACAAGAGTCATACAATGATTCAACCTTTCTTCAGATTTCATGAAGTATCTTCAGGAGTATCTTTAGCAAGATATCAAGATACTCTTAAAAATATCTAGATACAGATGAAGATAAAAAAAAAAAAAAAAACATCGTATCTATACATTGTTTAGATACAAAATGAATCTAGATACTGTATCTTAGATGCTTGTATCTAGATACCTCCAGCTTTGTTCTGTTGCAACTAAAATATTCTCTATTCAAAAATGTACAATTTTCTCAGGAAGCTTTTTTTTGTAAAATGAATAGTTCGTGAGGTAGAACAAAAAAACAAATACCACCATCAACAGCAAAACCTCTCTGTGATATGTGTGATATGTCGGAGCATCAGTGGGGTGACTACAGACGTTCAAAAATACCACCATCAAGAGCAAGACATGCTCTCACTTGCTTTTCGAAGCTCTGGGCAATCCTTTTGAAAACAGCGGTAACCCTAACGTTAGGTGTTGACCCCAAAATGTTTGAGTGAATACCCCGTAATGTTACGGGTATACCCCCACCGTTGAGTGTTAACCCTCGAAGTTGAGGGTTAACACTCAAAGTTGAAGGTTAACCTCGGAATTTTGGGTTTTAACACCCAAATTTGGGGGTATACCCCTCAAGTTCGGGGTTTTTTTTCGTAAGGGTACTTTCAAGCTTCCACGCTTTAACGCGTTGAACGCTTCTTCAGATGTTTTCGCCTTGCTGAACTGATCCTGGAGACAAGACTTTCGTTATCCTTGAACTTCGAGGTAGCTTTTCTAGGTAGCTTTGCATAAAATGATCAGTGACTATATATAGATTTACATTATATATTCATTTTATGAAAATGGGTTGAATATAGAAGGGTTGAACCAAATAGCTTTCATGGGAGAACAGTAGACTGTCCCATTTTTATTTCAACTTTTTTTTTTTGCCTCCCATATTTTACTTTTATCAGTTATCCCATAATATTGATTCTCTCGCGATGTCGACCCTAAGAAATAATATTTAGAGGTGGCTCAACGTGATTCTCGATTTCCCATTTGATTTACTCGACAAAACATCGATTCTAGGGTTCTGAGGTGAATATCTATGTTTCGACTTATCAAATAGTCGAATAATTCTTGGAGTAAACTTATGACACATATACGGGGCATTCTATGCCAAATTGACCTTGTCCTGACCCTCGACCTCTCACATACGGACCGCGATTTTGGTATTGTTCTTCTGACTTTAAATGGCAACTAGAATCGTTTTCAAATTTTTCAAAATAAATTTGATCGTGTCATGAATTTTCAGAGTTTTTTTCTCTTCAACACCTTGATGGCCGTGGTCGAAAAATCTGGAAAAATTCTAATCATATTTCCAATCATCATGGTATCGCGCAATAAGAAAAATATGCCTAACTTAAGAAAGAAATAAAATGACAATCGAATTATTATTAGACTTTGTTTAATGATGTATTTTGCGAAAACAACAACAGGTAAACCACGAACTGTGGTCGGGTCGTCGGGACTCGTGATCTCGGGGTTCGCGGTCTCGGATAATGAGGGCGACACAGACTTTTCGTGTCCCGTGTTCGCCTCACCTACAGGCGCTACGATCGCTCACACATAGCTGTGATTGGTCCGCGCTGCGTGTGAGTGACTGTACACTGCTCACGATCCCCGTAGGTGAGCCGACAAGAAAAGTCTGTGTCGCCGGCATAAGTGAACGTCGCTATCGTACCACATTCATCACTCGCGAAAATACGAACTCCATGAGAAGATTCGTGTGTCCGCTCCGTTTGCAAAACACGAAAATTACCAGAAACCATAACAAAGGGTTAAGATCAAATTATCAACTAAACGATCACCCCATTAAAAATAAGCAAACAGAATGAAAGACAAAATTTCAGCTGAACGCCCCGGTAGTAATCTCAGTACGCATGTATTTCGCCGAATAATAATCCGTAATGGTAAAGCTGCAAAGGTGTTATAGATATCTGAGGTGAGCACTTGTAGGTTTGTATGATTTAAAATCAATTGTTTCAGATGAATCGTATACAATGTCTGTTACCAATTTCGTCTAATCTGAAAGCGTGTATCGAGTACCAACAATTAGGGTATGTGAGTAGTACGAGTAAAGTACAATTTATTCGAACATCGATTCGATCATAATGTAAATTTTGCCAGATAGTCGAGTGCGAATATGAGAGCCATGATTGTGGGCTCAGGCTTAAATCCTTTGCTCATCGTGGTGACTTCGTGTTTGATACCCCAAGGACCGCATTGCGTGTTGGAATCGCTACAGACTGCTACTTTGATCTGATACTCAGTCCCAGATGTGAGATTTGGAAAAACTTAAGAGTTCACAGTTTCAGGCAAGTCGATCGGCCCGAGTATCTCGTCGAGGTGGGTTGCGATCACTTTGTATTGACGGACACGATATCGCGGCTCTGGTGGTGGTCTGGACCAACTAATTCCAATTGAATCAGGGGTCGTCTTCTCGACGATAACAGATGGAACAATAACAAATTCCGGATCTGCGAAGTGAAATTTTCGTCAACCATTCACCTCTAATAATAGTACTGCGAGTTTTATTGGAAAACCCTCATCTGAAACGGCAATTATAGACTTGTGGAAATGTTTTCCATACTTGAAGTGTCCACTGTGATGACTTCTATTTCGGTACTGTAATTACCGCAGTTGTGACTGTAACGGCTGCAGGCAGCGACTTTGAATTTGTAACGAGTCTCAGGATTGAGATACTCAAAAATGAGTCCTCCCGACTCGTAGCTCTCATATTTATGATTCCTTCTTTGCCACCAATGATTGTAGTCGGGCGTGATTGATATACTGTACCAATATAATTTATCTTGAAGTTCTGCCGGTACCATCGACCATCCGATCGTTATTGACTGACTCGTCGTTGCCTTGATCCAAATTTCGGGAACAAAATTAGGATCTGTAAGAATCGAGGTTCCAGTAGATCAGGAATTCGAAAACAAGTTACATGCTCGGAGAACCGAATGAAATAACTTTCGCTTGAGTTCAAAGTCCGAACCTTTATGCCACGTCGTAATCCAGCCCGAATAAACGGCCGGTGAATCGCCGATGGAATTTGAAGCAACGATTTTCAACCGATAGGCAGTGTTCTCTTCAAATCCGTCAAGCGGATAGCTTCCAGGTATCGTCATCAGCCTCCACCGGTAGGGCTGCCATTTTTCTGTACCATTCTTGATGTACTGAACCGACATCCTTAGATCGGGATCAACGGCGTCGCTTAAGCTCCAATTAATCGAGATACTATTCACTCCGGCTATTCTGAGATGAAGCACGTCCATGACGTGGAGATATATCAGAGCGGCAATATTACCGCGGAGAGAATCCGCCGAGCAAAAGTAAGCACCTGAGTGTTCCAGCGAGACGCGCGGAAATTGTATGGCCATGGTGACCTGATTTTTATTACTGTCATACGTGGATGTAGAATTTTCTAACTCTATTCCGTCTAACGAAGTCCGGCGACGAGTCCAGGTGAAATTTGACAGCTGATACCCTTGTGCGATGCACCCCAGAGATGCAGAATCGTTGATTTTCACGTCAACTTTCCTCTGCTGTACAAACATTATACTCGGTTCTGAAAATAGAAGGACGGTATTGATCATCGGAGATTGACGAATTTCATAGTTTCTCAGGTGTGTTTATCATTTTCAAGCAATTTCACAAACGCACGGGTAGAAAATGAGAGTGATCACGGTGCGCTTCGATCGGTTCAATAAAATCGGCACATTCAACTGACAGGTAAGATAAGAATGATCACGCAAATGACTATGAGTCTTACGAGTGTGGAGAAGACGGCTGATAAAATCAAGCTCGACGAGTCAAGTTCATGATTGAAGAGAAAAGATTTGTATGACACATACAAGATCAGTGTTGTGAAAATTGTAATTAAATTTTTTTTAATTACTCATTACTTTCGTAATGTGTAATTGATTTTTTATTTAATTACACATTACTTTGGTAATGTGTAATTAAATCGAGTTTAATTACACATTACTTTGATAATGTGTAATTAAATCGAGTTTAATTACACATTACCAAAGTAATTGGTAATTAAATGAGTAATTCCATTACAAATATAATTAGTGACTCGCAACACTGTCCAAGATTGATATGGATCTCATGAACTAATCCTATACGCAGGCCGATGGGATCGATGGGATAATGAAAATAGTGGGTTAATATTCGAGAAAATGTTCAATATTGTAAGCGTGAGGTGACAATTTGCGAAATGAGGATACAAGAACAATAAGAAAAAATGAAATCGAAATACGAACGAAATTATTTCTAAATTTGCTGGGTCTGGCTCGAAATGTATAAATGATGTGTTACGATTGTGACTCACCATCGTCGTCTGGATTGGCGTTATTTAAGGCAAAACAGGCGAAGAGCAATAATATCTTCATTATTCGAGTCAATCGTATCTCCAAAATTGCTTTCGTGTTCGAAGCCGATGAAATGAGTAAAATATGCTATGGCTCGCTCGCTACTCAATTCGTTACTCGACTAATCACTGATTGAACAATTTTTTGTCCAGCTTTATTGGCGCAGTTTAATTTGAATCAATACGCTATCTCTCGAGACGGCGGCACTTTCGTGGAATAATTGCAGCTATCGTATGTATAAAAATAACATTTCATTTTGCTCGTCATACGCTGTGGTTCAACAAATGTCTGATACTAATTCATTCTCACTCTTAATCTTCATTTATCACTGAAATTTTATATCAATCTTGTTCATCATCCATCGAAAGAGAATATTCTAGTCCCGCCATAAAAATAGCGAATATTGATTTTCAATAATCGAAAAATCTAAAAAATTACACATTCATACCCGTTGATAAAACGAACTATATCACCGAGCAGTCATTTAAACAGTCAATCTTTGATGCATGATTTCATCTAGAATATAATTCATATACTCCATTATACTAGAAGCCTTTGCTGCTCACCAGAGATAAGATACTTTCAATCAGTGACCCATATAGTTCTCATAGTTATCAAATATATGGAAGCTGATCCCTGACCGCGGAATTGCGTTTCAACTGACTGACGATTCCTGAACTAGAATACTTTGTTGTTATGCTGGAATCAGATGGATGACTCAATTTCTTGCGTTGTGAATCGCTGATAGCGCTTTCTCAATCAACACAGGTTCTTTTTATTTTTCAATGAAGTTGCATTCATTGATTCTTCGTAAACTTGATAAGAGTGCACGTCTGAAATCAAACGGCCCATATTCCGCTTCTATGTAGTTGGCTTCCTGAATGCAGGTGTTGTGAAATCTTTCTAAATCACCTCTATCTCGGTAGACCCTACCGATCATCCTTTCAAATTGGCATCACGCACTTAAACGAGTTTGCTGAAACATTTAAAGAACAGAACACCGATGTAGAGAAGATCGCCGAAGTACGAGAACGTCTTCTCGTAGCTTTGCATGCGGTGGTGACATAAAACGAAACATCGGATGCGATATATGCTGTACCAACGGTTTGCAAGCTCAATTGCTGGAATCAAATTCAATCTGGCTACTATAATTACTAATCCTGCTTATATCAATGTGTTCCAAATAATAAACTCCAGGCTCACTCGACCAAAACCTGATTCTTATCTAGGGATTTTTCGTGTCGATCAGGAAAGAAAGAACATGCAGACATGTGACTGATTGTTATAACAATTTTATTAATAATAAGTAAGAACGACGTAATAATATTCATAAAGAATTGGATCAAATAATTGTTAATGGTGTAGTTTCATAGCAAATCTACTTTGAATACTTATTTGTAATAGATATGATTGATAACTTCTTTTTGATAACGTTGTTACTTTCGATCTATGATCATTGAAGAGGATAATAAAAACATATTTTCTTGAACATAATTAATGGCCATACTCCGAAGACGGTCTGGTTTCTTCTCATGAAATTGGCATGATTATAGTAAGCTGGACCGGCAGAAAGCACCGAGGTACGATTGGCAATGTCTCAGAACTTCTTCTCATAGTGCTCGGCGTACCTCAATCATTCAGATTTGACATCTTATATTGACATTGTTTGTTGACTTCTTTAACAAGTTTGATGAGCCCCTAGTGGTGGTTGAATTGAATCAATTATTCCTGCGCACCACCTGTCGGTGGCGACTTTTCACCTTATCGATAATTGCCGGGCACATGAACGAAAGTTCAACGTGCCTTGTGCACCTAGTCAGCCAACACTATGTCACAAGGAGTATCTCCTAAGCTATATATCAGAGAAAATAAGAAAAGTGTACGTGTGCAAGTTGGTCTGCTTTTGAAAGAAAATAAGCCTCGAGCCAGAGAGCATATTGTTCTCGATCGCAAATTCGAATCTTACGCGATGAGAAGCAGTTGACTGTAACGCGAAGCAGGATGATAATTATTGGATATGAAATGTCAAGTGCCCATGCAGATGCACAACGTTTTCGCTCGTGCGATCATCAGCTAGTCTCATTCCTGAGCTTGATTATTCGCATTTGATGTGTCTCCTGGTGTTTTCATTGTTAAATAGTCTTTCTCTCCATCTCTTGAAGCATCAGCGTTCATTTGAACGTACGTTGCATCCAAATCGAAGTAATGCTGAAATACATTCTCACATGAGAATCATGGTAGAATTTCATTGAACATGTGATCCGGAATGCGTTCGACTGTAAGATAGTGAACGCTTACGAATCTCGAATGCCATAGATTGGACTAAATTCAATCGTAAACGTTTCCTACGTTCATATGAATCAGATTCCGGATAGTAACGACACGTTATAAAACGATTCGACCTACCGTCTTCACACACTCTTCCAGTATATCGCCAATGTTCTTAGCAATCTTGTTAAAGGATGGTCGCTGAGATGGCTTCGCATCCCAGCAACGCAGCATCGTTTGGTATCTGAAACGGAGATTGTAATTGATGTTAGCATGAATTGGACGCAATCGACACTTGATATGCATCGTATACAAATGTACCCACATTTCACGGGTTGCGAGCTTAGGCCGCGCCATACGAAATCCATCGGTCAGCTTCTGGCACAGACTTTCCGGTCTCATTCCGGGATACGGAGTTTCAGCAAGGCTGTAGAATTCCCACAAGACTACTCCATACGACCAGACATCCGAGTGAACTGAGAAAACGCGATCCTTCAGAGATTCTATCGCCATCCACTTGAAGGGAAGAGGGTCGTGCCCTTTCTTGTGATAATTATCGTCCGTGAGAAGGGCCCTAGCCATTCCGAAATCACATATTTTTACGACATTGTCACCCGTGAGGAGGATGTTCCTGGCTGCTAGATCTCCATGCAATACCTGAAACAGAAGTGACGGTGACTTCATCGTTATAATCCAACTATAAATCCTGAACTCTCCAACTTGATCCTATGTCGGAGTACGCGTGTGAATCATATTTTCTCTGGTATGAATGTAATTACGATATACGAAATTCGTTATCAGGATGGTCAAGAAATAAATATTTATATCATGGGCTATGGCTATCTTCTATAATTCAAACCTGATATTCTGAGAAAACATTCCAATGTCGGCTGAGTTCAAGAAGCAGTACGAACGATGTCTATTCTTATGATTCCGTTTAAGCTTTAAATTTCAAAGCGGATCGAATGCGTCAATCATGAATAAGAATAAAATGTGACGTAAAAATTAGAGTAAGGAAATGTCACCTACCCGTCTGGAGCCCAGAAACTTCATGCCTCGCGCAACTTGCCAGGCCCAACCCAACAAGTCTCGCGTGGATATCGGCTCCAAATTCTCATCTGCATAATCCCCCTGGTAATTGGATCGTGGATCAGCTTCTAGCTGATCGGTTTCCGCAACATCGTCGTCGACTGCATCGCTCCTAGAACCCGTATGGTCTGTACTTTCGTGGAAGACTGCTGTCGCAGAACTGATGTCACAGGCCACTGTGTCCACACTGTCGATAAGAGTGAAAAATAGACGGAGTTTTGCATAAAACGACAATTTTCACTTCACTCTATAGCCAACGTGTTCGAAGTTGTAGGGAAGTTTGATTGATTTATCACAACGAAAAAACAAAATGCTACCAAATAGAAAAGACTGATGATCTATCGACCATCACGCAAGCATCACTCACCCACTATCATATGCAGAAAGAAGATCCACACTGTGGCTGAAACCTGTATTAATATTTTCAGCAACTTCTTCAACTTGGTCAACGAAATCAGCTCTGCGACGCAACAAATAGTCGTGTACGTTGCCAAATTGGCAGAATTCCACGATGACGAAGAGTTGACCTGTTCAACCATCCGAATACGATTAGGAAAAATTGAGAATTACCAATTAGAACTTATGATTAATTGGATTGAATTCTCAGAGACAGAAATCGGAGCATATCCAGTGAAATTCTGGGTGAACTGCACAAGCCTCACTGTGGGCAATTCGGTAAACTTCTGCGTACAGGCAACTTGATCATCACGCTTAGGTTCTATTTCCGCATATAGCCGACCGGCACGCGATATGCAAAACAAAACCTAATCGCTCGGTGCTTCAGTTGCCTGAATGCAGGTGCTTTACCAAATTGCCTGTCGTGAGGTTTGTTCAGCTTACTCAGAATCTCTGTGAATGTTGCGTGTGAATAATGTGGATGATTACCTATAGCCAAACTCACCGAATGAGACGTTTTTAGTGCATGCGCCGAGGAGGTTAACAACGTTGAGGTGTTTGCCGAGGTAGGCAAGAATTTTCAGTTCGCGGGAAAGAGCTGTCATGTGGTTAAGACTGGCTGTTGATCGTACCTCTTTCACAGCGACTGTTGTGACCACCTCGGGAGGGCAGATCGATTTCGCCTTGGCCATTCTTACGACACCAAACGCACCGCTTCCCAGTACCTTACCTGTAAGATGGCATAGATATATAAATGTGGTCTTCGACCTCTAATTTCAACTCATCAATCTCGTGCATCACGCGTGGAACAATAACTCCGAATACGTCTTGGGCAATACTTGCTTACCGTTGAACCATTGTCATGTACACAAGAAGGCACGACAAATGACAATATAAGTCCCAATATTTGTAAGTGAATTTGTGAGAACATTAACTTATCATCCGACAGAATTGTGCGAATAGTATAGTAATCTATCGAATAAAGGGTTCGTTTCAAAAGTCCACAAGATTTATCAATATTGTAAGTCAGCGGATACGAAGGCGATATGAAGTTCGATACCAAGCTTCAGTAACTCCCGTGGAAATTCCCATTTCTTGTTGTATGGCAGCAGCTCAGCCTGCTCCGCCATGTTCAGTTCTGGATCCAGACAATCCAAAGCTCCGCCGTTGAAACGCTCGAGGGTCGCTACTATGAATCTTCTTCTCGCTGCCTGAAAGAGATAATTCTTCAGTTGTTTGCAGCGATAACCTAACGCGGTAGCGTCAGAATCGACTATTTCTGTATACCATTTCACGCCGCTTCCGGATGTTCATCCAGACAATCATGACGATGAGTAGAAGAATGGCGACGATTCCACTCGACCATATCGCGGACAGGTTCTCTTTAGCTAGATATATCAGATAAGGTTGGTGCATTCATGGTTTTGGTGACTGCTCGTGCTCATATGAAAATCGTTACCGACCACATAACCGATTTAGTATATAATTTCGCTTATTACACGAAAAAAGGTCAATTCATTTAACCATTTTTAATACCTGTCTGTGTTGTTAAAGCTTCTCGATCCTGACTCCAGTTACCGCATATCGTCTCGTAATCGCTACAGGCAGCTACTTTCATCATGTAACTAGTGTTGTTCTTCAAATTTCCGAAATCGTAGGCGTTCACAGTGTTCGGCAAGTAAACCAGCTTTTCTTCTTCGCCCAGACGAGTCCTACTCACTTTATATTGATGGACACGAACACGCAGTTCTGGTGGCGGCGTCGACCATTCAATTGATATTGATTCCAAACTCGTTTTCTTTACTTCGACAGTGGGAACAAAATTTGGATCTGCAAAATCACAGTGAGTACCTAAGTCCGTTCTGCACCGAACCCTATTGAAAATTTCCAAATGAATTCATCTGGTCGTTCGAAATTCCTATGGAATTTGCTGGATATCCAGCAGGTTTCAGATGGAATCCATTGGATTCTGCTAGAAATCCACTAGATTTTATATGGAATCCATAGGAATTTCGAATGACCAGATGAATCCATCTGGAAATTTTCAGTAGGGAACCCAGTACAAAATATATTTTCTAAGAAATTAATGCACACAAATGTGAGCTACGGAGACAGACTACTGGTTGTCATTACAATACCTCTCCGTATCGTGGAAACTTTTTCCTTCACACCCCCATAATATTGAGTACTACCTTCGAACCCAAGGACACAAAGACCGACGGTTAGCTCATAATCAGTCCGAGGCTCGAGACGTTCGAATGTATGAGATCTTCTAGGCTTTACTGGAGCCGAAACTACTATTTTGTTTCCGTGTGTCATTGTCAGTCTGTACCTCGACTTTCCGTCGACGATCTTTCGTAGCGGCTTCGACAGTTCAATCGTTATCGAATCCAGAGTCGTTGCCTTGATCAGAAGGGTCGGAACATATTCATGTTCATCTGACCGATGTCCGGGTTCGTCAAGATAGTAAGCCAGACATCTGTAATTTGCGTCGGCTTCCCGCGTGATGTTCGTCAATTTCAGGGGTCTCCGAGTTTTTGCATCATCACCGGTGCCATGCACAATGATTGAAGAATTTGTCAAGTCAATGTCTCCGTTCTCGAACTTGAGTAGCCATATTAATCCCTTCTCAAGACATGTCTGCAGAATAGGGCACGACAGCGCTGCAAACTTGTTTTTTTTCATGTCAATTCCCTTTTCATCTGCGGTTATTTTACCAGGTTCTGGAAATATAAGATACGTAGATCATGAGACAATCATTTGTGTACTCAAATATGAGGAGTTAGTGAATGTTTCTTGTATTCCACGATACACCCGGTGTCTGAATAATAATATCACCTGCTCACGAGTAATAAAATAACTTTTTTCAACATGTGCATGTAATAGGCCCTTTTTCTTGCATGTAAAACGAATAGAAAATCGCCCATTTCTAGCGTCGACTTCATTACCTCCCTAGGGAGGTAATGGATCTATTGCTATATATATTAATATATATATTGTAATATTTTTAATATTTGTTGTAATAATAAGTTAATATTTATGGATTCCCGAGGGAAATAAAGTGAATCAGATGAAATATAATCAATTGGGCAAAAGCTTTATGTATTCAGAAAATACAGGTCTGCTTCAGTACGAGGCTAAAGACAGACTGATTTGTTTTACAATAATGTTTGTTAACGTAGCAACCGTAGTTCTTATATTTTAGAAGATATCTTTTATCATATAGGCTACTTGATCTAGATCTTATAGAATTAATATATAAGGGTGATTTCACAAATGTAACAATATATTAATATATATATATATAATATATATAATATATATTAATATATATATATATTAATATATACAGTACTCGTCAATTGAAGTGGGACAAGGTATTTTTTTCGGATTTTTTCGAAAATTGAACCGATTTCGGAAAATAAAAATTTCACATTCTATGAAATTTCATAACCCTTCGAATGAGACTAGTTTCATCCCGATCGATTAAGAATTGGCCGATTGCCAGAGGACTTCCTAGATTGGTGATAATCGGGGTTTCGGGAACACCCCGAAAAATATTAGTGGATGTTATCGTACCCTTTGGTACCTCATACCAATCGAAAGGGCAGCTCTTGAGATGCAAAAAACACCCCCGTTCGTCGCCGTCGGATAACTCGTCGAGAGGATATGCGTCCAGGAAGTTAGAATCGTTCATCCGTGATAACTCTGGAACGCTTCGCTCGATTCCACTGAAATTTGTTGTGGAGTCGTTTTTTATTATGCCCTCAAATCTCACTTAAGTGTGGTTGCGCTAATTGTCCTCGCAGAGAAGACCCAGGTACTTCTTGAGCGCAAGGTTTCGTTTATCGACATTTTTCGCATTGAAATACTTTGAATCCAGGGCTAGAAGTTAGTGATTGTTAAAGGTGAAGTTTCAACGATTAAAATGCGTGGTCATACAATATCGCAGATGACCCCCATGAACAGCGGGAAGTTTATGAAAAACGAGAACGAAATCGTGTACCCGCGAGATTTCGATGCAGAGTTGCTCGCCGATGTTCACTTGTCTCGCTAAAGGGGAGGCCGCGACCATCCCTACTCATCTCTCTGATCAATGCGTTAGGCTTCATTGAAGCTTTTGTAAGAGTTTTCAATGATAAATAATTATCAATTCATGATTCGATGGACTAATACCATACGGGCGTAGGTGCCAAAAAAAAAATTCGTATTTTTAAATATCAAAGGGATAGAGAAAAAAAATTTCTTCTTTCACTTACTTTATTTCCTTTTCTACTTATTTATTTATTTTAACATTATTATTATTATTATTTTATTATTTTTTATTATTATTTTATTTTATTTTATTTTATTTATTTATTTATTTTAACATTTTTCCTACTTATTTTTTTATTTTTACATTAACTGGCTATCGATTTGTTGAATTCGTAATTTTTATGAGATACCTAAGTTCGAAGAAATGATAAATATTTTTCCAATAGTCAGTATTTCTAGGCAAATTCATCAGACTACCGATATGCTGGATTCGTAATTTTTACGAATTGCAAGCGTCGATGACAAAATTATTATGATTTTTCCCATCGTTAATGAATCTCACTAGACTTATCGGACGAATGGTTTGCTGCATTCGTTATTCTTACAAGATGCCTGGGTCACGCAAATTTTTTTTTGTTATCTTTGCGTTGGTCAGTGAATCTCGCTAAACCGACTGAGCGATCGACTTATCATACTCGTAATTTGTATTATCTGCACAAGCGGAGGAATGAATCATTTTTACCAATGGCGTTTCTGGTTGAATTGAATACGAGATCGATCTCGTACTACTGGTCAATTTGAATAATTCCTAACTATTGTGACGTGAGGGTACCGAGCGGTGCGTACTGTATGGTTCACGCCATATACGTAACAATATTTAATTAACCTCATGAAAGGGGGTTAATCCATTGATCTTAATGTTATTCTAAATTGGGTTCTGATCCTGTCTACCCCGTACTAGGGCTAAAGTAAAGGTCTTAAATTAAAGGTGGGGTAAAAGAAAAATAATCAAATGTTTTTTTGATTGAAGTGAATATAAAATATAGAGGTATATTTTGCAACGTTATTATGATTTACAATAAGACGCGAGCCTTGGATGTCTCTCACAGCGTTATCACGCTTGGCTCGGCCAGTAAAGTAGAGAATGTTTCACAATGGTTTATACAAAAGGCCCTAGGTTACCAACTAATGTTTCGTACGAGGGTTTTAAGGTTCGCCTCTAATTCGAGAATCCGTCAAACCTTCTAATTCTGTCACGGGACTCGCCCATGCATGGCAAGTTTTAGGCTTATATTCTAAATACACTCTAATACTAGGGTTTATGGAGAAAACATGCGGAAATAGGGATTCCTCCTCACAACGATTTACGTTATTCCGCGATGAGACAATTTCGGAATTTGTTTAGATTCACTACTAATGTATAATTTTGATAATAATAATTTGGAGAAACAATACCGTAAACTGGAGACTTAACAAAGTGGATCTCGAAATGTAAAATTATGGCTCGAATGAAACCAGAGGCCTTACAATTTGGTCTTCCTTCCTATTTCCAAATCCTTATGGTATAATGAGATGCTAATCCTGGCCCTGGTTGGTTGAGAGGATCCTTCTTTTGGAGTTTCGAATAAAAAAGGAAAATGATCGTATTGAAAACTTCACTAATGTCACTAAACTGTTTATGGTCTTTATGCTGATTTATAATTGAGATTTAGATTTTGTGTTTGATTTAGTTTTAATAATGTGTCTTTTTCCCGCACGTTTGGGGTTAAAGCACACGACGAGTTGTGCTCGCGGAATAAAGTTGAAGACTTTATTCGGAAAACAAAAGAGAAAAGAAAAAAAAAAAAAAGTTAACGAAACACTGAGTCTTTTGGCAAGAACTTTAAGATTATGAAAATCACCGATGCTCTAATTAGTATTCCGGACAATGTTCACGGCCTGCGATTTGACGAACGAGTGTCGATATGAATATTTAAAGAAATTAAAAAATTGATGATATTGATTGTTAAGTTTAAATTGAATAAGAAGGATTAACGAAACACTGAGTCTTTTGGCAAGAACTTTAAGATTATGAAAATCACCGATGCTCTAATTAGTATTCCGGACAATGTTTACGACCTGCGATTTAACGAACGAGTGTCGATATAAATGTTTAAAGAAATTAGAGATAAATGAAATGGATTGTTGAGTTTTATTGAATTTGGAGGATTAACGAAACACTGAGTCTTTTGGCAAGAACTTTAAGACTATGAAAATCACCGATGCTCTAATTAGTATTCCGGACAATGTTCACGACCTGCGATTTAACGAACGAGTGTGGATATAAATATTTAAAGAAATTAAAAAATTGATGATATTGATTGTTAAGTTTAAATTGAATAAGAAGGATTAACGAAACACTGAGTCTTTTGGCAAGAACTTTAAGATTATGAAAATCACCGATGCTCTAATTAGTATTCCGGACAATGTTCACGGCCTGCGATTTGACGAACGAGTGTCGATATAAATGTTTAAAGAAATTAGAGATAAATGAAATGGATTGTTGAGTTTTATTGAATTTGGAGGATTAACGAAACACTGAGTCTTTTGGCAAGAACTTTAAGACTATGAAAATCACCGATGCTCTAATTAGTATTCCGGACAATGTTCACGACCTGCGATTTAATGAACGAGGTCACTGGCTCACGTGGTCGCCAGTTATGGTCGACTCAGTTTCATACATCTAACTTAATTTATACTTATGAATTCCTAATCTTTGATGCCTGGCTAGATATATACCTAGGTTAATCTATTTACTGTTTTAAGGAGGGGCCTTTGAGTCCTCCGGATTCTCTTCATTATTTTAGGAAAATTCGGGATCGCCGGATCGATGAAGTCGGGTTGAGTCGAGTCTACACTTTTGGCGATCTCCTACTCAGCAAAAGTCTTTAGTACTAGGAATCGTTGCTCTACGTGACTTTGTAACGTTTTTAACGGCAACAGCTCTTGAAACCAAAACCGGGCCTCAGATTACATTCGATACTCAGACACATATGCCCAACCACACCGATACAGCTTCTCCGCATCTCTTGATAATAAACATCCCTCGCACGTTATACCCTAACTTAATTTATGGCCTCTTGTATTTGTTTATGCCTGGGCCAATATCCACTAGGCGCGACGGTGTTGATTCCAGGGAGGTCTGGTCCTAATTTATATAATATATTGCTTATCGATTAATAATGAAAAGTGAATTGAGAAATGAAAATAAAAATAAAAAAAATAGTTATGGGCTGATGCGTACGCTGGTCCGTAACACTATGAATGGAATGGAAAATTCAATTTTTTGATATTAAAAAATCGAAAAAAAATAAAATAAATAAATAAATAAGTAGGAAAGGAAATAAAGTAAGTGAAAGAAGAAATTTTTTTTCTCTATCCCTTTGATATTTAAAAATACGAATTTTTTTTTTGGCACCTACGCCCGTATGGTATTAGTCCATCGAATCATGAATTGATAATTATTTATCATTGAAAACTCTTACAAAAGCTTCAATGAAGCCTAACGCATTGATCAGAGAGATGAGTAGGGATGGTCGCGGCCTCCCCTTTAGCGAGACAAGTGAACATCGGCGAGCAACTCTGCATCGAAATCTCGCGGGTACACGATTTCGTTCTCGTTTTTCATAAACTTCCCGCTGTTCATGGGGGTCATCTGCGATATTGTATGACCACGCATTTTAATCGTTGAAACTTCACCTTTAACAATCACTAACTTCTAGCCCTGGATTCAAAGTATTTCAATGCGAAAAATGTCGATAAACGAAACCTTGCGCTCAAGAAGTACCTGGGTCTTCTCTGCGAGGACAATTAGCGCAACCACACTTAAGTGAGATTTGAGGGCATAATAAAAAACGACTCCACAACAAATTTCAGTGGAATCGAGCGAAGCGTTCCAGAGTTATCACGGATGAACGATTCTAACTTCCTGGACGCATATCCTCTCGACGAGTTATCCGACGGCGACGAACGGGGGTGTTTTTTGCATCTCAAGAGCTGCCCTTTCGATTGGTATGAGGTACCAAAGGGTACGATAACATCCACTAATATTTTTCGGGGTGTTCCCGAAACCCCGATTATCACCAATCTAGGAAGTCCTCTGGCAATCGGCCAATTCTTAATCGATCGGGATGAAACTAGTCTCATTCGAAGGGTTATGAAATTTCATAGAATGTGAAATTTTTATTTTCCGAAATCGGTTCAATTTTCGAAAAAATCCGAAAAAAATACCTTGTCCCACTTCAATTGACGAGTACTGTATATATATATATATTAATATATATATTAATATATATATTAATATATATAGCAATAGATCCATTACCTCCCTAGGGAGGTAATGAAGTCGACGCTAGAAATGGGCGATTTTCTATTCGTTTTACATGCAAGAAAAAGGGCCTATTACATGCACATGTTGAAAAAAAGATATTCCGTTGAGAATTGGGGCCGTCCATAACTTACGTAACGCACTTGGGGGGGGGGGGGGGGGGGGGGGGGGGGGGCGGCAGGAGCCTCTGTCACGTAACGCAATTTCTTGCTTTTTTCGTGAAAAAATTGATTTTTTATTCGAAATTATTATAATCGTTGGAAATTATGAAAATCGTTATTGTTGACACATGAGAATAAAACCTGGTGTTACGTTACCTCCTGGGGGGGGGGGTTGCTTAGCGTTACGGAGCGTTACATAGGGGGTTGGGGGGGGGGGGGGGGGTCAAAATCGCCCAAAAAGTGCATTACGTAATTTATGGACGGCCCCAGTTCTCAAAAGAGAATTTTATTTACCGCTCTTTATTAATTAATCGTATAGCTCACGCGCGACCCCGTAGCCGTCCCACTCTGAAAATTTGAGTTCCTTACTTAAAAAATCTCAGCTTTCAGTATAAAAATTCAAAACAATGACAAAACACTGAGCACTTGGAGAAATCGCTGTTTTTTTGCCAAAAAACGTGTTTTTGAGGGGTTTTAGCAAAGTTGACAAAAAATAAAGAATGGAGTCAAAAAGCTGAGAGTTTTTCACAAAGAAAACGTATTTTTCCAAATTTGTTTTGAGACGATAGAAATACGTTAAAAATGCGCATAAAAATTTTGTCCTAAAAATTGAATATCGTATTCCTCGTGAACGGTACGTCCTATTGGGCTAAAACTTGGCGAATCTGCCAATCTTGGTTCACAGTTTGCGAGGAAAAAAGTTGAGGCAAATTGATTTTTTAGGGCCCATACATTCGTTGATAATTGGTGGACTTGCCCATATATATTAATATATATATTAATATATATATTAACATATTTATTTCCAAAATTTCCATCGTACATGCGCGAAAAAGGGCCTATACATGCACTCGTTGAAAAAAGTACGGTGTGCAACAAGGGGGGGAGGGTAATTTCAAGCTCGGGTGATGACGTTGCACTCATCTTTGTCTCAGGCGCCTTTGGCGCCCTCGACTCCGACTTGTGCAACATCATCTGACCCTCGCTAGAAATTACCCATTTCCCCCCCTTGTTGTACAATGTACTATTGCACCAGTTGACGTCGTTAGTTTTTTAATTTTCCGAAAGATCATTTTACCAATTGGCTCTCAAAAACTACATATGTAAAGAAGGAGAGTGAGGACTTCATTTAAGTGCGCCCGAATATCATTTGAAAAAGGGCTCATTTGATCGTTCAATTATTTTGCCTCAGAAAAAAAGATAACATATCCATCTTTCGTCTATTTCATATCAATCATATTACCTATTACGACGTGGAGAACCAATTCATCAAAAAGACGGTCCGTTAATCCGTCTGTCTCGCAAGCATAGTTTCCAGAGTCGTTCCTACTCGCACCGCAGATCTTACAGGTCATGTTGGCATCTCGATAACCAAGTAACACATTCGTCAGATTCAGCAATCCTTCATCTGGTGAATTAATTTTAGAGCCACAAGCGCAATCAAAACACAAATGAAATGAGGCTGGCAGAGGAATCAAAATTCGCGATAGCAAATCGTCACTAAAATATCCGCAAGCCAGCAAGTAGCGCGCAAATAGCTGAACTACGTGCATGAACATTCCGATCGCAACTTAAACGGCTTCTGAATAGCCGTGGAGGACTGAACTTCATCACATACGGGTTGATAAAAAGCTCCAATGTACGAAAAGTCATTCTGACAATCAAAAGAAAATGATAACCCGCAGTTACTTTTTTGGTAACTCGACCGAGGGAGAGTAGGACATGTTTTACAACCGCGATGAGATCGTTCAACTTTGGTCATTTTACACGCACACATTTTTTTCATACACGAGTCTTTTTCAAAACTTGTCAACGCCTGACGTAGACGGAATTCTCAAAATGTTGCCCATTACCGAATTCATATTCAACTTAGCAGGAAATTTCTTATTCGACTATCTGCATTATATATTTGGCGATCTGGATGAGGGGATCCCTTTTCCTTCATCCGCCAGCTATGAGCGCTTGGGAGGATTTATCCCATCGAAGTAAATAAAACCAGTTCAAGATTTACCATCTAATACACTGTTGGAAAAATTAAAAAAAAAAAAATGTCCCAGGAGGTCCACTATCATTTTTATGTCAATTTCAACACTTTTCTTTAGTTAAAACAACATTATTTTCACTTAAACGACGAATTTTTTTGTTGTTCCAACAGAAAAAAATGTTGAAATCAACATAAAAATTATAGTGGACCTCCTGGAACATTTTTTTTCTAACGGTGTCTCTTTTTACAACTCGAGTTTCGGAGTCCTTTTTAGGTGCTGGGTCTCCCCAGCTTGAAAATTGAGAATTGAAACGGATGCGTGAGGCCTGCTTTCTCTAGGGAATTTGCTGGGCTGCGAAACGTTAGATAGCGACATTGGCGTAATTACGGGGGGGCCCGGGGGGGCACGGCCCCCCCCCTAGAATGTTGAGTGCTCACCCCAGAAAGATGAAAAAAACGAAATTGTAAATTTCGGATATATAAATTCGGGTAAAGCGAAGTGAAGGATGGGGCCAGGCCCCCCCCAGAGAAAAGTCCTAGTTACGCCAATGGATGGCGAGTCGCGAGTGACAAATTTGAGACAAAACAAAGGAGTGAAATGTGCACCAGTTTGTCACAAATATCAACCAATTTCACTTTCGTCAATCAATTTCAGTTTGCTCGGGTGAAATCTTCAATGTCGACTGTAGTACCTCGATTGAACGAATAAACATTAAATATATGAGGGCATAATCGAGTCTCGGAAACTCCTTAATCTATTTTTTGCGTATTCATGAAGCACGTACCTTTTTTCAACGTCGTTACCCATCTTGAATAAGAAGGCGGTGAATTACAGAAGGAATTCATGTTAATCAATTTGAATTGATAGGCAGTGTCACTTTCCAGCCCGGTCACAATTCTGCCATCAATTCGAATTCCGTGTACCTCCGAGTGAAAGCACCATTCTTCTGTACCATTCTTCATGTACAGTATACGTGACCTGGGAGGGCGAGAAGCTGATACAAGCCAGGTCAAATAAACGCTATCTGACGCAATAGCATCACTTGCATATACACCGGAATCCCAAATAATTTCCGGAGTTTTCGGTACTTGTGAGTAACTCCCCTCGCATCCGCCAAACCCCTCGTCCCATGGTATTATCATCCTCAGGGTAAAGGCAGTTCCGCTTTCGTTGACATAGGCGGTGATGTTCAAATTGGTCAGATTCGCGCCTCCGTACTCGAACTCCAGTTGCCAGATTATATCCGTTTGCGTTTGGTCTTCAAATGTTCGATCTATGAGGCACCTCACAATTGCTACAGACTCGTTTGCTTTTACACCAATTACATTTTGTCCTTCGGTTATTCTATCAGGCTCTAAAACTACAAACAGGGTGATGAGAAAAACTTGAAACGAGATGACCAAACGAGATTCTACCTTGAGACGTTCAATATTACCCATCATTTATATATATCGTATCAATCACATTACCTCTTACTCTGATGTACATTGTCTTGTTGAATAAGAAAGTTCCTTTGTTTGTCCTCGCTACGCAGGTATAATTTCCGGTGTCGTTTTTGCTGGCACCGCGGATCTTACAAGTGAACAAGATTCTCTCTAAATGTCCAAGCTCTTCAAACCTGCTGTCCAGACGTGGCGGTTCTTGATCTCTTGCGTCTATTTGTGAAATAAATTTACCATTCAAATTCCGTGGAACCGAGCTAATCTCAAAATCAAGATCCGTGACATTAATGGGGATTTGTATAATGTAATAGAAGATAACGAAATCTGTGAAAAAAATAATGATTTCACGATTCTCCGTTATAGGGTAGATGTACTATTTGTGGTCACTGTACCGTTTGTGGCCATGCTTGACAAATGCTTCCCTCCTTTCTGGCACTATAAATCTATTCAGTTATTGAATTAATCACGAAAACATACCCTACAGTAAATATTAGACCCAACTTTTCCAGTAATTGATTGTTTAAAAGTGAAGTTTTTAATAATTAAAGCTGTTAAAATAGTTTTGTACCGTTTGTGGCCAGGCCTTGATTTACATGGTAATGGGTTTAGCCACAAATGGAGCACGTGATGACCACACACGATACTAAGTTGGCCAAAAACGGTACGTCTACCCTACCTGATATTAGATGTATGTATATTAGGGTAGTCCTTATTCTGGTCATTTTGGAAGTTTTATAGACCCGCCCCCTAAAACCTTCAGTTTGACCCTTCACCGTTTCGGTTCTCTTCCCGATAGTTGTCATGTTTCTCGGGGGTGAAAAGAAACTCTGCATCTCTTTCAGATCTTCATTTGGAATAGTTTTCGCGACAAAAGGTTTCCAATATTCATACCCAGCAATGTTTAGTACGTATACTAAGCAACAGACTCTAATTCGTGAAATTCACATCCTGAGAGACTGCTCTCGAATGATTTTCTAGAATGATGAAGAGATGAATAGAATCTCATCGTTAACAACGTAAATGAAAAAGTGAGAACGCAAATTGTATATATTTCTTGTAATCCTTATGGCCTAGATTGAGAATCAGCTGTGCATGTGCCATACAGTAATATGACTTGGAATAGGTCAGAAAAAGAATGAACGTAAAGTAATTTCGCTGCTTATGTCATGTCTTTAACTCACCACAGTAGCCCCTGTAGGCACAAATGGAGGCGAAATGAGTGAACAACAACGCTATCTTGATTGCCAAATCCAGCTGGATTCGCAACATCTTGATTGTCGACAGAAACACGCACCCTTGTTCTGGCACTATTCGATTCTCCCCCGATGCAGGAAATGCACGTCGCCAAGTTTAGAATGCTAATATGCAGTCGGTGGTCGAACTCTTTCTGTTTATCTCTTGTTGCAGACTATCTTTATAACGTCAGTCGCAAGATCCTGCTAGCTAACCGCACTATTTCCGCCCAGGATCTCGTGAGCCCATTCGCAAGCAAATTTCGCGGCGCCATCAACTTCTGGATAATCAACGGAAGTGCGCAACTCGCCTCGGCATGTACGCAGCAACGATTGCGATTCATTTTTGCTATACGCACGATTCGTTGTCAGAGAATGTAACCTCTCTACAACGCCGGATTTAATCATTTTTACGCCCTAAGCCCGTAACTTCATGGCGCCTCTATTTAAGATTACCTTTCAGTTTCATGATCATAAGTTAAGCAATTTTTTCCCATGCTTCAAATCAAATTTGGATATCATCTAATAACCAGAGTTGGGCGAATTAGTAATTAGCTGGCCACAAATTACAAATTACAATTGTATTTAGTATCGGATTTTTTTTCTAATCACAAATTACAATTGTATTTGGTATCGATTTTCTTTCTAATTACAAATTACAATTGTATTTAGTATCGAATTTTTATCTAAATACAAATCACAATTGTATTAATATCGGATTTTTTTCTAAATACTGATTACAACTGTATTTAGTATCGGGATTTTATCTAAATACAAATTACAATTGTATTTAGTATCGGATTTTTTTCTAATTACAAACTACAATTGTATTTATTATCGGATTTTTTCTAATTACAAATTATTACAATTGTAATTCTTATTCATTTTCAGCCTAATTACAATTTCTGAAATGTATTTGACAGCATTTTCGGAGCTGAATACATTAGTCGAATATAATTGACGCCATTTTTTGGCCCAATTGCATGTCTTATGGCCGGTTTCACCAACGACGGATAATTTTTATTTGTCGATTAACTTTATTCACTGATTTAGAATAGTACATTGTACAACAAGGGGGGGAAATGGGTAATTTCTAGCGAGGGTCAGATGATGTTGCACGAGTCGGAGTCGAGGGCGCCAAAGGCGCCTGAGACAAAGATGAGTGCAACGTCATCACCCGAGCTTGAAATTACCCTCCCCCCCTTGTTGCACACCGTACTTTTTTCAACGAGTGCATGTATAGGCCCTTTTTCGCGCATGTACGATGGAAATTTTGGAAATATATATGTTAATATGTATATTAATATATATATATATATATTAATATAATATATATTAATATATATATATATATATATTAATATATATATATTAATATATATAGCAATAGATCCATTACCTCCCTAGGGAGGTAATATCCATTACCTCTCTAGGGAAATAATGGATATTACCTCCCTAGGGAGGTGATGAAGTCGACGCTAGAAATGGGCGATTTTCTATTCGTTTTACATGCAAGAAAAAGGGCCTATTACATGCACATGTTGAAAAAATTGCATTTTCACATCGACAATGTACTTCTATTTTGGAAATTAAGTTATTCCATTGATAAATATTATATTGTGCATCAAGGGAGCAAACAACGTTGTCCGAGCGGAACGCGAGATACTGCGTTATTCGACTGAGCCATTGATTTGTAATTTGTAATTAGAAAACATTCGATTTTAAATACAGTTGTAATTTGTATTTAGAAAAAAATCCGATACTAAATACAATTGTAATTTGTTTAATCACGTTCTTTAATGAAATCTACAGTAATTCAACGAAGAATATAATACAAAATTTTTCTCAGTGTCTGTTCATTCTTTCATTAAGCATAAAAAAAAAAAAAAAAAAAATCATGACGTCGCGCCCCACCTACCCTGGCGCCCCTAGGCCCGGGCTTCGCGGGCCTAGGCCGAAATCCGGCGTTGCCTCTCTACAAGTCTGCTACCTACAGCGATTTTCCCGCGCGGAAATAGATATATTTAAAATATATCCGAAAAAAGTATGTCGTTTATATGCAGCATATAAAGCATATGCATACACAAATATATTTGATATATATATAATATTCTTCCATTTTTGCCGCTTTTCATATATAAATTATATATCTTCTGATATATCTCTCATCTATATGTTATTATGTATTCCCGCGCGAAAATAAATACATTTAAAATATATCCGAAAAAAGTATGTCCTTTATATGCAGCATATAAAGCATATGCATACACAAATATATTTGATATATATATAATATTCTTCCATTTTTGCCGCTATCAGTCTATGAAATATATATATTGAGATGTATGTTATATGTATGCTTTTAATGTATGATATATATATGCTCGGATATATGCATAGTTATAATATATATATATATATATATATATATATATAGTTATTTTTTTATTTTTTTCATATATATATAGTTATTTTTTTCATTTTTTCGGTCTATCTGAAGATTGCACGCTCTATATAGAGGTGAGCTTCAGTTAGAAGACTTTAAAAATTTGGTTCGACTGGTCCGATAAATTCACATATGGTATGAATTAATAGGCTTCGAACGATAGAGTCACTACTCAATGAAATAAACACAGACCTGGGACTAAGAAGGTCAATGACAATAACATGAAATTCAAGTAAAGATTCCTCCAGTCCTTCAGTGGTCTAATTGGACAAGGCGTCGCAGTACAAATGCGGAGGTCCCGGTTCAAACCCGGGCTGAAGGAATTTTTACTTGAAAAATAATTATGATGCACTTCCGTTTTTTTCGGTCTATCTGAAGATTGCACGCTCTATATAGAGGTGAGCTTCAGTTAGAAGACTTTAAAAATTTGGTTCGACTGGTCCGATAAATTCACATATGGTATGAATTTATAGTTATTTTTGTTATATTTTTTCATTTTATTATATAATATATATTATATTATTGGTTAGTATATGTTTATAATAATAAATATACAGGATGATTCAGCATTCGTGACGAATCTCTTGAGGGGTTGATCCTTGTAAAAATTGGGATCGAAAGTTCCTTAGCCATTTTTCTGAAAAATGATTTTTTTTCCGTGGAACCATAACACATTTTTTTGACATCTTCCACCAAATAAGAAACTTTCACTGAGAAATCTCTTTAATATTAAAGAAAAAAACTCATCGGCGTCGTATGTGATTCTTTAAAATTGATAAATGACATAAAAGAAAGAATAAAAAAAAATTGTTATATAAAAATTATTTGTCGGAAAAAACAATTTCCAAGGCGAAAAATCATTTTTCAGAAAAATGGGTGAGAAACCTTCGATCCCAATTTTGACCAGGATCAACCCGTCAAGAGTTTCGTCACGAATTCCGAATCACCCTGTATAGTAACATGTATTATACATATCATATATTTTTTATATATCGGTTTAAGAGACAATCGAGTAGGTTGCACATTCGCCCTCATATTCTTTATAATAATTCAATTGGAACAAATAGGATAGTCCAATGTATAGTGGCACCGAAGTATCCGCTACATGTATGTCGCATATATATGTAGGATATAATACAAAATATATGTTGCATCTATCCAACGCATAAGGTAAACGGCCCAGTTAGTGACACTTTAAGAGCGGCGGGGTCGGATTTCTACTATTTAGTCACACGTGATAGTCAAACAGAAAAGTAAAGGTTTCAACACGCATCAAAGTCCTCCGAATGAGAATCACCTATCGTAAAAGTGAAACAATAAAGATTTATTGATGAAATCCTGGTTTTAATAATAGCGCTATTCTGCGGCCGGGGTTCATGACACTAGAGAAACACCATTGCTGTAGTTTGTGACCCCTGCGTGTACCCGATTCATGACCCCCATGTCGCAGTTTGTGACCCATGGGTTTACCCACTTTCTCACACTTCCGAACAGGTGACGAATCAAGGGTCTACAACAGCGACATAACCTCAATTAGGTGACGCACTTATTGACCCCGCGAATCCGAACAAATACCTGACCAAAAGTTAAATCATTTCTTATCTCACCGATAGTCTGGTTCTTACTGAAGATGTTGACACCATTTTTATGTGGTTTTGTACTCACATGGTGAGCAGGATTCACAATTCGGTGTCTCTCGTCGCCAGTCAATACCGTCTAGCACTGTCACTGCGGAGCCACTGAGACGCGTGCCGCACTATTCACCGGTCAATTTCTATTCTAAATATTCCATGTACAAAAGGGGATATCTTCAATGATTAAAAGTAAGAAACGCTCTTTGATTGGCCGGTAATTGGATTATTATTCGACAAAAACCGGCCGTTTACGTTAGCGGCACCGAAGTATCCGCTACATATATGTCGCATATATGTAGGATATAATACAAAATATATGTTGCATGTGTCCAATGCATAGTGGCACCGAAGTATCCGTTACATGTATGTCGCATATATGTAGGATATAATACAAAATATATATTGCATGTGTCCAATCCCGTGTAGAAATCATAGGACGGCAGCCACTCTTACAAATCGGGCCAGCGTTAGGCCAATATTGGCAATATGATACAACGGTCTTGCATTGGTAGTTTGGTCCGGCCCTGCTCTGGTCCAATATCGAAACTTGATAGAATGGTGAAGCAGCGGTAAGCTATGCCTGTCCGATATTGGCTTAAGGATGGCAGCCATTGGATGGTCAGACATCAGAAAACTATGTCTGTCCAAACATTGGTTTCAGAACGGCAACCATCCAATGGTCCAGCTTCGGTAAGCAATGTTTGTCCACCATTGGTTTCAGGACGGCAACCACTGCGATAGTCAGACATCGGTAAGCTATGTCTGTCCGATATTGGCTTCAGAATGGCAGCCATCGTGATGGTCAGACACCACAACCGATTTCAGGTCGGCCACCGATACACCGGTCGATCCTCGACGCGCGTTACCTGTCCAATATCGGTTTTAGACCGAGCACCAATGCAACGGTGAAACCTCGGTGCCCACTATCCGTACAATATTGGTGTCAGATTGGCGACCGATGGAACGGTTGAACCCCGGTACGCAATATCCATCTGATATATAGGTTTCGATGCGACGGTCATACTAAGGTCCATAATCCTGGTCCAAGATCGAACTTGAACCAGCAGCTGATGTATGGGTCAAACCGGAGCGCAGTATCCCGGCCCAAGATCGGGCCCAAATAACTCATTGTATGTGCGCGCTATGTATACAAGTAACAAAAAGTAGTATCGATAGTCATGCAACGAATTGGCGTGGTGGCTAGAGCGAGCGATTCGTAATATGGGAGACCGAGCGTTCCGGGTTCAAATCCCCTCGTAGTTAGAAAAAAAAAAAAATATGCGGTTAGTTGATAATCAGGTAGGGGTACATAAGTTGATCATATAATCTAATGCGTGACGAACAAAGTCAGTTAACACAGCCTTCGTATACAATACCGCGCGAATTGAGATTGAGGTTTTCGAAATTAACATTTTTTTTGCTATATAAATGAGCTTGGTCCAATGTTGCCTTGCCAACGGAACAGAATATTGGCCCAGAAACGGCAGCCAAGTACGGCGCGTTTTAGGTTGGCCAATGTTGGTAGAACCTGGCACGGCGTTACATTACAATGATGGGCCAGGGTTATTTGCCAAGCTTGGACCGCTCGATTAATGGCGGAGACCAACATCGGCCCAACCAGCTGCCGTTCACTAATTTCTGCACGGGATGCATAGTGGCACCGAAGTAACCGTTACATGTATGTCGCATATATGTAGGATATAATACAAAATATATGTTGCATGTGTCCAATGCATAGTGGCACCGAAGTATCCGCTACATGTATGTCGCATATATGTAGGATATAATACAAAATATATGTTGCATGTGTCCAATGCATAGTGGCACCGAAGTATCCGCTACATGTATTGTAACTTTTGGCGAGTATCTTGAACCCGAAAGTTAAGAGATACCCGCAGTTAGTGTGAGTTCTTTACCTATATAAAAAAAGGGATTTAAATTATCAAAATTATTAGGGCTTTTCTTTGAGGTACGTAGGTAGGGAAAAGGATGGGTTAGCCACCAAAAGCCACCTATGCAACCTAGTGAATTTACTTTAACTCAGGACTCGGGTAGATTACTCCACCAAAGCCTGTTCCCTTCGGACTCGGGTAGAACCAAAGCCGATCCTTCTCCTATTCGAACAGAGCCGGGAAGTTAATCCAAGCCTGCTATCCTAAACACAAAACCTATTCTTTACTCGGATCCGGGAACCTTGCGATTCCAAGACCGTGTCTCAGACTCGGAATCGTATTTCCTTGGCCCTCGGACGCGGGAATTTAATCCAACGCCGTACGCACTTGGAATGATCCAAAGCTGGTCCCTATAAGGCTTATTCAGGGATGGAAATTGATTAGTTAGGAGTCAGTGCTGAAATATCCGACAAAGTTCAAATAAGAAAATAATATTGTATTCATATGAATTCTAATAAACTAATTTTTACAATGATTTACTTATTCTACTTCTATTCTAATTTCGTGACTCTAGTCGCGTTTGTTTGTTTGTTCCGTTTAGGTTTTCGTTCTGTTTGTATATTCTATTTTTATATTCTAGGCTATGCGCGGTTATGTTTTCTGTTATGATTCTATTTCGTTTTCGTTATATTTCCTCTCATTCTCTTCGATTATATTTTGAATTGTGACCAGTGATATTTTATCTAAAGGCAATTGAATTTATTCTATATCATGATTTTATGTTAGTTATTCGGATCTAGGCGATCTGAAGCTATTCAAGTGAATTTAATTTTATCTAAGTTGTGAGTCGCACCGGTGCTCTACCTGACTACGCTATGTGTTGTTTGAGTCGACCGGCCTTTTGCTCGTGTCGCTCGAATTTTGAATATTGGTTTATGAGTCGCACGGCCGCTCTGGCTCGAATACGCTATCGAGTGGTTGAGTGTGCCGTTTATATATTCTTCATCCCCACTTTCTAGCGTGACGTCAGACACTTGGTCGAACGTAGAGGCGCCCAACGTGGGGCGCCAAATGTAACTTTTGGCGAGTATCTTGAACCCGAAAGTTAAGAGATACCCGCAGTTAGTGTGAGTTCTTTACCTATATAAAAAAGGGGATTTAAATTATCAAAATTATTAGGGCTTTTCTTTGAGGTACGTAGGTAGGGAAAAGGATGGGTTAGCCACCAAAAGCCACCTATGCAACCTTGTGAGTTTACTTTATCTCAGGACTCGGGTAGATTACTCCACCAAAGCCTGTTCCCTTCGGACTCGGGTAGAACCAAAGCCGATCCTTCTCCTATTCGAACAGAGCCGGGAAGTTAATCCAAGCCTGCTATCCTAAACACAAAACCTATTCTTTACTCGGATCCGGGAACCTTGCGATTCCAAGACCGTGTCTCAGACTCGGAATCGTATTTCCTTGGCCCTCGGACGCGGGAATTTAATCCAACGCCGTACGCACTTGGAATGATCCAAAGCTGGTCCCTATAAGGCTTGTTCAGGGATGGATATTGATTAGTTAGGAGTCAGTGCTGAAATATCCGACAAAGTTCAAATAAGAAAATAATATTGTATTCATATGAATTCTAATAAACTAATTTTTACAATGATTTACTTATTCTACTTCTATTCTAATTTCGTGACTCTAGTCGCGTTTGTTTGTTTGTTCCGTTTAGGTTTTCGTTCTGTTTGTATATTCTATTTTTATATTCTAGGCTATGCGCGGTTATGTTTTCTGTTATGATTCTATTTCGTTTTCGTTATATTTCCTCTCATTCTCTTCGATTATATTTTGAATTGTGACCAGTGATATTTTATCTAAAGGCAATTGAATTTATTCTATATCATGATTTTTTTTTTTTTTTTTTGTTAGGATATCCGGCCAAGCCGCTTTACCGATTATATCATGATTTTATGTTAGTTATTCGGATCTAGGCGATCTGAAGCTATTCAAGTGAATTTAATTTTATCTAAGTTGTGAGTCGCACCGGTGCTCTACCTGACTACGCTAACGAGTGAACGCGTGAGCTGATTATATACTCTCTATCCCCTCTTCTTAGCGTGACGTCAGACACTTGGTCGAACGTAGAGGATTAGTGTAATCCTTTCCTTTGTTCGGGATTTGGCGTGTTTCGAGGTGCAATAGTACCGAGTATGTTACAGTATGTTGCATATATGTAGGATATAATACAAAATATATGTTGCATGTGTCCAATGCATAGTGGCACCGAAGTATCCGCTACATGTATGTCGCATATATGTAGGATATAATACAAAATATATGTTGCATGTGTCCAATGCATAGTGGCACCGAAGTATCCGCTACATGTATGTTGCATATATGTAGGATATAATACAAAATATATGTTGCATGTGTCCAATGCATAGTGGCACCGAAGTATCCGCTACATGTATGTCGCATATATGTAGGATATAATACAAAATATATGTTGCATGTGTCCAATGCATAGTGGCACCGAAGTATCCGCTACATGTATGTTGCATATATATAGGATATAATACAAAATATATGTTGCATGTGTCCAATGCATAGTGGCACCGAAGTATCCGCTACATGTATGTTGCATATATGTAGGATATAATACAAAATATATGTTGCATGTATCCAATGCATAGATCTTCGTCATATATCAGCTAGATGTATGCAATGAACATATGTGATATATACTGATATATGATAAATGTATGTGTTATATATTCGAATTTCAAGATATATATTGGCATATATACTTTGATATATTTTTTTCCACACGGGTTGGCTCACCAAGAACTTGCACCTTGCATTTATATCTCTCTTTCCTCTCTATTCTCTGAAGTGCTGGTCTAGGTGTTGAGGTTGCGCAAGCACATATCTTACAGTTGACATTGCGCGAAAATAAGAGACGAAAGTTATCGATAAAAATGGCAGATATAATACATATCTTATATATGGGACTACAATGCGTTACAAGGTTCGCATTTGCGCTCAAGCCTACCGAACTAGAATCCGTTATCTACTTGCAAACAAGAGTTTATATTTAGCTGTGGTAGAGACTAACAATAAGTTTATCGTGGTTTTTGTTTTTATTTCAAGATAACACTTTTGAATCGCTGATTTATTCGAAGCGAGTTGTCTCCAATGTTTTATGAGTCCTGCTGCCGACTCGTAGTCGGCTTGCAAATATTTTGCGAACAACCCCAGGTAGAACACACGTGCATCGGCTTATTTTGGCCTTCTGGTCGACTGAAAGATAACTAACAGTCGACAAATGTCCGCTTTGCAGTCAATCTGAAGACATTGACAAAAAGACGACTAATCGAAGTCTGTTAGTCGTCTTTTTGTCAATGTCTTCAGGTTGACTGCAAAGCGGACATTTGTCGACTGTTAGTCATCTTTCAGTCGACCAGAAGGCCAAAATAGGCCGATGCGCGTGTGTGCTACCTGGGAACATGATTAGATACGATAATCAGCCTGTCCAGAATTTAGCGCTATAAATTGTGTCACAAAATCTTAAAAGTTCTTACTTGACGTCAATGCAATTCCAAATCCAGTAGTATGATATTTAGTACTGCCTCATCGGTGTTGAAAATTTGAAAAGTGCGGATGTCGTCTTCTTAAAAATTCAAGATACACCGCTGCTCATCAAACACACTCTATGATGTGCATCCTGCCATAAAACCACACGATTTCATTCGACCTGGCTTTATTCGACGCTATACATATTGAATTGATCCTATTGTGAATCTCTTTGAGACTGAGACAAATTTGTAGAAATATCTTCAAGCTCTATGTCTAAGGTGATGACTTCTTGTTCGGTAGTCCTATTACCACATTGCATGCAACGTGTACTTCCGAACGTGTACTTCTGACGCATCTATGATGACCGTCTGAAATGCAATAGCGTGCACCACTGAGTAGTAAGGTATGATATCTTACAACACTGAAGGTGGCTTCGAAACTTTGATCGTTATTGCATGACTGGTCTCAGAGACGATCGACATCTTTAGAATAAAGTTGATATCCGAAAATACCGATGTTCACGTAATTCAGAGATTTGAAAACTCGCCGTATGCAGAAAGCGGAGAAAAACTATTCGAAAATCTGAATGATATCGAAATTCACAAAAAAAAAAAAAAAAAAACGACCCTAAAGTCACTTCAGCTCACGTTCCCAAGCTCATACAACGATTGTCAACAATTCTGTGCATTATATCGTACAAGTAATCCAAAAATCATTTTATAATTTTTTACTCGTTATATATACTTGTTTTAGCTAATGGAAGTACGGATGTTGAAGTGTTCTTCAGGAAGTGAACACATGGGGAAGAAAATGACAAGTAATCACAATCTGCAAATGGTATCTATTCATACACGATTCTTTGCACCGTGGCAATAATATGGTGTATCGGTGCTCAATATCTTCGCTGAATACAAACAGACTCCCAAAATGGAACAGAAAAAATCAGTTATTCCAAAATCAGCTATCATAATATTACTTTGTAGCTTCTAATACACTGAAAGTCTTGCCATTTTTTCCTCGACCGAATGGCGGCTTGCTGTTGGTTTGAAGACAAACGTTTCCGGTCCTAAAACATGGATAGTATTCAATCGAAACTCCTACTCCATATCGAATTTTGCCTTCGTGAAATAACTGAGTGATATAATATACTCACGCATTGGTTGGTGTTTTGTAGCCCATTATCACCTCTGCATTATATCTTGTCAAACCTAATGTAAATTCGAGATATGAATTGCATTTGACTCCAATAAATGCACTTTCGTTCAAAAGAGACTCAATGTAGTACATCCATGACCTGGAATGGCTACAGGGATCTATAAAAAAGAAGAGAAAAATTTGATTCAACGGAGTATGATCGCGATTTGGAAGGAACAATACCTGGTAAATCCGATGACAATAGACATCCTGGTTGAGGACTAACGCCACCGTTAGGATAAAAATTCACAGTTCCCGTACTAAGGCCGTTACCGGCGACACCACCATCGGTGTTAATCAGATCAACGAAATCAGCATCTTTGAAGGAAAGCGCAGTGATCAGGAACTTAAATCCAGGTCCAGCAGGGTCCAAACCTAGAAGAAAATTTGCGTTGGAAAAAAAAGCCGAAGAAACTATACCGCTATTAGAAAGAGTTGAAACTAAAATCGCAGCACCGGAATGTCCATCGCACATCGTCCATGTACTTCGTGCAGATATTTGATGGATTTTAATGGGGCTTTTCTATGATAGGATCAAAAAAAAAAAAAAAAAGGAACAGATATGACAAGTTAGCTACATATTTCGTTTCACCTGTGATTCTGGACGCTTTGAAAGCCAAGTTTCTTCCAACAAAACCGGATGTTTGAGCCCCTAACGAATGGCCAACGATATGTATGGTTTTTGGGATCAGACCAGCTTCTACTAACTTATTAAGCGCCATAGCCACTGTGTAGCCAACGCCTTCTACACTATTGGCGACGTATGAGTATAGTAATATTGTAGCGATCTCATGCCAGTCTACCGATATGATATTATGATCAGCACGTTGGAGGTATGCTGAAATATAAGAAGAAGAAGACAATGGGATATCGTCGGTGATAATGCAATACTGCGTAACTAACATTTGCAATACCGCGTAAGTACAAAAAAAAAAAAAAACGAGATTTGGTGTGCATTCGATGTAGAAATAAAAAATACATCGAATGCACACAATCTCATTTTTTTTTTTTTTTTGTACTTACGCGGTATTGCAAATGTTAGTTACGCAGTATTGCATTATCACCGACGATATGCTAAGGTTCAGAATTCCCGATAAGTTCCGAATTTGAGTATCAAAAAATTATCATATAATTGAAGTTGTAGAATTGAAAAAATTTCGATTCTTACCACCTACAACGAATACTCCGCTTCCATCGTCTGGAGTCGCCAACCAGCCAGAAATGTACACAACAGTCGGCTTGTTCTTATCCATCGAAGGTAACAAATCCAACGCATCACCGACCAATACGCTTATATAGTCGTCGATGGCTTCGCTGGAATCATTGAAAAAAAAAAAAAAACTGTCACTTTACTGATTTTAAAAATTGGTCTATCCATTTACACCAATCGTCGATTAATACAGTGAATAGAAATTGGGAAAATGATAACTGCAGGTTAACTTTCTAGTCAATTTTATGTAGATATGCGTACTTTGGATACAATCGAAGTTTAATGTTCGCCAATTGACTCGGTGTCGCTCTGTCAACTGCGAAATAATCAACAATACAATGTATCTATAAAAATAATTGAATTTACAGAAGAACAGAAAAAATAAACAGAAACAGAAAGAAAGTTTGTCCGATACTGACCACAATTGAAGGCCTCGATGCTAAAAGGTCCTGAGCGGTCGGCTCGCGTTTTTCAGTAGAAAATTCGCGTCAATATGACCAATTTTCAAAAATCACCGAAATGATTTTTAAAAAATACCATCGTGTAGAGGATAAACAAAGGCAACTTTTTTGTATTTACAGTTTTTTTCTAGATTCGTTATTTTTTGGGAAAAATAATAAAAACCGAAAGATCGCGAGGCTTGTTTGGACTACGTTTTTTAATCTTGACTCGCTCTAACTTCGACAAATATCAACGGATCTTCATGATTTTTGGCATGACATCGTAAAATACCCTACCGCTGCCGATAAAGTCATAAAAAGCTAATAATTCTATATTTTTCATTAATAATTTAGTTGTAAACATGCGAACAACTTTTTATAGGGTTATGTATGTTCGACGAGAAAAAGTGTGCTACAAAGTTTAAGCATGGAAAAACTTTTAGCGAGACATTTGTTCATTAACATTAAAGGAAGTTTTTCAGAAAGTTTCAGATCGATTGAACGAAAATTGGCTAAGATACAGCGATTTTTGTAAAAGCAATCGATCCGCGTGGTTGATTAACGCTTCTTCTTCAAGCGTTAAGACCACGCGCTCTACCACGCGGATCGATTGCTTTTAAGAAAATCGCTGTATCTTAGCCAATTTTCGTTCAATCGATCTGAAACTTTCTGAAAAACTTCTTTTAATGTTAATGAACAAATGTCTCGCTAAAAGTTTTTCCATGCTTAAACTTTGTAGCACTCTTTTTCTCGTCGAACATACATAACCCTATAAAAAGTTGTTCGCATGTTTACAACTAAATTATTAATGAAAAATATAGAATTATTAGCTTTTTATGACTTTATCGGCAGCGGTAGGGTATTTTACGATGTCATGCCAAAAATCATGAAGATCCGTTGATATTTGTCGAAGTTAGAGCGAGTTAAGATTAAAAAACGTAGTCCAAACAAGCTTCGCGATTTTTCGGTTTTTATTATTTTTCCCAAAAAATAACGAATCTAGAAAAAAAAACTGTAAATACAAAAAAGTTGCCTTTTTTTATCCTCTACACGATGGTATTTTTTAAAAATTATTTCGGTGACTTTTGAAAATTGGTCATATTGACGGGAATTTTCTACTGAAAAACGCGAGCCGAGCGCTCAGGACCTTTTAGCATCGAGGCCTTCAATTATCGCATGGCACATAAGCGGAATCAGATGATGTGGCAAACATCAGCCAGAAGAAAAAAGAACTCGTCAATCGCAACGTCATCAGCATGGTAACAATGTGAGTTAAAAACTTTGAACCCAGTTGGGGTCGGCTTCAAAACTTTGAATATATCTTCTGGGTCTATGTCCGAGCTTAAATATCATTTCTTCCAGCAGAATTGCTGATTTAGGTACACCTGTTTCAATAATCCATAATATTTGTCGAACAACGCGGTTATTATTTTGCGTCAATTATTCTATTTTCGCAGATGTGAGAACGGGTCCGGAAAAATTGCGGTAAATTGAATACGAAGAACCTTGATCAGGCGCATCGCATTTAATAATCAACACAATTGTTATGTTGTTCAATATTTCTTTTGGCGTTAAGATATTCAATAATAATATACTTATATATTACGACCCTGAAGTTCTCAGACATCCGACAAATAAAAACTTTGACACGTCATAACAGCCGTAAAAACCATAGTAATGAAAAAAACTAGGTCGCTATTTTTGGCTTTTTCAAAACTCTAAATGTGCATTTTTTCGATTTTTTTTTCATAGCGTCTGATAAGAAGCTACGAAAGAAAGAAAGCTTTGGCAAGCTCTGGTAGCACTGTAAGACATGGCAATGATACAAAGTTTATTGAATCTCACTCAAATCTACATTATCTAAACGTGCATTTTTTTATTTTATTTATATTTGGCTTGGAATCTTTGGCACAGCATAGCAACCGTAAATTGCATCCGATCTGAAAAATCCAATACCACATTTCTTCCTTTTTTCAAAATCCACATGTGCATTTTTTTACTTTTTTTTTATACGTGTTCAACTGGTAGTTATTCTCGAAAACATCACCAGTGAAACCTTTGGCACAGTATAGCAGACTTGGATTACATCCAATTAACAAATTTAAAATTGACATTCCTTCCTTTTTTCAAAATCTACATGTGCATTTTTTTACAATTTTTTCCATACGTGTCCAACTGGTAGTTATTCTCGAAAACATTTCCAGTAAAACCTTTGGCACAGTATAACAGCCGTTAAATTACGTCCGGCTTAAAAATTATAAATTGACATTTGTAGGTTTTTTCAAAGTCTCGGCGTGTATTTTTTCAGATTTTCCAATTCACGATTAGATTTAATGCTATCAGCCAGAATGTGATAAAATATTCATCCTGTTGCCCGGAGCACGCCACGTAGAGGCTACCATCATTTCCCTTCTATTATCTTCCCTGTACATATACATGTGGCATTCCACGCCAACTTGACCTAGGTATGACCCTCAAGCCCTTGGATTCGGTCCGTGATTTTTCATATTATTGTTCTATCTTTCGAAAGCATGCTTGTTTTTTCAGATTTTGATTATCAAATTTATTCAAATCGAAAATGAAATCACTTAAGAAAAAAGTTTTCGAGAATAGCTACTAGTTGGACACGTATGGAAAAAAATGTAAAAAAATGCACATCGACAGCTTAATAACATAGTCACGTGAGCGCCAAAAATGGTATTTTTTGAGATCAGACAAACGTATCTCCAAAAAAATGGTTCTCTGCATTGGAAATTCTTTGATGAATGAATAAAGCCATCATCCATAATTCGGTATGATAGTGACGTATCTCTACGTATTTTATGTGACACAGTCGTAACTCCACACTTTACGTGGCTTTAACTTTTCCGAGTGTCAAATGATTTGTAACACAGTAACGTATCTCCATTCCTTTGTGGAGATACGTTCTTCTGTTACCGAACTGGACTGTACATACGTCTGTTTTACACAAAAAAATGGCACTTGCGCTTCTGTGTTTCAAATTTTCATCTAAACCGCGAAAATGTTTCAAGTACATTGACGAGTGCAAAAATGAAGAAAAAATGGAGATACGTTTCTGTCACACAAATATCAAAAAAGGCTAAAATTATGGCGCTTACGTGACTATGTTATGAAGCTGTCGACATGTAGATTTTGAAAAAAGGAAGAAATGTCAATTTTAAATTTGTTAATCGGATGTAATCCAAGGCTGCTATACTGTGCCAAAGGTTTCACTGGTAATGTTTTCGAGAATAACTACCAGTTGAACACGTATAAAAAAAAAAGTAAAAAAATGCACATGTGGATTTTGAAAAAAGGAAGAAATGTGGTATTGGATTTTTCAGATCGGATGCAATTTACGGTTGCTATGCTGTGCCAAAGATTCCAAGCCAAATATAAATAAAATAAAAAAATGCACGTTTAGATAATGTAGATTTGAGTGAGATTCAATAAACTTTGTATCATTGCCATGTCTTACAGTGCTACCAGAGCTTGCCAAAGCTTTCTTTCTTCCATAGCTTCTTATCAGACGCTATGAAAAAAAAAATCGAAAAAATGCACATTTAGAGTTTTGAAAAAGCCAAAAATAGCGACCTAGTTTTTTTCATTCCCATGGTTTTTACGGCTGTTATGACGTGTCAAAGTTTTTATTTGTCGGATGTCTGAGAACTTCATGGTCGTTATATATTAATAACGTGAAGCCAATTTATTTTCGGATAATGTGTTATACATATGTGCGTGCAGCTATTCCCCATAACGAGCTCGATGCTATGTATAAGTAAAATTGTAAAAGAAGCAAGACTTTCAAAGACCACAAGCGTTTCTTCAACTTTATCAACAGTAACATGTATAGCAAGAAAAAGGAATTAACTAAATCTACTGACCGTGGAAAAAAACTATCACTAGCTCTGAATATTTTATAGAGGAAGAATAGGGGTGAACTTATGTGAGTCGTACTAATAGGGTACAATTTATTCGAACACCGATTCGATCACAATGTAAATTTTGCCAGATAGTCGAGTGCGAATATGAGAGCCATGATTGTGGGCTCAGGCTTAAATCCTTTGCTCATCGCGGTGACTTCGTGTTCGGTACCCCAAGGGCCGCATTGCGTTTTGGAATCGCTACAGACTGCTACTTTGATCTGATACTCAGTCCCAGATGTGAGATTTTGAAAAACGTAAGAGTTCACAGTTTCAGGCAAGTCGATCGGCCCGAGTATCTCGTCGAGGTGCGTCGCCGTCACTATGTATTGACGAACACGATATCGTAGCTCTGGCGGTGGTCTGGACCAGCTAATCCCAATTGAATCGGGGGTCGTCTTTTCGACGATAACAGATGGAACAAATTCAGGATCTGCGAATTGAAATTTTCGTCGATTATTCACCTGTCATAATAGTACTGCAAGTTTTCTTGAAAAAACTTAATCTGGAACGTAAGCAATAGACTTGTGGAGATGTTTTCCATACCTGAGGTGTCTAATGTGGTGGCTTCTATTTCGGTACTATAATTACCGCATTCGACACTGTAAGGGACGCAGGCAGCTGCTTTGAACGTGTAACGAGTCTTCGGAATGAGATAATCGAAAATGTATCCTCCGGCCTCGTATTCTTTATAGATATACTTGTCTTTTCGCCACCAATAATTGTAGTTGGGCGTAATTATTATTTTGCACCAAGGAAGTCTATCTTGAAGTTCTGCCGGTAGCATAGACCATCCGATCGTTATTGACTGACTCGTCGTTGCATTGATCCAAAGGTTTGGAACAAAATCAGGATCTGTAAGAATCAAAGTTCTGGTAGATCAGAAATTCAAAGACGAGTTGGATGCTCGCACCTTCATCCCACGTCGTAACCCAGTCCGAATATACAGCCGGCGAATCACCGACGGAATTTGAAGCGACAATTTTCAACTGATAGGCAGTGTCCTTTTCAAATCCATCCAGCACATAGATTCCAGGTCTCGTCATGGGCCCCCGCTCGTATGGCTGCCATTCTTTTGTACCATTCTTGATGTACTGGACCCGTATATTCAGATCGGGATCCATGGCATCGCTCGAGTTCCATCGCACCGCGATTCTATCAACTCCAGCAGCTTCGACATTTTCGACTCTGAGATGGGGCAGGTTCACGACATGGAGAAATAATGTAGTGGTAACATGACCGCGGAGAGAATCCGCCGAGCAAAAGTAAAGACCTGAGTCTTCCAGCGAGACGCGCGGAAATCGTATGGTCATGGTGACGTGATTATCATCGGTGTGCAATATGGTTGTATAATTTTTTAAATCTATATCTCTATGCCAATCCTCATGACGAGTCCAAGCGAAATTCGACAGCTGATACCCTTTGACGTGGCACGACAGAGTTACAGACTCGTTCGCTCTCACGTGAGGTCTCAAGTACTCTGCAAATATTCTACTAGGTTCTGAAAATCGGAGGACAATGTTAAACTTCGAAGATCGCAGAATTTTATAGCTTTTCAAATATATGTGCACTATTTTCAAAAACATCAATAAACGTAACTAGTGAAAAATAAGAATGTTTACGTTGCGAGTGAATCAGAGTATAAAGAAATCGATAGATTTAACATCGACTCAGCAGATTTCAACTGGAATTGGGTAATTTAAAAATGATCACGTGATCATCGATGAAGAAATAATCGTATATACCATGAGAATCAGGTGAAACAGTACGGTCGAAGCGCGCGCAAATGATTCGTATTTTATAGGAAAAGTCACTCGTTGCGCTAGAAAATCCCTAGGGTAATTTGGTGCGTGATCAGTTGTGAGACCCTTGGGAGATTTTCGTGTGTTGGCTTGCCCTCCAAAAACGTAGGTAAGTCGGCGTTGGCGCGAATCGACCGTGCTGTTTCACCTGATTCTCACGGTATATCCACGATGAACATGAACCTCGTGAGATGATCCCATGCAGGCCGATATTATCATGGATGAAGTGAATCGGTATCAGAGAAAATGCTCAGTGTACCCAACAAAGAAATGATCATTTGTGGAATTAGGATCCTGAGAGCAGTAAATAAAAATGAAATCGAAAAACGAACAAGAAATACGTACCAAATTATTTTCAAAACTGTCGGTTCTGGCTTGAAATGAATTGACGTTTATAAATGACGTGTTATCACTATTCGCGGATCGGTATAGGTTGAAAATAAGGAAAATTTTCCACACTGTGCTGGCCTTCGACTCACCATGGTCGTCCGGGTTGGCGTTATTCATGGCGAAACAGACGAAGAATAATAATATCTTCATCATCAGGGTCAGTCAGACTTTGAACATTACTTCCGTCTTCGAAGCCGATGTAACGAGCGAAAAATACTCTGGCTCTCTCGCTACTCAATTCGTCACTCGACTGACCACTGATTGAACAATTTCTGTCCAGCTTTCATCGAGCCGTATGTTTTGAATCCATACGCTATCTCTCGAGATGGTCGCACTTTCGTGGAATAATTACAGCTATCGTATGTATAAAAATAACATTTTATTATGCTCGCAATCCGCTGTGGTTCAACGAATGTCTGATACTCTACGGCTACTCTCTTATCTTCATTTATCACTAAAATTCTATTCTGAATTTGTTATTAATCGCATCGAATGAGAACATTCTAATCCCTCCATAAAAATAGCTAATTGTGATTTTCAATAATCGAATAATCGAAAAAATTACAGATTTATACTCGTTGATCAGACGAACAATATTACTGAGCAGACATTTGAACAGTCAATCTCCGATGCACAGTTTCATCTATAGTATATAATTCATATGCTCCATCACTAGATGCCTTCGTCACTCACCAGAGATAAGATACTCTCAATCAGTGACCCATATATTTGCGCCCCGCAGAGCCGGTCACCTCTTTCGTCATGTTCATGAAGCTCTGTGTAATTTCCGCGAATCGCATGAATTCCATCGAATCATATACAATGGGTCTAAATCTGATCCTATCAGAGAATCTATCAGACCGGATATGCCCTGGTTAAAATCATATTTCCGATCACCATGTTATCGCACAGTGAGTAAAACCTGCATTACTTTATGAAGAAATGGAATTGGACCGGAATTATCATTAGACCTATTATCATTAGGCCTACTATTTGTATTTTTTGCGAAAGATCGCAGGAAGACCACCGACTGTCATCAAGACTCGTAAACATTAGTGATCTCGGACAACCGAACGTCGCTATCGACCGACAATATACGAATGCTATAAAAAGATTCGTGTGTGCAACTCATTCTCAAAACAGGAAAATTACCAGAAACCACAATGAACCGTTAAAGAATGATGAACGGAACAATCACGAGGCTGGAAATAAAGAAACAGGATATATAAAGGAACTGTAGCCAAACGCCGTGGTAATAATTTTTGACGCTGCAACGTTTTCTGCAGGACTGATACAAGCGTCTGTAGGTTTATGCGATACGAAATCGGTTTAAACAGATAAATTGCAGACTGCTTGTAACTGATCTAGTCTGATCTTGAAGGGCGTATCGAGAACTACTCATAGTTCTTATCGGTATTTATGAAAGAGTAACCGTTTTGAGAGGTACATTTTCGAAAAATAGGAAAAATGCCTCAAGATTTTTAATCTTGAATTCCGACGATTCAATAATGACATTTCAGAGTTTATGAATTCAGAAACGTGTTGAGTTTTTGATGATCTCGATGCTCCAAGGTGTAGACGCTGTCAAATTCTGATATTTTCATAAACTCAATTTCTTGCACAAAATTGATTTTTCAAAAGTTTTGATATTGATTCCGAATCAAGATAACAAAAATTATGATTTCACGAATGGTTTTCTAAGTGGCTTCAACGCTCTGATTATCGACCATGATTCGAACCACTACTCCTTGTATCGAATTGGATGAAGTTAATTTGCTCGTATCGGATTTCAAGAATTCTTGTTTTTATCATGAATCCATAAACTTAATGTTGAGTGTCGACGGATCATATATGGTTCAAATCACAACAAAGTAACAGCTAATGCACAGGGCTTTGTGAATTCTCTGAGGGACAGTGAGGATAATCTGATAGTGTAAGAAACTATTTCATACCAAGAAATGAAACGATTTTTGATGGTAATCAGGAAAAAAAGAACATGCGGACACATTTTATTGATTGTTGTATGGATTTTATTCATGGCAAGAAATAATGACGTAATAATATTCATAAAGGATTTAATCAAATTAATGTTAATGGTGTAGTTTCATAAGAAATCTACTTTGAATATTTATTTGTACCAGATATGATTGACTTGTTGAAATGCGTACGTGTGCGAGGTGGTTCATCTTTGAATGAAAATAAACCTGGCGCCAAAGAGCAGATTGTTCTCGATTGCGAATTCAAACCCTAGCTACGCGATGGGAAGCAGTTTGTAACGCAAAGCAGTGTGGTGATTGTTGTAGATAAACTGTCGAGTGCCCAGATGCACAACGTTTCCGCTCGTGCGATTACCAGTCTCATTCCTGAGCTTGATTATTCGCATTCGATGTTACCTCTGGTGTTCTCATTGTTAAATAATCTGTCTCTCCATCTCTTAAAGCATCGGCGTTCATTTGGACGTACGTTGCATCCAAATCGAAATAATGCTGAAATACATTCTGACATAAGAATCATTGTATAGAATTTCATTGGACATGTGATCCGTAATGTGTTCGACTGTAAGATAGTAAACGCTTGCGAATCTCGAATGCCATGGATTTGGATAAGACTAGATTCAATCGTAAACGTTTCATACGTTCATACGAATCAGATTCCGGAAAGTAACGACATGTCATACAACGAATCGACTTACCGTCTTCACACACTCTTCCAGTATATCACCAATGTTCTTAGCGATCTCCTTGAAGGATGGTCGCTGAGATGGCTCCGCGTCCCAGCAACGCAGCATCATTTGGTATCTGGAACGGCGATTGGAATTAATGATGACGTGAATTGGACGAAAACGACACTTGATATGTATTGTATATTGTATACAATGATACCCACATTTCACGGGTCGCGAGCTTAGGCCGCGCCATGCGAAATCCATCGGTCAGCTTCTGGCACAGAGCTTCGGGTCTCATCCCGGGATAGGGAGTTTCAGCAAGGCTGTAGAATTCCCACAAGACTACTCCATACGACCAGACATCCGAGTGAACTGAGAAAACGCGATCCTTCAGAGATTCTATCGCCATCCATTTGAAGGGAAGAGGGTCGTGCCCTTTCTTGTGATAATTGTCGTCCTCGAGAAGGGCCCTTGCCATCCCAAAATCACATATTTTCACGATATTGTCACCCGTAAGGAGGATGTTCCTAGCCGCTAAATCTCCATGCAATACCTGAAACAGAAGTGACGGAGACTTCATCGGTATAATGAAACTATGAATCCTGAATCCTCCAGGTTGATCCCACGTCGGGGTGCGCGTGTGAATCAGATTTCAGCGGTCTCTGGTATGAATATAATGAGGATACGAAATTCGTTATCAGCATGGCACGGTCAAGAAATGAATATTGTAACGTTCCGGCTGTGCTGGCTACCGCCACCCGCTACCAATTGTGTGGTAAAGCGTCCGTCGAGTCACAACTCATTGTTTCTTCTTTAGGCACGTTGCCAAAATAGTGCGTGACCTTACTTGCTCTTAATTAGCATTCGGCACTAGCTAAAATTGTAGTAGTATTAGAAACGCTAATTTTGATATTAAAATAAGTCCATGAAATTCACGTTCACACTCTCATAGTTTTACTAATTTTATATTCACTTAAAAAATTAGACTGCAAGCGTAAAGTCGTCGTAATAATTAATTATTGGCGCAATTTATCCGATCGTGGATTGGAAATCCGCTATCCATCGAATATAACGAACTCTCGGTTTATCGAATCTATTTCTCTCATATAGTAAATCGGAAACATTGACTAATTAGGGAAATTAGCTTAAATCCAACTTTAATTTATCTCATAATTTCTTCTTGTAATCTTTATTTTATATTCTTTTCTTTATGATTTTCTCTGTAAAATCTCTGAGCTCGATGAGCTATTTTCTGTTCTTGTGTTTAATTTCGACCAGATCTTATGATCTTCATTAAATCTAACCTATTGTTGAAATTACATCTTTTTCTTTCAATTTCCTTTTCTTTTTATTACTTTTTCTCAAATCATTCAGCTTTCACAAATTTCATCGTCGGTAGCTATTGACAGCTACGGTGCGGGTCATCGACCCAATCCCTAGTCTGGTAGACAGGCTTGGTGCGCTTAGCGAAGCCCAGCTCTGCAATAGCAGCTTCGGTTGAGTTCACTGGCTCGCAGCACTGGTTAAACACACGTGTCCGTGGTTCTCATTCCCAGTGAGTTTGATCTAAGTCTGTGGCGCGGGCTCGGTTAGCGAAGCATATCTATCCCAGCTCTGTAGGGAAGCAGCTCTGGTCGGGTAAAACCTGATCCGAGTCTGTATTAGGGTTTTCGTGGTTTTTCACTTTTTCGACAAGAGGAGCTCCAAAATATCACACCACCCGTGACAAAGACACTCATGCGGATTAGCACCGTATCTCCAGCCTTCAGCTGAGATATTGGTGCAGTAAGTTACAATATGTATTCTGGCTATTCTCTAAGAATTCAAACCTGACAATCCAAAACAACATTTCAATGTCAGCTAAGTTCAAGAAGCAGTACGAACGATGTCTCCTTATAATTCCGTTGAAATATATGGACTTACTCCTAACTTTGAGAAACGTCAAATTTCAAAGCGGATCGAATGCGAGAATCATGAATAAGGATAGAATCGGTCGTAACGAGAAAATTCAATTAAGGAAATGTCACCCACCCTTCTGGAGCCAAGAAACTTCATGCCACGCGCAACCTGCCATGCCCAAGCCAACAAGTCTCGCGTGGATATCGGCTCCAAATTCTCATCTGTGTAATCCCCCTGGTAATTGGATCGTGGATCAGCTTCTAGCGGATCAGCTTCGCTAACATCGTCGTCGACTGCAATGCTCCTAGAACCCGTATGACCTGTAGTATGGTGGAAGACTGCTGTCGCAGAACTGATGTCGCAGGTCACTGTGTCGACACTGTGGATAAAATTGAAAAATAGATCGGGCTTGTCAAAGAACGAAAATTTCCACTCTATTCTATAGCCAACGTGTTTGGAGTTGTACGGAAGTTCTATTGATTTACCACAACGGAAAAAAAAAACCCTATCAAGTAGAGAAGACCGATCATCTATACACCACTATGCAAGCGTCACTTACCGACTATCATCTGCAGAACGAAGATCCACACTCTGACTGAAACCTGTAATGATGTTTTCAGCGACTTCTTCAACTTGGTCGACGAAATCAGCTCTTCGGCGCAACAAATAGTCGTGTACGTTGCCGAATTGGCAGAATTCCACGATTACGAAAAGTCGACCTGTTCAACCATCCGAATATAATTAGGAAAAATTGAGAATTACTAATTCGAACTCATGATTAATTGGGGTAAATTCTTAGAAACTGAAATCGGAACATATCCAGAGAGATTCTGAGTACACTGCACAAACCTTGCGGTAGACAATTCGGTAAATTCCTGCATAGCAAACAACTCAAGCATCGAGCTTTCAGGTTTCACTTCCGCGTATAGCCGATAGGCATGCGATATGCCAAACAAAACCTAATCACTTGATGCTTTAGTTGCCTGTACGCAGGTGTTTACCGAATTGCCTAGTGTAAGGCTTGTTCAGCTTTCTCAGAATCTCTCTGTACGTCGCCTATAAACAATATGGATGATCACCTATACCAAGACTCACCATATGAGACGTTTTTGGTGCACGCGCCGAGGAGGTTGACAACGTTGAGGTGTTTGCCGAGGTAGGCGAGAATTTTGAGTTCGCGGGAAAGTGCTGTCATGTGGTTGAGACTGGCTGTTGATCGTACTTCTTTCACCGCGACTGTTGTGATTGTCTCGGGAGGGCAGATTGATTTCGCCTCTGCCATTCTTACTATACCAAACGCACCACTTCCCAGTACCTTACCTGTAAAATGGCGCAGATATACGTGTTGATCGACCTTCAATATTAACTCATCGATCTTGCGCATCACGCGTGGAACGATAACTGCGAATAAGTGTCAGGCAATACTTGTTTACCGTTAAACCATTGTCATGTACACGAAAAAGCAATATTTCTAAGTGAATTTGTAAGAACATCAACTTATCATCGGACAGGATTGTGCAAATAGTACTTAATCCAATGGAGGGTTTGTTTCAAAAGCCTATAGGATTTATCAATTGTGAGTCAGCGGATACAAAGGCAATAGAAAGTTTGATACCAAGCTTCAGTAACTCCCGTGGAAATTCCCATTTCTTGTTGTACGGCAGCAGCTCAGCCTGCTCCGCCATGTTCAGTTCTGGATCCAGACAATCCAAAGCTCCGCCGTTGAAACGCTCGAGGGTCGCTACTATGAATCTTCTTCTCGCTGCCTGAAAGAGATAATTCTTCAGGTTTTTGCAGCAATAACCTAACGCGGTAGCGTCAGAACCGACTTATTCTGTATACCATTTCGCGCCGCTTCCGGATATTCATCCAGACAATCATGACGATGAGTAGAATAATGGCGACGATTGCACTCGACCATATCGCGGACAGGTTCCCTTCTTCTAGATATGACAAATAAGGTTTTTACATGCATGGTTAATTCACGAAACCGCGACGTAAAACTACGGCTGAAAAATCCCGAAATGCGCATAAACTTCAGCGCAAGACCTTTCTGATGTTGTCGCGCCGATGCGGTATTGCAATCAGCTCCGTCAAATTACACATCGGCTACAAAAATTGAGTACAAATTTTGTGATTCTACACGTTTCAATTGGCAGGTTTGATCTAGCATTTTCGATAAATTGATCGGCAAACTGTATTATCGCAGTATTATTCAGTTGAGGGACGAGACTCAGAGCAGTTGAACCTATTGTTTTCCGCCTGACGACAGCATTGCTTTCGTCAGGGGGAACTTCTTTCTACAAAGTAAATGTTACTTTTGTTGCTCTGATCGCATCCTAAATACTATGCAAGGTAACTTCCCAGCAAACCATTTCGGAGGTAATGTAACAAAGATGTACTGGCTATGTTGAATGTCCGCACATTCAGAGATCAGCTATATATCTGGTACTTTGACGTATCAGTTACTTACCTGCGATATCACAGTACCAGATATGTAGCTGATCTCTGAATATGCTGACATTCAACATAGCTGTTACATCCTTGTTACGTAACTTCCGAAATGGTTTGCTGGGTTCCGCATGTCTGACGGGTTTGTCAACAAGGCACTCGATGTTTGTTAATTCGAATGTTTCACCTTGTCAATAAATACTTAGAATCAGTTTTGGTGAGTGCGTATGCGAATTATTACCGGCCACAACCGATTCAGTAGATAATTTTGCTTACTATATACGAAAAGAGGTCGATTCGTTGGATCAGTTTCAATACCTGTCTCTATTGTTAAGGCTTCTTGATCTTGACTCCAGGCACCGCATATCGTCTCGTAATCGCTACAGGAAGCTACTCTCACCATATAACTAGTGTTGTGTCTCAGATGTTTGAAATCATAAGTGTTCTCAGTCTTCGGTCGGTAAAACAGTTCTTCACCGTCCAGTCGCCTCGCACTTACTTTGTACTGATGGACATGATCACGCAGTTCTGATGGTGGCGTCGACCATTCAATTGATATCGATTCAAAACTTGTTCCCTTCACTTTGACGGTGGGAACAAAACTTGGATCTGCAAAATCACAATTTGTATCTCATTTCATTCCATACCGAACCCGGTACGAAACGTATTTCGCAAGAAATTAATTTTTTTTAAATTAGGTGACAGAGATAGTACTTCTGGAAGTTATTTCAATACCTCTTTGTATCGTGGAAGCCTTTCCTGTCACATCCCCATAATAAATCTTTTCGGCCCCCCCTATACAGAGTGCTACGGTAAACTCATAATCAGTCCGAGGCTCGAGACGTTCGAATGTATATAATGTTACAAGATGAACTGAACCCGAATATACTATTCTGTTTCCGTGCGTGATCGTCACTTTGTACTGTGAATACTTGTCGATGATCGCTGGTGGCGGTTTCGACAGTCCAATCGTTATCGAATCCAGAGTCGTTGCCTTGATCCAAACCTTCGGAATATATTCTGCAAAATCGAACTCATACAAATCCGCAATTCGAAAATGTTTCCATCAACCGTCGAACAGACGATCTTATAGCGTTTTCGGCTAGGGTTACACCGAGCTACTCTGGTGTAGTGTAGCTATCTTTATTCTCTTCTTTTCTATGAGAAACAGAGAGACAAAGATGGCTACACTACACCAGTATAGCTCAGTGTAGCCCCAGCCGAAAACGCTATTAGTTGATGTTCCATATGATTATTCCTGACCATATTTACGATGAATTCGATAATGAACGAGATAATTTGAAAAAACCGTTTTTTTTTTTACCGCTATTTGCAATCCCACTCTATAAATATCGATCCTAGGGTTGAAATTATAACCAGCAAACTTGTGGGAAATTACATTTTTCACAACTTTGCAAATTTTCATTTTCACTTTAAAGTTGAAAATAAGCGAGTTATTCGAAAAACAAAAATCCGCCTTCAAACCAAGATGGCGGCGAACGCAACGAGGGGATTTTCCCGAAAATCAAAATTCACACCATCAAACCCCCCTCCCCCTGAGTATAAAAAAAGGAAATCGCTCCCCCTAATTAACTCCAGGTAAACCGATTTTTAGATCTATCTCGACTGGACTAAACAGTTCGAGACTTGTGAAGATTCAACTGTGTGATATTCCAAATTTCTGACAGTCAGTGTTGAAACAACTAAATGGTATTGAATCTTTCTCTGGTGCTGTATTTCGTCGGACATTGAATTGAGAAGCGAAACGAATGCTGTATATTGACTTTCCCGTAAGCATTCGCCAGACTGAGAATCGATAAGACTGTCCTGTACAATGTACGGACTTCAAAGCGAAAGAGACTAGATATTGCAATCGGCACTGTTTAGTGCCAGCCATGTGCTGGAAACACCTATTCCAAAACTGTTCGAATGATGTCCAACGATTTTGGTGTGCTAGGATAAAAAGTTGATTGTATATTGGCTCCGTGCACGAAAATATTAATACAATCATCAGTGTGTAACATATTCATGCATACTGTCAGCGCCATCTAAAATCATGCTCAGCATTTTTTAATGCTCAACGTATACGCAATACAAAGTTATTTTTAAAGTGGTATATGTGCGTGCACCCAGCCAATAGGGAGAAGTCTTCAGGCTTCAGCTAACGAACATCTGAGATCATAATTGAGTTTGGAAAACTCTCCTCGTTAATTAACGTGTATTTTTGAAGCCGGTACTTTTTTTTAGCATCGGAACTGATTTCGGAAGAGTATGAGTAGATGAATCACAAAAAGAATTGGCATCTACGACGTTGGACTTTCAGGCAATGCCATCTTCCAACCACGTTACAATTTTTGACATGTAGCCAGATATTATGCTCTGTCTGTTTTCGAGTGAAAACACCGTTGCACCGTGACGTACTTCAGGTACGCCAGACAAGACCTCACAGAGGGAAAATGTTCGTCTAATATAGGAAAAAGTAAAGTAATATGTTATGGTATCTTCAGGAAAATGATGATGCTGCATCGTTTTCCAGCCCATTTTCCGTCATATGTTTTTTATGGAAAATCTTGCTAAGCGAACAAAACATAATATCATATTCAACTTCTTAAGTTTCTTATGGAGCTAGGGGCCCTATTTTCCCACTTCCCCCCTAACAGTTCAGATAAACGTCCGAAAACCATCAATGTCAACTCAAGGTCTTACCGATTTTATCTGACCAATACTCGGGTCCGACTAGAAAGTGAGCCAGACATCTGTAATTTGCGTCGTCTTCCCGCATGATCCTCGTCAACTTCAGGGTTTTTTCAGTTTCGGAGTCATCGTAGAGACGTGCAACGATTGAAGAATTTGTCAAGTCAATGTCTCCGTTCTCGAACTTGAGTAGCCATGTTGATCCCTCATTATGACATGTCTGCAGAATAGGGCACGACAGAGCTGCAAGCTTGTTTCCTTCCATGCCAATTCCCTTCTGATCTGCGGTTATTTTACCAGGCTCTGGAAACATAAGATACGTAGATCATGAGACAATCATTTGCTCACTCAATGAGGGGTTGGTGAATGCTTTTTGCATCTCATGATACACCCGGTGTCTGAACAATGATATCACCCGCTCATGAGTGATCAAATCACTTTGCACTAGTGGACGTCGTTCTAGACGCTCGATATTAAAAAAAAAAAAAAAAAAAAAATGAGTCGTACACCTCAAAGTATCTTGCAGCTTCATAAATTATTCTACGTACTTGTTCAGTTACGGTTTCGAAGATGGAGATCTTCAAATCATTCTCTACACTCAGTGCGTGAATATATAATATACTCCAGATACATTTGCGCACTGAGTGCGTGAATGTATCTACTCAGCACACCGCGCGCCACAGTGTGTGAATCGGGCACTTCGCACACTACCAACAGACATGAGAAATCGAGTTTCGCACACTGAGTTATAAAAAATAAAGCTCGATACACGTGTGAAAGATGATTTTCGACTCGTGTGATTGTCACCCTCGCTTCGCTCGGGCGAAAATCTTCACACTCGTCCCAGAATCAACACTTTCGCACTAGTATCGAAATAGCTATTTTCGTATCAAGGGCGTAAAGTTTTACGCCCGTGGTGTGAACAATATTTTTTGTAACACATGCACGATTTTTGCGTTTTTTTTACCTAATAATAGGGCTAAAAGTAGCCGTTTATTGACCGGCGGGCAAAAAAAAGTTCGTAGCGGGCAAAAAAAGTCAGTAGCGGGCGAAAAAAGTCGGTAGCGGGCGCAAAAGAACTTTTTGCGCCCGCTACCGACCTTTAGCGGGCGCAAAAGAACTTTTTGCGCCCGCTACCGACTTTTAGCGGGCGCAAAAGAACTTTTTGCGCCCGCTACCGCCTTTTAGCGGGCGCAAAAGAACTTTTTGCGCCCGCTACCAACTTTTAGCGGGCAAAAAAATATTTATTTATTTTTTTTTTTTTTTTTTTTTTTTTTTTTTTTTTTTTTCGCAAAATCGTGCATGTGTCACAAAAAATATGGTGTGCACCAAGGGCGAGGGCTTTTTTGCCCTCGTGTGTTTGCATTACTCGTCTCCGGCTCGCGATACGCACTCGCCTTCGGCTCGTGCTTGCTCGCCTCGACTCGTACTGCAAACTCCACACGCGGGCGAAAAAGGCCCACTTCTCGCCCTTGGTACACAATATACTATTTCGTCATGGTGGCGTAAAGTATAACGCCTTTGTAGCCTTGTTTTGCGAGTGTCAAGTTCGACTATACGCCTGGTCTGTGTAAACAAAAACTATTTCCACGCGCGACGCCCAATGGGCGTAAAGTTGAACTTTACGCCTGCAAAACAGGGCGTAAAGGCGTACTTTACGCCTACTATGACGAAATAGTAGTTTTCGTATCTAGGGCGTAAAGTTAAACTTTACGGCCGAGTTGTGATCGTCGCGTCCGAGGGCTGGCGAAGCCGGCCCGAGGACCGCACGATCACACGAGGGTGTCAAGTTTAATTACGCCCGAGTTGCGAACAATATTTTTCGTCATAGTGGCGTAAAGTATAACGCATTTTTAGGTCTGTTTTGCAAGCGTCAAGTTCGACTCTACGCTCGGTGTATGTAAACAAAAACTATTTTCACGCGCGACGCCCAATGGGCGTCGCGCATGAGGATAGTTTTTGTTTACATAGACCGGGCGTAAAGTCGAACTTTACGCTCGCAAAACAGGGCGTAAAGTGCGTACTTTACGCCTACTATGACGAAAAGTAATATTTACAACTGAACCCTTTCATTCTTTTTTAGTCCAGTTTTTCGAATTTTCGGAAGATTATTCTATCAAATGGCTTCCAAAAACTGTAATTGGGGAATTTCATCTCATCTCGATCTATCAAAAAGCCTGCCCCTCTTCGAAAATTCTCAAACTTCATGATAATCAACCATTGGTTGGTATACAAGTATCGGTGACTTTTTTTTTATTTTTCGGGGCAACCGTTTTCGAAATGGTTGACCCTCGATTCTGAGTCAAATAGTAGTTTTCGGTCCTATGTCCTAAGTACACTTTACGGACTATTTTGGGTCCGTAAAATCGAACTTTACGGACTCAGAACAGTACGTACTTTACGGACACGGGTACCAAAAATTAACATTTTCGTCGTAGACGTCGTTTAAGACACTCGATATTTTAAAAAAAGAAGAAAAAAAAAAATAAAAAATTAGCCGTACACCTCAAAGTGTCTCGCAGCTTGAGAAATGATTCTACTGACATGTTCCTGACATGTTCCGAAGAGAGAAATCTTCAAAGTTTACAATACGAAACATTTCAAAGGGTAAGTTGCCGTTCATTTGTTGATACTATAAATTATTGCAATTGACGTCGTAGTTTGATATTTAATCCAAATAATAATGTACCTAAAAAATAAAATAAATAAATCTAGGAACGCAACGCTGCTACATGTTTGGAGAATAAAATCGCCCTCTACTCTCTACATATATATAAGCTTCGACTCGGTAAAGGAAGGATTGAATGATTGGTTGGCGGAGGCTTTCGGTGGTTACAAACTTTCTTCAGATAGAAAATGAACGTTTTCGCAAAATTTCTGTAATATGATGAAACCGAATCGTTATTTTTTTTTTTTTTTTTTTTTTTTCAGGACTGAAGACCAGCAAGCCGATCAAACCTGGTATGAATCCTGAAAACGGTTTTGGCCACATCTGCACATTGAAAGCACCAGTGTCTGTTTCTGATGCCGTGAATCTTAGTAGGGGAGCCCAGCGTGCTAAATGGGGATTTACTCGAGCGTCGTAAAAACCTATTGGATTTGGAAGATTAGATGGTAGAAAGAAAAAAAGGTCATATAATGTACACCCTTTCAGCGGTGGGGGAAGCGTCTACAGGTTCTCAAAAATGTAAAAAAAAAACAGTGACATGGAAATACTCGAGCGCGTCAGATATTGATAGTGTATACGCGCCACGTGTCGCTGATATTAGAAGTATGTTAATCTGCCGGTTTGCATGGTGGGGGTGGCCGTACGGAAGGGTTGAAAATGGGAAAAAAAAAAATTTACTCGAGCGCGTCAGATTTTCAGAGGGGATCTTAAGTGAATCCGACAGAAGCTCCCATTCAAAAGACTGACGATTCGGACATGACGCAGGCTCATGGCGGCTTCTTGATAATGCAAAAAAAAATCGCCATTTTGAAATACTCGAGCGCGTCAGATTTTTATACAGGTGATTCAGCTTAATGTCCTAGTCATGTTGACCCATAATCTGACGATTATCTGGAGGGATTTTCTTAGTCTGACGAATGTAAAAAAAAAAAATTAAATTTTTTTTTTTAATTACTAATGCCCGGTTTCACCAACGTCGAATAACTTCTTATTCATAGAATAACCCCTTCTAAAAATAATCGATTGAGGACGATTCAGAACGATAGAATGAAAAACTCAATCGTTTTCAATCGTGTTTCTTAATCGTGTTTACACGATTGGGTACGATTGAGTCTTCTTGCGCCCCCAATCGTTCCCAATCGGGTTCTTGGATTTAGAGGTTAAGTTTGGCAGCACTTCGATTTCGCGGGAATGATTTGCAACGGGATTGTTACTTCTTTCGAGCAACACACATTTCTGACAGTATGTATTTTCCAAAAAGTGAAAAAACGTTTTCCAATAATTCTTGCTCGATGGAAGTGCTCCCATGAGCTTTTTTGCCCACAATTTTCAATGTTCAAAGTATGAAAGAATATTTTTTTAACCTCCAAATATATTAACCTAATTAATAAACACATAGCAAAACATATAGCGTAATACAGACAACGAGGAACAAGATCGAACGCAATATAATAAATCACTTCAAAGATCTACTCGGATCTACTGTAGCAATAATGAGTCAAGATCACTTTGCATTATAACATATGATGCACATGCAACTGTAGTAACGCAATTACAAAGTCGATTGAAAATAGCAGTGAGTACCTACATCCGCTTGGGAACAATAAAATATGCTGATTTTAACCTAAAACACGCTTGCTACGATTCAGCACGATTAACGAAAGCTTGCCCCGATTGCACACAATTCAAAACAATTCAACTTCTGATCGTTCTGAACCGTTTTGAATCGTGTTTGATCGATTATTTTGACGAGCACGATTCAGCACGATTTAGCACGATTGACGAAAGCTTCCCCGATTGCCAACAATTCAAAACGATTCAACTTCTGACCGTTCGGAATCGTTCTGAATCGTGTTTAATCGATTATTTTTAGAAGGGACGCTATTCATCGAATAAAAGTGGCAAATACAATGTAAAATAGTCTTTTGTTTTCAATGAATAAGAGTTTAATCGATGAATAAAGTTATTCGACGTTGGTGAAACCGGGCATAAATGTGACAAATTTAAATGTAAAAATTTGATTTTTGTTTTTTCAATTACTAAATGTGATAAATCAAAAGCATGGAAAATAGCATGCAAATAAGAATAGTACATTACAAATTACAATACGAGTGCGGTAAAACTTTTTCTGACGAGTGTGAGGTTGCAGCACGAGCCGAAGGCGAGTTTTGCAATCACACGAGATCGAAAGAAGTTTCTCCGTCGACTATTGTACAAAATTTTACTTTAGGTGGTGTGAAAATGGGGGTTTTAGCTACGCGAAGCGTGGGTAAAACGTCCAAAATCACACTGAGTGAAGTAAAATCTATTTCTTTCAATTGTGATACAGAAAAAAAATGGTGAAATATTAATATTGATTAATAATATTAATATTAATATTAATATTAATATGATTAATATTAATAATATCATTATTTATCAATATAATAAATATAATATCATTATAATATCAATATAAATAATATCATTATTTATTAATATTAATATTAATATTATTAATAACATTATTATTTATTAATAATAATATTAATGCCACGGAGTAGTGTAGCAGCTGGGATGTCGTCATGGCGACGGAAAGTAGTGTGGGGACGGTGCGAGAGAGTACGAGATCGAGAAAAAGTGAAAGGGAAATAGAGGCGCGGAGTGAGGAATACATGCCTCGCTGCAGCTGCACGCACTATACTTTTCGGGCGATTTGTGATACTTCGGCTTGTGGAAATCAGCAGATTATATGTTTTCCGTTATTCTTGAATTATTCCCTTCAAAATAAAAAAAAATTTGACCGCGCTCGAGAATGTCAAGGTAACGTTTTTTTTTTACAAGTTTGTGACCTTCCCACTCCCTGAGGTCACGCTCAAATCGTCAGATTATTGAACTGCACACTTTTCAGCATGTAATTAACCCACCTTGCCTTAATCTGACGCGCTCGAGTATTTCGAACAATCGATTTTTTTTTACTATTCTGATCGGCTGCCCTAGCCGCGGGTTCCTATATCAAGGGCTAATATTTGGTGGAGGTACTCAGCAGGGTCCAAGGTATCCCCCTATGTGTTAATCTGCCGCGCTCGAGTAAATCCCGAAATCCCCTATTGGGCTCCCCTACTATCTCGTCAAGCGGAGAATAAACCTGCCGTATGTTAAACTCGCTTGTGCCAGATGAGGAGGTGAAAATAACTCTGCGAGTTATTTTTCCTTGTTGTTATTTGCTTATGTAAGGAACATTCCTTTTACTATTCTTCCTATTTAGGATGTGAGCTTGACAAATTTTATGTAATGAACATTGATTTGACCTTTTTTTTTTTTATGAACAAGAGTGTGACTTGAACTTGAGTGATACTTGAAAACATCAATGCAATGGATATTAATTTTACCATTTTTTAATAAAATATTTTATAACAAAATAAGGGTCACCCATTTTGAAAACGGTCGCCCCGAAAAATCTTTTAAAAAAATCACCGATACTTGTACTAAACCAATGGTTGATTATCATGAAGTTTGAGAATTTTCGAAGAGAGTCAGGTCGGGTTCAGGCTTTTTAATAGGCCGAGATGAGGTGGAATTCCCCATACGTAAAAAAGGAGAGTTAGGACTTCATATAATCACGATCGAACATCACTTCCAGGTAAGTTCATTTGATCGTTCCGAGATCGTTCAATTATTCTGCCTTAGAAAAAGAGATACCATCGTGCATCACTCGTCTATTTCATATCAATCATATTACCTATTACGACGTGGAGATCCAATGTCCTAAAGGAGTTATACTCTAGTAATTCTTCTATCTCGCAAGCATAGTTTCCAGAGACGTTTCTGCTGTCACTGCGGATCGTACAGGTCAAGTTGGTAGCTGAATAAGACTCAGGTAACACATCCTGCGTATTCAGCAATCCTTCATCTAGTGAATTGATTTGAGAGGTACATTAAGCGCAATCAAAACACACATAAAACGTGCATGAACATTGCTATCGCAACTCAAACGGCTTCTGAATAGCAGTTGAGGACTAAACTTCATTAGAGGTTGATAAAAGGCTCTAATTTACAAAGTCATTCTGACAATCAGAAGAAAATGATATCCCGCAGTTACATTCATGCGGTAATTCGAGTGAGGGAAAGTAGGATATGTTTCACAACCGCGATGAGACCGTTCACTTTTGGTCATTTTCCACGCACAGGTTTCTTCATACACAAGTCTTGTTGAAAACTTGTCAACGACGTACGTAGACTGAATTCTCGAAATTTTTCCTTCTCTCAAATTCATATTTAGCTGAGCAGAAAGTTCCTTATTCAACTGTGAGCATTTTATTTAGCAATCTGGATGAGGGAACCCTACTGAAAAATTCTAGGTGGAAAACCATCTGGAAAAGTATGGATGCGAATGGGATTCCATGAAATTCTATAATAATCCACCAGAAATTCAGAAACATGGAATATCCATGTTGCTCATCTATGGTTCTCCTGTAGTTGATGCAGTAGTATTCACATGAATATTCCATGGTTTTTCAATTTCATGCAATAGTAGAAATCCATGTGGATGGGTATATAGATTTCCATTTCTATATATTATGGTTTTTCATGGTAAAACCCTGCAGAATATATAGATTTTCATAGAAAGATAACAGTGATGTCCTGACCTAATCCATGGGAAATACCATAGATAATCTACCGGCTATTACCTGAAATTTCTGAAACTTCAACATGTGAATCCATGTGTAATGGTATATACTTCTATGGACAGTCCATAGAAAATATTTTTATTTCCATGTGAATATTGCTATGATACAGTCTCGTTGTTGACGTGAAACGTTGTGTCAAATCCATCAAATCCTGTATAGAATCAAGAGAAAATAAATAAACTTATCTGCATATAATCGCACAGATTGTTGTAGGAAGTCCCCAGGAAACCATAAGATCTCATGGAAATTCCACTGTGACATCACTTCGTCATCCATGTAAAAAGATATACAAAATCCACTGGATTTTGGCTGAAATTCGGCGAAGGAACAACATTTGAATCCAGGAATGACCAGACAAGTCATTGTGAAAAGTCCCTAGGAATCCATGCGATCTTATGGGAATTCCACTGTGACATCATTTCGTCATCCATGGAAAAATATACACGAAATCCACCAGATTTCGGCCGAATTTCGGCAAAAAACGAGCATCTGAATCCGGGAACGACCAGACAAGTTATTGTGTAAAGTCCCTAGGAATCCATACGATCTCATGGGAATTCCACTGTGACATCATTTCGTCATCCATGAAAAAATATACACAAAATCCAGCGGAGTATGGCTGAAATTTGGCAAAGGAAGAACATCTGAATTCGGTAATGACCAGACGAGTCATTGTGGAAAGGATTCATAGGGTACTTTGCATGGAGCATTGAAAAATATCATGGGGTATTGTAGGATATCAGTGGATATTCCAGTATACTAAGCGGGGTTCATGGAGATTGTCTGTAGTAAGTACTACGGACAATCCATAGGATTTAATATAATATTACACATAGGATTCCATACATCATTACACATGGGATCACATGTTTCTGCACATGACTACAACCACATGGAATTCCATGGATTTCCAGTTCCAAATCCCGGCAGAAAATCCACGGATTCACATGGATTCTCTATATAGATTTCCGGGTGGTAGTCCAGGTGGAATCGTCCATGGATTTCCACCTGGAAATTTGCAGTAGGGAATCCCTTTTCCTTTATTCGCCAGCTATATATGTTAAGCGCTTGGGATAATAATTCATCCCATTGAAATAGATAAAACCAGTTCGATATTTACCATCTTGTAAGGTCAAGTAGTCCATGCAGACAGATGCAACCATACATTCAGTTGTTCATTAGCGTATGTTTTGTTATTATATAGTCTATTGGAGTAGTCGTTGTTTGACATTAATATAGTACAGACATGTGATATGTACCTTTTGGATAATAAAGTTCGTTAATTCACATAATTTATCATTTAATATGAAATTCCGACCATCCTACAATTTCAGAAGTGGGATTCGCGAGTGAATAGTGAAATTTTTGACAAAATTTTACTTATCATTACAGTCTTGCCAGAAATGAGTGCTTTTATTTTGTCGCGCGTCATGAATCGGCTTGTTTTGCATTTGGTTTACGATTAGAAAAATTTTGATTTTGTGTATTAGCCCGAGCTGGGTGCATTGGTGTCCGAATTTCTGTGTGAAATCGCGATCCCGGGTTAACCTTCCTCGGTCACCTGGGGTATAAACGACCCGAGTGATTTTCGTCGTTTTTCGTCTAAGTCCACATTTCAAGCATTTTACACATTTTTTGAAAGTATGTTGTCGTTTAGTTTCTTATGCATCAACTTTTGCCACACATTCTACAATGTTCAAAGTACGTTCCATAATTTTTTGGTTCCTAAAAAACAGATAATTTTCATACGGCAAGCGTTTAAAATCAGCTGGGGCCCATTCGACCCCATGTGACCGTGCGGTTATTGTAGGGGTGTGTGACCGCGGAGGGTTAATTAAGAAAATTTTGTGTATTCTCTATCAACGAGAATTTATGGAGAACTTACGACGTCATTTTAAATTACGAGGCGTTAAAAATGAGTGATCCGAATAATTTGACGGTGAAAACCCTGAAATGCATTTTGACAAATCATAATTTGCCGACGAATGGTTCAAAAACGGATCTAATTCGTCGATGGTTGGAAGCTGATCCAGAAAAGGAATGGCTAGTGTTTGGTGCGAACGGAGGTGAATCTTGGGATAATGAAAGTGATCGATCGCAAAATTTGGAAAAAAATGGATCATCAGTCGTTAACAACGACGTTGACAATGGCGTAAACAACGACGTAGGCCACGGAGTGAACAACGTACAAAATGAGCTTGATCTTGTACGGCGTGAATTGGATTTACGAAAAAGAGAACTGTCATTTGCTGCCAGTTCATCCTCACCTCGTCAATCCCACCAGAACATAAACTAATCTCCTTGGACGTCACTCTCTGTTCACGAACATACCGGTGGTTCTAGCACTACAATGTATTGAAAGTAGATGGAAAGAAATTAAACCTCACACTCAGTTACCGAAGAACGATTTCATCAAAGGTGTCAAGTTATGTCTGGATGCCACCTTTTTCGTACACAAAGAAATATTTTTCCACCAAATTGAAGGAGTAGCCATGGGGTCCCCAATAAACCCTGCTATAGCAAATCTAGTTATGGAATCACTTGAAACTGAGGTGATCTCTAATTTGAATTACTTCCTTCCTTTCTATATCAACGATATGTAGATGACATTCTAACAGCGGTTCACATTGACAATCTTGACAACATTGTTCACTCTTTCAACCAATATCACACAAAACTGTACTTCACCAGCGAGGTAGAGGTGGAAGGTAGGATAAGTTTTCTAGACATGTTAGTCATTAATAACACCAACATCGTAACGATTGACTGGTACCAAAAACCCACCTGGTCAGGCAGGTACCTACAATACACTTCACATCACCCTGAGGTCCATAAAAAATGTGTGGTTCCTGGTCTAATTGATAGAGGTTTGAAGTTGTGCGAACCAATTTTCAGGGAAAAGAACCTACACCTTATTACACAAACTTTGATTCAAAATGGTTACCCGCCGAGTTTAATTAACAGTGTTAAGTTGACACGAGTAGATAAATTATACAATAGCTGGACGTATCAGGAAAGATTAGACTTAAGCACACCTAGTTTCACCAACACCACGGTCCTACCGTACATTAAAGGGCTATCGGAACAAATACAAAGGATATTATGTAAACACAACATCAGAGTGGCCTTCAAAGTCAATAACACCTCTTTTGGTGTTTTTACAATGCTAAAGGACCCAGTTCTGTTTCTAGCGCAATCGAACTTAGTTTACAAAATAGACTGTTTAAATTGTGATAATTGTTACATTGGCCAAACTAAACAACACTTACGAAAAAGGATTAATGACCACACCCGTAGTATTAAATGTAAGGATCTTTACAAATCAGCTCTAACCGAGCATAGCCTTGGCCTAGGACATAAGTTTGATTTCGAAAATCCTCAAATTCTGGCTAAAGAATCCAAATATCACCATAACATAGGCTTATCAAAGAAATGTTAAACATCAGCAGAAACCTAACGTGTAATAAGAGGACGGATATAGATAACCTTAGTAATCTGTATGCTTCATTACTATAGCATGATTGTTTGGAATTTGGATCCTAACACGTTTAAAATGCCGCGGGCTTGCCGATAAGCAGGTTGATCCAATTTTGATAATCGCCACCTGTCACTTCGTCGCTGAGTCGCCTAGTCACAACATCTCTGGAGCGTTTGAAGTGCCTTTTCGGTATGTTTACGACCAAATTCCTGCACACAAATCTTCAACTATTTTTAAGTCTACTTATCTGTTTAAATGTCAAGCTCGTTTCCTCCTTGTGGTTGGTTTCTTTTTCCTTTTTGATTATATGTATTATTTAGCATCCTAATCCAACCTTCTGCCATAACGGTCGTCTCCTTCCTCTCCATGTTCATAATGAGTCGCTTAATTTTAGGATTTTAGTGTTTAAATATGTATAGAGGGAATAGAGGGAATGGCGAACGTGCTTCATTTGCGGTAAAAAGGGTCACAAGGCTAAGGAATGTCCAGATAAGAGGAAAGAAAAACCGAGGAACTCCGAGCTGATTAGCAACTTGGAGGGTCATCCCACGTTGGAAGACCAATGTAGACGCATCGTTATTTTTGAGCTAGATTTGAACGGCAGCGATCAAAACAGGTTGTATCAAATTTATTTCGATACTATGTTTGATACTGGTAGTCCGATCAGTTTTGTAAAAGTAGCTCATGTGCCCGACGAATTGGTGAAACATTTTGATAGTTCGAATAGTTCTTATCACGGTATTAATAATTCGAAATTGATCGCTTTGGGATCGATAAACACTAATATCGATATAGCTGGGATAAAGCGAGACAACTTGAGTCTCTTAGTAGTACCAAATGATACTATGGTTCGATCGATTGTTTTGGGTGGTGGTATTTTGAAAAAGTTTTATTTTAAATTAATTGTTTCCAAGACTGTTCAAGTGGAAGAAAATGATGCGATTTTACAAATTTTGAATATTGAAACGACAGACGATAATGATAATGTTTCAGATTCGGTAATTGTTAATCCAGAAGTATCAACACAGGTACAGGATCAATTGAGAGAAATGTTATTGAAAGAATATGCACAACGCGAAAGACCGAGTGAGCCAAAGGCTCAAATGCAATTAGTTTTGGAGTTGCGTGCTCATGAACCGTTTCATTTTGGTCCCCGACGATTAGCTTTCAGTGAAAAAGAACACCTTACAAAAATTATCGACAGGCTACTCGAAAAACAGATCATTTGCCCGAGTCAGTCTGAATACGCTTCACCTATAGTCTTAGTTCGTAAGAGAAACAATGAGTACCGAATGTGCGTTGACTATCGACATTTGAACAAAGTTTTGCTACGCGATCATTATCCATTATCAAATATCGAGGACCAAATAGAAATTTTGAACAGAAAAAGATATTTTAGTTCAATGGACTTAAAAGATGGTTTCCATCATTTGCTTGTTTCTGAACCTTCGAGAAGGTTTACAGCTTTCGTTACGCCATTTGGCCACTTCGAGTACATCAGACTGCCATTTGGCCTTAAGACGGCACCATCTAAGTTTCAAAGATTTGTGAACACGATTCTACAAGAATTGATTAGGTCAGGTGACGTCGTAGTCTATATGAACGATATTTTGAGTGCGACAGAAACTTTGGAGTTTCACTTGACTATTTTGAAAAAGCTATTCAAGCTGTATGTGGAAAATAAATTAGAGTTATACGGCTAGACAAATGCAAGTTCATTTACTTTGAGATAGAATACCTTGGATACATGATTTCATTTGAAGGTATTAAACCGACTCAAAGAGGTATTCAAGCAGTTACGGATTTTCCAGTTCCGAAAGACGTACACAAAGTTCAAAGCTTTGTAGGTTTAGTTTCGTATTTTAGAAAATTCATCGAACACTTTGCATTAAGGTAGTACGATCACGTACCTCACTATTAGATAAAAATCTGTTTTTTTTTATATGCTGTAGCAGAAGCATATAAATTTCAGAGTGCGTCACCGTCCAATTATAATAATAATTAATGTGTGAAATTAAGATATTCAGCCCTATGCCATATCAGAAATCTGCGTTGACACGAGGTTGAGACAGAAATATAGACCTTTCGCGATTAGACACAACAAAAAATAAAAGTGTTAAGTGTTGAAAAATATGTCACGATTACGTACGTCCCGTAAAAAATTAGGGTCACTGGACATTTCGATCAGAAATCGTCGATTGTATTGACTAATTATCGCGTGCATCGGCCGATTTCGTGGCCGGTTAGAAAATGTGAGTCAAATCTGACTATTAAGATAACACATTTCGTGTCGTATAATTTCACACATGGGCATGATACATATTGCTAAAATCGTATCGTTTCCTACTTTTATTATTATCATACCTAAATTTATTATTATATCGCTTTTTGCGATTTTTATAATCATAGTCTTTTCATTGACTAGCTACTGCGATCGTACTACCTTAATAGCTAAACCGCTATACGACTTACTTAAGAAAGAAAACAAGTTTAAGTTCGGTAAAATTCAATTGAACGCTTTTGAGACACTAAAATCGAAGTTGATCGCGAAACCAATTCTTGCTATTTACGACCCTCGTGATGAAACCAAACTTCATTGTGACGCACGTGCACTTAGATTTGGCGCGATATTACTACAGCGTAAGTCTGATTTAAACACGCTTCCAATATTTTTCTTTTCAAAAAGAACTAGCGTCACGGAAAAAAAAAATACCATAGTTTTGAACTCGAAACTTTGGCCATACATTATGCGTTGGAGCGATTCAGAGTTTACCTCTTGGGTATCCATTTCAAAATTCTGACGGATTGTAACTCGTTAACGTCAGCATTAAAAAAAAAAAAAGATATAAATCCGCGTATTACACGATGGGCGATCGGATTTGAAAACTATGACTACACTGTAGAACATAGGGAGGGTAAACGCATGGCACATGTAGATGCTTTAAGCCGCAGCAATGGCATTGTGGTACTCGAAGATAATTCGTTGGAGCTGAACCTTTCGTTGGTTCAGAGCAAAGACCCTAAGATCGAAGCATGGCGTGATAAATTAGAAAAAACTGAACACAGTGATTGGAAATGGGTCAATTGGTCAATCTAGACGAATTGCACACCCTTTAATCTGCCTTTTTTTCTCAATTGAAAGGTGTGCAATTCGTCTAGATTGACCCGTATGATATTGTGAATTTTTTCTCAAATAGTAGCACCGATGAACACTAAAATCTCTCAGTTACAGATTTTTCAAAAAATGTTTACTTTTAGAATAAAATATATCCTGAAAATATATGGCCAAAACACGTGTATTTCAAATGGGGAAATCCACCCTCATTCAGGGAGGGGTAAGAGTTTAGTTAAAAATCTGAAAAAATTAGGGTCATATTTTTGAATTATTTGGAGTCGATTTAGGGGGCGTCTGATTAAAAATTCGTCCGAGCCCCAAAAAAGGACCACCCTAATGAGTATAGCTGTCACGGCTTCATGCTAAGTTCGCGCCAATCATACGACTCAGCCATATTTGTATGCAGTCTTCAACTAGACATGTATTGCTGTCGCCTATTTACCAATACAATATGGCTGGACAAACACGAATTCTGGCTGTAATAGCTGAACGGTTTTTTCAGTGCGGTCTCCCCTACCTTGATTGAACGCAAATAGTACATTGTGTATCAAGGGCGGAAAGGACTATATTGCGAGTGTGCAATATGCGGCACGAAAATAGCCTTGCGCCTGTGATGCACACGATATTTTTCTTAACACCTGCTCTGCATAAGTGCCTCTCTTGCGATCGAGTGAGCGGGCGCAAAACAGCACTTTGCGCCCGAGGGCGGACAAGGAGTCTCTTTCGCCCGCTTTAGCGGGCGGAAAAGACTTGTCCGCCCGAGGGCCGTAAAGTCCTGTTTTGCGCCCGCACAAGAGGGCGTAAAGGGGCACTTTGCGAGCAGGTGTGAAGAAAAACATATGAAGTCATAATCGGATCTCGGAAACTCCTTGATTTGATTATTGCGTAGTTATTATTGAAGCTCGTACCTTTTTTCAACGTCGTAACCCATTGTGAATAAATATCCGGTAAATCACACGAGGGATTAACGTCAATCCATTTGAATTTATAGGCAGTGTCACTTTCCAGCCCGGTTACAATTTTGCCATTATATCGCATTCCGTGTACCTCCGAGTGGAAGCACCATTTTTCTGTACCGTTCTTTATGTATAGTAGACGAGACGTGAGAGGTCTAGAAGCTTCTACATACCAGGTCAAATAAACGCTATTTGACCCAATAGCATAACCTCTACGTATACCGGTATAACCCGTCATTATTGCCGAAGTCACCGTTTCTTCTGAGTAACTCCCTTCACATTTGTGAGACCCGTAGTTCCTCGGTATTATCACCTCCAGGGTAGTCTCAGTTCCACTTTCGTTGACATAGGCGGTGATTTTCAAATTGGTCAGGTTCACGCCTCCGTACTCGAATTTCAGTTGCCAGATCATATTTGATTGGTGATCTATTCGTTTTATGCGGCACCTCACAATTGCTGCAGACTCGTTTGCTTTTACACCACTTTCATTTTTCCCTTCGGTTATTCTGGTAGGCTCTGAAAATACAAACAGAGTGATGAGAAAATTATTTTGTAACCTGAATAGTCACTGATAATTTGTTGAATCTGTTGCTTTGACGTCTGAACAATTATATCACCTACTGATAACTGATGCCATATTTTTGCAGAACTTGACATTCTCCTACAGGCGCTCAGAAAATGACAAAAATCTTTCCAGTATATTGGGTGTTCTTTCAAACGTATCGAGCGTACAGAAAAATTATACTTCGGAGATATTTGGAAAATTGACTACTGAACGAACGATCGAGAAACCAAGAATATAAGAGCGATTCTTGGCAAAGTTGATTACCTATGAGTAAGGCAATTCGGTAAACGCCTGCATACAGGCAACTTGAAGTTCAAACGATTAGGTTTTATTTCACCGGAGATGTGACTATTCCGCCTTGCGTGGAAAATAATAAAAAAATATATATGTAATAATAACCCGAGTAGAAATTCAACAAGGGTTGCCTTGTGTCTACCTGGGGCCTGATCGGGAAGTGTCATGGCGTGCCTTATTTCGGAAAGCCTGTTCTGACCATTAATATATCATGAATTCAAATTTTAGACATAGAAATTTTTGGTTGTAAGACTTTTTCTTCCATTTTTTTTTTTTTTTTTTTTTTCTAGAAAATAGTATATTGTGTATCAAGGAGGCAAAATAGGTCTTTTAATGCCGAGCGTATATTTGCAATACGAGTCGTAGACGAGTCGAAGACGAGTCGTAGACGAGTATTGCAAAGACGCTCGGCATAAAAGACCTTTTGCCTCCATGGTCCACACGATGCTTTATACAACAAAAGCATGTTTTACAAGTTCATGCTCGATCCGGTACACAAAGCAGACGGACTACATACAATAACAACACGGGTCTCCAACGCTACGGCGCATGCGCGGAGTACGTCAGAGACCACTTTTAACTCCTAGGACTTAAAAGTAGCTAAAAGTAGACTCTGCACATGCGCATTCGCCGACCCGCTCAGCTGTCGCTAAAACGGCTACTTTGTGTACCGAAATCGAGCATGAAAAACGCGTAAAACATGCTTGCGTTGTATAAAATATTTTATAATCAAAAATTTCTATGTCTAAAACTTACCCAGGTAGCACACACGCGCATCGGCCTATTTTGGCCTTCTGGTCGACTAAAAGATAACTGACAGTCGACAAATGTCCGCTTTGCAGTCAATCTGAAGACATTGACAAAAAGACGACTAATCGAAGTCTGTTAGTCGTCTTTTTGTCAATGTCTTCAGATTGACTGCAAAGCGGACATTTGTCGACTGTTAGTTATCTTTTAGTCGACCAGAAGGCCAAAAAAGGCCGATGCGCGTGTGTGCTACCTGGGTTAAATACATGAAATATCATTGGTTTGCCCCGAAATTACATTCATACAGAATATTTCCTCCAAATTTGAAAAAAAGTCATGCAACGCAGCAACTTGTACCCTACGAAGTACGACAACTACTTTTTCTTCGATGGACTAAATTTTTGTTCAGCGGAGGGCATAAAATCTGGAAAAATCAAGAACTATAAAATAGCACTGATTAACTGTGAAAAAACTGAGTCACTAGAACGTTTTCTCAGAGCGCAGCAGCGATTTGAAACAAATTATTTTCAATGTGTATGTACCCCCTTAATATAGGTACATTCTTCTGAAGTAATAACTATAGTATTGTGGTGAAACTAATATTACGTGGTAATTTATAGGATTTATAAGCTTGTTTAAAAATCGTCTAACCTATGTTATGCCAGAATAGAACTTAAACTAATTCGACTGGACTATCATTCCGTCATTTTCATTACAAGGTGTACGCGTTAGTTCCAGGATGGATATAGTATAGCGCTGGTGTCGGTTTCGTCTGCTACTATTGGGCACAGCTCACGATCGTATATACAGGTCCGGAAACTCCGGTGGTGGGGGTGGGTCTCTTATTGAAGCCAGGTGCGCTTCAGAAACATAGAGATATAAGAATAGAGTACGGGAGTCAGCCGAAATGGCGATATCGAAATAGAAAGAGAGACAAGAACTAGGGACGAATGGTCCTTGTTTAATGACGCATGCGCTGTGCGTTTATGTGGACAAGTTGACAGGAACTGTAAGAATGGCAGAACCTATGCGCCATCTCCCGGTCTTCTTTAAAAGCCTGGCTAGGTCCTCTCGCGTGTGTCGCCTGTCTAAGTCAGTCTAAGACGAGCTCTCATAGAGATCAGTATAGAAGAGGTTATAATAAAGGAATAGTAAAATACATTATATCTAGTCTCTCTCATTTTCCCAACCCATAATCCTTCAGGAACATAACCTGCGTTCAGTGCTGCGTTCATACAGTCGCTCACTACGCATGCGTCAATCAACAAGGACCATTCGACCCCGTAGTTCTTGTCTCTCTTTCTATTCCGATATCGCTGCCACTTACGGGCGCTCCGCCAACTCCCGTACTCTATTCTTATATCTGTATGTTCAGAAACATAGACACAGAGCATGGACTGCGCATTCGGGCCGAAAATCGCTCGGTCCGTAGAGAGAGAAGGGTAACACACGCGGCCAAATCTGTTTCTTTCTAACCAACAACGTCAAATGCTTAGAATGAGACAGAGATTGGCCGCGTGTGTTACCCTTTTCTATCACATTTGGCGTTACCACAGGCAGTATAGGGAATGCGCAGTCCATGCTCTATGTCCATGTTCAGAAAGCTACCACTTGAGCGAGGCGCTGCGATCTAGTAGTAGTAGTTTCAAATATGGCGATCATCAAGTGTAAAAATAACCTATATCCTTTTTTGTATTCTTTCACGTAGCAATCTCCAATTTCGTCGGTTTTTTTTTTTTTTTTTGGCCTTTTTGGCTTATCTCCGATTAAGAAAGTAGCCTTCTACAATTTCGTCGGTTAAGGTGCTTTCTTACACAATTCCACCAGTCCTGAAAACATCGTGAAAAAAGGTGCTATTAAACGGAATATCTCTGCATGGGCACCGAAATCAATAAAACAAAATACGTCGCGCAATTCTGTGGGCAATTACGAACACGCACGGCCCAAAACATGTCCGTTTTATGCTGAAATAGAGCAGATATGTATGAAAAACGCGTATTTTTGACACTTGGCGATATATATCGATCGGAATGATGGCGGGTTAGTTCCCAGACAGCACAGAACTGAAAGATGTCTAAAAGAGCGCTTATGGACGACGAATGCACCATTTTTTGACGTCTAAATGTTGTCTCAACCCTGAAAGACATCTTAAAGACTTTTTTTTTTTTTTTAATAGGAAGCTATTAGACCCTATGGTCTGAGAGCTCGATAAACTCTAGGATTAAAGACTTCTTTCAGGGTTGAGACAACATTCAGACGTCAAAAAATGGTGCATTCGTCGTCCATAAGAGCTCTTTTAGACAACTTTCAGCTCTGTGCTATCTGGGTTGTGTTTAGAGGGTTTTTGAGGCATCTGTGACGATTCAGTGATCCAAGTCGTTGATTCGTGCGCCACGCCATCTCTGAACCGTCGCCGATACCTCAAAAACCCTTTAACCGAAAGATGGCGTGGCGCACGAATTTACGACTTGGATCACTGAACCGTGACAGATACCTCAAAAACCCTCTAAACACAACTAACTCGCCATCATTCCGATCGATATATATCGCCAAGTGTCAAAAATACGCGTTTTTCATATATATCTGCTCTATTTCAGCATAAAACGGACATGTTTTGGGCCGTGCGTGTTCGTAATTGCTCACAGAATTGCGCGATGTATTTTGTTTCATTGATTTCGGTGCCCAGGCAGAGATATTCCGTTTAACAGCACCTTTTTCACGATGTTTTCAGGATTGGTGGAATTGCGTAAGAAAGCACCTTAACAAATGGAATGAAATTTCGTGCAATGAACAGCATCCAAATAATATTTGGTATCATGTGATGATATAAAAAAAAAAAAATGATAACAACGCTGTTGTTATTACTACTACTACTCGATCACAGCGCTCCAACTTTAGTGGCGAATTTAGGCAACTTTTTGGGCTTCAGTAAGAGACCCACCCCCACCACCGGAGCTTCCGGACCTGTATATCCGACCGTGGCACAGCTCAAGTACGCTGATCAGCTATCCAGTTAGTATAGAGATCAGTGATATTATTGATATATGAACTATATATACATAAGATATACGGAATAGGGGAGTGTGGGGCAAAATGGCCTAGCGGGGCAAAATGGACCGTGGGGCAAAATGGACCGCGGTGCAAAATGAATCGCGGGGCAAAATGGACCGGTGAAAAGAAAAAATGGTTGATTAAAAAACTTGAATATAAATATGAACTTTATTGATGCAATTGATTTGAAATTCTGAATAATATTAATAGTAATGCTAGACTATCAATAATGTTCGAGGACCAATTTGTTCCCATTCAACCTTCAATTTCGGCACTTTTTCCTGTAAGTTGAAAATTTTTTTTACCATTCCATTTTGCCCCGCAGTTCATTTTGCCCCGCGGTCCATTTTGCCCCGCGGTCCATTTTGCCCCGCGGTTCATTTTGCCCCGCTAGTCCATTTTGCCCTACACTCCCCTATATATAAATTATATACAAAAAGCGGCAAGAATAATATATATTTTGTATATGCTATTATACATGGATTATATCGATGGACTAATGCCAAACGGGCGTAAGCCACAAAAAAAAAAAAAAAAAAAATTCGTTTTTTTAGTGGCAAAATCTTTTTCATCCAACGGAGGGAATCTTGTGGACATATCCGCAAAAAAAAAAAAAATTTTTTGTCACTTACGCCCGTACGGAATTAGTCCATCAATATATAATAGTATATTGTGTACCAAGGGCGTAAAGTGGGCTTTTTTAGACCGAGTGTGGAGTTTGCAGTACGAGTCGGAGGTGAGCTAGCACGAGTCGAAGACGAGTGCATCTGCGAGCCGAAGACGAGTACTGCAACCACACAAGGTCAAAAAGCCCACTTAGCCCTTGGTGCACACCATATTTTTTGTAACAGCACGATTTTTGCGTTTTTTCTTCATTGGTGATAATTTTCTTGAAAATATGGAAAAATATTTTAGCGGGCGTTTTCAGTTTATTATTGCCCGCTTATGCTCGAGTAGCGGGCGATAAAAACTGAAAAACGCCCGCTACTCGATTTAGCGGGCGATAAAAACTGAAAAACGCCCGCTGCTCGATTTAGCGGGCGATAAAAACTCAAAAACGCCCGCTGCTCGACTTAGCGGGCGTTTTCGGTTTATTATTGCCCGCTCGTCTGAAAACTGCCACTTTACGCCCGCTTAATGGGTCAAAAAAACGCGAAAATCGTGCATGTGTTACAAAAAAGATATATTATATATGATATATAATTGATACATATATTTGTGATATATATATTTCCGTGCGGGATACCCTACATGTTTCGCCGAAAATATTTGTTTCAAACCCACGTCGAGACCCACGTGACTCGATTTTGACCACGAGTAAGTGCAATAATAAGGTAAACGGCCCAGTTAGTGACACTTTAAGAGCGGCGGTGTCGGATTTTTACTATTTAGTCACACGTGATACAGTCAAACCGAAAACTAAGGGTTTCAACACGTGCATCAAAGTCCTCCGAATGAAAATCACCTATTGTAAAAGAGAAACAATCAAGATTTATTGATGAAATCCTTGTTTTAATATCGCTATTCTGCTGCCGGGGTTCATGACACTAGAGACCCACACAACACAGAAACGTTTTTGGGACGTTCATAAAACGTTTCTTCTAGCGTGCGGACGTCCCATTTCATCACAGTTTAGTCGTTCCTTTAACGTCCCAGACATGTCCAATGTCCCGATTTGAGACGTTTATATGATGTCCCATTTGGGACATTGAAAGAACGTTTCAAATAAGACGCTTTTTGAGAAGAACCGGTTATACATGGTGATTCAGGATTCGTGACGAATATTTTAAAGAGTGAATCCTTGTCAAAATTGAAATCGGAAGTTCTTTAGCCATTTTTCTGGAAAACGACTTTTTTCATTAAAAAAAATATGCAAGTTGAAGACAAAAAAAAATTTCATTTGTTTATTTCTTTTTGATGAAAAAAGTCGTTTTTCAGATAAATGGCTATAAGGAACTTCCGAGATGAATTTTGACAAGGATTCACGTTATTGAATATTCGTCTCGAATTCCGAATCACCTTGTTCATAGATAATGAAGGAATATATCGGTCATCGAACTTTTCTCAAATGATAGTTACAAAATATAAGTACAGAGAACAGAGGAATATATATTTTTACTTTTTATACATTTATATTTATTGTATAGTTTTATATTAGCTTTTTATTTTGGCCGTCTGCTCATTTTTTGTCAGAGATGATTCGAGCCCAGCGAACCCCCGCCCGACGAAACCAGTCTTGATTATATAGATTAGACCACCTATATTGACTTGGAGAAAAAGATCAAAAATCTCTATTAGAAACTTGACCTAAATATACGTAATGAAAGTATTATGAATGCATGGAAATCTACAAAGACGAGGTGACGCTACATAACCTCATTTTCTGGTCGGTACAAAATCGCGAATGTTGAGTACACAAGATATTATAGTGCACCGACTCCGATTCCAGAATGTTTACGTACGTAAATTAATTTGAGTTGATACTTACGTTTCAATACGCCCTCATGTTTTACGTTTTATATTAGTAACTGCACGAAACTACTAGTACGGACACACGGAACAAACTAGCAGCGTGGCGGCCAGACGCTCGAGGCGCTGCCTCGAGGGGCGCTGAGCAAGCTTAAGACGAACGTCCTATCAACGTCCCTCGGACAATCATATAAACGTTTCATTTGGGACGTCTCCTGAACGTTATAGTTCAAAATACAAAAAACGTTCGCAAAGAAACGTTCTATGGACGTAAATCCGTCATATGTGCTGTGTGGGGAAACAGCATTGCTGTAGTTTGTGACCCCTGCGTGTACCCGATTCATGACCCCCATGCCGCAGTTTGTGACCCATGGGTGTACCCACTTTCTGACACTTCCGAACAGATGACGAATGGAGGGTCTACAACAGCGACATAACCTCAATTATGTGACGCACTTATTGACCCCACGAATTCGAATAAATACCTGACGAAAAGTTAAATTATTTCTTATCTCACCGATAGTCTGGTTCCTGCTGAAGATGTTGACACCATTTTCATGTCATTTTATTCTTACATGGTAAACAGGATTCACAATTCGGTGTCCCTCATCGCTAGTCAATACCGTCTAGCACTGTCACTGCGGAGCCACTGAGACGCGTGCCGCACTATTCACCGGTCAATTTCTATTCTAAATATTTCATGTACAAAAGGGGATATCTTCAATGATTAAAAGTAAGAAACGCTCTTTGATTGGCCGGTAATTGGATTATTATTCGACAAAAACTGTATTTATGGCAGTTAAAATTGTGCCGTCGGGGTCACAATCTGGGACAGGGTCACTAACTGGGCCGTTTACCTTACTACAAATGTATGTGACCAGCAATTTTATCATTTTTCAAGAAATTTATCAAACGGCTGTGGAACAAAGATTATGGTGTATTCCAACGGGTGGCGAAGCTTCGATCACGACGTCGATGGAAAAACTTGAAACGACATGACCAAATATTTTGCCTCGAGATGGTCAATATAACCCATCATTTATTGACTTCACATAATCACATTACCTGTTACTTCGATGTACATTGTTTTGTTGAATAAAAAAGTTCCTTCGGTTGTACTCCCCACGCAGGTGTAATTTCCGGTGTCGTTTCTTCTGGCACCGCGGATCTTACAAGTGAACAAGAGTCGCCCGGAATACCCAAGCTCTTCAAACCAGCTATCCAGTTGCGGCGGATTTTGATCCCTTGCGTCTATTTATGAAATGAATCTACCATTAGAATTCCTTAAAATTGAGCTGATCTCGAAATCAAGATCCGCGACAGAGAATGGTTGCCATGTACCGTTCATGAGTTCGGGATCACCTTACAAATTTTGGATCAAGACAGAAAGTTGAATATCTCGATCAAAACAAATCGTACACGGAGAGAATTTTATGGTCGATAATACCATCGCATTATTGTAAAAGCATACTGCAACCGATTCAATGATAGAGATGATTGAATTCACCAGTTTGATGATAATCTTTATCATCTGTATAAAACAATTAACCATTCTGATGGTAATGGTTATCATCTTTTATGTTGATATGAACCATACAATACCATACCATACCATACCATTCTAATATCGTACACGCTATCATAAAATTCTCTCAGTGTAGCCAAATGTTCCAGAAGGAATTCAAAAGTGGAAGAAACCAGCTTTATTTTACTTCTTAGTTCAATTTCACACGGTTCTTCCCGCACTCACTAGGAGTGTATCGGACCCCTGGATCATGGATCTTGACCAAACTTTATGGGGGTGTTCTCTTGTACCAAAATATGGAGCACCTGCTAGATAACTCTCCGGAATAGGCGCTTACTCTATCAATTTACCAAAATATGTAATAAAAATTATCGTTTAATGGGTTTTTCAAGTTGCCCTGAAATAATCTGTTCTTGCTTGGCGTAATGAGTTCTTACATTGCAGTGAATGTTCATACATTGAATCCTTAATCATGGAAAAATTAAACACTAAATATAAAATCAATACAATAGTATAGAAAGATATAAAAATTATATTTCAACATTCGATCGCGGTATTGCATGTAAATAAAAACACATAAACAGTACGGAATGCGCATGCGCGTGAAAAAAACCAACGGGATACATCGTAATATAGAAACGTATACTATCTGGCATGTAACTGGTTAGTATCTGGATGGTACTCAGTGCCATCTGACGCTGTACAATCTCAGATGTTACTGAGTGACATCTAAGATAGTACTGAGTAGTATCTGGATAGTAGCCACTACTATCCAGATAGTACTGAGTGTAAGCTGAAATTTTTCTAGATTTCAGATAAGACTGAGTACTATCCGGCTTGGTAACCAGTACTATATTTTTCTTTCCGTGAAGGCAAAAATATTCCAAGTCCTAAAATCACGAAATATTTCAAAGTCCATAAAAAAATTGAACGTCGCTCATTTTTCCGAGCGCTCGCAATCTTGCCGTGACGAATCCAGCACGGAAGTCCGGGCCCTAGATATCATTTGAGAAAAATATATCTATATTAAGGTCAACGCGCACCACGCAGCAGCGAGGCGAAGGTATCGGATGTCATCGGATGCTGTAGGCTGGTCCACATCAAAAGGTGTGAATTCTAGTCCAGTCACCGGGGGCCGTACAGCAGGTCTACCCTACAAAAATAGAGAGTGAAGCGAATTTTGGTGAAAATGGTTCATTTCGGGGTGTATAACGAGAATCACTTCGAATCCCTGAAAATTTGGCGCCGCGCCCCCCTCCAGGGGGGTGAAAACATGCGAAATTTCAGTTTTCACGCCATACGCGTAGAAGGGTTGTTCCTACGACCAAGATAGTTATTATCATCTTTGTAGCCGACAAAATTTCTGACGAAATTGTCCCACAGCAATTTCTTGTGCGGGGGATAGCTTCCGAGATATAGCCATCCCAAGATGCGACTAAAATCGAAAAACTCGGCTGACGCGCCAAATTTGCAGTGATTTGCGCGGATCGTTGTGTCGTCGAGTTGCTTCATCCGTTCTTAAAATGTACTAACACTTTTTTGCGAGGATTGAGACAACCTAAAAAATGAATTTTTCGAAGCTTCGCTAGCTTAAGAACGCTGCAAGTTATGACAGTTCAAAGTGGTACTTTGAAAAAAAAAACAAAAATCAGTTATTTACTCTTTTGCAAATGCTGCTATTGCAGACTTTTAGGCCGAAACCGCGAATTTCGGCTGGTGCAATCGATAGAGGATTTCACGATCTAAAAATGAAGTCTCTTGCATTACCCTACTAGCGCAGACGGTTTTCAAATGCGAGGCGACATAACGATCCGCGCGAATCACTGCAAATTTAGCGAAAGTCTCTTTTGCGAAATTTCAGTTTTCACGCCATACGCGTAGAAGGGTTGTTCCTACGACCAAGATAGTTTTTATCATCTTTGTAGCCGACAAAATTTCTGACAAAATTGTCCCACAGCAATTTCTTGTGCGGGGGATAGCTTCCGAGATATAGCCATCCCAAGATGCGTCTAAAATCGAAAAACTAGGCTGACGCGCCAAATTTGCAGTGATTCGCGCGGATCGTTATATCGCCTCGCATTTGAAAACCGTCTGCGCTAGCAGGGTAATGCAAGAGACTTCATTTTTAGATCGCGAAATCCTCCATCGATTGCACCAGCCGAAATTCGCGGTTTCAGCCTAAAAGTCCGCAATAGCAGCATTTACAAAAGAGTAAATGACTGATTTTTTTTTTTTTTCAAAGTACCACTTTGAACGGTTATAACTTGCAGCGTTCTTAAGGAGGTTCATCTGGTCAACGATTTAACAAACAGATATCGTTAAGAATAATTGTATACAGCTATCAGTATCTACAAAGGCACCTCTCAAAATTTCAAGCCCCCAGGATACCTTTTTTTTTTCGTTTTTTTTTTTTTTTAATTTTTATTTCTTTTTTATCACGTTCCTTAGATATTTCTTTATCAATTGTGGAAGTTTCTTTCGAAACTGTTGCAAATTGCATGTGTGATAGCCTGAAAACGGAAAAAACACTGAAACCCCCATAGGAGGGACCATGTTGATTTAGAAAATCTGTTTTTATTTATTTTTAACGAACAAGATATCCTGAGAGCTTGAAATTTGGAGAGTTACCTTTGTAGATACTGATAACTGAATACAATTTTTTTCAACGATATCTGTTCGTTAATTCGTTGACCAGATGAACCTCCTTAAGCTAGCGAAGCTTCGAAAAATTCATTTTTTAGGTTGTCTCAATCCTTGCAAAAAAGTGTGAGAACATTTTAAGAACGGATGAAGCAGCTCGACGACACAACGATCCGCGCAAATCACTGCAAATTTGGCGCGTCAGCCGAGTTTTTCGATTTTAGTCGCATCTTGGGATGGCTATATCTCGGAAGCTATCCCCTGTACAAGAAATCGCTGTGGGACAATTTCGTCAGAAATTTTGTCGGCTACAAAGATGATAATAACTATCTTGGTCGTAGGAACAACCCTTCTACGCGTATGGCGTGAAAACTGAAATTTCGCATGTTTTCACCCCCCTGGAGGGGGGCGCGGCGCCAAATTTTCAGGGATTCGAAGTGATTCTCGTTATACACCCCGAAATGAACCATTTTCACCAAAATTCGCTTCACTCTCTATTTTTGTAGGGTAGACTTACCTGGTGACTGGACTATTCAGATTAAAGTAAATCGAAATACTATGATCGAGGGCGAATTCGATTCAGGATGATATTGATTTGTTTATAACTTTTGCAATTGTTTATCGGCGGGTATGAAACGTTCGCACATTTTTCTAGACGGCATTCCGAATCGAATGAAACCCTCCATCATATCGCGTGTCTAATGGCATAAGGTCGTAAGCGCCAAAAACGTGATTTAAGTGGCAAAAGGTCGTATAGTTTTTTTTTTTCACGCCATTCGCTCTAAAAATGATCCAAACGTATAGATCAATGGAAAATTACGAGATTCAAAATGTAAAAGCAAAAGGTCGTATGTTGGGTGAATACGTCGTTCTTTCATTACAATGTCTAAGAAAAATAAAAGAAAAAGGTAAAGGCAGAACGTCGTAACCACCATTTTTTTTTTTTTTTAACCATCGACACAAAAGTCATAAAAACACCTGAAACGCAAAGATAAATGAAAAAAAACAACGTTTCGGAAAATTCGATAAAAAATATTCGTAGATAAAAGCAGAAGGTCGTAAGCGCCATTTTTTTTTTTTTTTCGTCATTTTTCCAAATAGCTCTAAAAACTCGTGAAACGCGAAGAAAAATCGAAATCGACCTCGTTTCGAAAATTCATGCAAAAAAAATACCAAGGTAAAAGCAGAAGGTCGTAAGTACCAATTTTTTTTTTTTTTTTTCGTAATTTTTCCAAATAGCTCTAGAAACTTGTGAAACGCAAAGAAAAATCGAAATCGACCTAGTTTCGAAAATTCATAGAAAAAAAATACCAAGGTAAAAGCAGAAGGTCGTAAGTACCAATTTTTTTTTTTCGTTATTTTTCCAAATAGCTCTAAAAACTCGTGAAACGCGAAGAAAAATCGAAATCGACCTCGTTTCGAAAATTCATAGAAAAAAAATACCAAGGTAAAAGCAGAAGGTCGTAAGTACCAATTTTTTTATTTTTTTTCGTCATTTTTCCAAATAGCTCTAAAAACTTGTGAAACGCAAAGAAAAATCGAAATCGACCTAGTTTCGAAAATTCATAGAAAAAAAATACCAAGGTAAAAGCAGAAGGTCGTAAGTACCAATTTTTTTTTTTCGTTATTTTTCCAAATAGCTCTAAAAACTCGTGAAACGCGAAGAAAAATCGAAATCGACCTCGTTTCGAAAATTCATAGAAAAAAAATACCAAGGTAAAAGCAGAAGGTCGTAAGTACCAATTTTTTTATTTTTTTTCGTCATTTTTCCAAATAGCTCTAAAAACTTGTGAAACGCAAAGAAAAATCGAAATCGACCTAGTTTCGAAAATTCATAGAAAAAAAATACCAAGGTAAAAGCAGAAGGTCGTAAGTACCAATTTTTTTTTTTTTTCGTTATTTTTCCAAATAGCTCTAAAAACTCGTGAAACGCGAAGAAAAATCAAAATCGACCTCGTTTTGAAAATTCATAGAAAAAAAATACCAAGGTAAAAGCAGAAGGTCGTATCCGCCATTTTTTTTTTTTTCAGCCCTAGACACGAAAGTCATAAAAACACCTGAAACGCAAAGATAAATGAAAAAAAACAACTTTTCGGAAAATTCGATAAAAAATATTCGTAGATAAAAGCAGAAGGTCGTATCCGCCATTTTTTTTTTTTTTTTCAACCCTCGACCCAAAAGTCATAAAAACACCTGAAACGCAAAGATAAATGAAAAAAAACAACGTTTCGGAAAATTCGATAAAAAATATTCGTAGATAAAAGCAGAAGGTCGTAAGCGCCATTTTTTTTTTTTTTCAACCCTCGACACAAAAGTCATAAAAACACCTGAAACGCGAAGATAAATAAAAAAAAACAACATTTCGGAAAATTCGATAAAAAATATTCGTAGATAAAAGCAGAAGGTCGTATCCGCCATTTTTTTTTTTTTTCAACCCTCGACACAAAAGTCATAAAAACACCTGAAACGTATAGATAAATTGAAAGGAACAGCCCTCACAAAATATTGATTATGAATAGTTGTGAGAAGCCCGAATCAAGTAAGAAAAAATACAGTACATCTCTCTCTCTCTCTCTTCTATCACATTATGTACGCACGTGGAAATTTGGATGAGCGATATTAGCCATAGCGAAAATGAGTTTTGGCGGATACGACCTTATGCAATTAGTTGAGGTACTTTTTTCAAATTTTTTATTAGTTGAGAAAGGTCGTATCTGCCAGTAGATACGACCTTCTGCCATTGATTGATAAATTTTTTATTTACCACAAAAACTGAAAAAAAATTTTTTTTGGCGGATACGACCTTATGCAATTAGTGAAGATCATTTTTTTTCTCAAAGTTAGGACTGAAAGGTCGTATCTACCAGTACATACGACCTTCTGCTTTTAGTTGACCCAATATTGAATTTCAACGTTTCTGAACGAATCTTCGTGTTTCTCGCCTAAATACGATAAAAAAAAAATATACGACCTTTTGCCGTTACGAAAAGCAAAAAGTCGTATAATGGCGCTTACGTCCTTATGCCATTAGACACGCGATATTCAAATTCACTTGATTTTGAACTTACACGTTTTCAAGATGTGGACATTATTAGCATTGTATGGAAATTGCAGACCATTCGCCGACGACTGTATGAAAAACGGTTGATAATAATTTGTCATAACTTAGTTCTGGATTATTGTTGAACCGTTTTATTTGGTCATTCATAGGGATTCGTATGTAATAGAAAATAATTAAATCTGTAAAAAAAAAAAAAAAAAATGATTTCACAGTTCTCTGTTATACTTCATATTAGATATATTTATATCAGGGTGGTCCTTATCCTGGTCGATTTGGAACTTTTATAGACTTTCATAGACCCGCCCCCTAAAACCCTTCCAAATTAATAAATAATAAATACGTGCCAAGTTTGAGCCCTTATAATTTAATATTGACTCGACCCCCGAGACGACGAAAAACTAAAATGGGAAATCGCTTGTATCTTTTAAGACCTAACTTTGGATCTTCATAACTCCAACAATTATTGATGATTATTTTCTCCCGGCCGTCGCCAGCCGAAACGTCATAAATAAAATACTTTGGAAAAAAAAGCACCAATTCATATTGACTGTATCCGACGAACCTTCCCGTTATATCTCACGGTCACGAATTTACAATATTATTTTCTCCATTACGATCTTGGCCAAATCAGAGTACAGTATTCTCGGTCACGTGGCCTGTTTCAATCTGATAATCTCCCCGGCCACGGGGGCTTTATCAGACCGATAATTTCGGAGTAGCCTGTCAATTGTTTTCCCCGAAGGTGACAGATGTCATTCAAATATCTGTCAAACTCGTGTCCCAGTTTGAATCAATTTCAAGACGCTAAACCCAAAATGAGTCGATTTGGACATAGCTCATTAGCAGAAATCGATGAAAAAATACAAAACATTATGCCCAGTAATACCGTGAAAACCCAAGCCACTATTTAAGCCTCCGAATATCGAAAACTTTCCTTAAACACTACACTCTGTTCGGCCGGATCGTTATGGAAAAAATAATCCTCCGAATACCCCTCGACCTTCAAAATTCATCGGGTATTTCCCTCAAGTCTTCCTGCATATCAACGATCGGGATCAGTTTTGCAGTAAAATCCCTCGCGTTGCGCGCTCGCGATCTTAATTTGAAAAACTGATCCCTCTCGTTGCTATGCAACAAAACATTCGGGAAATATCCGATAATTTTGAAGGTCTTGGAGTAGATTATTTTTACCTTTGATTCTCTATGGCCCAGCTTGAGAATCAGCTGAACATGTACTGTAGTATCGTGACTCCGAATAGATCAGAAGAAGGAAGAACGTTAACTAATTCCGCTGCTTATGTCATGGCTTTGACTTACCAGTGTTACCACAGTGGGGCGTGTAGGCACAAATGGTGGCGAAATGAGCGAGCAGCAATGCTATCCTGATCGTCAGGTCCAGCTGGATTCGCAACATCGTGCGTGTTGACAAGAACACCAACCCTATGGTTCCGTCACTATTTGATACTCCACCGACGTAGTAATTGCGAATCGGTAAGTTAAGTATGTTGATATTCAGTCGGTGGTCAAACTCTTTCTGTTCGTCTCTCGTTGAGTCGTTGCAGACTAGCTTTAGAATGCAGGCTTTGGGATCCTGCTAGTGCACCACACAATCGTCGCCCAGGACCTCATGATCCCCTCTGCAAGTAAACTCCATGGCGTCATCAACTTCTAAGTAATTAACGGGAGTGCGCAATTCGCTTCGGCCCATGCGCAGTAATGATTGCAATTCAAGCTTGCTACATACATTTTGCCGAGTCTACTAGGTACATCAATTCTGAATCACCAATATTTTGAACCTGACATGTTTTTCTCTCTCTTCTCTCTTTCCTCTCTATATCTTTTCAACTGGTGGTCTAGGTTTTGAGGTGTACGTTGCACAAAAACATATCGCACAGTTGACATTGCCCGAAACGAAGAGACGAAAGTTAATCATAAAAGTGGCAGATACACATATTTTATGCCTTCTACTCCAATGGTGTACAACACACAGAAAAACCTAAGCCTAGATTACGATTGAAAAATCGTAATTTACGGTTTTCATAAGCGTAATCTACGTTTTTAGAAACAACGTGAATCATGCTCTATATTACCGTAAAATAGATCGAATTGTCCTTGAAGTACGATTTCGTATTCGTACACTAAGGAAAACTTTAACGGAAATCACGTTTTACTATAGTACGTTCAGGTTTTCCTTATTGTACGAATACGAAATCGTACATCAAGGACAATTCGATCCTATTTTACGGCAATATAGAGCATGATTCACGTTTTCTCTAAAAACGTAGATTACGCTTATGAAAACCGTAAATTACGATTTTTCAATCGTAATCTAGGCTTAGGTTTTTCTGTCTGAAGATTTGCATTTTCGCTCGAGCTTACTGAACTGGTACTCCTTATCAGCTTGCAAACAAGACTCTGGTTTATATTCAGCTGTGGTGGAGACTTGCGGTTAGCTTATCGTGGTTTTTTTTTTTCAAGTTCAGGTGGGCGCGCACTGGATCGGCTCGCACCGCACCTTCAGGCACCGGACGGGACCGCCTAGCAGCCACAGTCACCCACGGCCGCCGTCCGCTAAAACGATGAGAATGTATTTCACCAGCATTTTACCTAAGAATCCCAGATTGAACAGTTTCACTCGGAAATCCGGCGCGTGCGAGTTGATTTTTCTACACTGATTGGTGGTCTTTTGGGGCCTATTGAGTTTCGTTTCTTCTCCGCTGTGAAAATTTTCCTGCGCCCTGCAGAAATGGTCACCGCTTTCGTCATGCTCATGAAGCTTTGTGAAATTTAAACAAATCGCATGAATTCCATCAATGATATAAAATGGGTCCAAATCTGATCCTATCGTAGAATCCATCAGACCGAATATTATGCCCTGGTTAATCATATTACCGATCATCATGTTATTGCACAGTGAGTAAAACAGGCGTTATACTCGAGAAAGAAACGGAATTACAGTAGAATTATTATCAGACCTTGCCTAATGATGTATTTTTCGCGAAGTATCGCAGGAAAACCACCAACTGTCGTCGAGACTCGTAAACACGAGTGGTCTTGGATAACAGGACGTCGCTATCGTACCACATCCATCGCTCGCAAAAATACGAATCCCACAAAAATATTCGTGTATCCGACTAGTTTTCAAAACAGGAAAATTACCGAAAACCACAATGAACCGTTAAAGAATGATAAACGCAACGATCACCCGAATGGAAATGAAAGAACAGGAAGTATAGCCAAACGCTGTCGTAATAATCTTTGACTCTGCAACGTTTTCTGCATCACCGATACAAGCGTCTGCAGGATTATGCGATACGAAATTCATTTATATGCAGATAACTTGTAGACTGTTTGTGACTGATCTAGTCTGATCTTGAAGGGCGTATCGAGAACTACTAATAGTTCTATTGCGTGACAAATCCACTACTTCATGGATGCATCAACAGCTGATTTTCACGATTCTCATAGGATGACGGATACCGACAGATAGTTGTCACAAATTCATCAGACCATACTTTGCTTTTATTCGGGTTGGATCTGGATTTGCGATGCCCAATAATTTTCTTCCCGCTTTTGGGTGTGTTTTTATTCAATGAATCATAGTCCTGAATATGTATACTGTAACGTATTCGGCCTCTAGCTACCCTTACGGAAAAAAACCCTCAAATTTAGGGGGTAAATTCGCACCCCCAAAATTTTGGGGGTTTACTATGAGAACTCAGGGTTTACCCTGTATTTGAGGGTAAAATTTGAGGGTAAACTCATATCAAGGAATATATAGTATATTGTGCATCAAGGGAGCAAACAACGCGTCCGCGCTCGCGTTCCGCTCGGGCAGCAAGCTACACACTCGGGAGCAAAAACGTTGCTCCCGTGATACACACGATATTTTTTTTTTTTTTACACGTTAACAGAGGCCGATTTAGCTACCTGTTTGAGGGAAAAGCGGTTGGCCCGATTAATTTTTAATAAATCAATAGAGATATGATTCATTTATTTGGTTGCTGCTTTAAACAAAACAGTATAGGTATGAAGTTGGTCCCACCATGTTCTGTTCTTTTCATGAACGAAAAAAGAGGATATCAGGAAGTAAGAAGTAAGGAGACCGATGTCTACGCTCGCTACTCGCCAAAACCTGCGGCGATATCTGAGTTTATTTAGTAGTACGACATTCTGCCACTCGCAGTGCCGGCGTTCCACGTCGGGTCGTGACGCTTCGTCGTCGATTGTCGTCGATTGTAAACCGACCCGACGTGGAACACCGACACTGCGAGCGGCAAAATATCGTACTACCATAGAAACTCAGATATCACCGCAGGTTTTCTAGCATGGAGATCGGTCTCCTTACTTCTTACTTCTTGGAGGATACATAAATGTAGTGCAACTTCATATCGGTGAGCAAAGACTGGGAGAAATAGTATATTGCGTTGCTAGGGACGAAAGTTGGCGATTGCGACGAGTGTGAAGTTTGCCGCCCGAGCGAAGCGAGGGCTGCAATCACACGAGTTGCAATCGGCAACTGTTGGCCATAGTAACGCACGATATTTTTTATAATAAGTGCATGAATGTGGGGCGTGCATGTCAGTAGCGGGACGTTCCCAAGGGACGAAAGTGAAATAATTGTGGACTGCGCATGCGTCAACCTTACTTTCGTCCCTGGTATGCATTCAGCCACTTTCGTCCCGCTAAACTGACATGCAACGCCTCACTTTTCATGCACGTGTTATAAAAAAACTTTTCGAGCTGTAAAACCGCTCTTTGCTCCCCGAAAATAGGGAGAAAAATCGGCCTTTCCGTTCATGTGTGAAAAAAAAACAATTTTGGATGTGAATCAGGAAAGAAAGTACATGCAGACATTTTAGTGATTGTTTACGCATTTTATTCATAATAAGAAATAACGACGTAATAATATTTATGAAGGATTAAATCGAATTGATGTTAATTGCGTAGTTTCATAGGAAATCTACTTAGAATATTTATTTGTAATAGATATGATTGATAACTCGTTGAGATGCGTACGTGTGTAAGGTGGTCCGCTTTTGAATGAAAATGAAAATGCAGCCAAAGAGCAGATTGTGCCCGATCGCAAATTCAAACTCAACGCGATGAGAAGCAATTAACTGTAACGCAAAGTAGTTTGGTGATTGTTGCATATGAAATGTCGAGTGTCCAGATGCACAACGTTTCCGATCGTGCGATCATCAGTCTCATTCTTGAGCTTGATTATTCACATTCGATGTGTCTTCTGGTGTTCCCATTGTTAAATAATCTGTCTCTCCATCTCTTGAAGCATCGGCGTTCATTTGGACGTACGTTGCATCCAAATCGAAGTAATGCTGGAATACATATTCCGACATAAGAATGATTGTAGAATTTCATAAGACATATTGTGACCCGTAATGCGTTCGACTGTGAGATAGTAAACGCTCAGAAATCCCGAATGCCATGGATTAGACTAGATTCAATCGTAAACGTTTCAAACGTTCATACGAATCAGATTCCGGAAAGTAACGACAAGTCATACACCGAGTCGACTTACCGTCTTCACACACTCTTCCAGTATATCACCCATGTTCTTAGCGATCTCCGTGAAGGATGGACGCTGTGATGGCTTCGCATCCCAGCAACGTAGCATCATTTTGTATCTGGAAGGAAGATTGAAATTGATGATGGTGTGAATTGGACGAAATCAACAGTCGATATGTATATTGTATACAATTATATTCACATTTCACGGGTCGCGAGCTTAGGCCGCGCCATGCGGAATCCATCGGTCAGCTTCTGGCAAACGGTTTCGGGCCGCATCCCTGGATAGGGACTTTCAGCAAGGCTGTAGAATTCCCACAAGACTACTCCATACGACCAGACATCCGAGTGAACTGAGAAAACGCGATCTCTCAGGGATTCGATCGCCATCCACTTGAAGGGAAGAGGGTCGTGCCCTTTCTTGTGATAATTGTCGTTTTCGAGAAGGGCCCTTGCCATCCCGAAATCACATATTTTTACGACATTGTCACCCGTAAGGAGGATGTTCCTAGCCGCTAAATCTCCATGCAATACCTGTAACAAAAGTGACGGTGACTTCATCTTTATAATGAAACTACGAATCCTGAATCCTCCAGCTTGATCCCATGTCCGGGTGCGCGTGTGAATCAGATTGTCGGGGTCTCTGGCATGAATATAATTAACGTACAAAATATTGTTATCAGTACGGTCAAGAAATAAATATGTATATGCTGGATATTTTCTAAGAATTCAAACCTGATATTCAAAAAAATAAAAAACGTTTCAATGTCGGCTGAGTTCAAGAAACAGTACGAACGATGTCTCCTTATAATTCCGTTGAATTATATGAACTCACTCCCAACTTTGAAAAGCGTCAAATTTCAAAGCGGATCGAATGGGAGAATTATGAATAAGAATAAAATCAGTGGTGACGAAAAAATTGAAGTAAGGAAATGTCACCCACCCTTCTGGAGCCAAGAAACTTCATGCCACGCGCAACCTGCCAGGCCCAAGCCAACAAGTCTCGCGTGGATATCGGCTCCAAATTCTCATTCGTGTAATCCCCCTGGTAATTGGATCGTGGATCAGCTTCTAGCGGATCATCTTCGGTATCATCATCGTCGACTGCAATGCTCCTAGATCCCGTATGATCTGTACTATGGTGGAAGACTGCTGTCGCAGAACTGATGTCGCAGGCCACTGTGTCAACACTGTGAATCAAAGTAAAGAATGGACCAGGTTTCCCATAAGACAAACATCTTCACTCTACTCTATAGTCAACGTGGTTGGAGTTGTAAGGAAGTTCTTGTATTGATTTACCACAGCTAAAAATCCAAACGCTATCAAATAGAGAGGACCGATGATCTATACATCATTATGCGAGCATCACTTACCGACTATCATTTGCAGAAAAAAGTTCCCCACTCTGACTCAAACCTGTAATGATATTTTCAGCGACTTCTTCAACTTGGTCGATGAAATCAGCTCTGCGGCGCAACAAATAGTCGTGTAGGTTGCCGAATTGGCAGAATTCCACGATTACGAAAAGTTGTCCTGTTCAACCATCCGAATACAATTAGGAAAGAGTGAGAATCACTAATTACAACTCATGATTAATTGAGGTGAATTCTCAGAAACTATAATGGGAGCATATCCAGAGAGATTCTGAGTGAACTGCACGAGCCTCACGGTAGACAATTCGGTAAATTCCTGCCTACAGGCAACTGAAGCATCAAGCTATTAGGTTTTATTTCCGCGTATAGCCGATGGGAACGCGATATGCCAGGCAAAACCTAATCGCTCGATGCTTCAGTTGCCTGTATGAAGGTGTTTACCGAATTGGCTAGCGTGAGGTTTGTTCAGCTCGCTAAGCATCTCTCTGTATGTTGCCTATGAATAATGTGGATGATTACTCTTAGCCAAACTCACCAAATGAGATGTTTTTGGTGCACGCACCAAGAAGGTTGACAACGTTGAGGTGTTTGCCGAGATAGGCGAGAATTTTGAGTTCGCGGGAAAGTGCTGTCATATGGTTGAGACTGGCTGTTGATCGTACTTCTTTCACCGCGACTGTTGTGATTGTCTCGGGAGGGCAGATTGATTTCGCCTCTGCCATTCTGACTATACCAAATGCACCGCTTCCCAGTACCTTACCTGTAAGACAGTGTAGATATACGTGGTATTCGTCCTTCAATATTAACACATCAATCTCGTGCATTACGCGTGGAACGATAACTTCAAATACGTCTCAGGCAATACTTGTTTACCGTTAAACCATTGTCATGTACACGAGAAAGCACGACAAATGACAATATGGGTCCCAATATTCCTAAGTGAATTAGTAATTTGTAATTTGTGCAAATATACTCAATCTAATGAAGGGTTTCTTTCAAAAGTCTACAAGATTTATCGATCGTAAGTCAGCGGATACAAATACGATATAAAGTCCGATACCAAGCTTCAGTAACTTCCGTGGAAATTCCCATTTCTTGTTGTATGGCAGCAGCTCAGCCTGCTCCGCCATGTTCAGTTCTGGATCCAGACAATCCAAAGCCCCGCCGTTGAAACGCTCGAGGGTCGCTTCTATAAATCTTCTTCTTGCTGCCTGAAAGAGATCATTCTTCAGGTTCATGCAACGATAATTCAACGCGGCGGCGTAAAAACAAACTATTTCTGGATACCATTTCGCGCCGCTTCCAGATATTCATCCAGACAATCATGACGATAAGTAGAAGAATGACGACGATTGCACTTGACCATATCGTGGACAGCTTCTCTTTGTAGGGCTGATCAGGCGAACGTGTACCCAAATCTAGAGTAAGAGAAAGAAAGTGAGTGCGAAATGAGAAGAGAGTGAGCGGAAGTCAGTCTGGTGCTGACTGTAATATTCGGTGAGATATAATAAACCTGATTGATATACACATATCCCGGTATATGTCTTCTTTAAACGACCTGACCAAAGTTACCACCATCCTGTACCCCGCGAACTCTCTAGTCTAAAGTCTTACATCTTTTCCTAGATTTATCAGATAAGGTTTGTGCGTTCATGGTTAATTTACAAAATTGCGACGTGAAACTACGGCTGAAAAATCCTGAAATAAGCATAACTTCAATGCAAGATCTTTCTTATGTTGTCGCGCCGATGCGGTATACTTCAGCTCCGTGTAATTACACATCAGCTGCAAAACTTGAGTACAGATTTTGTGATTCTCCACGTTGCAATTGGCAAATTTCATCTAGGATTTTCAATAAATTGAGTGGCAAACTGATTTATCTGAGTATTATCTAGTTGAGGTACGAGACTCAGAGCTGTTGAAGCCATTTTTTTCCGCCTGTCGACAGCATTGCTTTCGCCAGGCGGAACTTCTTCCTACAATTAAGGTACATGTCACTTTTGTTGCTCTGATCGGGTTCTAATTGTTATACGAGATACTTGATGTTTGTTAATTCGAATGTCCCACCTGGTCAATAGATACTCAGAATCAGTCTTGGTAACTGCGTATGCGGATCGTTACCGACCCCACCCGATTCAGTTATACATAATTTTGCTTACTACATGAGAAGAGGTCGATTTGTTGAATCATTTTCAATACCTGTCTGTCTTGTTAAAACGTCCCGATCCTGACTCCAATTACCGCATATCGTCTTGTAATCGCTACAGGCAGCTACTCTTACCACATAACTAGTGTTGGTTTTCAGATGTTCGAAATCGTAAGCCTGTACAGTGCTCGGCAAGTAAAGCAGCTCTTTCTCTTCGCCCATATGAGTCCTACTCACTTTGTATTGATGGACATGATCACGCTGTTCTAATGGCGGTGTCGACCATTTAATTGATATTGATTTAGAACTCGTTTCCGTTACTTCGATAGAAGGAACAAAATTTGGATCTGCGAAATCACAATGTGTGTATAATTTCGTTCTACACCGAACCCGGTACAAAACATATTTCGTAAGAAATTAATTTACAAAAAATTGGACTACGGAGACAGACTTCTGAACGTCATTTCAATACCTCTGTGTATCGTGGAAGCACTTTTTTTCACACCCCCAACATATTGATCTCGAACATCAGATCCCGTACAGAGTGCTACGGTAATCTCATAATCAGTCCGAGGTTCGAGACGTTCGAATCTATGGAATCCTACAGAATATATTGAATCCGAATCTATTATTTTGCTTCCTTCCGTTATCGTCAGTATATACATTAAGTCATTGTCGATGATATCCCGTGGTGGCTGCGACAATCCAATCGTTATCGAATCCAGAGTCGTTGCCTCGATCCAAACGGTCGGAACATAATCTGTGAAATGAAACTCACGTAAATCCATAATTCGAAAATATTTCCTTCAATCGTCGAACAGACCTGCAGGGGCCCTACCCTCACGGAAAAATACTATTGGGGCGCCAATATAACTACTATTGAGATTCTAAATAGTAACTATTGGAATTTTAATAGTACTATTCAATAATTCATAGTTACTGCTCAGACGTTGGCAGTTACTTTATAAAATGTGGTAGTATATTTCCCCACTTTCCTCTATTAGTTCAGATAAACGTCGAAAACCATCAATGTCAACTCAAGGTATTACAAGTCTTATCTGACCGATGACCGGGTTCGATAAGATGGTGAGCCAGACATATGTAATTTGCGTCGTCTTCCCGCATGATGCTCGTCAATTCCAGGGTTCCGTGATAACCATGGTCATCGGTGAAATACGCAATGATTGAAGAATTTGTCAAGTCAATGTTTACGTTCTCGAACCCCAGTAGCCATCTGAATTCCGTTTCATCACATGCTGACGTAATAAAGCACGACATAGATGCAATCTTGTCTGCTTCCATATTAATTCCCATTCCATCTTCGGTTGCTACATGGAAAAATATATACTTTAGAATAGATGCGAAAATATATTCCGTGATATGTATTTTATATTCATTTATATAAGATTCAAATATGTTAAAATATATAATATATATCTGGAAATATATGTTAAATATATTATATTGAAATTCATCGTCGTATTATTTGAACAAAAACGAGGCCGAACACCCTTCCACAAATATCAGAGACTCTTTAGTATTCAAAGGACTACCTTCAGTAAAATATTCATCATCAAAAATTATCACCTTCGTTTCGAAAACTGAAAAACAAAAGTTTTTTGAAAAAATCGTAGTCAAGAATTTTTTTTCAAAAATTTCTGAGCTCTGCACAGCGTGAAAGGTGAAAGTTTTGCGATTCCGAATCACTAGTGAAAAACATCTGTATGATCGCTCAAACCGAAGTTACGTACGCTTAAAGATCGTTCCGTGCGCTCGAAGAAAGATTTTTTCATATTTTGAACATCGAATAACTTCCGAACCACTTGATACCAAGGCGCATGGCTCTAGATTCCTTGTTGAGGATCGTTTAGGAGTCAAAATCTTGCGTGGCACCAAAATCGGTGACCTAAGCGCAGAAAAGTATCCCACTTGAGGGAGACCACCCCATATATATGTCAATATGTGAAAGAGGAGAGTTCGTGGACTTCATATAATTACGATCGAACATCACTTCCAGGTAAGTTTATTTAATCATTCAATCATTCTGCCTCAGAAAAAGAAGATAACATCATACATCATTCGTCTATTTCATATCAATCATATTACCTATCTCGACGTGGAGACCCACTATTCCAACTATTCCAGGAAAAATCCGTGATAATCCGTTTGTCTCGCAAGCATAGTTTCTAGAGTCGTTTCTGCTGGCACCGCGGATCTTACACTTCAATGTGGCTTCTGTATAATCATGGAACGCATCCGGCACATGCAGCACATCCACGCGTTCTTCATCTAGTGAATTAATTTTAGAGATACAAGCGCAATTAAAACACACGTTAAATGAAGCTGGTAGAGGAATCAAAATTCAATATAGCAAATCGTCACCAAAATATCCGCGAGCCAGTAAGTATAGCGCGTGAATAGCTGAACTACGTGCATGAACATTGCTATCGCAACTTAAACGGCTTCTGAACAGTGTTGCGAGTCACTAATTACATTTTTAATGGAATTACTAATTTAATTACCCATTACTTTGGTAATGTGTAATTAAACCGAGTTTAATTACCCATTACTTTGGTAATGTGTAATTAAATGAAGTTTAAGGGCTTTTGAGCGAGCTCCGACAACTCCTCGTTCGGAAGAGCGCCTCTAGCGCCCAGCTGAAGAACCCTATCGAAATGACTACATCTATAGGCTAGTCTCTGCATGTGTTCGTGTCGATGCTACCCTGCACTACCCTGTCACTTCAGATTTTAGTCGACGGATGTGATTGCTCCTGCTGCTCTGATTTACCGCGGGATAGTATTAAAAGATTGCTAACGAGAGCCTGTACGGCGCGCTGGTTATCCCAGCACTGGTTTTTCCAGATAAAGTGCAGAAAATAATGTTATTAATATCATTTTGAGATGATTAGTGACCGTGGTATGTAGTAGATAAAATAGTCGGAGACGGTCAGGATTTGGAGTGTGTTAAAACCATTTTTTATTGACGTTTCGGCTGGCGACGGCCGGCCATCCTCAGACTGTGAAATAACAATAATAATAATATAATAATAATAATAATTGTAACTGTGACTATTATTTCACAGTCTGAGGATGGCCGGCCGTCGCCAGCCGAAACGTCAATAAAAAATGGTTTTAACACACTCCAAATCCTGACCGTCTCCGACTATGTTATTAATACCATGTGTCTGTGTATCGGCCATGTATTAGTGTCAGCTGATTTCACAGCTTCGTATAAATAAATCTATTATTAATTGGAATTTCCTTCAATTACTTGTCGGATACCAGCGCGCCGTGGCTGATAATCTGAGGATCACCCCTATGACATCTGAGAGTGATTAGTGAAGCAATAGAGACGTGATCCGTCGACTAAATTACGGTTATGAAAACTGGCCGAAAATGCTACTCCGTCGGTAAAACAGCAGAGCGCTCAAAAGCCCTTAATTACACATTACAAAAGTAATGTGTTATTAAATGAAGTTTAATTACACATTACTTTGGTAATACGAAAATAATGAGTAATTAAAAAAAATTTAATTACAATTTTCACAACACTGCTTCTGAATAGCCGTGGAGAACTGAACTTTATTACAGGTTGATAAAAAGCTCCAACGCACGAAAAGTCATTTTGATAATTAAGAGAAAATGATAACGCACAGTTACTTTTGTGGTGACTCGAGCGAGGGAGAGTAGGATATGTTTCACAACCGCGATGAGACTGTTCAACTTTGGTCATTTTCCATGCACACGTTTTTCTCATACACAAGTCTTGTTGAAAACTTGTCAAGGACGTACGTAGACTAATTTTTTTAAAAATTTGCCCTTTCCGAATTCATATTCAGCTGAGCAGGAAATTCTTTATTCAACTGTGAGCATTTTATTAGGCGATCTGGACGAGGGACTGCCTTTTTCTTTATTTGCCAGCTATATTAAGGGGAGACTTCGGTGAAATTTTTGGCAAAAACAGGTTTTTTAATTCTTAAAACTTTGAAAAGACGTGTATAAAAAAATCCTTGCAGCAGTTTTTGAATAATGTCAAGATAGATAGTGAAAAAAAGTTTCAGCCTCCTGCAATGAAAGTGTATGCGCAAAGAATTTTTGACAGCGGTGAGAAAAATCTTCTTCGCAAGATTCCTTGGGCTTACATTTTCATCGCAGGAGGCTGAAATTTTTTTTCACAGTCTATACTGACATTATTCAAAAACTGCTGGAAGGATTTTTTTATACAACCTCTAATAGCGATTTTCAAAATTTCACCGAAGTCTCCCCTTAAGCGCTTAGGATAATTCATCCCATTGAAATAAATAAAACCAGTTCAAGATTCACCATCTAATATTTTTTGATAACTCGAATTCTGGATTCTCTCTTAGATGCTGGATTTTCCCAGCTTGAAAATTGAGAATCGAGATGGATGCGTGATGCCTGCTTTTTCTAGGGAATTTTCTGGGCTGCGAAACGTTAGAAAGCGAGTCGCGAGTGTGACAAATTTGAGACAAAACAGAGGAGTGAAATGTGCACTAGTTGGTCAGAAATGTCAACCAATATGTGTTCTAAAATTATGAAATGAACTGGTTTCAATTTGCTCGGGTAAAATTTCCAATGTAATACCTCGATTGGACGAATAAACATGTGAGATCATAATCGAGTCTCGGAAACTCGTCAATTTGATTTTTGCGTAGGTACCAATTCTTGAAGCTCGTACCTTTCTTCCACGTCGTAACCCATTTTGAATAAACAGCCGGTAAATTACACGAGTGATTCATGCCAATTATCCATTTGAATTTATAGGCAGTGTCACTTTCCAGCCCGGTTACAATTTTGCCTCTGGAGTAAAGTCTGTGTATCTCTGAATGGAAGCACCATTGTTCTGTACCGTTCTTCATGTACAGTAGACGAGACCACATAAGTTCAGAAGGGTATCCACGCCAGGTCAAATAAACGCTATCTAACCCAATAGCATAACTTCTAAAAAGTAAACCGGCATGATCAATAATTTCCGAAGCTTCCGGTACTTGTGAGTAACTCCCTTCGCACCCATCAGACCCGTCGTCCCTCGGTTTTATCATCTCCAGGGTAATCGCAGTTCCACTTTCGTTGACATAGGCGGTGATTTTCAAATTTGTCAGGTTCACGTCTCCGTACTCGAACTTCAGTTGCCAGATTATATCTGATCGGAAACGTCTACTTATGCGGCAGCCCACAATTGCTGCAGACTCGTTTGCTGTTACGCCAGTTTCATTCTTTCCGTCGGTTATCCTACCAGGCTCTGAAAATACGAACAGGGTGATGAGAGAATTATTTTATTCATCATGAAGTTAACACTCGGACTTTGTAATTATTGGAGAAGGATCTCAATCAATCTAGTCGAGTCATTGTATTTTGTCTTTGGCCTGACGTTTCGGCAGTGATGTGCCGGGCTGGACCCTTAACAACTGCGATGACCGAGGTGTTGAAAACCAAAGTTTTCAGGTAGATTTTTGAATTTTAACTCAACCCATCCGGTATCTCAAAAGCGCGGAATGGTATATAACTTAGTTGATAGAGCCATTACGTTAGCACATTCAAAATTCCATACTGAAAACCTAGATTTAGCGAGAACCTTGTTACGGGACAACAACTACCCCGATATCTTCTTTGAAGGGTTAATAACAAAAAGAGTCAAACATTTAAAACACAAGACCCAACTTAGTAGTAACAGCAACTTCGTAATCACGTTGACAGACCCGGATCTCAACACCTCGGTCATCGCAGTTGTTAAGGGTCCAGCCTGGCTTAGACACAGAATAGTTCCCATACCTTACATCAGTGGTTTTTCTGAAAGATTAGGTAGCTCACTCAGGAACTTTGACCTAACACCAGTCTTTTGTGTTAATAGTGATCTAAGCTCAGTAGTCACTAAAGGTAAAGACCGCAGTGCCGAACACGATAAATGTACAGTAAAACCTCCCTTATAGTCCCCTCTCGTTTAGTCCAACCTCTGATATAGTCCAAGGACAACCTCTCTTATAGTCTATAAGCTCCGCCTACTGTGTACCAATACATCCACACAGACCCGAGCGTCGGTGAGCTTGGGGCCCCTTTACGTTTCATGATGTCACGCGCGTCACGACTAGTAACGACCATAACCTCGAATGCTGTTTGAAGTTGGAGTGTTTTATTGAGTAGTATACGAGTGTTATTTTAGTACGATGTATCGTCGTACATTCTTGAAAAGTTTTTCCCAAATATCTGATCACTGGTAGAAAAAGAACAAATATGGAGGTGCGAAAAAAAAGAAAAGTAGCTCATAATTTTCCATTTACTCCAACTAAATTATTCAAGAATCAGACTTCCTAAGGATACACACTTGATAGAAAAACATTTTACAGATTTAATTTGTCAATTGACTTTTGATTGATGAGCAATTTAAAAGTGTACCGTAGTATTTTTCATAATAAACAGACAAATTTGTAGGTACGTGCTACGGCCCTGGGGTAAGAAATTCGCATAGGGTCCCATTCTTACATATCACATCCCTGAGTGCTATTTGCTGATTGGCTGATGAGCGTAGCTCGCGTTACGCCTCTTGTGGACTATAAGAGAGGTTCTGAAACACGGACTTGGACTATAAGGGAGGTTTTACTGTAATGTTGTTTATAAGATCCAATGCAACGATTGCTCAGCGTCTTATGTTGGTGAAACTAAACGAGAATTGAAGACTAGACTGAAAGAACATAAAGACAACCTTAAAAAAAACCCAGAAGCACACTCTGTCGTTTCCGTACATCAAATAGAATCTAACCATACTTTCGACTGGGGTAATGCAGTAGTGCTTGATAGGGAATCAGTTTGGTCTAAGCGTATCACCTCTGAGATGCTGCGTATTAATTTACAACCTAACAGTCTTAATAAGAAGGAGGACACTCAAAAATTGCATCAATCTTACTCTAATATGCTACGTAGGTTAAGATCAAAAATTTGTTCGTAGTCTTTAAACACTCTAATTATAAGGTCTTGTTTTGGTGAAAAAACTTGGTCGCGAGTGCTCAGCTTTGTCTAACGATATTAACATCCATTGACGTCATGCATTGACGTAATCTAGCTCGACTGTTTACATGGTCACCAGGTTTTTTCACCTAACATCATTTTCATAAGGTATTTTAAGCTCTGACTATTAATTATTAGTGTTAATCCACCTGTGTACTGTTCTTTCTGTAAATTTTGACCACCATTGTATACATCCTGTTAGCTTTCTGATTTAAATCTCTTGACTTCTGTATTTATCACATGTTTGTATATGTTGTGTCAGATTATTGACGCAATTTTTTTTTTTTTGTAAATTCCAATAAACTAGCTTCTAATGAGGGCAGCACATCACTGCCGAAACGTCAGGCCAAAGACAAAATACAATGACTCGACTAGATTGATTGAGATCCTTCTCCAATAATGAGAAAATTATTTGTTACCCGAATAGTCCCTGACAATTTGTTGAATCTGTTGCTACGACGTCTGGACAATTATATCACCTACTGATAACCAGTGTTGTGAAAGGTACTTTATAAATAGTACCTAGGTACAGGTACAGGTACTTGCAGGAAAAAGTACCTAGGTACAGGTACAGGTACTATTTAAGAAATGTACCTAGGTACAGGTACAGGTACTCAGAATGTACCTATAAATAGGTACTTAGGTACATTATTTACGTTGAGCATAAGAATGATACGAAAAAGGGTGAAAAAAATATACGAAAACCAAGTTAGTGATATACATACTGGTACAGTTATACGTACACGTTCATTTACCACATTTCACACGCCGAGATTCTTACGTAAATGAAGTACCTTATATTTTACCTATAAATAGGTACAGGTATTCCTCAAATGTACCTAGGTACAGGTACAAGGTACTTGTTAGGAAAAGTACCTAGGTACAGGTATAGGTACTGAAAAATGTACCTAGGTACAAAAAAAGGTACTTGTACCTAGGTACTTTACAACACTGCTGATAACTAATGCCATATCTTTGCAGAACTTTACATCCTTCTAGGTGCTCAGAAAATGAGAAAAATCTATCCAGTATATTGGGTGTTTTTTCAAATGTATCGAGCGTTTAGAAAAATTATGCTTCGGAGATATTTGGAAAATTGTCTACTGAACGAACGATCGAGGATCGAGAAACCAAGAATATACAGAGCGATTCTGGGCGAAGTTGTTGACCTATATAGGTAGGGAAGAGAGACCATGAACGGGACGATTATTGAATGGGACAGTTGCGTGATAGGTATGAAGGAGACGACGAAAAATTTTTAACCAAACACCATGAGATGTCATTTGTTTCGCCGTTGTCGAATCCCGTGTGCTATTCAGTCTAAACGTGTTTGTTTCGACGGTAGATTACGATAAGGAGTCAACATCAAATAAAGTGAGTGCTCATTACATTTACGTTACTGGTTGTAATTGTTTTGTTATTGCAGTTATTTGCAATCATTTAACGTATTTTCATACATTGGTTCATCCCCTATAATGTCCCGATGACTGATATTGTGAAGATGTTCGATCATTTGATATATTCACTGCATCTTACCCAATAACGTGTTATTATTGAATGGGACATGCAGAAAGTGGACTTGTTGTGAATGCCATGGTGGTAGTAGGAAGATGTTCTACGAGTGTGAGGCTTGCGAGGATGCGGATTAATCGATTGCCACCCAGTAAACGAAACTGGATTGGCGAATCCGATTTTTTGAGATTCCAGATTGATATAATTGAAAAAATTTCAAGTTGATGTCAATTTCGGTTCTTTTCTGTCCGTTTCAATCCGTAATCTCAAAAAATCGGATTCACCAATCCAGTTTCGTTTACTGGGCACAGAGATCTGTGGTTAATTGCACTCAAAATGATTTTTGGGCCAGCTTAATTAGCATAAATACATCCGTCCCATTCAATATTTATAGCGTCCCATTCAAGCATCACTTCGCCAATGAATGGGACATTTGTGATTTCATGTATACATAGGTTTTACGACTCTATGAAACAAGAAAATATATTTTCATGTCCCGAACTTCATTTATAAAGAGCCAAAGTTGAGTGTCTTACAAGTTAAAAATATGTGTGCTTTGTTGAAAATGAAAAAACTACACATTTATAAAAAGTGTCCCATTCATGACCTCTCTCCCCTAATTCGATAAACGCCTGCATACGGGAAACTTGAAGTTCAACCGATTCGGTTTTATTTCACTGGAGATGTAACTGTTCCGCCGAAAACATTCGTTTCAAAACCACGTCGAGACTTACATTACTCGATTTTGACCACAAGTAAGTGCAACAATACTACAGATGTATGTGACCAGCGATTTTATCATTTTTCAAGAAACTCATCGAGTGATGAGCGAACGTGGAACAAAGAATATGGTATGTTTGAACGGGTGGGCAAGCTTCGATCACGACGCGACGTCTACGGATAAACTTGAAACGAGATGACCAAGTCTTTTGCCTCGAGACGGTCAATATCACCCATCATTCATTGATTTCATATTAATCACATTACCTGTTATTTCGATGTACATCGTCTTGTCGAATAAAAAAGTTCCGTCGGCTGTACTCCCCACGCAGGTGTAATTTCCGATGTCGCTTCTTCTGGCGACGCGGATCTTACAAGTGAACAAGAGTTCATCAGAATTTGCAATCTCTTGAAACCAGCTGTCCAGCCTTGGCGGTTCTTGATCTCTTGCGTCTATTTATGAAATAAATTGAGCATTAGAATTCATTGGAATCGAGCTGATCTCGAAATCAAGATCCGCGACAGCGAATGCTCGCCATCTACCGTTCATAAGTTCGGAATCACGTCACAAATTTTTGATCAAGACAGAAGGTTGAATATCTCGGTCGAAACAAATCGTAGCTAAATTTTCCAGGTGGAATTTGGAAGGAACCAGCTTTATTTTTCTTATCATTTCAATTTTCCACGGTTCTTTCTGCACTCATCAGAAGTGATTCGGACCTCCAGATCATGGATCTTGCTCAAATTTTATGGGGTGTGTTCTCTTGTACCAAAATATGAATCACTTGCTAGATAACTCTCCGAAATGGGCTTTTACTCCAACAATTTAAAAAAATATACAATATAACTCAGCGTTAAAAGGGTTTTTCAAATTGCCCTGAAATAATCTGTTTTTGCCTGGCGTAATGAGTTTCTGCATTGCGGTGAATATTCATACATCGAATCCTTACTCATGCGCGAAAAACTTGAAAAAAAAAAAAAATAATAACAAAGCAATTTTTTTATAAGTTCCTCGTAGGCAAAAATATTCTGTCCTAAAATCACGAAATATTTCAACGTCCATAAAAAAAATTGGTTGGTCCTCATTATTCCGACCGCTCGCAATCTTGCCGTGACGAGTCCAGCACGGAAGAATATACCTATATTAAAGGGGTTATCGTGATATTTCGTTCTCTTACGAATGTCGTGAAAAAATTCACATGAGTAGCTTCCAGTACCGCAGTTAATACATTCAAATTTCAGAGTCCTCAGCGGCACCAAACACGAGAAAAAAATTTGCATATTGAGAATCTTATACATGGCATCTTATAGGAAGCGTCGTCTAGCATTAACGTTTTAAGGCATAAGGGGGCGTCCATTAATCACGTGATACATTTTGGGCCGATTTTGACCCCTCCCCTCCTCTGCGTGATCTTAGGTGAGACTGTATCTACCCCCCCCCCCCTCCTCCTCCTTATCACGTGATTATTGATAAAAAAAAATCGATATTCTACACAAGGCTTAAAAAATATTAAATAAAATGGCTCATAAATATTTTCAAATCCTCTGTTTATCAAGTTCACATTGCAATGACTGATTCGTGCAATCATATTATTTATTCAACAGTAAAATAACAGAATATTCATATATACCTAATAATATAAATATAGGAAATAATAGTTAACGAATATTATAACATATAATATATTAAATCTTAGGAACACTAGCTTGAGCATCTTTGGCAATGAAACTTATAAGATTTAAACAATATAATGATTTTAAGAAATACTATGGCTCGAGGAATCTCTCCAACGGAACTAATTCGAGATTAACAATCCTGAAGACGTCAAAAGTTCTGTTTAAAATTAATATTCTTCTTCGATCCAGGGATTCTGTATACTTTGTGCGATACTGACAAGTGCCGGGGTGTTTTCCACCTCTTGCAACTCTTGTACGTCGAGAGTATCGACCTCCTGTACGTCATGTAACCCTTCTTCTTCATCCATTTGTTCACCAACCTGCTCATTGCGTATACCTTTATTTTTCCTGTGAAGATAACTTTTGTGTGCAGTCACAGCTTTTTTCGAACAGAAATACAGGCCACATTCCTTGCATGTTCTGCCTTCAAGTTCTGACTGTACACTCGGGCAATACATGTCGTAAGGTAATTGGCGAAAGGGACCCTGTGGAGGCACCAGGCACAGAGACTGTCTCAATAGAAAAGGGGCGAACGTCTCGCCGTCGTGTTCTTCGTGCGTCGGAATACTCAAACTATTAGAAGTTTGAATGATCGGAAAGGGAGCAGGAAGGAAGCGTTCGGGAAGGACAAGATGCAGTGAACTACGAAATTCGCTACAGCAAGCCCTGACGTCACATTTTACCACCTGTTCATAAGAAAAACCGTCACAAAACCATATTACAATTAACGTCTACATTATTTCGAGAAAACTTCTGTAAAATCATAGTAGTAAAAATTTCGAAAAAGAACCTGGAGTAAATATTGGCTATGTCGAACGTGATTGCTACACCACTGTTGCGAAGGCATCACCGGTACAAAGCTCTCGGCGTGAGCATCAGGCTCGACATACTCAGTGACAACGCTTTTGCCGTCGATCACAACGCTGCTCCATATCTCGGCGAGGACCTCACCTGCCTTGCGGAAGTTCTTCTTCTCGAGCTCCGAATCGACTGTTTGACCCCTGTCATTAAGGTGACTCCCAAATGAGTCATGCGGTAGAATCACACCTGACAATTCCCTACTAAGAGGGGCCATTCTTCTATCAACTCTGTTGAATGCGCTCTTTCCCGGTGCATTTGTAAAAACAAATATTGCATCAAGGCCATACTGCTGGAAGTGGTGTATCGCATTGGCAACAACTTTCGGGTAGCGAGGGTTTTCATCAGGCCCACCATCAGAGGAAATCATGAAAACAGGCTTCATATCCCCGTTTTCTTCTCGCATAATTTCTTTGAAACTGTCCAGGGTGGCAAGTTTGTCGAAGTCCGTGGCATGCGATGAGGCGGTTGAAGACGAGTGCTTGCCACTTCGAATCGAGATGTAAGTTGGCCCCGTATATGTGACGGCTTCTGGGCGACCCATAGCATTACCTTTAATAATGCATCCGGCGTATACGCTAGGAATTAGCTTATGTTTCGCAGCAACTACCCAGTCATGGTCCGGCAGAGATACTCGATACTCCACGTGCATTAATAGTGGTGCCTGCTTGTTGGCAGCTGTCAGACCTATCGGAACTCGCGCTTTATCATCTTGCGAAATGAAACTGACTTGATGGGGACCTAGAATGGATGCTACGGTTTCGAGCGATCTAACTGTCGCTGTACAGAAGTGTTGATCTGGGTGAGCCTTATGATGGTCAGCTTCGGGGCGACTTAACTTCACTGGTACCGTGACAACGTGCCGCTTTCCCTCTAATGTGGTATACCTCCTCGGTAGTAAACGAATATAAGTTCCACTTCTCGAAATTTGAAAGCCCAACTCTACCAATCTGCCACGAAGATCACCAAGTGTTCGGCAACTTCGCACGATCTCACAGCGACGACGTTCCTCTGCAGACGCTCCAAACATTGCCAAATCTACGATCGTCTTCAGCAATTCAGGTTGCTTTTCTTCCAAACGTGGACGGCCTGGTTCAGTGCGAAGTTTCAAAATATTAGCAGCATCGGGGTTCTGAATACACACCGCATTGATTTTGGATCTGTGGGTGTTTCTGTGTTTTTTGGTGTGAAGAGTATGCTGCCGTTTTTTGTGCAACTCCTTCTTGGATGACTCGATATTTTTTTTAAGCTTTAATATTTGACGTTGTTCGCTATTGTCTGAACTCATGCAATCTCTGCGACGAATGGCAACTTCAAGTTCCGCTTCTAGTAAAGAAATGCGCTTCTTTAGTTCATCCTGTGCGGGGGTTGCTCGCACACGCTTAACTAAGGTACTGCTAGAGCCCGGGTCGTCAATAGCTTCTTCATCGCTTTCCAAAACTCTCACTTTGCGCTTACGAGTCCCTGGAACGAAACATTTTCAAGCTCATAGCTACCAAACAATAACAAAATCGTTGAATATCGTGAATCTGGAGTGACAAACATTTTTGAAACGGCGAAATTTGCGTATAAAAATGGTACCTGATGGGATTGGAGAGGTGCTACTCATAATAACTTCTTTATCAATATCATCATCGGAATCCTGCAGCAATAATGATCTTGAGCCCAGTTCATTTACTTCAGGTTCATGGGTACCGGACGCCTGCGAGACTATATTCGTGGATGAGTTTGGGGCACAGGAATTCACCACAATATTTGTTGTAATAGTAGTTGATGATGATGCTATATTTTTTCCATCACTCTGCAAATGTTTTATGACCACAATATAATCATAGAATAAAATGCAATTGACTTAAATTTCACAATATCTCATTGTTTTGAGATGACAAGATCGAGCTGATCATTATGTACATTTATTTATTTTTTAAGCCTTCTCCCCCAAAAATTTTGCATAATCAAATATTGTTAAGCACTCGTAAAACTTATTCTGGCTCCAATTACGGAGATATTTCAATTTAATATGAACATTAATAGTAACCAGACGATATATCAACTATCACATAGAAAACTATACAATAGTCTGTGAATTTGAGCATATTATTTCTTTTGTGAAAACCATGAAGCATATTAGAGTACGAAGAGTATCAGAGTTAATTTCTTCGATGTCGTATTGGGTTCATTTTTTACAATTCGTTGAAATTCACACAGAATAAATTTGACAGATAAAGTTGAATTAATAACATGGGAGTGAGTGTGATTTCACTGCGTCTTTTTTGGTGACTTTTGCTATTTAAAACCATGCAAACTTTCACCTACCTGTTCATTTTGTTTCGAGAAATAAAATAAAATACTCGCTGCCTTCTTAGCACTGTTTTTTTTTTTCGATAATCTGCCAGAAGATTTCTAGCAAATTTAACGAACTCATTTTTTGTAGGATTTTCGGCTTTCGCCTTAGCCCAGAGAACATTAAACTCTTTTTGGGCCTGTTGTCCAGTTCGCGATTCGTGCAATAATTTGTAGAGCTTGAAGCTCTCGTTATATAAAGAGCCCAGTTCGGAAGCCATATGGAAATATTACTCGATTTTAAGTTGAAAGATCCAACATCGACTACAATCAGTATTAACAAATACGTCTATTGAAATAATAACTCGCCAAAAATGTTAAAACAATAAGATTCAAAAAATCTGACAGTCTGAATACGCGTCGGTGGCGCGCCCTTCGCGGCTGCGCAGTGAACTCATGCTCGATTTAAAGCGCATAGAGACAATTGTCAATCGCGGGATATTTGAAAGTCGTAAATAATAAGAGATTCTTCCAGATCGTCGGAAAAAAAATATACGTGATGCGTCCGAATGACCCCCCCCCCCCCCCCCCCCATATGAGGGGCCGTGATTTTTCTAGTGACCCCCCCCCCCCCCTCCCTGCCTGAAGCCTCACGTGATTAATGAACGCCCCCTAACTTGAAAAGTTTTCTTACGATTTTCACCAAAAACTAACACACAATTCAACGTCAATATTAAAATAACATATCCAAGAATCAAAGACATTTACCGTCACGGTTTTCGAGATATAGCTTTGTAAAGTTTGCTCTGCATTGACATTACGCGTTGATTTCATGGTTTCGCTTCACTCGTAGCGCTTCTGGCTCGCTAGTTTTTCGCGCGCAAATAGTTTGCGTGTGAACACACAAAGTGCCGGTACGTGTGCGTGAACAGTAGGGTGGTCCTTAAAAAAAAATTTATCGTGGCGCCCCCCAGATCAGCTCCAAATAATTCAAAACAAATGTGGAAAAAGTTGCAGCCCCCCATCTTACAAACCGGCCATTACCAGAGGGGGATCTCATGTGCTCCTTTGAAATAAACGTGTTTTTTTTTCGATTTTTCAAAGACCTGCGTACTAGAGCGTCCTAAACTGTTTCTAAAAATCCCAAATACTTACGAACGCATTCCTGGTTCCCATATTGTATATCCAGATGGATAAATCGAACTCCTGATTCAATCCTGACAGCTATATGGGTCATCCCATAAGAGAAAACGTATTTTTTTACTGTCCGTAAAATTATCTCAAAATTTCAGGATCACAATTTTTCATTTCATGATCAATAATTTCAATGTCGAACTTTGTTCTGACAAAATTTTCCGGCAGCTAAAAAAAAAAAAAAAAAAAAAAAAAAACAGAAATACGTTTTTTCTTATGGGACGACCCATATAGCTGTCAGGATTGAATCAGGAGTTCGATTTATCCATCTGGATATAGAATATGGGAACCAGGAATGCCTTCGTAAGTATTTGGGATTTTTAGAAACAGTTTAGGACGCTCTAGTACGCAGGTCTTTGAAAAATCGAAAAAAAAAACACGTTTATTTCAAAGGAGCACATGAGACCCCCTCTGGTAATCGCCGTTTTGTAAGATGGGGGGCTGCAACTTTTTCCACGTTTGTTTTGAATTATTTGGAGCTGATCTGGGGGGCGCCACGATAAATTTTTTTTTAAGGACCACCCTAGTGAACAGTCATTAACAAAAGTTTTAGTACGGAAGCAGGGCTAGCGGATACAGTCAGGAGTCAAGCGCTCATGTTATACTTTTGAGGCTGTTTGTAGCACGATAACCCTCTTAAGGTCAACGCGCACCACCCAGAAGCGATGCGAAGGTATCGGAAGTGATCGGATGCTGTAGGCTGTTCCATCCCTTTCTTAAAAAAGTGACTGTAACGGAAATGACGCAAATAAATCGAAATTCTCTCACTTCCGTCATCGCTTTTCCGCGACGTTTATTGGTTGTTGTTCGCGCTGCATATTGTTTCTCGCCGAAATTTGTTTGATGCGACTTCACAGCGATGTGTCATTATGTGCATTGAAGCAAATCTGTTTTTCACGTTCTGCTGACGAGCATTCAATTCGCAAAGGCAAATCCACATATCGGTAAATCTCTTTGAAATATTATGAATCGTTTGTACTTTATACATAGAATCGATCAAAGCCAGAGATCAATCTTACCCGATATTCGATTTATCTTTATGACAGAAAAGAACTGACTGTACCCGCTTTTTACGGTCCCCGTCAACGAACGATTAGTGTCATACTAATTATGGTTTGATTCAATTGTAAAAAAGTTGAGAAATATTGTCTTCAAAATAATAATTATTATTAAAATAATAATACGAGAATTCTGACCATATGATTAAGGCCACTGCACACTATTGCCCCACAGCGCGGATCCGCGCAGCACGGCACGGCACGGATCTATATTGTATTTTAATTATTTCATCTTGAACAGTAAATTTGTCACAAAGAAAACCTATACAACCAGGCCCGGATTAAGTAGTCGCGATACCTGAGGCTACTCTGCAAAAAAGGCCGAATGTAGATTCAATAGATGAAATTTAAAAAGCGGCGACGGAAAAATGAACCAAATTCAGGCAACTCTTTGTAGATTACAATTGAATGTTCACAGTATAATTTAAGAAAAATTTAACCTTATTTGAAAAGATTGAATTTTGAGAATTGCCGCAAATTTCGAGGGCGTAAGGCTATAGCCTTATTAGCCTTATGGTTAATCCAGGCCTGTCTATTACTTCTCAGCTAGAAGCAAGAAGCAATGCTTCTGTTACTTCTCAGCCAGAAGCAAGAAGCAAATTTTACTTCTCAGCCAGAAGCAAAGAAGCAAATTTTGCTTCTGTTACTTCTGAGCCAGAAGCAAAGAAGTAGAATTTTGCTTCTGTTACTTCTGAGCCAGAAGGAAAGAAGTAGAATTTTGCTTCTGTTATTTCTGAGCCAGAAGCAAAGAAGTAGAATTTTGCTTCTATTACTTCTGAGCCAGAAGCAAAGAAGTGGAATTTTGCTTCTGTTACTTCTGAGCCAGAAGCAAAGAAGTAGAATTTTGCTTCTGTTACTTCTGAGCCAGAAGCAAAGAAGTAGAATTTTGCTTCTGTTACTTCTGGGCCAGAAGCAAAGAAGTAGACTTTTACTTCTGTTACTTCTGAGCCAGAAGCAAAGAATTAAATTTTGCTTCTGTTACTTCTGAGCCAAAAGCAAAGAAGTAGAATTTTGCTTCTGTTACTTCTGAGCCAGAAGCAAAGAAGTAGAATTTCGCTTCTGTTACTTCTGAGTCAGAAGCAAAGAAGTAGAATTTTACTTCTGTTACTTCTGAGCCAGAAGCAAAGAATTAAATTTTGCTTCTGTTACTTCTGAGCCAGAAGCAAAGAAGTAGAATTTTGCTTCTGTTACTTCTGAGCCAGAAGCAAAGAAGTAGAATTTCGCTTCTGTTACTTCTGAGCCAGAAGCAAAGAAGTAGAATTTTGCTTCTGTTACTTCTGAGCCAGAAGCAAAGAATTAAATTTTGCTTCTGTTACTTCTGAGCCAGAAGCAAAGAAGTAGAATTGTGCTTCTGTTACTTCTGAGCCAGAAGCGAAGAATTAAATTTATCTTCTGTTACTTCTGGGCCAGAAGCAAAGAAGTAGAATTTTACTTCTGTTACTTCTGAGCCAGAAGCAAAGAATTAAATTTTGCTTCTGTTACTTCTGAGCCAGAAGCAAAGAATTAAATTTTGCTTCCGTTACTTCTGAGCCAGAAGCAAAGAAGTAGAATTTTGCTTCTGTTACTTCTCAGCCACGTTTTGCCGACGAGCATTCAATTCGCAAAGGCGGATCCACATATCGGTAAATCTCTTTGAAATATTATGAATCGTTTGTACTTTATACATAGAATCGATCGAAGCCAGAGATCAATCCTACTCGATATTCGATTTATCTTTATTACAAAAAAGAACTGACTGTACCCGCTTTTTACAGTCCCAGTCAACGAACGATTAGTGTCATACTAATTATAGTTTGATTCGATTGTAAAAAATTTGAGAAAGATTGTTTTCAAAATAATAATAATTATTATTATAAATAATTCATTTGAAAAGAATTATATGCCTATGTTCCAAATAAGTCGGTGAAAAATAAAAAAGTAAAAAAATAAAAACACTTTCATTGGTATACTATTATGGGAAAACGGATGGAAAGAATAGAGTGGCGATTGTGAACCAATGTTCGATGGTATAAATTATTGTGTTTGATCGCAAAATGAAATCTTAAAAAATGAAATCTTAAAAAAAATGCATAAGCTGAAAGTTGATTCCAGAAGCGCGCGAAGCGCGCTATTCTGAGCTAGTATCTTAAAAAACGTGTAAATTGAGGTTAAAGTAAATTGAAATATGATCGAGGGCTCATTCGATTCAGGATAATATTGATTTGTTTATAACTTTTGCAATTGTTTATCGACGGGTATGAAACGTTCGCACATTGTTCTGGACATCATCCCAGACCAAATGAATCCTCCATCATATTCAAATTCACGTACTTTATCTTGAACTTACACTTTTTTTAAGATGTGGACATTTGGTTTGTTCTTCTTCGCTACACTTTTCACACTCGAGTGTAAGTAAGTGTAGATCCTCTTGCGTGAAAATGGAAAGGTGTACACGTTCTAACGCGAATGCAAACGCCAAAAACGATGGCGCCGCCCAGTTACAGCCGACCCTAACCCTATTCTGAAGTCTACACTTTTCTTACACTTGCTTCAGACCAGGCGTAGAAAGTGTAGCACAAACTGCACTAAGTGTAGCTACACTTTCTAGCGCGAACAGCGCGATCTGTCGTCACTCCGGCTAACGCGAACGCTTTAGTGTACACTTTTCGCAAAAGTGTAAAAAGTGTAGCTAAGAAGAACAAACCTATTAGCATTGTATGGAAATTGCAGACTATTCGCCGACGACTGCATGAAAAACGGCCGTGGAAAACTCGTGAGAACTTAGTTCCGGATTATCTTCAAACCATCGCAGTATCGCAATATTCAATTGGGTATTGCACTATCACCGACGATATGACATGACCCAGGTTTATTTCTGTGTTACGGTAATTCCGAATCGAGTGAAAAAAATAAAATTTAAAAAAATTATTCACACATTGTTGATGATAGGGGCTGTTCTATATGACCTACTAGATTTTCGAGATTTTTTTCAGATGTATGAAAATAGGCTTTTCAATCAAATTCAAAAATTTGCAACAACAAACTCAATGAAAAAATCTGAAAAAAAAATCTGGACGCCTTTTTCACTGAGTAGAATGTTGGAAAAAAACTCCGATGATTTCGAGATGGTCGGGGTTTAATACTGGTCGGATTGGCGTGGAATGCCCCATATGCATTACGTGTATGGCTTGCAGATTATGTGAAAAAAATTCAATGGCACTCTTCAGTTTTTCTAATTAATATGAAAAGTAATCTCATTCGTTTCCTGTTAGAGGCAAATTAGAAGTGGCAGGAAAAACCCGTCGACGTAGCCGCAGGATGCGGTTGATATTGCCGGCGGAATCGACCGTAGTTTTAGAAAATCAGTCTCGTTTTTAGAAGACGCAAATGGACGTATCAATAGATTATGTCACAGATGGTGAATTTAAGGTGCTTTCCTAGGCAATTCCACCAGTCCTGAAAACATCGTGAAAAAATGTGATATTAAACGGAATATCTCTGCCTGGGCACCGAAATCAATGAAACAAAATACGTCGCGCAATTCTATGTGCGACTCCGAACATGTACAGCCCAAAAAATGTTCGTTTTGCGCGAAAATAGAGAAGATATCCATGAAAAACGGTTTTAGAAACGTTTTTCATGGATATCTTCTCTATTTTCGCGCAAAACGAACATTTTTTGGGCTGTACATGTTCGGAGTCGCACATAGAATTGCGCGAAGTATTTTGTTTCATTGATTTCGGTGCCCAGGCAGAGATATTCCGTTTAATATCACATTTTTTCACGATGTTTTCAGGACTGGTGGAATTGCCTAGGAAAGCACCTTAAGGCCAATTCGACCGAAGTTTGACCTTTTCCCGTTTCGGTTCTTTCCCGGATGGTTGTCATGTTTCTTGGGGATGAAAGAAAACTCTGCATTACTTGCAGATTTTTATCTTCAATGGTTCTCGCGACAAGAGTTTCCGAATATTCACACACATGCAGCAATGTTAAGTACGTATACTAGGCGATAGACTCTAATTCGTGAAATGTATGTCCTGAGAGATTGTTCCTCAATGATTTTGTATAATTATACAACAATGAATAGAATCCCATCGTTAGCAACGTAAGTAAAAAGGTGAGAACCTTTGACTATATACCTATGGACTGCTAGTCCCTATCCCAAGCCTGTGGAGGCCCATGTACCAAGATGTGACGCGAACTCCGGGGCTAACGGCTGATTTTGGAACTACGATCAGCTGCGTGTGTTGTGTAGGTGTGGCGCATCGGTTGTGTGGGTTACGTAGGTGTAAAGAAACATCTACGTAACACACACACCGATGCGTCACACGTACACAACACACGCAGCTGATTGTAGTACCAAAATCAGCCGTTAGCCCCGGAGGTCGCGTCACATCTGGGTACACGCGTGAAGTTAGCGGTTAGCAGTCCATAGGTATATAGTCAAAGGTGAGAACGTGAATTATTGTTACTTTGGATTCCTTATGGCCTAGCTTGAGAATCGGCTGAACATGTATCGTGATTCGGAATAGATCAGAAACAGGAAGAACGTTAACTAATTCCGCTGCTTATGTCATGTCTCTGACTTACCACCGCAGTGACCCGCATAGGCACAAATGGATGCGAAATGAGCGAGCAGCAAGGCTATCTTGATAGTCAGGTCCAGCTGGATTCGCAACATCCTTCTTGTTGACAAGAACACCAACCCTGGTTCCGTCACTATTTGATACTCTACCGACGTAGGAATTGCGAATCGTTGAGTTTAGTATGTTGATATTCAGTCGGTGGTCAAACTCTTTCTGTTCGTCTCTCGTTGCAGACTATAATCTTTATAGAATGTAGGCTACGCGATCCTCCTAGTCCACCACACAATTGCCGCCCAGGATCTCATAACCCAATCCGCAGAAAAACTCCATGGCATCATTAACTTCTAACTCATTAACGGAAGTGCGCAATTCGCCTCGGCATATGCGCAGTAATGTCTGCGATTCACCCTTGCTACATACATTTTGACAAGTCTGCTAGGTACACCAATTCTGAGTCACCAAGAATTCAAAGCTCACATGGTTTTCTCTCTTTTCTCTCATTCCTCTCTAGTCCCTCAAGTGCTGATTTAGGTGTTGAGGTGTACGTTGCACAGGGACATATCTCACAGTTGACATTGCGCGAAGAAAAGAGACGAAAGCCATAAGAAAAAGTGGCGGATACATATTATATATACCTCGGACTCAAATGCTTCACAAGATTTACATTTTCGCTCAAGCTTATCGAACTAGTATTCCTTATCAGCTTACTAACAAGGCTATAGTCTATATTTAGCTATGGTGGAGACTTACGGTTAGTTCATCGTGGTTTTTTTTTTCAAGATAATACTTCTTATTTGCTGATTTGCTTGAAGCGAGTTGTTTCCGAAGCTTCGTGAGTCTTGCTGCTAACTCGTAATTAACTAACAAATATTTTGCGAACCGGATGAGTAGATGCGATAATCGGCCTGAGTTAATCGCAGCTACCAGTCAAGATCGCAGAATATCCAGTCGAGCGACAAGATCGAATTCAGCCTCTTATATCTAATTCATTATTTGACATGAACACCGAGATACGTTGATTGTCTGACAATCAAATACCATGACTTTGCACGGAGTTTCCAAAAATCTGTCTAAATTAGGTCATCCGCAAGGAACCAGGGGGTCCAAAATCCAAAAACTCCCAAGTTATTCATATCTCCAATCATTATCTAGGAAAATATGCCTGATTCCAGAAGAAAAGTGAACAACATTAGAATCATTATCAGACCTTGCCCAGTGATGTATTTTTTACAAGGCATAACCAGTGAACCACCAATTGTGACTCAACGTCGCTATCGTACCACACCCATCACTAGCATCATTCAAGATTGAACCATTGTTAGCAGACTGATGAACAGACGACGAGGCTCTTTAGCCAGACACTAGGAATTTTTTTTCAGGTTCTTGCGCAGCCAAGATACATATAAATCAATTAAACACAGTCTGTTACCGAACCGTTCGGATTTAGGACAAGAGTTCGGATGAGTAAGGACTGAATAATGATTCGATAAAATGTAGATGATGAGTTTCTCTTGAACTTTATTCATAATCTCATGGTATGATGAATGCGGTATGAACTTCACGATAACGTCTCATTTTTCGTGGTGGGATCATTAATTTCATTCCAGGGTTGGTTGATTCGTATTGGATGTTCTTCGAGAGGGTGGCATAAATAGTCTGGTTCTTCCTTTGCCACAGCTTCAGCGTTCATCTGCTCGTATGCTTTACCTAAGCTGAGATGATGCTGAAACATATTATCTCGTGAGAACCGTGCTTCTATTTTTCCGTACTTACGATTATTTCTCATTTCTTCCTTTCAACTTTATGTCAGCGAGTGTTGACGAATGACAACTGTATCAAACTTGAATTCATTCGTTGGAAAACGTTCCGAATCAGTACATGTGAAAAATATCAAACACAGGTTAGATAGCAATCCGACTGACCGTCTTAACACTCTCCCCTACGAGATCACCAATGCTGTTTTCGAGTTCTTCAAACGATGGTCGGTTCAACGGTTCAGCATCCCAGCACTGCAGCATCATACGAAACCTGAAATGAATGTAGAAATCACTGATTTCACTAACAGAACGAAAACTGAACACCACAGACCAATACTCACATGTCCTCGGTTGCGTACTCTGGTCTTCCCATACGGAAGCCATCAACTAGTTGTTGATGAATGGTTCCAAGTGGCATTCCAGGATAGGGAGTCTCAGCCAGGCTGAAGATTTCCCACAGAACTATTCCATACGACCAGACATCCGATTGAACAGAAAAAACGAGATCTTTCAGTGATTCAATGGCCATCCATTTAACGGGAAGAGGGTCTGGGCCTTTTTTGTGATAATTCTTTTCCGCATACAGGGCCTTTGCTAACCCGAAGTCACATATTTTTACCACGTTGTTCTTGGCAAGAAGTATATTTCTTGCAGCAAGGTCCCCGTGCAATATCTGAAAGACGAACGGCCGTTGACTTTGGTAAAAGTTTCAGAACTCAACATCACACATTCGACAATACGAGTTCTGAAGCCATAATGAACTGTAATTGTTGAACTTCCGTTTCAATCATGTGTCAGTGTGGATGTCAGCAATATCGGATGAATTTCAATATAGGTGGATATATTTGGAATCGGACTGTGAATGTTTATGAGTTTTGTTGATGACTTGGTGAGACGCTGAGGCTAGTTTGATGGAAGTATGTTGGGACTATTCGTGATTCACAAATTATATTTCCAAATTGTCACCCACATTTTTTGAGCCAAGATACTTCATGCCGCACGAAACTTGCCAAGCCCAACAAAGTAGATCCCCAGTTCCTATCAGTTCCAAATTTTCATCTGTATAATCACCTCGGTAGTCAGATCGTAGGCCAGATACAACTGAGTCAATATCAGAAATACGGTCAGCTGATGCGACCCTTGCATATTTGGGATCCAACCTACGGTAGGAGATTTCTGTCGTCGAACTTATTTCGCATTCCATTGTATCCGCACTGTGAAGAAAGTGAAAAATGTAAACGTTCCATCCGCCTTTACTTCTCATAGATAATAATTGCAGGTTCGATCAGAATCGATAAACAATACTGTGCTGAAGTATGGACAAAACGCGTTTTCCCTATTGAAAAACTCCAATAGGATCCCATCAAGATGACAAAAACCGCATAGAAACCAATAGAAACCAAATATAAACCCAATAAATATTCATTGGTTTCTATTGGTTTCTATGCGGTTTTTGTCGTCTTGATGGAATCCTATTGGAGTTTTTCAATAGGGTTACTCAATGAGCTTGATGATGCACCAGCCAGAATTCGAGGGTTACTTACATGCTATGATTAGCATTGTCAGGATTCGTTCTGGAACTGGAATTTGCAGTGATATCTTCATTGGGAGTATGAACCGCATCTCGAAACTCATTTCTACGGCGCCGCAAGTAGTCACGTAAGTTTCCGAAACAGCAGAATTCCACGATGACCTTGAGTTGGCCTGTTGAAACCGATCAGAATACAATGCTTACTCAAAATGAGAATAATCGATATTCATAAAATGAAATTCATATGTGGACAAATTGACTTTTGACAACAAGAATTGGAACCATGCAAATTCTGCACATCTGCAGTCCATCGGTATAAATGAGAGTAAACTTACCGAACGCAATGTTTTCGGTGCAAGCACCTAGAAGGTTGACAACGTTTAGATGTTTTCCGAGATACGCAAGAATCTTGAGTTCGCGAGCGAGAGCTTTCATTTGCAAGTCCTGAAATTGTGTTGATCGGACCTCTTTCACCGCAACTGTTGTGATCGCCTCGTGTCGACAAATCGATTTCGCCTGTGCTTTCCTCACTATACCGAATGCACCACTTCCCAGCTCCTGACCTAGAAAGTTTCGTCGAGAATCATTGAATGCACAAATTGTTGGAAGAAACTGTCGAACGAACTGTAACCGTTCGACAGTCACTCGTTTGTCTGAACTGCTTCCGTCAATGACTGCATGAGTGATCTTTGATTTCATCGAATTGCCATGAGACCGTTAAACTGTGCGGATATCATCATGATCAAACCATTGCGATATCGTACGAGATTCTCGTAGAACTCAAATGCGAAAAGCCAAAGCTATCAAAGTTTCCTGGTACGTGAAATGGAATCATCTACTGATTATGTCTCCTACCAAGTACATGCAAGGGAAATAGTAAGTTCATTACCGATTTCCAATAATCCTGGTGGATATTCCCATTTCATATCGTAAGGCAGTAGCTCAGCCTGATCACTTATATTTTTGGTTGGATCTATTTCTTTCACGATTCCATGTATGAAACCCCTGCGTATTTCTTCTATAAGTTTTGCTTTCCGGATCTGGAAAGAATATGTTAATCATTGAGGAACCGGTCGAATTGGCGACGAAATCTGAAACAACTCTTCGTGCATACCTTGTCCCTATGTCTTTTTACAAAGATCCAGGTAACCATAATGACAAGTAGAACGAGAGCAACGATGATATTCGACCATATCACGACCAGTAAATCTCCCTCTAGAAATAAGATACTGTTTATCAGTTCCTGAACAAAGCGATGGATCATGGCTTACTCAAAATTCGGAGAAATAATGATCATTGATCACTACATCCTGCTGGATGCAATTATTGGGTTCTTGTATGTTCAAGTTGTAGCAGTTTCTCGAAAATAGATCATCAAATCATCTCAGTGTGCGGTTCTCTGCTCGATGAAAGTAGTGATAACATTTTCAAGAAACTTGACTTATGGGTGAATCACACCTGGGACTCAATGACCGCGCGTAGTGCCCAATGACCATCCTGGTATAAAAACTGTGTATATCAGATACGAAAACATAATTACCCGCGCTTTCAATGTCAATGTATCTCTGGACCTCTCCAATACGGCTTGTTGCGAAACAAGTGTACCTTCCGAAGTCTGATTCGGAAAAGTATTTCACACGGAGCTTCGAGTTGTGGTCCGAAAGCTCATACCGCTCACTTCCCATGAGTGTTTCGTTGTCCTGGAAAGCAACAGAGAGTAATGAAATAAGAAAAAATGTTGAGATTTTGAATGAAAGAATCTTTAGAATCTCTTAGGCATCGGATGACGGCTCACCTTCCGCCAGGTTACTTCGGGTACCGGTCTCCCATCGGCCGAGCATTCTAGTGTTACAGTTTTGTTCCTATCTTTGCTCAGATCCACAAGCATCACTGAATTGTTCGTGTCAGGGCCGATAAACTGTGGCAGACGCGCATCTGCAACAAACCAGTGAACACAAATGACTACTCGAAGCAAATTGACACGTCAGACTTTTGTCAAGCGATTCAGTGAATATATTCATATACCTTCTACCGTCAATTTATATTGCATCTCTTCGGCAAATCCAGTCTCATTTATAGCTTTACATGAGTACTGTCCAGAGTCAGATTTTCTTACATCGCGTAATCGGAGTATCGATTGATGCGTAAATTTTGTCCTTTCCTTGATTATGCTCATTCTCCTCGGACGGTGAGCTACAGAAACAGTTTTGTAGATCAGAAAAAAAATTGTGCAATGCACCTTGAAAGTCTATCTGCTATTGTAAGACCAGACGCTAGAAGAGCATGGGAGTATGTCGAACATCTTACCCGTCATCCAAGAGTATTTGCGTTTCCACCAAATTTGTTCCGTAAAGTTGTAAATCGAAGCGCCACAAGTTAAACTGATATTGTCACCTTGCGTAACCATATCTGGACCAACTATACCAAAGTATCCGGCTACATCTGAATCATAATAAAATGACCAACATCAATCGTAGAATAATCGCCTCGGAACATCAATGCTCATTCTCAATTCAGTTCTCGATGAAACAGAACAGAACATTCCGATGAATATTGCCAATTATTGGAGCTCACCGGAAACGAAGACTCGTTTCGTCGTCTCGTAACAATCATTTTCGTTACAGGATCTACACATCAAATCTCCGGTCATATTGATCGTGATATTCATATAGCTCTGAAGCTCATACCTGTAATCATGCTTCTCTATTGTCTTGCTAGGGATATTCTAAACAGGAAAATCATCGAATCATCACGAGTGCAATTAACTCCATATGAATGAGTGCTGCGCACATCAGACGTGTGCATGGAATGTGATATAGCTTTCAGTACTTACCGAGAGAGATCTGTACACAACATTTTCCATCGATGGAAAATCAGGGTATTTTATATAACTCCATGTTACATTTTGTGCGTAAGCACTTTGGGCTGCACATTGAAATTCGGCAGATTCACCGGGTGCAAAGTACGTCTTAGTATTTTGTATGAAAATAGAGGTTCTTGTTTCTATATGGGGAATGAAAACACATGAGTTTAGTTTAACCCAATTGATACCCCCATTATCAATTTAGTTAAGTCTAAGTGAAGAAAGCATTTTACTGAGGACTGTCAATGAGAGTACGATGTTTGTCTCGTTTTCTGGCGTAGACACATGAATTGTGTGGTTACCGCCATCCTCTGTAGTCAGGAATGATATCAGGAAGGTATGGTTTATCCCAGTTTGGTGATGACCGTATTTGTCAAATATATTCCAACTGGTATCGTTATCGGTTATTTCAGTTCCATCTGGTTTGTACCTACAACGATGTTATTTGAACTATAGATAATCTATATTCAAATGGATACAAGCGATCTTCAGTAAATCCTGAGGTTATTGACTACAAGTGTGATGAACGAATTCAAGAAGCCAGCACAGTGATTTCCAAGTGATGAACGAAGTATGAAAACTACTGCAATTTTCATAGAATTCGACTTCGGAAGTCTATTGATGCAGTAAACTTACGTAACTGACGTTGGCACACTGCGTAGATATATGAAATTAAAAATTTGCTCACCATGACCAATTGGGGTTGCTGGGATACGTGTCAATTATGATTTCCCAAGAGGCAAGACCGTCTTCGTACACTGAGATGTCCCGCTCACTATTCACTTTCACGTTGAAAAACAAGTCACTGGAATCTGTGGATATATCGAAGACCTCCGATTATTCGTCATAATTATCTTCAATCATGGATTTGAACTCACACCGAGCAACCATTCGTTGCTCTCAACTGACTGAATGAACAATGACATGAGCTTGGAAGGCTAAATGACATGTACTAGTCCGAATAAGGATGATGTTGCTTGTGCTTACCCAAAACTACAGTTTTTACCGATGTTTCGGCCCTTTCGCCGTTTTGTTCCATCGCGACGCAAGTATATTGACCGCTATCGGTTTTCTCAACATTCTGTACCGTTAATTCGGCCTTCCATGTCACCCACATGGCTGTTCTGCTGATGTCTTCGTCCAGCAGCATTCGTTGCTCGGGGTTGTACAATCTTTCGTCCTGAAATTGTTTGTTCAATTATATTCTTGCAATTATGATATTCAAATTAACCACCATGTCATTTCATATGTTCATTGCTAATCATCGAGACTTAGAAGTTAGACAAATTGAGATCCGTGACGTTCGTTATAGCATATACTGGACTATGGAATAGGATTGAGGACGTAATAACTGACGACGCTGGAACTTGCCGGGACTGAGTTTGGGGCTGTCCACCTCAGACGAACGTTGCTCATCCTGGGGGCATGTACCCTGCATTCTAATGTCAGATTCTCTCCACAGGCGATGTGGCTTGGTGTCTCTCCGATAAGATAAGGATCTGGTTTAACTATATGCAACACAACACTCAGCATTAAATTTGGTCTTTTGGAATACTCCCCATCGAAAATATTTGAAAAGATATCAACAGCAAAACGATTTGAACACAAAAAGGCAAGCCGTTATTCTGTGGTGTGTATCAGAAAACGTGGAGCTTCAACTTCACCGACAATAATAATTGTATCTTAAAAGTGTATCGAGTGAGATGTAAGTGTAGGTGCTGGGCATAACTTTTAAAATTACTGAAATTATTACATCCTTTATCTATGATGAGATAATATTGCGGCCACGATAACGCATCTGCCTCATCAGTTCCATCAAGTTCACAACGATAACTATCTAAGTCTTGTTCTTCGACAACGTCGTTCAGGATAAATCCAATTTTCGGGTCATAAGATGTTCCTTTCGGCAGCGGGATATCCTGTCAATAATTCATGCCGTTATCGTCTATGCGGTTTTAGCTTATAATCTCTATTAATAGTAATCGTACCCCTAACGATTTCATATTAAACAAAAATGGGAAATTAGGTTTCATCTGATTGTGACGTATATTCTCATGAACTCACGGCGATATTATTCACAAGTATCACTGGCAAGTCAGGAGACGTTGGTCGACATGGTATGACTACCCTGGTTCCTATCGTTGTATCAATCTTCATCCACCTTGTGTCCGGAGAAGAAAATGGCATGGAAGCTGGATGAGAAGGTCATATTGTATTTTAACAGATGACGGATACAATTCTGAACGTTTTTAGGTCGGAGACTGACACATCACATGTGAAAAAAAAAAACTCGATGCTCACAAGGACGTTCCACGTATATGTGCATCCTTTCTTGAAATCAGCGTTTGACAAAATGTGGAAGAATTCACTATTCAATTATATTATCTACCTGTGCCGCAAGTTATACTCACAATTCACGTAGACGTAGATCCAGCTGATATTTTCTTTCGGATGATCGATAGTCAGCTCGTCATTAATGATCTCGACCTTCTCTTCTGCACAAGCGTACCATCCGGTGTCACCCCTAATTGTCTTCGGGAAAATGAACATGTACGTGTTGGATCCCTCGTCGAATGAGCTGTCGAAGTTAGATTGCGTCACGACCTATAAATTATGCGATTTGACAATTATTATCCGTTATTATTCACATGCCATTATTTAACTGCAGTGACGGATTGCGATAATGAATGATAAGTGCAGCATGAAGTACAATACGTGCATAATCAAAACGTTTTTCCACTGAAAACTGAAGCTTGCCGTCACCCTGACATGATATTCTCAGCTCATCCCCTTCTTGAATGAGGAGCTCATCCGTGGCTGGAGTCATCTTTGGTTTTCCTGCTATGACGCCTGTGCGAGGACATGAAAATATTGACATCATTACAGGATTTCACTGATATCCCATACAGCACCCAATATTGCAGCAACATTGTAGCAATATTTCAATATTGCAGCAATATTGCAGCAATATGAGCAATGTTGCTACAATATTGGGTGCTATGTGGGATATCATCATGCCGCTTACTAGGAATGTGACATTTCCATAAGAGCATTGAGTATCAGTCGTAGCTGAATCTATTGTATCTTTTTTCACGATCATCAAGAATCTCATCGACAATCTACCGGACAGATATCTCGATAGCGGAATCATTAATTGTGCCCGTGATTATAGTCAGGGGAAGCAGTGTGGTCACCTTAACTGATTGAATGGAGAAGTGCGGGCGTGTACACTTGACGATTCAGAAATCTCCCTCATACGGGTTAAGTAGCGATTAGACCCGAGGAATATCATGTAAGTAAACGAAATAGACAAGATTTTGTGTATTCTTTTAATTCCAAGAAAATTCGACTCCAAACAGATTCTTAAGAAATGGTCGCGCATTTTCATATCGACGCCCGATACGAATGACACAGCACATTTCAGATTCCGGTTGAAAAAGAGCACGTTTCAGATTCCGGGTAAAAAAGAGCACTTTTCAGATTCCGGGTGGAACAGAACACGTTTCAGATTGAGAATGAAGAAGAGCACATCTCAGGTTTACTCGAAAACTGGCACGTTTCAGATTCACTTGAAAACTAGCACCATTCAGAACAAAGTGAATATTACTTATTAGCAAGTATCAGGTAGGTTTCATTATAAAATTGAATTGATCATTCAATCATAAAAATGAATCGAGTTTTTGTGCATAATTGTGAATTTCCAATTTCACAATGAACCTATATACCTGATACTTTCTAATAAATAATATTCGCTTCGACCTGAATTGTGCTAGTTTTCGAGTGAATCTGAAACGTGCTAGTATTCGAGTCAACCTGAGATGTGCTCTTTTTCATTCTCAATCTGAAACGTGTTCTTTTCCACCCGGAATTTGAAACGTGCTCTTTTTCACCTGGAATCTGAAATGTACTCTTCTTCACCCGGAATTTGAAACGTGCTCTTTTTCACCCGGAATCTGAAATGTGCTGTTATTCGTATCGAGCGTCGATATATCCTCATAGACTAATCGAGAACTAGCGATAAACAGCTTGCTGGTAGATGATGCAAACGGTAAACCGATAACGGCAGAGATAAAATGAAAACACAAGGCAAAGACGCGAGATATAATGTGACCGAGAGACGATGAATTAATCGTTCATGCCAAAAAGCGCATCATCAGACATGGAATGGAAATGAATAATGGGACGATGATGATAATATAAGAGCTATCGCAAACGAATGTCCTGATATTATCCTGTACAAGTAACCATTGATGAATTTAGGCCGGTCAGGTCTTGAAACCATAATACGATAATTGAAAGTCTGATGAAATGTGAATAATGATGAATTTATTTTAAAAAGAAATTTCCCAACCATCAGGAAGAAGATGATTATTCGCACATAATTCAGGGTTGGAAGACTGAATGTCGCATTGAGTTACACGATTAAGATCGCACACGGAATTCAGAAAGAAAATGCTAAATAAACTAAAATATTGTTGATCACGCTACATCGGGCAGATGGTTTTTGACTCACCATACTTATGGGGGTCGGTGTATATCAAGGCAAAACACGCAAGGACCCATATCCTCATTATCCCGGGCATTGCGATTTTTGTATGATGTGGCGTCACTCCGTACGTTTAGCTCGCTCTCTGGTTCTGTCACTATTCAATTCTTCACCCTCACATTACTGAAGTAGAAAAAACTTTCGAGCCACTTTTCGTCGCACAATGTCGTTGAAATCTGCGTCGCATTAGCTTTCGGAACCACGATACATGCTTCATGTGCAAATGTGTATGATTGACGAGGTTCTACACACGCGCGAATTCGCGGAATTTTCGCTTAAGCGCGAATTACTTGTTTTGAAGAAGAATTTATCAGCTATTCGAGATGATTAAAATGTTTGTACGGAACACGTGAATCAAAAGCATCACAAATCTGACTGGAATCAGTAAGCTATCTGAGAAATCTCTTGCACACCATAAAAAATCGACATTTCTGTTAGAAAATTAACAAATTTTTGAATTATATGCTTCCAAGTTTGCTTTAGCAGCATTGAAATATTGTCAGTGTTGCCTGACTTACGTAGCTCTTTCTCTCACTCAGTTTCTGTATCGCGGTTATTATCCCTGAACCCTGAACCCTGAGCTTCATTGGTGTGCGGGTGTGTGTGCCAGTGACCCTACTCCAAACTCCTACGCTATAACGTGTGAAACGCTTCATCAGGTGTCGTTGCTTTGCTGGACTCATCCTGGAGACCGATCTTTCGTAATTCTTAAACTTCGAGGTAGCATTTCTTCAGAGGTCAATTGTTCCCAGAGAATTCCAATCTGAACCAGATAGTCCGAAGATAATCTTAATCAGTGACCCATATGTATATTATTGTACTTCTCGTTATCAAGTGGAAGCTCATCCCTGACCGCGAAATTGCGTTTCAACTGACCTACGATTACTGAACTAGAATACTTCGTAAATATTCTGGAATCAAATTAATGACTCAATTCGTCATGTTTTAAAATGCTGAATTGCGTTTCCTATCGATACAGGTTTCTTCTGTTTTTAAGAAAAAGTCCATATCATTGATTTTCCATGAACTGGAAAAGTGCGCGCCTGAAACCAGACAGCCTACATTTCACTTCCATATAGTTGGCTGCCTAAATGCAGCCTGAAATGAGGGTCCATATTCGTCAAACTCGGTGTAGATGGCGCCAATGTTCTTTTGGATCTTTCGCGCGCGAAAAATCAAATTCTCAATTTGTACCAAAAATGTCAAATGAGTTTTGTGACAGTAAATACAGCAGTTGGACAGTTTTTCGAAAAACAAAAATTGCCATTTTGTTTACAATGACGTACACAACACGTTGTCATTTTTGATACTTTTTTTTACAAATAATATTCATTGGACGACGAGCACGGACACGGGGCACACGGCAGGTTGCAATAATATAAGGTTATGTTGGCCGGCTATATAGTCAACGATGGTATAGATCATGAGTATATCGAAGCCAATTTTCGTCCACAATTGAGCCATGCGTAAATTGTCTATTACGAAGAGAAATGAGTGATTTGATAAATAATTCATTGAGGTAGGGGAGAGTGCGGCAAGACCGGCACCAAAAAAAAAAAAAAAAAATGACCTAATGGTATTTTCGAATTAAGGCGAGTCATACGAAACGCCATACCGAGTGGTTCCGCTAAAAGCGATAAAAATTTTGGAGGATAGGGCAAAACCGGCACCAAAAAAAAAAAAAAGCGGCTTAATCGTATTTTCGCGATGAGGCGAGTAAAAAAAAGCTGTATCTAACGTATCTCTGCTGAAAATGATAAAATACCGGGAAATGGGAGAAAACCGGCCACTAAACAAGAAAATTATACGAATATTACAAAAATTCAATATAACAAAGAATAGAAAAATCAATTTAATGAAAGAAAAAATAGAAAAGTTTTAGAGACTAGATGTATTTAACAAAAGAGCTATTACTATACCATTTGAAATGAACCAAAAAATATCAATCGAAAGAACAATTATTTATACAGTTTTCTAGAAATTAGAAGATTCGACGAAATTAGAGAGAGCATCTGGCCGGTTTTTCTCCCGTTTCCCGGTATTTCATCGTTTTCAGTAGAGATACGTTATATACAGATTTTTCTTACTCGCCTCATCGCGAAAATACGATTTAGCCGCTTTTTTTTTGTGCCGGTTTTGCACCACCCTCCAAAATTTTTATCGCTTTCAGCGGAACCATTCGGTATGGCGTTTCGTATGACTCGCCCTAATTCGAAAATACCATTAGGTCATTTTTTTTTTTTTTTTGGTGCCGGTTTTGCCCCCACTGCCGGTTTTGCCCCACTCTCCCCTATATATTAGTTAATTATCAAAAGTAAATGTGAGAATTAAATCTTCCCGCTTCTGTGGAACCAGTAACAGTGCTGCCCACAATTATGCGAGGGCTCCAATGAAGACCCTCATTAATATAATTTGTCGAGTTTGGTGGACTTCATTCATATTCTTAGTTTTTAATCACGAAGTGAATTTTTCCAAAAATTATAAACAGCTGAGAAGAACGAAATTTGATTCATTGTAAAAAAAAAAAAAAAGTAATCAAAAAAATTAATAAGTGTAAAGAAATGAATAATTCCATGGGTCGTATATATTATTGTTATGTGTAATCCAGAATATATTTACATTATATACAATTTTAATTGTTATAAAAGTTTCTCTCTCTCTTCCGCTCTTTTTTTCTTTCTTTCTTTCTGTCTATTTGCTTCATCTTTCTCTCCCATCGTTGCGGGAACACCCTGCATATTACAGATGATCGTTCATCAATTATTATAAAGTATTATATATTTTATATCATATTGAAAAAAATTATACATGGTGATTCAGGTCAAGCATGCGATATATTGAGGTTAAATCCCTCATGTGATTCCAAGTTCCCTAGACTAAATTTCCTTTACCGAGGGCCCAATAGTTTCCGAGTTACGGAACATCTCAGTTGGACCAATCGCAGAACTTATAGGTGACGCAGACAGACATTGGCGTAACTAGGACTTTTCTCGGGGGGGGGGGGGGGGGGGGGGGCTGGCCCCATCTTTCACTTCGCTTTACCCGAATTTATGTATCCGAAATTTACAATTTCGTTTTTTTCATCTTTCTTGGGTGGGCACTCAACATTCTAGGGGGGGCCGTGCCCCCCCGGAACCCCCCGTAGTTACGCCAATGCAGACAGAGCTGGCTATGAGTGTGAGTTGCGCAGTGGCCCTCGTCGTGTGATCCATACGTTCTGCGATTGGTCCAACTACGATCTTCCGTATCTCGGAAACTATTAGTCCCTCCAATTTTCGGTAGAATGAATTTAGTTTTTAGAATTTTGATTTTCGGGGGGTACCTACCTCCAAAATTTCAGCCGCTCAACCTGAGTCACTCTGTATATAGGCAGTGATTTATAACGACATAATTAACATATATCTAACAATTCATCATAATTAATCAATGATCGATCAAAGAATGATTATTTGCATATAGTATTATATATCTATATGTAGATGAAAGTTTATTGTTTCATCTATGTATGTTCGTATAGGTATACATACCTATTATACTATGTGAGTTGATAAAATAAAGAAAATAAAAAACGAGAAATAGTATATTTGAGCATAATTCTTCATTCTCTTTGCATTATATAATTATCTTTAAACAATCAATATATTCACTTTAGTTATCATAATTTATAATATTTCTCCTAGAAAATTTTTATTCAAATATTCTGTCATTTATTTATATAATTATAATATAGTTAATCTATACTGTATATTTTTCTATACAGAATCGATTCTATATTGTTCTTATTATTATTTATTAGTTTATAGTTATTCATATTTATATACTATGTGTATTTTTAACTATTTTATTACATAAGAAACAATTGACTATTTATTGTTACTTATAATGATTATTATATATTATATATATATATACATATAATAATTTGTTTTCTATCATAATGTAATAGGTATATTATATATATAAGACGACTAGTTGTATACACCTAACAGATAAATATCCATTATCAATTTGTTTTTTTATTCATTTTTTTATCAATATTACAAATATTCTGTCTTGTTGTTATTATTATTATTATTAATATTATTATTTTTCGTTAAGGTGGATCGGCTTTTACATAAAAATTCATTATACATATCTGATTCAAGTGTGGTTTTTTTTTTTTTTTTTTTTTTTTCTCATTTATATGTATGTTTATATATTTTTCCTTCTTGCGTTACAATGACTGTGGTATTATATCATTATTATTTTCAACTTATCAATATGATAATATATATACAGGGTGATGGGAAAAAAAAAAAAAAAAAATTTAAATTTAAAGAAACTATCACACTACAGGCCATCGTTACATATTGTGACTGATTTTTTTTTTCGAAAATTGAGCATCGTGCCTGAAATCAGGTATCAATACAATTTAAAACCGAACACTCAACTTGCCACGGCCCTATCTTGATCGCGTACTATATATAAGCTCTGCGGTAAGTCAACTTAAAAGTTTCCGTAAATCGAAAAATATCGGTCCCTCGAATTTTTGGTAAATTAATTTCACTCGCAGTTTTTTTTTTTTTTTTTTTTTTTTTATCAGCAATGCACACATGAACTGTGATGCGGTGATTCTGAATCACTCTGTATATATATATATAATATATATGGGTATAGATCAAATCGCGACACTTTCTTATTTTGTTCCGATGAGGACGTCTATAGAAGCTTCATCAATAATTTTAGTTATTATACAATATTTCTCTTTATTTGTTATTATTATTATTATTATTATTATTATTATTAATATTATTATATTTAATTTAATTTAATTCATTTCTATGTAAACCATACGTTCATGCAGAATAATTACTTATATATAATAAATATTATATAAATTATTCTGCAGCTCAAGTTTATATATATAATATATATATATATATATTATATATGTATCATTATACTATAATTATGTATAGTATAATGAGTATATAAACAATTTTCATTTAATTTGTTTTTTCTAACGACACTATACATCATCATCACGATCTATATAATATTTGATAAAGAAAGAAAGAAAGAAAGAAAAAAAGAAAAAAAAAAACACTCAAACAAATCAAAGTTTTCCTTGTTTTCTTTTCTCTCTCTCTTTCATCTCATTTCAATTAATCTATCTACACATTATACATATTTATAATCATTAACGAAAATTTTCAGGTAATTGATTATTTATAATATATATTCTCAAATATATTTCAATTTCAATAATGATAATAGTAATAATAATAATAACAATATTAATAATGATAATTAATAATAATAAATTACGTGCGAGATAGGTATATATAATTCTGTATTATATATATATATATATATATATATATATATTATTGGACATAGGTATAATAGTTTTCACCACACCTGCACGGAAAGTACGACTTTCGCTCCCTTGCGTGAGCGGGAAGTCGTTCTTTCCGATGCAGGGGGTGGTGAAAAATAGTATACCTCACACGGGAGTGAAAACGGCCATCCCAAACTGCGTTTTTGTCACCCTCGCCTTCGGCTCGGGTGTCAATCTCACACGCAGTTTGGGTTAGCCTACTTTTCCTCCCTAGGTGAGTAATATACTATTGCAATTCCAAGTTAGCATTTATATACTTATGGTATCTAACACGTATTATTAATATAGGTACAAATTTTACGAATAATTCTATTTTTTTGTTCATTACTGTTGTTATTATTATTATTATTATTATTATTATTATTATTATTATTATTATTATTATTATTACGCAACACATGATACATCGAGGCTATGTGCATTGCATACTATGATACTATGTGCGGGTGCTATTTCGATGAATTATATAATCTCGATTATAATTATATAAATCGATTATTCGAATATAATATATTTACACTATTTCTTTTATTTATTTATTTTTTACTCTTCGATATAAATATTTATAATTAATATCTTGTTACAATACGTATATGTATTTACCTGCCTTACCTATAATAGCTATATAATACCTACCTATTTGTAATTAGGTAACTTATACCGCGAGGACCAGGTGAAAGAGAATGGTCCATCCGCCCAGGCAGCTAATATTTCGTATTTTTAGGGGGATAGCCACTCGTTGCGCTGAAAAAATCCCTAGGGTGATTTTGGCGTGCGGTCGATGCAACTCGGCAGCCATTGTTGATACAAGCCAGCTGACTGTCAATACATCGCGGAAGGTAGACAAGTGTGGTTATGTTCGTTTATTTGAAGCTAATGATAAATAAAGTGAATAAAACCTACGTGAATAAGCTAGGAATATTTATCAAAAATCGATCAATCAGTTTTAAATGATATCTTAATGCAATCAACGAATTAACCTAAGCTATAACTGGAAATTTATCAGAATCAAAGAGTTCATCGAGAACCACCAATTCGAACAAAATTATTGATTGTATCCTGGGGTTGAGGCATCAATAAATATCCATAGCTTATTCACGTAGGTTTTATTCACTTTATTTATCATTTCCTTCAAATAAACGAACATAACCACACTTGTCTACCTTCCGCGATGTATTGGCAGTCAGCCGGCTTGTATCAACAATGGCTGCCGAGTTGCATCGACCGCGCGCCAAAATCACCCTAGGGATTTTCAGTGCAACGAGTGGCTATCCCCCTAAAAATACGAAATATTAGCTGCCTGGGCGGATGGACCATTCTCTTTCACCTGGTCCTCGCGGTATATAATATTAAATAGAGATCAGTAATCTAATCACGTCCTGTTTAATAATTCATTATTATTACTATTAATAATAATAAAAATAATAATAGTAAAAATAATAATAATGATAATGATGTACAATTTATTATAGTTATATATCATCTTTCTATATTATTAAATTCAATAATCAATTCTTCGCTCGCAGTTTTCGTAATCAATATATATATAACAAATCAAACCATATTTGTTCTTCTATTTTACAGCCATTATTATAATTCTTGTTGTTGTTATTACTATTTATATTATTATTATTATTGTTAATATAATTATTTTTTTTTTTTTTTTTTATTCATCATTCATCTATTTATTCATTTATTACATTGATTCACGATCATTATTATATATTATATATTATACTCTTTTACCTAGATAATATAATATAATTATTATTTATTATCAAACTATATATACTATTATATAAATGATAAATTAATCATTGTATTCTGTACAGTACCTAATAACAACTACGGTGCTATTATACTATGGTATATTAATTATTATATATAAGTATATCCATAAAATATGTACAAATTCTAAATATACATATATACGTTAATATATGTAATCAATTGGTTAATTAATTTCATACAATTTAATATGTAATATTATATATTTAGACTAGTTCAAAAAAATCGACTATTCGTTTTTTTTTCTTCTGAAGTCACATGTTTAATAGTTGTAGGAAGAGGAAATAAGACACCTGTTAAAATTTAAGCCCTTAAAACGCAATTTTCCATTTTCCATTTTCCATTTGAATTTTGAATGACATGGGAATTTATTTTTAATTATTTCTGAATTTTGTAGCTCATAGTAACGAGGCAATATAGCTCAGTAATGAAGCAATTCATTACTGAGCTACAAAATTTAGAAACAACTAAAAAAAAAAATTCCCATGTTAATCAAATGGAAAATGGAAAATTGCGTTCAGCGATACCACCAAATATTAATATTTAGTGCTCAAATTTTGATAGGCGTCTTATTTCCTCTTCCTACAACTATTAAACATGTGACTTCGAAAAAAAAAAAAAAATTTGTCGATTTTTTTGAACCAGTCTAAATTATATATTCGTATTTTCAATTCGCAAGATTCGATTTCTAAATTTTTCTTTTTTTTTTTCCTGTTTCTTTTTTTTTTTGTTTTTTTCTCGTTCCTCTTCGTTTCTATCCCTTTTCCCAATTATACGTGGAAATAACTAAATTTCAACATATCGATGGCTGGGCGGAAGAAGAGCCTATCTCAAAAATACTGTGAAGAAGAGCCTAACTCGGAAAAAGCGCGCATCTCAGAAAAGCGCCTATCTCAGAAAAACCGTGAAGAAGAGCTTATCTCACAAAAACATTTCCATTTCAAAATTTTGTAGTGGTACCCCTACAAAATACATTTATACATTGCAGTAAACGAGATAGTGGTAGTGAAGCGGACCTAATTTTTGAATAATTGCAGTCGCCGCTTGCAGGGGTACCACTACGAAATTTTCAAAGCGAACTGTTATGTGAGATAAGCTCTTCTTCACGGTTTTTCTGAGATAGGCGCTTCTGCGCGCACTTTCCGAGTTAGGCTCTTCTTCGCGGTATTTCTGAGATAGGCTCTTCTTCCGCCCAGCCATCGATATACAATTGTTGGTCCAGGAATTATTTTTATTCATTAATTACAATGTTTTTCTTCCCTTCATTAATTTACCTCCTCTTTTTTGTTTTTTCTTTTTTTTTTTTTTTACTCTTTGCTTTTTCAATTCCACATTTTTCAAACTAAAAACAGACCTGCTGTAATATCACTCTTTACACATCTAGATGCAGTACATCGATTTTTTTAGTATAATATATACGCAATTATTTGTTAAACTTTTTGAATGAAAAAAAAAAAAAAAAATTTGAATAATATAATAATAATAATAATAAATCTATTATAATATTGTTTTTTTGTTTGTTCATTTTTATTTTTATTTCTCTTTACAACTAATTAAAGCCATTCGACAAAGGAATAGATTTTAACCATTTTTTCATTCTTTTATATCTTTCGCATCTCATTGATTCAACCGGATAAGAATTAATAATAATAAAAAAAAAAAATAGCAGAAAATTACGAAAAATTCCAAAATTTATTCTATTTTTTTTTTTTTTTTTTTTTTCGGTTTTTATTCTCTTTTCAAATCAGCATCAGTTATAATAATAATATTAATAATTTTCTATTTATACACATAATTGAACTATTATACACTTCTCTTCATTTTTTTTTTCTCATTTTTTTTCTTCAACTTCGTCTTTTTCATCTTCTTCTTTTTCTTCTTCTTCTTCTTCTTCTTCTTCTTCTTCAAACTTCAGTTATTTATTTATATTTCTAATAATTAATTTATTCATTTACTTCCCGTGTTATTTATTAGTAAATAAATAAGAAAAACGATGATTATTTCCCTGCAAGAGACTAAACGGTCGGCGAACGACCCTGCAGTTACTTGATTAGGGGCTGGAGATGGACCACCCTTTCGAGTATGAGCTATAGCAGAATCGCTTCTCCATCGCATCACGTATTGAGGAGCTGTTCTACTCAAGGCTTGTAATCTGAAAAAATTTCACGTGTTTTGTAAAATTAAAAAATAAACCATTATTTTCATTTCTTTCTTTCTTTCTTTCTTTTGGTTTTTGCCAAAAACTTTCGATCTATTGGTAAGAAGTTGGAAAAAAAACAAAAAAAACTGTCTCATCTTGTCTGAATTGAACAACAAGTTATTTTATACAATAATTTTAATAAAAAGAAGAAAAAAATAAAAATAAAGTAAAATCAAAACTTACCGAACCACGACGGTGTTCATTTTCCAAGGCAGGGTAAAATTTTTGTGTCGATCTCTCGAACAGAACGTATGTAATCTCGGACCGGCTGGATCTCCGCTGTTACTGTATTCGTGTATCGTAAGATTCCAGGCTGTGCAAGGCTCTGAAAAAAAACGAAAAATGATAAAATCGTCGTAATTTTGATAACTTGCAGATTCGTATATTTTTTTTTATTCAATATTTGCCAAGAATAAAAAAGAAGCAATTTGACCAAAACATTTTTTAATTCGTACACAAATTTCGGAGTACCAAATTTCAAATTTTTTTATAAAAAGGAACAAAAAAATGAAATAAAATAAAAATTTAATGTTAATAATTAATACGAAAATAATTATGTAAATTATGGTACGTGAATTTAATGTGATATATAATATATGAAGATTAGGATTAAGGATTTGTATACAATTTTCGGGGTTTCCTTATATAAGTTAACTTCCGTTTTCTCTGAATTCGTTATATAGTTATAATAGTAACAGAGCCTGAACCTAGAGAGCGTAACATTAAGCTAGAAAAGCTTCGTCGTCTCGTTGTGTCGCGTCGCCAAGACTCCCGGAACCGGAAACGGGTTTAATATACTCTGGTCTCTCGCCTCTCGACTTGTGACTCGGGGGATTCCCCCTTGCGTACCTTGTATATAATATACCTATACCCATATCTACACCCACAGTACCAGTATAAAGTCACGGAGCAAGTCTCAGCGAGCTTTTGCCCTAAGAAATTCACCCTTTCACCCTTTCATCTACAATCTTTGTCTTAAATCTCAAGTTTCACCCCTACAGTATATATAAATATATATATAGGTATATTGTATTATTATATACATAAACCGACTCGAGATATTCTCGAGTTCTGCACAAACCCTTCGCTGCCTATAAAGCCTCCAGCTGCCTGATCATTAATTACCGAAATAATTATGTTATATATTACATTACATATTACAAACCGTATAATAACGATATGAAAATCAAATGAGATGAAATGCATGGTGCTAAAAATGTGTGGCTTGATACCACCGAGTGGCTGAGTAGTTCAAAAGCGCAACAAATCGAGTGCATGTGTGCATAATTCAACGATTACTCTGATGATAGCTAAATCTGTAAAAAAAAATTCGAAATTTTGAAAAAATTAAATAATCATCCATTTTTTGCTGACGTGAAGCAGTAATACCCAAAATTTCATTTCGATAGGTTGTGTGGTATGGGAGAAATTACGAATCGCGTTCTCGAGGTGATCACAGCATGCATCGCAGCCATTTTGAAAAGACGTAGAAATCGTGAAATATCGTAAATTTGGGATTTTCTTATTTTCTAAAAAATATTTCCACTCATATTTCTCGTTCTACTTACTGCTTTGATTCGACTCTACTTCAACGGTGAGTTGTCGATCGGTTTGCGAGTCTAATACCCAGGTACAACGTTGCTGATAAAATCTGTTGAGTTTAACAACTTCATTTGCAAGATCACCGCTGCTTACTTCGCCTTCAGGTCTTGTAGTCGAATGATCACCGCAGAATGCATCTTCGGCGAATTCATACGTCGCTTTGAAGTCCAGACCTGATCTAGACGATCTTGACCACTCGATAGAAACCGGTGTCCAACTCCTTACTCCCACTGGTAGCCAGTCCTAGAAATGAGAAGGAAAGGGTATCAGAAAATGAAAACCGAGTGACTGCAGGAGAAAAAAAAATGGATTCCCAAAATATCGGTCCGTTGATTTTCTTTTCTTCCTTTCCCAGACAGCACGGAATATTGCCCAATATTGTAGCAACATTGCAGCAACATTATAGCAACATTGCAGCAATATTGCAATGTTGCTACAATGTTGCCACAATATTGCAATGTTGCTACAATGTTGCCACAATATTGCAATGTTGCTACAATGTTGCCACAATATTGCAATGTTGCTACAATGTTGCAAATTTTTAAAGAAAATAAAAGAAGGGAAAAAACTCACCTGATAGCTACCGCAAAGGCAGCTAACTATGTGTCCAGTTTCTGAAACAAGTTGCAGATGATCGATATCATCCAATGTCCTATTAGCGGAGCATCGACAGCCGCTGTCTCCGCATTGCGTATAGCATGAGCTGTTTGATATCTGTCTATTGGTGGTCTGGAGCTGTGAGAGTAAAGGAAAAAATGTTCATATAGAAAACATGAAAAGATGGTGAAAAAAAAAAAAAAAAATAGCAAATTTATACAAATTTTTGGAAAAAAAAATGACTCACGGTTATTATAACCGACTGATTAGCCGCTGGGATGAAATGCTGACGACATTTCAACGGCCCTTCCAAAGAAAATAATCTGTGCGGTGCTGGATGAACGACAGAACCATTTTTCGGTGAACTCAGACCGAAGTATTCAACGTCACAAATGCTCGCTGGTTGCTGGGTGCCACCTTCTCTTTCTGGGAATAAAAAAGTACGATTCATTATTTATTAGTTGAAACTTCTTGTCTTCTCATCTCTTTTACAAATTTTAAATACAGCATACAGAAAAATGTGAAAATATTCAAAATTCGAGAAAAATAATATTTTCTGTTCTGAATTCTTGGTGAAATTTTTCTTCTTTTTTTTTTTCTTTCTTTCTTTGGTTTTTCTTTATCTTTCTTTCTTTCCTTCTTGAATATACAAATATCGTAACACATGTGTATATGATCAAAACAACCGGAAAACCCTGGACCTTTGCGGATCGGAAATTGATACGTATAGGTCGACTTTGATCCTCCGATGAAAATACGAAACGATATGCGTCGCTCTTTGTTGAGACAGCTGGTTATAGATGTATTATTTGTATTGAAAGCGATTGAAAAATTTCCGATGAGCCTTTCTCTTTGCTTTTGCAACTGTCACTGCGAGGACGGATCAGTCAATCTCATCCGTACCCACGTCAAGAAGAAGAAAAAAAGGGAGAACTAAATATAAAAGATAAAAGAAACGGGTAAAAGGAAAGGAAAGGAAACTAGTTTGCGGATAATTGAGTCATTCAGGACAAGAAACAGAATTCGGTACGGAAGCAACTTTTATGAAAATAATGTTTTTAGACTTGAGAAATTGTGGAATTTTAAATATGATGGACGAAAATCAAGAAAAAAGCAAAATTGATACAGAAAGTAATCGTTTTTGGATTTTCTTTGCTTTCGCCATTTTGAATTTCGTTATTTTTAGGTCAGATTCGTAATCTGCATCCCAAAAAACCCTTGCGTATTGATTTTGATCAAAATCGAGTAATTTTTAATTTTTGTCCGCCATCTTGGATCCGTGATTCGAAATTTTGAAATTTGCTCTCAAATTTGTAATCAGCGGGCCGAAAATCGCCTAGCCATCAATTTTCACAAGATTCGAATGTTTTTTTTTGTTTTCTTTGTTATTGATCTTCGGTTCATCCGCCATTTTAAATTTAACGATTTTAACCTAAAATTCTATGAAACAAATTGCAAAATACGACCTAGAGGTGCAAGTCGTAACATACATACATACATCAACGATTCAACAATATAATCACGTAGTACTTCGTTACACGTCTGCCACAAATGAATGATGATGGTAGGTATATATACCTACCCTATGGTCTTCGTGGTAACGCATGAAAAGTTTAACAGCCGTTGCAATTTGCTGTCTAACTATAAACGAACCTACACATACCTAACCTAACTAGAGTTTGAAACTCGTTCTATTCGCAGCGGTTTAAAGCTCGCTGATTAAATGCTCTGAGGATGAGGGGGGTTGCGACTTTCCGAGTCTCGGACAAGTGCAGAGCATTTGCCAGTTTGTGGGATTTACCTTTGCTCATTGTTTGATAGATCAAGTTGCTATGGGATAGGCTAACCTAGCTTGGGTTTGCAGGATGGTTAACTAGTTCAAGCTTTGACATCGATATCAAAGCACCTTCGAGTAGTAATTAGCTGGTATTAGTTGATGTCTACGTCTGACCGGCTGGTGGTTGGTCGGTCTGTGGGTAGGTATCTAACCTAGGTCACAGAACCGGCGAAACCACACCGCAAAACTAGGCGGAGTACCCCTTTGCTAATGATTTTGTATTCCCATTGTGACTATACTACGGATACACATGCGTTCACCCGTCTCTTCTCTTGATCTCTATGTGTTGTTTCTTCGTCAGATAATACAATTACATAATGGCAATGAGAGGAACTGTAATAAACTCACGTATTTCACTTCCGGTTGAAAAATGGCAGACGTCTAAACTCTAAAACAATTTTTATCTTCTGTCTCATTCAAAATAACTGAATAAAATTTAGGCCCCAATATTTTGCCATCGGAACACACATTTCAAATTTTTTTCAGAATTTTTTGATTGCGAAATTCAAAATGACAGCCAAAAGCGTTTTTCATATGGTCTACTTCCGTCATTTTAGACAAACCGGTCGGCCCATTTGGCTCAGATCTAGACAGAAAATCGTTTACTCAGTCACGATGTGCCAATAAGCTTTTCAAACATCTGTCACTTCCGGTCTGAAAATGGCTAGCGTCCAAACACTGAAAAAAAATTGTAACTTCTGCGTTTTTTAAGATAACTGGATTGACTTTGGGGTCCAGCTTCTTGCCATCGCAGCATATTCTCTAGAATTCGTTTTCAGGATTTCGCGATCTTAAAACAATGTCAAAAACGCTATTTAAAATCCCCGAAATCCGAAGACCGAGAAGTTTAAATTTTTCAACAAAACTCTAATCGCTAAAAAAAAAAAAGTAAATTACTATTCTAACTAATTACCATCGTGGAAATAATACGCAATGTCCATATATTCCTCGTCTCTCGGGGTGTTCGAGGCTCGCCTAAGGACCACAGTCATCTCTCGTCCAGTCGAAGAGTATCTCTCCGGTTCAAAGTGTCTGAAAAATGAAAAATGATCATTATCGTAGTTTTCTTTGAATATGATAACGATGAGGATGAAAATAATGAACGTAGTTTGGTAAAAATTGAAATAAAAATGTCTAGTTTTGTATAAGAGAGAAAAAAAAAAAAAAAAGGAACGAAACAATTTTGCTGGAATTTTTCTGCGGTTATTGAGAAACGATAAAATGCGATAAAAAATAAAGAAAAGGGAAAAAAAAAAGGGAGAAAGAAAAGCGTCCGAGCGATTGAAGATACAAGGATTTTCGGCTGTTTAGAGAAGAGCCGGGTATCTACCTACTGCAGTATGTAGTAGCGCTTGAATTTGGTGTAGGAAAAGATGAACCGACCTAGTTGGCCTCGGGCCAGAGATTTTTGGGTATCTATTATACCTATGTATGCGAGACTGACTTGTTTCCGGCGGATTTAACTTGACCGCAAAGTTGGTATAAAATATAAAATTCTGTGATTGGAATTCGCGGTTGTATTTTTGTTTTATTTTTATATCAGCTACCGGGTATACATGGGTTTTAAAAAAATTAATAGCTAGGATATAAAAAAATCCTCTTTCTTTCCTTCCTCCGTCTTATTCCCTTCTTCAATTAGCCAACTTTTCCTACGTCTGCCAAATAACTTTTATTGCTTACGGTGGGGTGCAGCAGGGGCGTGAAAAGTTTCGAATTTCTTTACGCAGGTCGATAGCCAGCGATTCGGCTGTTGGCTAACTAACGGAATACCATTTTTCTATCCAACAGTCAAAAAGCGGTTTTTATCGGACGTCCTTTTTTTTTCTTCAATTTTTTCGGTAATTCAAAAACCGATAGGCTTGAATCGAGGGGTCAGTAAGTTACGCGATTTTGGTGGACGAATCAGATTCTATAATTTCAAAAGATTTCAAAGAATTTAAATGGAATTTCAAGGATTTCGAAATGATTTTCAACAATTTCAATAATCATCTAGAATAATTTTCCACGATTTTCCGAATTACTGAATTCGACAATTTTCGAAGATTTAAAAAAAGTTTACAATCATTTGAAACGATCGTACGGGATTTTTTGAAGTTTTGAAGAATTTTCGAATCATTGTAAAATAATATTTTCAAATGATTCAATGAAAAAAAAGAACAAAATGACAAAAATTCCGAATTACCTGACAGGACTTGGAATAATTTCATAAAATTTTGAAAGATTTTCCAAAAATTTCAACAATTCTCACCAATATAATTATGCACACCAAATTTCAAGAGTACTTAAGCGGACCAGTGCAGCGACTTTTCGAGAAATTATCATAGTCCGAAATCAATTTATTTCATAACCAAAGTTCATTTCACATCAAAATATTTTTCTTTTTCAAAATCATGTGTCGTGAGGATTTTAGAGCACCGTTGGACCGATTTAGGTCATCTTGGATTCATTTCCTTCAGAAAACAAATCCTCATCATGTGTATGTAGGAATTTAAAAATAAAAAATTATGTCATAATTTATGATCAATTTACCAAATTTGCAAAAATTATTATCACTCATTTCTTAAATAACTTGGCCAAAACGAAAAATTTTCAAAATTCCTACATTCACATGATGAGGATTTGTTTTCTGAAGAAAATGAATTCAAGATGACCTGAATCGGTCCAACGGTGCTCTAAAATCCTTACGACACATGATTTTGAAAAAGAAAAATATTTTGATGTGAAATGAACTTTGGTTATGAAATATAGTACATTATGTCACTAGGCCGATTAAGTATTTTCCGACGAATTTGAGTTTATAATCCGAGCCGAAGGCGAGGATTATGATGAAATTCGTCAGAAAATACTTTTTCGGCCGTATGGCATACAGAATTTTATGTGTCCAGGCCAAAAACCGCGTTTAAACCGAGCGAAGCGAGGTTAAAATCGCGGTTTTACGGCCTATGACACATAAAATTAATTTCGGACTATGATAATTTCTCGAAAAGTCGCTGTATTGGTCTCCTTAACGATTCTGAGTCAGTCGAATATTCTGATAACATCAAACTCTCAAGAATTACTATATAGTATTTTTCAAAAATGAAATAACTAAAAAAATAAATAAATAAATAAATAAATAAATAAAAAAAAGCGGATAAGGCGTGTTTAAAAACCGTTGAATATTAAAGTATAACGCTCATAAACTCCGAACATAAAGTTTTCATTCTTCATCTCTTTCTTGGTGAAAAAAAAAAAAAAACAAAAATAAAAAATGAGCTGCACATGACCCGGAAGGAATAAATGCTCTAGTAGGTAGGCTTTTGTCAAAACGTTTTATCCGCATTCCCACTCTCATAAATATATACACATGCATATATGTTATATATATATATATATGTATATAGGCAACAGATACATATGCGTATAGCATATACCTACTTGTACATATAGTATTTACGCATTATAACACAACATGGTGGTGTGCTAAAGGAAAGGAAGAGCTAAGCCCACATATATACTGAAAAGCTGATATAGGTATATATAAGGTACATATACGTCTACATATATTTATGGATATGTACTACATATACGCAAAGTTGAGGTAGCATAAGAGAATGAAACATGGGCTTGGAGTTTACATGAATTTTTACGAGATTAGTAGCCATAAAACACAGCAGCTTCGTAGGCACGTATGGCTTGCTTGGTTGGTTGGTTGGTTGGTTGGTTGGTTGGTTGTTCGGTTGGTAGCTGGATAGGTATGTATAGGTGGGTACCCTGTTTCACCATTGTTACGAGCTTTTTCCCAACCCATATCCCATCCTCTTTACTTTCTGGAGATAAATTATTCCCAGTCTCACTGCTAAAATGGATTAAAACTATTCCCTCGAACCACTGGATGGACACAATCGTGGGTGGATTTCGCTAACTATGTCCACGCGAGCTTTCAGAGGTAGCTTCCTACTCGGTTCTTTATCCCCTGAGCTTTTTTCAATCACTTAAACAACGGCTGATCAATTTTCTGTTCTTCATTCTCATTTTATCGTTTTGGATGTGTCGACAGGATCAGTTTCAAAAAGATTACACAAAAATTGAAATTAAATAGAATACCATGAAGCTGAAATTTTTCGCGAATGCTTTCCAAGGATTTAAAAAAAAAGAAGATAATTCAACCTTATTTCTGTAAAATAAAAATACGAACTCATTCAGTGACAGAAATCAATTTTCTTGTACATATACAGGATGAATCTCCCCCGGTATCGCATGACGGCTTATTATTGCAAACGCTCCGCCCCTTTCTATTCATATACTTTATTATCATCGTATCGAAAGAACCCAATTTCATTTTCTCGTGCCGTCAAAACTGACGATTTTAACAAGTATGAATAGAAAAGGGCGGAGCGTTAGCGATGATAGCCCCTCCCTCATGCAATACCAAAGGAAACTCACCCTGTATATTAGGGTAATCCTTAATTTGATCATTTCTGAATTTCAACGCTTCCATGGGTCAGAACGTCGCGGAATATATACAAAAATATTTAGCCACAACCACCTGAGGCAGCACTCAAAATTGAGATAGGAATCTAGGATTTTGGAATCATTTTTTTTTTTTTTTTGTTTTGTATTGGGAACCTTAGAAACTCGATAAGCCAACTAGTGGCAGAAAATAGAACTACTCAAAGAAGGCTACAGTAACCGATGAGAGGGCTTAGAACCTCGATACGCCAACTAGTGACAAAAATAGAACTACTCAAAGAAGGCTCAAATTTCAAAGTCACGCCCATTCTAAGGATCCCAATATATTTTGAGAAATTTCGGCCCATGAAAACATAAAAATTCGAATATGACTGAATTGAGGGCCACCTTTGATACATACTATAGATTTTGTACATATATAGGTATATAATAATAGCATGTAGGTATTTATTTATTCGGGGTTAAGGATCGAGTTCTGCATGAGACAATAAACATCAAGTTTCGCAATATCGTTGGGTATAGAACTACGTAGCTGTGGTTCTGTACGTATCTACTTACTTACTTACATACCTATACTACTTGGTATAAAGTCCGAACGATGTCTGACTAAGGCAGATCCTTACTACTGACTGACATTGGATTAGAGTGGATGTGTATCTTCGAATTGACTGAAAAGTGGTTACAGTCGTGGTCGTATCCGGCTTACGAGTTACGTTAGCTGGCGACTCTACTCTACTCAACTAGAATTGTCTCTTGGGACAGACAGAAGAGAAGAAAACATTTTTGAAGATAAATAAAAATTCCAAATTGATAAGAAATTTTATTTATTTATTTATTCGTTTATTTATTCATTTATCCTTTTTTATCTGTCCTTTCATTCCTTTTCAACAAATTATTCATATGATACACATCAGGGTCAGTCGTTATTCGGGGTTTGAAATAATTTTTATCTGGCCACTCACTCCCCAAATCGTTTACAAATAAATTAAACGAAACTCTGTAATGAATTTATATTTTTATTTTAATATTTGACTTCTGACGGCACAGGGGATGAAATTTTTCATTTCAAAATAAATGAAAACATTTTTGCTATACTTTCAGTGAATATTTCATCGCTGGATGATGTATTTGCAAAAATAGAAAAATAAAATATTTGTAATTGTGAAAAATTAGTGGGCATCGATGGTCTGACTATTTGGGTAAAACATCGTCGTCATATTTCGTTTTCAGTTTTCAATACGATATTTTGTTAGATTTATCACAGAATGCCTTAATAGATGATTCTAACGTTTTTTCAAAATATTAGCATCGATACTCGCTAAGTTCTCACAATAAATTACAGATTATTTTTCTTTCTTTCTTTCTTCAAATAATTCGTACCGCGATTATATATTTACTAAAAGTACTTATATAGAAAAAAAAACTTGTTTAAACGAAAAAAATCATCCACTGTGCAGGTAAATAGTCAAATATTGAAATAAATCCGGAATTAATTACACGACTTCTTTTTTATTTATTTAGAACCGATTTAGGGGATGAAAAATCGTTTCGACCCTAAATGATATGAAAAAAATAAAATAAAAAATTAAACGAAGAAGGGATCGAGATTTCCCCAAAGATTTCAATAACTTTTTTGATAATAATATCCACATTCTATGAATAATATAAAAAATATATATATATATTTTTTTTTTTTTTTTAATTTTGGAATAAGACTTTTTTTGTTTTTCTTTCATGATTTTTTCCAACATTATCTTCAATAAAATTACAAACTTGATTAAAAATATAACAGAAATACGGCATAATAAATCAATTTTCGTATAATATTTATCACTTCACGTTGTTTTATATTCTCTTCTTTTTTTTTCTTTCATTGTGCTGGAAAATTTTCTACTATAGGCTCATCTTTTTTTTTTTTTTTTTTTTCTTCTATTTTTGCTTTGCTTTTATTATATCTCTCTTTCTCTCTCTCTCTCTCTCTGTCTCTTTCTTCGACGTCGTTGTCGTCGCAAACTTCTTCTTCTTCTTCTTCTTATTCTTGATTTACTGCTATTGTGAAATTCACTGCGTTTTGTACGCAGTACAGATCTTTCTGCTAGATATATATATATATATATATACACATATACATGTGTGTGTGTGTGTGTATCAAGTTTTGAACAAGGACAACGTCTATACCTACCCTAGAGAACCTAGAGTTTGTTCGTTCGTTGTCCCTTTGAACCAGCTTGGCTTGACAAAGAGGACTTTGATGAGACCCTAACGTAACTTTTCAAAGCCAAGATACATTTTATTGAATTTCAAACTTCCCTCGCTCGGTTTATCATTATTATTATCATCATCCCTATTATCACAAATCTAAAATTCTCCGTTCGAATTTTATTTTGTCATTTTTTTTTTTTCTCTTCTCTCTTCTGTTTTCTCTATTCTACTGTTCTTATTTCTCTCTATCGTTTCTTTCTTGCATCATTAATTTTTACAAGCTCAGAAAAGAATTCAACCGATTTTCGATTCTGCATATTATTATATTTAATAATTTTTTTTTTTTTTTTTGAGATAAACACAAAATACTAAAATATTATATAATTTAATTACATAATTCCTTACTTTTCTTTCGGCTCCATTTCTCGCCCCAATTTTTGTGCTGGACTGCAAATTCTTTTCAACGATTTTCCACTTCCTGTTGTCCCGCCTTCGGGTGGACCGTCGAAAATCTCGATCATTGATCTACAGGCCGGAGCACTGAAATGAGTAAAATATAAACAACCTTGAATTAATACGAGTGTGATAAAAAAAAGATCTAGCGAGAAATTTATTTTTGATAATTTTGTTTTTCGAATAACTCGAAACCTACGCAACTGATAAAATTCAAATTTTTATCAGTTCTACGTCAAAACAAACGCCATCGATTGATACTAGGATCAGCAGAATCCGTTAAGGATGTTCTGGAGGTACAATCGGCATCAAAACAATAAGACAGACAAAAACCGAATTTGCTAATTTTGGATGATATGACTGCGAAAAATGATTGAATAATATCGAGGAGCGGATATTCCCACAACGTCAGAAAATGAAAAAACTCTCAATTTAGTGACAGAATTTCGAAAATACCAACAATCATGAAAAGTTGTAAAAACATTTTACAAGCATGTGCTGAAAATGGTGAAAATTGTTCATTTTTGATCCGATTTCAAAATTTCAGGGCTTGTTATACTCAGTGATAAAATCTCTACGAACTCACTGAAAAAAGTTTTGCATAAAACACTCATATTTGAGTAAGAATTCAGTTGTTCACAATCCGATACATTCTGAGATTCATATGATACATATACTGTTACATTTTTTACTTGAACATGAGTGTTTTATGCAAAACTTTTTTCAGTGAGTTCGTAGAGATTTTATCACTGAGTATAACAAGCCCTGAAATTTTGAAATCGGATCAAAAATGAACAATTTTCACCATTTTCAGCTAATACTTGTAAAATGTTTTCACAACTTTTCATGATTGTTGGTATTTTCGAAATTCTGTCACTAAATTCAGAGTTTTTTCATTTTCTGAGGTTGTGGGAATATCCGCTCCTCGATATTATTCAATCATTTTTCGCATCAATATCATCCAAAATGAGCAAATTCGGTTTTTGTCTGTCTTATTGTTTTGATGCCGATTGTACCTCCAGAACATCCTTAATTAGTTTTCAAGTTATCATCAATTTTTATTTATACTATTTTTTTTTTTTTTACTAAATTTTGTTTTCTGATTAACTCGAAAACTATTTAATCAAACTAATCGAAATTTCAATCGATTCTAAGTTAAGAAGAATCTTTGCTCTTTTTTATTTTCTTATTTCTAAATACTACCTAGGGGATAGGGAATATGCTAGAATGATGAAATATTAGCTGGTTATTAATTATATAGTCGACCTTTCGGAATTTGAAATATTCCATAAGTAAATTTCCTATATATCAGCCTTGTGTATACATCTATATACGTATATAATATATATACTACTTCGAGGAGTAGAAGCACGACTTTATCTTATCTTTAACATCCGTTATAAACCCGGTTCTATCTAACGTTTACCTAGTCGATAGCGGAAATTGATGTTATAGGTAGATACCTACACCTATACCTACTCATATAATATACATGTACGTATTTTCGACACGATTTTTATTCCCGATGGAACTAAGTATGTATACAGGGTGATTCGGGTTTAGTGGCTCATATTTTAAGGGTAGATTCCTGGCAAAAATTTAGGATTAAATTTCCTTTACCAAAAATTCGAGGGATCTATAGTTTCAGAACTACGAAAGATCTTAGTTGACCAACTCATGCTCATGGCTGACCCTGTATAAGTTCGCTGATTAGTCAATTAACGTCTTCCAGCTAACTCGAAAACTATTCGGTTCACGAATTTTTGACAGATGAAATTTTGTTGTTGAATTCTACAAGGAATCTACCCTCAAAATTATGGCTCTACCTGAATCACCCTGTATATATATGGTACTGCAGCCTGCGCAATAAAATAATCCAAAAGCTGACCTCATACACTTCGAAGAGAAAAAAAATATATGAAAGGAATAGAAGAAGAAAAAAAAAAAAAAAAAAAACGGGGTGGGCGAAAGACGAAAACAAAAACAAAATTTGAAGAAACGGTAAAAACATCCCTAATATATTCTGTGTTTACACAGGTACGCGTCACACGCGGGTTTACTTGTAAAAGCTGAAGAATAATTCAAAAAACTTTCTCCTGTTTTTTCTTTTAATTTTTTTTTTTTTTTTTTTTTTTTTTTAATTAACACAAATTTTGAAGAAATAGAAAAAAGAATGGAAGAAACTCCACAATTTTCTAGACGTTTTGTATCGATTTGTATATTATTGAATAAAAAAACGGAAAGAAAAAAAGGAAACAGAAACGAGATCATGGAAAACAAAAATGTTCAGTTAGTAAAAAAAAAAAAAAAAAAAAAAATAGAAATGAAGGAGAATTTATTTTCCATAAATTTGTTAGAATACTGAAAAAGTGATTGAAAAATCGAGGATATTCGTTCTTTCAAGTGATTGAGGTGCGGGTTTAAAAGGGGAGGCGAATACGAGGGTGGTTTTACAGAAAAACGAGGATATTATAGATAGACGAGTAAATAGCGAAGAGTAAATATAGGTAAGATAGGTATATATATATTTGATACTGATATAACTGCATCTGAGGTAAGAATGAAGGAAAAAAAGTAAGAAATGAGGAAGGAGAGTTGTGGGTAGTATCCGGGTTGTGAGTATTTATTCTTCTCTTATATAGGGGTAGGTGGAAAAGCAGCTCCTGATGCTCCTGCCTGAAGCAGCAACAGCAGAAGCAGCAGCAGCAATATAATACGAAATCGAATCATATTCTACCTTTATAGAAGGTAGAATGGATTGAGATACTTTATTTATACTTCAGTTAGCGAGCCACCCCCCTCATCCCCCATCTTATTCAACCCCCAATTTCAGATAGATAGACAGACGTTGTTACGTCTGTTTGTTGACCGTCACTGTATACATATATATATATATATATGTTGTATTTTATTGTATGTGCAGAAACAGGATGATGGGGACAAGATAAGTCTGCATCAAACATAATATCAAATATTTACAGTTTTCGAATTTTTTGCAATTTCCGGATATGATATACGTTTAGTGAATTGATAAAAGACATTTTCAACATAGCAAAAGCAATAAATATAAGAATTTCGAGTAATTTCAGTCTCTCGAGTTCATATATGTCTTCGCGTATAGCTTTTAATATGCCCTGGTACTGGGAAAAAAATTATTACATTTTATTTACTCTAAAAGTAAAGACGTCTAGATTTTAGAGCTTTGGAGAAAAAATTTTATACGATTTTTCCGAGCTTTTTTTTTTTTTATATATATACGAGGTTCGAACAAATTTTGTTGATAAAATGTTCGTTTTATTGAGAAATTTTCAATATTAGTCGGAAAATAAAAATGAGCTTTCGGAAATTTTAATCGGATTTATGATCCATAATATTACAGCTAATTAAATTCTGATTTGGAAAGGACGTAGGTAATACGTCAACAACCAGATTGCAGTATTTAATTTTGTTCCAACTCACAGATTGCAAAAAAAAAAAATAATAATTTAACCGAAATTGAAATAACGAGCTTTCAATAATTTCAATCTGATTTATCGCTGGCTTTTTAAATCTGGCTTTGAAATCATGGAGTGTTAAAAATATTCGAGAATATGAAGTGAAGAATAATGTGAGCTTTTGATCATTTCCATCTGATTCATGCAGCTTTTGTTTCACTTATTTATTTTTTTTAAATTTTTTTAATCAAATATTCATGAAGAGCTTTAAATTATTTCGTTTTAAAAATATGAAGAAACAGGAAAACAAGCAACGTCATAGTCTCAGTAAAAAAAATTCAAAAAAGACACGTGAGCTTTCGATCATTTTTTTCCAGCTTTTTTTTCATTATTTCTGAAGAGAGCTTTCAATTCAATTTGAAACAGAATACAAACAACGTTCCAATCTGTGAGAAAAATAAAACACACATGAACTTTCGACAATTTGAAACCTACTTATATCTACAGATTTTTCTATATCGCTGCTTTACGTAGCTGAAAATCTTCACCATTTTGATTATAGGTAGATGATATACATAGATAATAACGACGAGACCTTAATAATTTGCTAATGGTATATATAGAGAGCGAGGGTTTAGAATCCTCACCTTAGATTATAGCTGGCCAAAGCTACGTGGACAGAATCGTAAGACCCTCCTCTAAGCACCAATCGACAAGCCGTAGATTTCGGTTTACCTCTGGTGTCATGATTTCCGGTTCGAAAATCATCCCCCTTCACTTCAAGGTCACAACTATTTAGTCTTTGATCTCTCCGATGATCCTGAGGATCTTTTACATTGTGACTACTGCTGCTCGGCGATTTGATCATTTCACCTAAAAGAACCCGAAAAAAAAAAAACAAAAAAAAGAACAAAAAAATGACGAAATGTTTTCGAAAAAATCAAAAATTTTTTGTATTTAATTTTTTGCAATTTTCTTACTGCTTTTACTCGTGCTTTCCATCGTCACTGTTGTTGGTGATTCGGTTGTGATTTCAACGAAGTTGAGGGTGGCTACAAATCCGTTATAATCGAAGGGTGGAACTCCCGGACCAGATCTATAAATGAATGAATGAAACCTCGACGATTAGGGGTTGAAAATTTTCTATAGACAATGTATTTGTCGAGGTATATATAACGTAGTACGTGATCGAAAAATCGTTTTACCTAAATTCAACCAAAAGATTTTGCCCCGTGTGAGTAACCGAGCTTTTTTTATTACCACAAAGCATGGATAGAAGTGGATTCGACGTTGTGGTACCGGAATAAACGGCGATGTAGTCACTCGCGCAGTGGCTGAAAAAAAGAGAAAAAGAAGAAAAAATTTTTAATCAAATATTTATACGCAAAATTTTCTATAGTTTCTGAAATGATGAGAATGACTTTTTATCATTTCAATGAATCTTCACGTTCTCAGGGCTTCTGGTAATCCGAAAAAAAGACGAATCGTTTTAGACACTAGGGGTTGAAAAAATGCGAAAATTACAATATCTGGAAAAATCTAGCTTCCAGTTATTGTTCCGTTTTTTTGTTGAATATTTGTGTCAATTTTTTCGAGGATGAGTGATAATTATAAATCGTCATACGAAGTGAAAAAAAAAGCCGGATGTATAAGAGACTCTGGGATTATTTTTTATTAAATAAATAAAGCGCGGTAACTGGTGGCGGTCGGAACTTTTGCCTGCGAGGAGGAGAATAAAAATGAAGGGAGAAGATGCGGGGTAAAACTGTAAGGTTTATCTTAAGAGGAGAGAGAGAGAGAGGATATAGTAGAAAGCCTCAGAGAATACCGAGACCAAGAACCACCCTGCGAGTAGGGGTAGGTATAGAAGCGTTATATTCCTCCACTCTCGAAAAGTTCCTTTAGCAGTGGGGGAGGGGGTAGAGGCAGGGGAAGCGAATGTCTTAAATAATTACAACGACTCCATTTCTGTCTGGGTTTTACTCAGCTCCCTCTTCACCACCGCCACTCTTCTTCTTATTTTATTCATGCAGCCAAATTTCCCTCTTCTTAATCCTCCCCGAATTTCTCTCTTCGTCTTGCTTTATCTCGCTATGTTCCTCTTAAGGTCTGGGCGGCTCTTCGTTTCAATCCCCCCCCCCCCCCCCGCAAAAAAAAAAAAAAAAAAAAAACGTTTTCGAAGAGTCTTTTTTTATGGTATTTATACGACGACAGTTATAGGTACTAAATAAGTACGACGTATACCCCCTGATGGCGATTATTATGTTTCTTATATAAAAGATTCAAAATAAGGGAAGAAAAAACGAAAAAAAAAAATGAAAGAAATAAAAGTCAGATATTTCAAGATCTTCCGGGAAATTTCTGCGGTTTTCAAAACCCCTCGAGATTCACCCTTATCCGTTTTATTGTGTTACGTTTTAAAATTAATTTAGTAATTCAAAATGATGAAATAAAAAATTAGATAAGAAAATGGTTACAGTTTTTTTTTTTTTGTTTTTTTTTATTATTATTTATTTTTCAAAAAAATTCACTTTCTCAGATCGTCGATCATACTTCTGTGATTAAATTTTGATGATCATTCTACTTAAATTAATATAATTATTATTTTACTGTTTTTGTTTTTTTTTTTTTTTTTTTTTAACGAAAATTTGGAATAAATCGATATTTTTTTTTTTTTCTTTTTTTATAATCAATATTTCGGTGATTGAAATTGCGGCTCAATTTATTATTATTTCTCATTTTCTTTAGCTTGTCAGCAACAGCAGGGTTAAAAGTGTTTGGGAAAGCACAAGCAGCGGTATAGGACCACCGGGAGCAGCTGGGCTTCTGGATTAATGGAAGATCGCTAGATTGGCGACAGACAATTTGACAGGCTTCTCTTCTTATTCTTCTTCTTCTTTTTCTTCTTCTTATTCTCTTCTCTCCTTTTCTCTACTCGTTTTTATATATATATGAGGTATTTTCCTCCATGTTCGAGAAAAAAGAGAAAAAAAAAAAAAAAAAAAAGAAAAGAAAAGGAAAATGAGAAGAAAAATCTTATTCCACGATGTAAAATGGCTCGAAATTTAACTATTCGAACATTTATATACATATGCCTATGTTATGAAATTACTTATTTGAAAATCATTTTATTACAAAAATGTATTTGGAAATTGGGGGAGAAAAAAAAAAAAAAAAAAAAAAAAAAAAAAAAAAATTGGAATCATTCACACAGCTTCATTCCGATTTGCTAATGACAAGAATTAATTGTCAAAAAAATTGAAGAGGATGATGGTCCGGCTTGTATAACCACTTGGAGGATAATACCTTATGTATTCTCAACCTCGCGTTTATCCCTTTAGTGACATTATCCCTTATATACAGTTTCTCCATGTTGGTTATCGCGGATATATCGATTTCGATCCGTGAAGGAGAATTACCGAGTTAGGAAATAGAGAGTAAGAGAGAAAGAGGAAAAAAGACAAAGAGACACAGTCTGACTATAGAGAAAATGAGAATGTGAGACGAGAAATCGCGAAAGAAGAGAAAAATAAGGGAAGAAAACGTAGCTAGCTATAATAGGTATATATATATGTATATATGTATGTAACTACGTGTATATATATATATATACTTATTCAACCACTACTGCAGTTATATATATATATATATACCTACATCGATATAAATCGAGAACGATAGGTATTGTCGGGGGTAATATCTTATTCTAAACGATTTTCACCGCGCTTTTTATCCAGACAATATTTATTATATATACAGGGTGATTCAGAATTCGTGACGAATCTCTCTCGAGGGGTTTGATCCTTGTCAAAATTGAGATCAAAAGTTCTTCAGCCATTTTTCCAAAATATTATATTATGCAACAAGTGCGTAAAAATTTTACTCACGAGTTTCATACCATATTTAACGCACGAACTATATGCGTATAAAGTGCGTGTGTCAATGTTAAATTTTCGATGCGTGAAGTGTACTTTTCTTAACGCCGTGTGTAAATAAATAGCCGCACTTTACACACGGCGTTAAAAAAAGTACACTCCACGCATCGAAAATTTAACTCGACACACGCACTTTACGCACAGTTCACGCATAAAATAGGATATGGGGCCGTCCATAATTAATTACGTAACGCACTCGGGGGGGGGGGGGGGGGGGGGGGGGGGGCAGAGCCTCTGTAACGTAACGCAATTTCTTGCTTTTTTTCAGCTTTCCTCGTGAAAAATTGATTTTTCATCCGAAATTCTTATAATCGTTCGAAATTATGAGAATAAAATCCGGTGTTACGTTACTTCCTGGGGGTAAGTCGCTTACGTTACGGAACGTTACGGAGGGGGGGGGGGGGGGGTCAAAATCATCCGAAAAGTGCGTTACGTAATTTATGGACGGCCCCTATGAGTCATTCCACGTCAGACCGGACACCTTTCAGACACTATGTTCTTGAAACTCGACATAATTTTTTTCACAGCTTCTATGAGTCAAATGAACGCATCAAACAATTTTTCAAATTTTTTTATCTTCAATAGTTTCAGAGTTGCAGGGGGTTGAATTTCGTCAAAAAGGGGCAAAAAACGGAAACACGCTGTCTTTCAAATGCTCATATCTTCGGTTCTATCCATCCTACAGACTTGATCCTGTGTTCGTTTTGAAGCTCTTGGAACAGACTTTTATATTATATTTTTTAAATGTTGGTATAGCGACAACGACTATTTGTTATAAACAATTATATTATTCAAATGCGATTTTCAAGGTGAGAACACGCTTTTAAAATTTTGAAAAAAATATGAGCGTGTTCCTTGGACAATTTCCTAAAAGATAGGTGAGTTTCAGAATGGAACTCGGTTGGAAAGTATTTTTAAACAGTGATTGAATAAAAGAAAGTGGCGCCGCGCGACGCTGCTGGCGCGCCCCTAACGTAGATCCACGCTTTTGCTTAATCAATCGCTGTTTAAAAATGCTTTTCATCCAAGTTCCATTTTTGAACTTACTTTTCTTTTAGGAAATTGTCCGAGGAACACGCTTATATTTTTTTCAAAATTTTCAGAGCGTGTTCTCACCTTGAAAATCGCATTGCAATAATATAATTGTTTAAAACAAATAGTAGTTGTTGATATGGCAAAATTAAAAAAATACGACATGAAAGTCTGTTCCAAGAGTTTCAAAACGAACACAGGATAAAGTCTGTAGGATGGACAGAACCGAAGATATGAGCATTTGAAAGACAGCGTGTATCCGTTTTTTGCCCCTTTTTGACGAAATTCAACCCCCTGCAACTCTAAAACTATTAAAGATAAAAAAAATTGAAAAATTGTTTGATCCATTCATTTGACTCGTAGGATCTGTAAAAAAAAATCAAAAAAGAATCGGAGACATCAAGTGAAATTTTCGATTTATTTTGTCCGGTCTGACGTGGAATGACTCCTATGCAACTCGTTACTGCGATCGCTACTCGTGAAGAAAAACTCACTTTACGCACTAGTAGCATAATATACCATTTCTACACAGTGTGCGTAAAATTGCATTTTACGCACACTATATCGAAAAATGATTTTCTTTCTTGGAACCATAACACATTTTTTTCAACATCTTCCACCAAATAAGAAACTTTCATCGAAGAATCTCTCTAATATTGTAAAAAAGAAACTCATTGGAATCATTTGGGGGATTCTCAAAATTGACAAATAATAATAAAAAATAAAAATAAAAAAATGTTGTTTCCATGTAATTTCGAGTAAGAATTTTCGTTATCTTATTTTTTTTCGCTGCAGAGACACGGAAAAACAAAAAAACAAAAAACCTAGATGAATTATTATTTTTGTTTGTTTGATTGTTTTTTTCTTTTCTGTTTTTTTCTTCTCTCTCTCTCTCTCTCTCTCTATCTATTCCTTTTCCCTTTTCCTTTTTTTCTTTAGTTCTTCTTCTTCTTCTTGTCAAGGCTGGCAAAAATAGCCTATATATATTATTTTTCTTTAAGAGAGTATAAGGATTTATACAGATTTTCTTTTTAGCTTGGTCAATGGCTTGAAAGTGAATTACGATAGGGGTAGTAGTAGCTTGGTGGTGGTGGTGCTGCTACTGCTGCTGCTGCTAGAATCTTAGACTTTTCTTGAAAAGTTATGTTTGTCATTCAGTATAGCTATATATATATAGTATAGGTGTATATATACATCCATATACATCGGTTTTCACAGGATATCGAGGGTGCACCAGTATAGTAAAGTGTCGAGGATGGTTGGCTCTTGGTTCCTGAGCAAAAACCCATAAAAAACACCACTATACCTATACAGCAGCTACCACCTACCAATGTATATACCTAATCTGCCCACTTTGTTTTTTCTACTCTTTTATCTGTTTCTTTTATATCAACTTTTTTTTTTTTTTTTTTGTATACGTTTTTGTATTTTATTTATTTTTGTATAAAAAATCAAATAAATAAATAAACAATTGAAATGAACGAAAATTGAATATAAAGAAGTGTGCGAAATTGAGGGAGAAAAATTTGATCATATCTCGCTTGAACAAATATTGTTCAGATTTTTTTTCTCAATTTATTATAGAATTTCAAAATTTCATCATTTACCTCATTTTGCAACTTTTTTCTCTTACAAATATTATATCACATCGTTTGTTTGTTACACGTGGTCGATTTACCTCGATGTAGTACAAGCGCTATAACACGGTTCACACTGTGCACGTACTCCTATAATATAGGAAAACACTTATTTTCACCTATATCCCAGGGGGAAAGCTGAGAGGCTAACAGCTTATATGGGAAAACGATATATTGATACTTATGTTTAGAGGGTGAAAGAGGGAAGGGTTGCCCCTACGTCGACTTGTTTATTTCATGCATTCATTCATTCATTCATTCATTCATTCATTCATTCATTCATATATTTATTAACCGAACTGAATTACGAATTTTTCTCTTTCTTCGTTCATCCTCTTTTTAAAAAGTTGGTGGAAAATTTTCAAGGCGTGATATTTAGCCGCGTTGAAAAATTCATATTTGTTTCATATCTCTGAAAAGCGGCGATTTTGGGGAGGCTTTAACGACACAGAAAGTTGGCTGATCGTAAACGAAAGGTTTTCTTTCTTCTTCTTCTTCTTCTTCATCTTCTTCTTCTTGTTCCTCCTGTTCCTCCTCCTCCTCCTCCTCCTCCTATCCCAGTTTCAGATCAACTCACTCTTAGACCGAAGAACTTTTATATCCCGGTAGAAAAGTTTTTGGAAAAAAACTAATCTTAAACTACGTGCGATAAAAGATAAAACGGTGATACTATTTCACCTCTTGACTGTATAAGGCGTTTCATATGTCAACTCTACAGCAACTTGAAATTTCGATTATGGTCACTGACATTTTTCACCGATATTCATCGGCTCGTAACGAGTTTTTAATATTTGTTTTATTTTTAGTTTTTTTTCAAATTTTTATCTCAAATCTAAATCTCGAGGTATGAATTTTCGGAAAATTTACTAATCTTTCAGATCCAAAAATCGCATTTGTGAATATCTCCAACTCTATTGACTGAATTTTGGAAAATAAGAACATCAAAATATTATCCGTCTTGAAATGTACTTTTCGAAAAAAAATGCACAACATTTTTTGGACTCGTTTATTGCGTTAAAATACGACAATGTTCATTTTCGATAAATTTTCTCATTAAATTCCTGACGATAAACCAGAAATTTCAACCCCCATTTTTAGTTTTTTTCAAATTTTTATCTCATCTAAATCTCGAGGTATGAATTTTCGGAAAATTTACTAATCTTCCAGATGCAAAAATCGCATTTGTGAATATCTCCAACTCTATTGACTGAATTTTGGAAAATAAGAACATCAAAATATTATCCGTCTTGAAACGTACTTTTCGAAAAAAAATGCACAACATTTTTTGGACTCGTTTATTGCGTTAAAATTCGACAATGTTCATTTTCGATAAATTTTCTCATTAAATTCCTGACGATAAACCAGAAATTTCAACCCCCATTTTTAGTTTTTTTCAAATTTTTATCTCACCTAAATCTCGAGGTATGAATTTTCGGAAAATTTACTAATCTTTCAGATCCAAAAATCGCATTTGAGAATATCTCCAACTCTATTGACTGAATTTTGGAAAATAAGAACATCAAAATATTATCCGTCTTGAAACGTACTTTTCGAAAAAAAAAATGCACAACATTTTTTGGACTCGTTTATTGCGTTAAAATACGACAACGTTCATTTTCGATAAATTTTCTCATCAAATTCCTGACGATAAACCAGAAATTTCAACCCCCATTTGATCGGTCTAGATTTAATACAAAATCAATAGTATATTAAATTCGATCGTCAATTAATTTCAACGAATTTATTTTAACGGTTTGAAAGTGTACGAGTAATAAGTGGGTGATCAGAGCTGAGGATTTCGTCGAAAACATCCCCTCTTTAAGGTCGGTTTACTTTAATGCTTCAGGGTTGATCGATTTTCTTGACGAAGGAAGAAGAGACGAGACGAGGTAGGAGGGGGCAGGGGGGTACATTTATTATACATCAGTGATTAAATCAAACATCACCTTACCATTATTCCTTACCAGCGTTTGGTAATATCAGTTAATGCACGCGAGCGTGTGGATGATGTGTACCTCGATTTTTACGTAAGAAAATGAATTTTTTATTTATTTCCGATTTCATTTTTCAGACCCATTTCACATATTTGAGCAAAATTTTCGACAGATTTTCATAAGAAATTTAGAAGATCTTTCGAATCCAATAAGAAATTTGTAAAACCAGTAAAATTCTAGTTAAAATCATTGCGAAATTTGTAAAAACTTGTCTAAAGTGAAAAAAAAATCACTTAAATCCGTGAAATATTTTTCAAATCCTTGGGCAATCCTAAAGATCTTGACAATTTTTTACAATAAACATCAAATCGAAAAAAAATAATCCTGAATCCGCAGGTCCACGTCGCGTCGAGCGGGACGGATTTGGCCGAAAATATTCGTCGATGTTTCGAATTCTTTTGTAAATTTTTTTTACATATTCTCTGGGTAAAATGAATGCATGAAACATTTTTTTTTCTTTTTTTTTTTTTTTTTACTCGAAAGGCTTAGCAGCTACAAGGGGTTGAATTTTTTAAAATATAGTTTTCATCGGAGTTACATTTAAAAATTTACAAATTTTGTAGAGAATGAATCAAGGAACCCCAGTAAACTAACACGGATTGAAATGAATTTAGAATGTGAAAAACGAAATTAACACGAATTAAAAAAAAAAATTGAAAAAAATTGTGTGCCAATTCTTTTGAATTACAAATAATTGACACACAGGTCTTTATAATTCCATATAATTTGTATTAATTCCGTTTTTTACGTACGCAATTCGTTTTGGTTTACTGGGACACGCTTGGTTTTTTTTCAGAATTTTCAAAGGGGGCATTCGTCTCGAAAATCGCGTTTGAAAAATACAATTTTTTACAACAAATGGAAAATTGTTTATTTCATGGATTAAAAATAATTGATAGCACAAAAGTAAAATTCAAGAGCTTTAAAATGAATTTTTGCTGACCTCTATACGACAAAGGGAACCGATTTTCGGTGTTTTTTTTTTTCGGAAATTCAACCCCTCGTAGCTTCTAATTTTTTCGAATGAGAAAAAAAAAAAGAAAAAAATTGTTTCATGCATTCATTTTACCCAAAGAACATGTAAAAAAAATTACGACAATTTTCAAGCACATGCGGTCAAAAAGGTGTCCCGCTTGACGTGGAATGACTCAAATATGAGCATTGCGAAACCGTTTTGAGAAATGGGTGTTTAAATTTGGTTGAAATATTGATAGACGGGGGTGAAAAATATCGGCGGATATGATCTGCTGAAACAGTTTTAATTTAACAAACGATACGTTATTATATTTATTTATTTTTATTTTTTATTTTATATATTTCAAATCACTTTCTCCACTTTAGTATATATATATATATTATGGGGCGATACCTATACTCAACAAGGCTCTTTATTTATCTCTTCCCTAAATCGTGACCGTGACACTCATCCATGATTAATGATATAGCGTGTAGGTAGGTAGGTGGGTAGATAGGTAACGGAATCCGCAACCTCTACCAGCATCCCCATCGTCGTAGGAACCAGAAAGTAAAGAGCAGAGAGCATAGAGCAGAAAGCAGAGAGCAGAAAGCAGAAAGCAGAAAGCAGAAAGCAGAAAGCAGCAGCCCATTTTAGTAAGAACGCTCCCGACTCACAGGGGAAGAATTCGCTCACGTTCATACTCACGCTCACGCTCGTACTCACGCTCAGGACCGTAGTTATTAGTTGATTACGACCCTTGAACAATCTACCCATTAATATATCATCCGCTTCGAGTCTGCAGGGGCGAAGACAACGATGATAGCTTCGGGCTTTCGAAGTGTTAGACTCGCTCGTTCGCGGTGTTCGTATGTATAGTATGAGACAAGGAGGACGATATAACCAGGGATCTTTCGGTATGCCACTGATTGAAATTATGAGGGATCACTAACGGAATTATGCTAATTTACATTCCGCAGATATTGGCTGATGGCATTCGCTGCCAAAATCAACCCACAAGTGTCTCCAACTCGTTTCACACGCTCGTTATCAATCGCGGGAAAATCGAGTTTTCCTATTCGCTCAAATTTCGGAGAAACAAATTAGCAAAGTTTTAACAAAATTGTGAGAATCAGACTTCGAGAAAAAATAAAAAATAAATAAATAAATAAATAATAATTTCTTTTAGTCAACATTTCGTATTCCGGAGCACAGAAATTCTGCAAAAATCATCTCTAGACCTCTGAACTTGCTAGACAATGATCTCCCGAGAAAAAATGACTATATATAATTATATATAATTATACATCGATTATATATGAAAAATGGTCCTATATAATTGGTTATATATAATTATATATATATTCATATATATTCATATATAAAAAGGTATAGCCTTTATTCATATATATTTATATATTAATATATATAAATATATATAATCCATATATAATTATATATAATCATTTTTTCTCGGGAGCTGTACAAAATTGGGCGAAGATTGATCAAAAATTGTAATAGTTATGATTTATTTTATTTTTTTTTTTGTTTAATTCAAATGAAAGCCATTCAGAAACCGGAAGTGGTGGATGTCTGAATTTATTTTCTGCCCACTCAGCACCGAGTGACAGATTTTTTTCTCCAAGTTTTATCCGAATCGGTAGATTCGTTTGTCTGCAATTATTCAGGGTATAAAATGGTGTCTAAAAAGGTTAAAGAGCTGAATTTTTATGTGCGAGAAAAGAAGCGAAAGTCATTTTGAAAAAAGCTTTCTCTAAAGCGGATGAAAAATGGAAATCGACTTCTTGTAATTCTCTGATTAATGTGCGCCGTTCCGATCGACTCTGTTTTTTTTTTTTTTTTTTTTTTTTTCTTCTTGTTTTTTTTTTTTTTTTCTTTTTTGTTTTTTCCCAATTCCTTTCTCTCTTCCTTTCAGCTAGGGGGCGGCGAGCGATTCGAGAGCTTTCGAAAATGTCTGCTTTCGAAGGTTGAGGTTCGACAAGAAAAGTGTAACGCCCCAGCTATGCAGAGGAGATGGGATTTATTGGTCGGAATAGCAGCTATGGGGGTAAGGCTGGGTCTTGGTTACTACCAGAAACCATCCCTAGGATACTACCAACTACTCTGTTTAAATTGAGACATATATCTTTGCCCAAGGGTACTCGTTGGTTCTTGGCTGACACTTACACGTACGAATTAATTACCTTAGCCCTGCCCCTTCGTGCTGGAAAGCTCAGCCGAGCGAAAGCTCAAAACCATGCGAAAAACCGAATCGAACAAGTATATAAGGATAAAATAAAAATGTAGAAGGGAACACGAGTTGAGATGGGTTGTAGAAAGATTTTTTTCAAATTTATTGCCAAGAGCTTTTGGCGGGGGTATAATTGAATCGGTGCAAAATATATGAGGTGGGATTTTAAAGGGAGCTTTTTTGGTCGATCAATTTCTAATTGTAAAACAAGAGGGGTTAAGGGGGGTCGAAAGGGTTGGCTTGGAGGCCGGAGTGGCTGGATTAAGGGTTGCAGGGTATATTGAACCCGGTTAATACGAGACATCTGGACATCCTCACGTTCCCATCAAAACCTTAAGCTTAGCTTGTAGTCGGCACGAAGCTTATCCCATAACGTAAAATACGTGAGGAACCTACAAACTGCGTAAACCATGCTGTTGCAACCACCTATCTTATATCCATCTCACCTCAAACTATCTATCCGTGTTCTGTAATACGGATGTTCCTTCGAGATGAACACTTTATTTTCAACCCCCTATTTTTATTTCCGATCATTTTTCAAACGGAGATAAATCTCATCAAATGATAAATTGCCACCCCTGTGTCTCGTGATTAGGAAAAGTTTGAACCTAATTTAATTGGGAACGAGCTTGCGACAATACTACGTATTTTTTATTTACTTTTTTCTCGTTTTTTGTTGAATTTCGTAAGAACTGGGTCAAGTTTATTACACTGAGATGAAAGAGGGAGGGTGGTTTTAGATTGAGAGGAGAAATGGGGGAGGCTTTTGTGTCCCGTTTTTGTGGGCTGTTCTGGCTAGATTATCACCTCTAAACTCTCGCCTCCCTTCATTGGGGTTCGTCGCAGAATAAGAAGAAGAAGAAGAAGACGAGTTCTTGCGGTTATACTAAAAGTATTATCCAAACTTTACTCCTCGAAGTAAGTTAGGAAGTAAGTAAGTTAAGTAAGGCAGTGAGGCAGTGAGGCAGGCTCGACTCTTTTCATTTATTTTAATTGTCAATTATTCATTTTTGCTGATTTATTGTCTTAGAAATTCAAATTCGATAACCGAGTATCACAATCATTTTTTAACACAAACATAAAATTCAAGGCATACTGTATTTCGCGCCAAGCAAATAGCTACGTACTTGGCGTGCACCTTTCCGTCTCAGTTTCCTCACTTTGTATTTACTGACTTGAAAAAGTCTTTTTGAAAGCCAAACACTTGGCGAGTAGCTTTATCCCCTCTTTTTTAATGGAGACTCAAAAAGACCGTTTCAAGAGGTACATACTTGGCGTGCACATCCCCTCCTCCACACTCTGCTACAGTCAAACCCGTCATCGATATTTTTTTTCAAATTTTTTCAAGCTTGGAGTGTTCAACACTAAAAATATTGCATTTGGAGCAAACCGGAACGAATTATATCGAGAGCTACACACTTGGCGTGCACATCCCCTCCTCCACGCTTCACTACAGTCGAACCTCTCGTCGATATTCTCTTTTATCAATTCTTTCAACCTCGGAGTGTTCAACATTGAATATCCTATTGCATTTGGAGTAAGCCGAAACGAATTATATCAAGAGCTACGCACTTGGCGTGCACATCCCCTTCTCCGTGTCCTGCTATAGTCGAGCCACTTATGTTAGAGAATTGAATACAAAATGTGTTTCATCTAGCGAAAGCTCTCTAGGTGATTAATTCGCGTGGACGTGATGTTGGTGTTAAGTGAACCAAGAATGATCAGCATTTAATGATCAGTAATTAGTAATTAGTAATTAGTGACTATGTGACGGTTTGATTCACACATGTCAAGGTTGTTGATTATTGTTTGTTTAATTGCTGGGGGGAGAAAGCAGTCGGCCATTAGAAGCCTATGGACGATCGCACACACACGCACTGATAGATATGTAAATAGATAGAATATTTGATGTACACACGCAATGGATATCCGAAACTATTTCACCCCTGATTTTCAATATCCAAACATTTAGCTCGAGGTTAAAGCCTCGAGCTTTTTTCTTCTCTATTTTTCGTCTCTTTTCCTCTTCTTACACCTATTTAGCAAAGTGTGATCTCGGAGGATCGATTGACAAGGGCCAAGGGACGAAATCAAAACTTTATACCCGAAGCGGATAAACGCCTTTGAGAATAGTAGACGTTTCGTATATACGCCAATCCTCTTCAACTTTTATTGCACGGTAGACATATACCCGACATTATTTTGCACACGATCTTTTCCCTCGTCCGATTTCTTCTTTTTTCAACATTACTCAA